>CM060901.1:605392882-606642882 GCA_030737815.1 Allium fistulosum | reverse complement strand
GGTGTAGTAGAATATATAACAAATAGTAACAATAAAATCTTCATCTTCGTCCTTCAGAAATAGGGCCTTCAAATCCTGAAATGCTCAGGCTGACCCGAGCGAATTAAAAAGACAAAACACTCGAGTCAGAACTAAAAGATCTTATGTAAGTTAAATCAATGAAATAAATATGAGTGTAAACGGCGTCAGAGATGTTTACGGGGTTTGACATCTCTTATCCAGTGTCTAACGTGATTGCAGTAACTTAAGAAATGTTCGGGATTCACATCTCTTAAGGATCCGTTAAACTATCTACTATGTAGTAAGATTCGCTATATACAGTAGTGTCTAATCAGTAAAGTATAATCATATAGAAAATAGCGTTAAGGGGATGGTGAACCTTAACGCGGTCGGATCTTTAAACCAAAATCGTAGTGGGTTCGATATGGTAGGTGACACGGCACACAAGGCAATGTCAGGGTAGATATACCAATTACGCATCCGGACTGGTGGTGACGCATAGCAGCCACTACCGCCCACCTCGAACAACACTCCCAAATCAAGGGTGGCCACCAAATCAATCACAAGTAATAGAATGGTATCGAAGAAGTGTGTCCGATCAGAGGTGCTACCTCCTTGGCCCGTCGATCGCTCATGTTTTAGCCACCTTATGCCAACTCACGGGAGTTGGGTCCATGTATATACCTTAGGATCGTCGCCACCATCCTACTTCATTCTGGAAACTCCACCGCGTACACAGTTGTCAAAGTGGTTTTCGGTATCGACAGAGAGTATGTCCATATCCGATCCTGGCCTCTTTAACAACCAAACGTTATTATAACACCGTGGTCATTTAAAAATATATATACTTTTAAAACACAATCATTGCCCTTTCAAAACATATTCTTTATTTCAAATAGTATATACTTCAAAAACCAAAATGTTATTGCCATTTCAAACCATATCCTTTACTTCAAAATAGTATATACTTTAAAACCAAAATATTTTTGCCATTTCAAAACATATCCTTTACTTCAAAATAGTATATACTTTAAAACTAAAATATTATTGCTATTTCAAACTCAAATTATCAATGTATTATTTCCATTTCAAAACCCAATTCAATAATATATCATTTCCATTTCCAAAACAATTCAATAATATCTTATTTAAATAAAACCAAATTTCCAATCACTAATCTTCCTTAAATTTAGATAACTTGAAATATTCTTTTAAATCATCTTAAACCCAAACCACATTTTGAAGTCATATTTCTAAATTTTCAATTTCAATAGGTTTCCAATCCATATATTCACAGATAATTCTTGATAAATTCTATTTCAAATAAATTCATTTTTCAAACCATATTACTTTCAAAGTTATAACAATTTCGAAACCAATAGTTTGAAAACAATAATACCTTAATTTCAATAAAACATTTCAATTTTGATATATTTCAAGACTTTAAATATTCCAAAATTCGCAACCAAATCTGATAATCTTATATATATACCCTAATTCAATTTACTATTATTTAGTTTAGAAATATTTATTTAATAAATTCAATAACACTTAAATAAAGCTCAAACTTGAAATATTCGTAAATCAAACTTAAAACATCATCAAGTTATACATAGCTTAAATTTTAGAGTTTAACCATATATAAAATAATATTTATATAATATAAAAATTAGTATATATATAAACCCTTATTTTCCAAAACCCATAGAAAATCACTTTAAAATATTTTATATATAGACCACGGTGCCTGTATATAATTTTCTATCCTATGGTCAAGTGATACAGATATTTATCATTTCAATCCGTAATTTTAAAAATAAAAGTTTACGGTTATATATCATTTCAAACCGCAATCCCGAATGGAATGAAAATGCATAATAACTTGCAGTTTATACAATATAATATATAGCATCCATTCATCCAGATATCAATAAACAACCATTTATTACAATCATCATCCAATTTAAACAAAACATCAATATAAAGCATATAAAATATAACAGGCATCAACAAATAGTTTATATTTAATAAAAATTAATAACTGTTTAACTGGCAGTTTATATGCAATAATGAATAAATTTAACTGTCAAATTATATGCAATAATAAAATTAAATAGCAAGTTAATTTAAATAAATGCTATCTAACTGAGATGATGATTAAATATATGCCCAAACAATCATAGATAAATTTTAAATCACATCAAAATTTAATTTAACAAACCCTAAGAAATCTTAGAAGTTGTGAGTGGATTAAAACACTCACCTTTTAAATTTAAATTGAATGAAAATCCAATTTAAATTCAAAAATTTGACCGTCTCAGAATTCATCCAAACCAGCGTCATCGGGTCCGTAATTTCAATACGATCCTAACAAAAGAAACCGCACGTAAAACGGAGTTCGTATGAGGAAGTTATAGCGATAATTGCGATTGAATAAATTATAAAAATAACAAAAAAAAACACAATCACCTCCATTTATTGCCACGCCATCACTTATGCGCAAGCTACAAAAATTAGGCGGCTACAGGAAGAAAACACGTTCGAACCCATTATTTGCCGTTGACCACCAAATTCGAAACCCAAATCACGATTTGCCGCCAATCCGACCATCAATTCGCCTCCAAACTTCGCTGATGAACAAAGCACTAGCTCCTCTACAAAACCCAGAAGGGATTTTCCGATCAGACGCACCAGTCAAAAACGCCCAATTCAATTTTGACCGCGATTTCTGGTCAAACGATGCGTCGAATTGAAAAACGAATTACACCATTGAATTACGCTCGTCGAGATCTCCAACATATATTATTTTGAGATTTTTCTGAGGACTTTGAATTTTTGACTTTGATTTTGAAATGGATCTGGATCTGAAATTTTGTCTGCCATTGAGGAGGAGAAGGAGCTGATGAAATTTTACGTGCAGACAAATGAGAATAGGAGGAGGCTAGGGTTTAGCGGGGATATTTATAGAGAATGTTGAAAATAGAATAGATGGATAAAACAGGTGTACGCGGTAACGCCAACGTGGCCCAAAAAGCCCGTTCTGACCCTGGAACGAAATTGGGTAAACCCATATATCAAAATAGGTGTTTTAAAATATTTTAAACTCAAGAGAAAAATTTTCAGGTTCGAATTCCATCGTATGAAGAAGTTATGCTAAAAACTATATTTTCCAAATTGATTTCAATTGATTTTAATTGCATAAATTTCAAGGCGTTTCGAGTCCGTACGATCAAACGACAAGTCCGATCACTATGAAACTTGAAACACTATTATAATTCACCGTTATGGATCCGATGAAACTGGTTTCGTCGAAATCCGAGTCAGTGGCCAAAATGGCTATTTTTATACTTTTTAAATAAATTTAGAATAAGTTAATTAAATCAAATTTTTACCAATTCAACTTAAATTATTTACAAATCTTATCAGTTCGGCTTACTTTGTAAATTAGAATCCTTTAAACAAATTTCTTCATCAATTTCACTGAAAATTCCCAATTTACAATATTAAGTTTTAAAATAATATATATCCAACACGGGAAAACAATATAATAGCGCTATAAACTGTAATCCGAAAACGTACCTATTTGTCGGGCAATTAACGCTTATTTATGGAACCAAAAGTAGTAGCAATTGCTTCCATAACCTGCATTTTACTTATATAATCTAAAAGGGTTAACAATTATATAAGATGAAATATTTAAGGTTGTTTCAATCACAACAACAATCAATACAACAAACACTTGCAACAAGGCATACAACCATAAAATCAATCATTCATTCATATCAAACAAAACAAATAGTTGTTCAGGTTCATAACTTTAAATTGTACAGAATGAAGAATAAACTACTAAGTGTACCCTTCACTCAGCAGTCTTAGGTGAAACTAAATAGATTATTCCTACATCCAAACAATATTAAAGTATCCTTGCCCAAACAACCATAAGCCAAACAAACAAAAAATTCAACAATAGATCAAGTTCATCATTATTAATTTCATTCCATATATTGTTGTTTGATTTTCTCTTCATTCAATTTATACTCATCTTCATTTAATTTATTCACATCATGTCAATTATCTTCTTATTGCATTATATTTATTCATTCATGACTTGATTTCATTTATTTACATTCATTTATTAATAATATTCATGTTAAGTTTAGTTACTTGGCATAACAATTATAACCTTAATTCTTATTAATAAGAGCAATTTACTGAACATTTCCATTACATAAGTTTACTTGTACAATTTTCATTATATTTTTCTTATTAAACATTTCAACTTTTACAATTAGGTAAGTTATATATATGCTTTTTAAAAATGTAATTAAAAGTTATACAAGTTTATTCTATTTCCTTTAATTGATTTAATGCTCAATAAACATATCTTAGGTTACATATTTCGGCTTTTCTTTTAATTTTATTTATAACCTAGTATTAAATCCTTATTTTAATTAGAGGTTCCACTTATTCATTAGTTCCATTCCATTTCACTACACTAATTGAAACTATTAATTAACGGAAACTTACGAACTAAATACCGGGTTAAATTTCAAATCATTTTAAAATAATAGATAAATGTATATACTTACCGTTTATATATCCAATTATATTTAAAACAATTTAAAATATTTATTTGTTTATCAAAATTAATCTGTAGTAAAACTACTACAGTGGCCTTCCTACTTCGAAACTCGAAAATGAATGTCAATGATGCGTGCACTCATCACCAAAATTATTTTCCAGCGATAGAGAGGAAAGTACAGAACTTATTTTCCAAAAAAATTTACTTAAAACAATTCTTTCAATTTATATTGAAATATTTATATCAAAAACTACTTTATAAACAATATTATTTTATTCCAATATTATTCGAAAGAAATTTCCAAAACCCGGAACTTAAGTTCTAAATTTCCAATTTTCACTTATTTTATCTTAAATCTTATTCAACTATTATTTATAAATTTCATTACCTAACAACCAATCTATTGCAACCAAATATATATCTTTTATAAAATATTTTACTTTATATATAGAAAATATAATAGGCAAAATTATTTCATTCACCTATATTAAAACAAATATTATGTCGGTCTGTCCTATTAAGTGTTTAGAAATCCCTATTGATGTCATAGCGTCCCATGCATCAACCAGAATTTATAAATAAAAAATGGAACATATTAACACAATATTAAAACCTTTTTATAACACTAACAAATACGCTCTCTCATATATATACACTCAGCGACTCCCATAGGGTATTACTACCATATTAATAAAGAGTCAGACCCCACAAAGCGAAGGTTTATTGCTAAACCAAAGCTCTGATACCAACTGTAACATCCCACCTTTTTGTATGCTTAAGCAGACACAAGTGCCAACCTAAACCATACAGAAGGGTGGATTGTTATGGGGTAAATAAGAAAAAGTGGAGAAATAAAAGAAACAAAATAGAATCTTGCAGCGGAACGATAAAATATAATAATCAAATAACAGTTCATGAAGTTGTTTTACAAACATTTGATTATACTTATACAATACATATCAGAGTTACACATACCAGAGAATGATAATTATGCAGCGGAATACAATGGTGTAGTAGAATATATAACAAATAGTAATAATAAAATCTTCATCTTCGTCCTTCAGAAATAGGGCCTTCAAATCCTGAAATGCTCAGGCTGACCCGAGCGAATTGAAAAGACAAAACACTCGAGTCAGAACTAAAACATCTTATGTAAGTTAAATCAATGAAATAAATATGAGTGTAAACGGCGTCAGAGATGTTTACGGGGTTTGACATCTCCTATCCAGTGTCTAACGTGAGTGCAGTAACTTAAGAAATGTTCGGGATTCACATCTCTTAAGGATCCGTTAAACTATCTACTATGTAGTAAGATTCGCTATATACAGTATTGTCTAATCAGTAAAGTATAATCATATAGAAAATAGCGTTAAGGGGATGGTGAACCTTAACGCGGTCGGATCTTTAAACCAAAATCGTAGTGGGTTCGATATGGTAGGTGACATGGCACACAAGGCAATGCCAGGGTAGATATACCAATTACGCATCCGCACTGGTGGTGACGCATAGCAGCCACTACCGCCCACCTCGAACAACACTCCCAAATCAAGGGTGGCCACCAAATCAATCACAAGTAATAGAATGGTATCGAAGAAGTGTGTCCGATCAGAGGTGCTACCTCCTTGGCCCGTCGATCGCTCTTGTTTTAGCCACCTTATGCCAACTCACGAGAGTTGGGTCCACGTATATACCTTAGGATCGTCGCCACCATCCTACTTCATTCTGGAAACTCCACCGCGTACACAGTTGTCAAAGTGGTTTTCAGTATCGACAGAGAGTATGTCCATATCCGATCCCGGTCTCTTTAACAACCAAACGTTATTATAACACCGTGGTCATTTAAAAATATATATACTTTTAAAAACACAATCATTGCCCTTTCAAAACATATTCTATATTTCAAATAGTATATACTTCAAAAACCAAAATGTTATTGCCATTTCAAACCATATCCTTTACTTCAAAATAGTATATGCTTTAAAACCAAAATATTTTTGCCATTTCAAAACATATCCTTTACTTCAAAATAGTATATACTTTAAAACTAAAATATTATTGCTATTTCAAACTCAAATTATCAATGTATTATTTCCATTTCAAAACCCAATTCAATAATATATCATTTCCATTTTCAAAACAATTCAATAATATCTTATTTAAATAAAACCAAATTTCCAATCACTAATCTTCCTTAAATTTAGATAACTTGAAATATTCTTTTAAATCATCTTAAACCCAAACCACATTTTGAAGTCATATTTCTAAATTTTCAATTTCAATAGGTTTCCAATCCATATATTCACAGATAATTCTTAATAAATTCTATTTCAAATAAATTCATTTTTCAAACCATATTACTTTCAAAGTTATAACAATTTCGAAACCAATAGTTTGAAAACAATAATACCTTAATTTCAATAAAACATTTCAATTTTGATATATTTCAAGACTTTAAATATTCCAAAATTCACAACCAAATCTGATAATCTTATATATACCCTAATTCAATTTACTATTATTTAGTTTAGAAATATTTATTTAATAAATTCAATAACACTTAAATAAAGCTCAAACTTGAAATATTCGTAAATCAAACTTAAAACATCATCAAGTTATACATAGCTTAAATTTTAGAATTTAACCATATATAAAATAATATTTATATAATATCAAAATTAGTATATATATATAAACCCTTATTTTCCAAAACCCATAGAAAATCACTGTAACGACCCTGAAATTCCGACCCAATTTTAAAAATTTTAGAACCGTTATTTTAATATAAAATGTGAAACTTACATACGATTTCAATTAACGTCCAAACTTTGTTTCTAAATTGCGCCTAGATGATTGTAGATATGGGTAAAGTTTCGTCGGAAAATACCGTAGTAAATTTCGTGCGCATTTTACTGCACATCAGTTCATTTTAAAACGTGAAAAATTTTATCTTCCGAACCTAAATATTTTTACATAGAAAAATTCTAAATCATCTTCTGACCAAGACGTCATTTTTCGTTTTTCAAAATTCGGACATCTTTAGCTCCGTCGATCTTATTCTTCGGTGTTTTGCTGCATTCTCCGTAATAGAAATTTCAAATATTCACAAACAACTTCCGTTGCCATTCAAACTTCACATTTGGAATGCGCCTAGATAGACATAGGCGTACGTCAAATTTCGTCGAAAAATATTGAAGTAAATTTCGCTCGCCGAAGTTACATATTAGTTTAAATTTTATGTGTAAATTTTCTATCGTCCGAACTCAAATATTTTTCACATTGTTGCATAAGAAAAATATTCTGATCATGACGGCGCATTTTGTTTCGTCAAATTCCGCTTTTAATTGCTAGTTAAATTGTCGCTCGAGAAAATGGTTCAATAAGATTTACCACTTCGCAAACAATGTCAAACCACCAATATCTTTATACCGTTGTGTCCGCCTCGCCGTGCTGATCAAAACGGTATATTTGTTTGTGTCAATCGGAGTTCGGCGTTGCAAGTTATAAATTATTTAACGAAGTACAAACTGGTCCGTTACGCCACACAAACCGGTACCCTACTCTTTCCCGCTCAGAATTCAAAAGGCCCTTGTCCCTTCAGAAACCCAATAGCTACCACTATGCCAAATCATCATTTCATTGGCATGGGGACTCTAAACTTCTCTGTATATATCTGCCCTCTGCCTTCACAAATTCTTCTGCTTCATTTATTGCTCACTGCTTCTCGGGTACGTAACCTCTCTTCTCCTCTGCACTTCCTTCCTTCTTCTTTTCTATTTTTTTTTTGAAAGAAACTTCTGTAAAACTCTCTCCCCCTCCACATGAAAACCCATGCAGCCACCAGCCACCCTATCCCACTCCCCTCAGCCCTGCACGCCACCAGCCACCCTCCGCCCTACTCCGCCCGGCAACCCACTCCGCCCGCCGCCACCTGCTCCCCGGCAACCCAGCTGCCCCGTCCTACCCCACCTCTGCCCCAGCTGCCCCGTCCTACCCCACCTCCGCCCTGCTTCGCCCGCCACCCTACGGCAACCTCCAACCGCCCCCAGTCCCTCCGCCCCAGTCCCCTCCGCCCCAGCACCTCCGCCCAGTCCCCAGCTGCACCAACCGCCAGCAGCCCTCCGCCCAGCCGAGCCACCCGCCTCCCCCGCAGCCCGTCCCACTCCCCTCCGCCACTGCAGCCCCAGCCCACTGCCGCCCCGCCCTGCCCTCCGCTGTCCCACCCACGCCTGCCGCCCCAGCCCCTGCCGCCCCAGCCCGCACCCGCCCCGGCAACCCAGCCCGCCCGGCCACCCAGCCTACTTCCCCGCAGCCCGCTCCAGCTCCCCCGCCTAGCCCGCCTCGTCCACCTCCAACTCACCCGCGCCATACGCGCTACCAACCCATGCATCACGTCCCGACCACCCTGCTCTGTGCACCTCTGCCTATATATATAAGTAAATATATATATAACTGTTATATTATATAGCAGTATATACTTTGAAATTTTGGTTGCTCACCTACAGTCTGTTGCTATGTTGTTTCAGCTCCTGCTATTGATCCGGAAGCATAAGTATTTCCATCCCGCTTGTCGAATCTATCTTGCTTCGTCGTTGGTATGATTTTATATATATTCAATCGATATATATTACAATAAACAAATTATTGATTAATTATTTGTTGATTGCAGTTGGTGTTCATTTTGCGTCGTGCCTATTAGGGTCTATTTTATCTATTCATCTTCGTGCCGCGCCATCTTCTCTAACCACGCAAGGTGAATATTTTATTCATGACTCAATCTGTTATGCTATGATAATCAAGTGATAATTGTTGTTAATATTAAATTTGGATATTAAATTGTTGATTGTTAAAATTTGATTGAAATAAACTGTTAATTTCTAAAATTTGATGCCATGTATTGTTTAATTTGATTAAACATGTTGAACTATAATATGATGTTAATTAGGGTAAATAATAGTGACATTAAGATTGATATGTACGATTGATGTAGAAATTTGATAACGGACACCAAGTAAAAATCATAATGTAAAAATCTTTAATCCGCAGGAAATAATAGTGTGGATTCTAGGAATAATTGTATTAATTTGCATAATAACAAATGTGAGTTAATATGATTAATTCGAGATTATTTGAATAAATTGTTAAATTGTTATGTATGTTTGCTATTGCTTGTTTATTTACTTTGACACCATCCCAGTTATCACACTGCAAGTTCCCTTTGCTATGCTTTGTTTTATATTGAATGATATCGGGTTGAAATGATAAATACCCAATTAAACAACTTGGCCTAGGATAGATAATTAAAATAAGAAACCCGATTGGTCAACAAAAATTATTTTTGAAATTGAAATCTATTTGAAATTAAGGAATGAACTTAACAATTTGTTTGGAAATTAGGTAACGAACTTAATGGATTTAATTAATGGTTTAAATCGAAATAAATTAATAGGAATAAATTAATGGAGTTTAATTGAAACGGATTAATAAACCTATTTAATTGAATAAAATGAATTGGCAAATTTATTTGAAATGAGATTTAAAAAAACAAGGAAGTTAGAATTTAATAATTTGAAAATTAATTAGGTTGTTAGATTTAGATTTAAAATCGGTTTTAATTAAATAGATTTGAAACTTGACATAAATTAAGTTTGAGATTTAGAAAATTTGACTTAAGTGGAATACGAAACTAACTAAAGTCTTATGGATTTAATTTAGTGATAGTTTAAATTTAAAGTGATTTTAAATTTAATAAAATTGATTAAATCAAATTTATGATTATGGTTAATGTATCGATGAATGTAAATACGAATTGAAATGAATAGAATTTGGTTTAAATGATGTGAATTAAACTTTACCATTAAACCAAATTAATTGGAGTATTAACTAAAGTTAATAAGTGAGATTTATTAAATTGAATTTGAATACTTAATTATATTGTTAATGCAAATGATGAACTGAAAGATTGCATTTGGAAAGAGGTTTTAATATCTGAAATAAATTGAATCGTGAAATGTCAAATTTTGGAAGTCAAATTTGCAGCTTGACTTTTGGACTTTGATTTGTTTAAACTTTAACTTAAATGACCATCGGGTAATAAATACGTAGTTATTAAAGAGACCGGGATCGGATATGGACATACTCTCTGTCGATACCGAAAACCACTTTAATAACTATTACACGCGAAGTGTTGATCCAGAACGAAGTGGATGGTTTGGTGAACGCGTTGACTGAAGAAAGAGAACGATATTGGATGACCCCTGACATGACTAAAACAGGAGCCGCGCCGGGCCATTGAAGTTCGCCACCTCTAGCGGACATACTTCTTCGATACCATATCTATTACTTTTGTGATTCGATTTGGGTGCACCCCTTGATTGGGAGTGTTGTTTCGCGGTGTTGAGGTAGTAGCTGCTATGCTCAACATCAGTCCGGATCACGCAACTACTAGTATCCTAGTTGGTATCGCCTCATGTACCTTGTCATGCTGATTATCCTATTCGCGACCACTACGTTTTGGTTTGTACCTTTAGTATATGGATTGCCCTCTGGTGACTTCCGGTTTTGGGGAAACTACGGTCTTGTATATGCTCTTGGGAATAAAATGTGTTAAGGGGATTATGGTAACGCCTTAACACTATTTTAATATCGTACTTTACTGATTAGACATTATCTATCTATCGTATTCTATTGTATATATAGATAGTTTATCGGATCCTTAGAGATGTTATTTTATCCATCTTTAAGTTATGAACTATTCCCTTGCACTTGATTTTATTGTATAAGATTTTGAGTCCTGACTCGAGTGTTTCTTTTGTATATGCTCGGGTCAGTCTGAAGCTATCCAGTTTGCTGATCAAGGTTGGTTGAAGATGCTGAAGGCTTAGCATTTATCTTTATCAGTCTATTTCTATTCCTGTATTGATGTCCTAGTCTGTTGGACATTTTTTGTATTAGTCACTTGATGTTAAGACATTGTTGTATATTATGTAGTGGCTTCATGAACTGCTATTATGACGATGTATTTTCCGCTGCATTATTCTGTGACTGTTCTGTGTCTGTGATGTTGTATTGATTCTCATTTACATTTATGTATTTATAATCCCATAATGATTCGTGTTTTGTATTATTTAAGTTGACATGTGTGGATTATTGTCAATTTAAATGGTCCAAATATACGGGTTGTTACAGTTGGTATCAGAGCTTCGGTTTCCCTAAAAACCTTAGTTTGGGATTATATATAAACTCATTAGAGATAGGGTAGCAATACCCTAGAATGAGGAGAATCGATTCAATATCCAAATCCTTCCATTTCAAACTTCTTTGATTCGTTGATTAGACTTTCCTTAAAATTCTATGATTTCTATCCTTGGTTTTAACAATCTCTTTGGTATTTCAGGATGGGTACCAGAGGAAACAATAGGGGAGGAAGGGGCCATGGTCCTGCTCAGGCTGCACCTGTCGCTCCAGCTCCTGTCAAATTCACCATTCTTAGTAAGGAGTATACACAGCTGGGAGGTATTAAGTTTTCGGGATCCGAGAACATTATTGAGGCTCAGCAATGGCTTAAAGGCTTAGAGAAGATATTTTCTGGTCTAGAGACCACTGATGCTCAGAAGCGTCAGCTTGCTGCCTGACAACTTCAGGATGCCGCGCAAGATTGGTGGGAATCAGTTACTTCTCGTATCAAGGAGAACACCATCACTTGGGCCCAGTTTAGGTATAAAATTATTTGGATTTCGTAGTCTAAATTCTTCTTTTAATCTTGGGAATGTTATTTATCTTGTCTATCTTTTGATTAGGGATACTTTCTCGGCGCAATGGATGCCAGCTGCTAGGAAAACCCAACTTTATAGAGCTTTCATGGATCTTAAGCAGGGCAGTATGACTTTTTCTGAGTACGAGAGGAAATTCAACGAACTCTCCTAGTTCGGCCCGGGATTGATTGATACACCCCTTCTAAAGAACGAGAAGTTCATTTTGGGAGCTAGACCAGAGTATTATGACTTGCTTACTGGCCACACTCACTGCACCTTCACAGAGCTTGTTGACTATGCTCTTAGATATGAGGCAAAGCCTAGGGGACCTACTGCCAAGGCTACTCCTACTCAGCCCTCCTCTAGCCAGCTCGGGAAGAGGAAGATGAACTTTGATCAACAAAAGAAAGCTTGGCAGAAGACTACAGGATTGGGATATGCTCAGAAAAGCCCAATCGACCTTGCTAATATCACTTGCTTCAAATGCGATAAGAAGGGCCATTATGCTAATAGTTGTCCATCTACCGGAGCTGCTATTCCACCACCTTCTACGACTAGGAAAGATTTATGCTATGTCTGCCTCCAACCGGGTCATTTCAAGAAAGACTGCCCGCTGTATAAGCGTGGCACACCATCTGGAGTATTTGCTATCACCACTCCTACACCGCCTGCTCAGGATGACCAAGGTACCTTACATAGTACTTTTTCATTACATGATTTACCTATTAGGGTATTATTCGATACTAGTGCTTCTCATAGCTTTATATCTATTGATCTTTGCAATAAGCTCAACTTAGAACCTACTCATGCTACTACTTCCTTATGTGTCTCCAACCCTATTGGAGGACTTGCCAACCTCAGTAGAATTTGTAAAGAGGTTGTGCTCTTGTATGGAAGATATCGATTCACTTGGGATTTTTATGTACTTGGCTTCGCAACATTTGACATCTTGTTAGGTGCTGATTGGTTGAGGAAATTCGATGCTGTTATTTCTTGCAAGGCCCGTTCTGTTTCTCTAGTCAATGACAAGGGCCTACCGCTTGTCATTGAATGCAAATCACCACAGAAATATGCCGGAAGCTTCATATTCTCTCTTGATGCTCACCCGGATGATCTTAGTACTACCCCTATTGTTCAGAAATTTCCCGATGTATTTGGAGAGGTCAACTCCCTACCGCCAAAACGGGAAATCGATTTCTGCATTGACCTTATTCCTGAAGCTACTCCCGTAGTTCTCCCTCACAGAAGGATGGCTCCTAAAGAAAAAGCTGAACTTAAAACTCAAATTGATGATCTATTTGCTAGAGGTTTGATTAGGAGAAGTTGTTCTGAATGGGGCGCCGTAGTTGTATTTGTCACCAAGTCGGATGGGTCTCTTCGCATGTGTGTTGATTACAGGGAGCTGAACAAACGCACTCTCAAGAACCGCTATCTGATGCCTCGCATCAATGATTTATTCAATCAGCTCCATGGAGCTAAAGTTTTCTCCCAACTTGATCTTGCCACTGGGTTCCACCAACTCTGAGTAGCAGAAGATAGTATTCATAAAACAGCTTTCCGTACCGAAAACGGATTCTATGAATGGTTGGTTATGCCATTCGGTTTGACCAACGCACCTGCCTATTTCGTCGACTTGATGAATCGAGTCTTCCGCGATGTTCTTAACAAGTTTGTTCTTGTTTTCATTGATGATATTCTTGTCTTCTCCAAAGACAAGAAGGAGCATGAGACACACCTTGCTTATGTTCTGGAAACTCTCCGAAATCATCAACTTAAGGCCAAATTATCTAAATGCCACTTCTGGCGAGACGAAGTGAGATTCCTGGGCCACATAGTTTCTGAAAATGGGATTTCGGTCGATCCAGCTAAGATCGCCGTAATCAATGTAAGTTCTATCCTATTCGCTATTTCTATTCAATTCCTCTTATCCCTTTCTAATTTGAAATTTATCTACAGGATTGGGAGACTCCCAAAACTCCTACTGATATCCGTAGCTTCTTGGGCTTGGCCGGTTATTATCGTAGATTTATTGAGCACTTTGCCCGGATTTCTGCCCCACTCACGGCTTTAACTCGAAAGGATGTCAAGTTTATTTAGAGTGAGAAGTGCGAATCAGCTTTTAATAAGTTGAAGTGTAAGTTAACTTCAGCTCCAGTTCTTGCGGTAATCGATGGAAGTGAAGGATTAACTGTCTATACAGATGCTTGTCGAGAAGGTTTAGGCGATGTTCTTATGCAAAACGGAAAGGTTATTGCTTATGCTGGCCGCCAGTTGAAGATCCATGAAGTAAACTATGCAACTCATGATCTAGAGCTTCTTGCAGTTGTATTTGCTTTGAAACTGTGGAGGCATCATCTTTTGGGAATTAAATTTGAATTATTCACTGATCATAAGTCCTTGAGATATATCTTTTCTCAGAAGGATTTGAACCAGAGACAAGTTCGATGGCTCGAATTCCTAGCTGCATATGATCTCGACATCAATTATACTCCTAGGAAAGCAAATGTTGTAGCTGATGCTTTGAGCCGTAGCAAAACATTGTCATGTTGTAATCTTGTAGAAGGCATGCTATTTCAGCTTGTTATCTCCCCATCTCTTGTGGATCGCATCAAAGCTAAGCAATATGAGGACACCTTGCTCTATCGCATGAAGGAGTTAGTTCTTGGTAGAGTTGGAAATGCCGACAGTAAAGTGGGAGCACAGATAGATAGTAATGGAGTTCTGAGGATTGACAATCGTATTTGCGTTCCTAATGTCGATGGATTGAGACAAGAAGTGCTTAGAGAAAACCATCAGTCATCACTTTCATTTCATCCTGGTGTCACTAAGATGTACCGAAATATGAAGCATTTATATTGGTGGAGTGGGATGAAGAGGGATATTTCTATATATGTCAGTAGATGCACCACTTGCCAACAAGTTAAGGCCGATCACCAAAAGACGGCAGGATTACTTCAACCCCTAGAGATTCCGTGTTGGAAATGGGATCAGATCTGTATGGATCAATAGCAGGAGTCGAGAAGCAGTGAGCAATAAATGAAGCATATAGACCACGGATAAACCCTTATTTTCCAAAACCCATAGAAAATCACTTTAAAATATTTTATATATAGACCACGGTGCCTGTATATAATTTTCTATCCTATGGTCAAGTGATACAGATATTTATCATTTCAATCCGTAATTTTAAAAATAAAAGTTTACGGTTATATATCATTTCAAACTGCAATCCCGAATGGAATGAAAATGCATAATAACTTGCAGTTTATACAATATAATATATAGCATCCATTCATCCAGATATCAATAAACAACCATTTATTACAATCATCATCCAATTTAAACAAAACATCAATATAAAGCATATAAAATATAACAGGCATCAACGAATAGTTTATATTCAATAAAAATTAATAACTGTTTAACTGACAGTTTATATGCAATAATAAATAAATTTAACTGTCAAATTATATGCAATAATAAAATTAAATAACAAGTTAATTTAAATAAATGCTATCTAACTGAGATGATGATTAAATATATGCCCAAACAATCATAGATAAATTTTAAATCACATCAAAATTTAATTTAACAAACCTAAGAAATCTTAGAAGTTGTGAGTGGGTTAAAACACACCTTTTGAATTTAAACTGAATGAAAATCCAATTTAAATTCAAAATTTTGACCGTCTCAGAATTCGTCCATACCAGCGTCATCAGGTCCGTAATTTCAATACGATCCTAACAAAAGAAACCCCACGTAAAACGGAGTTCGTATGAGGAAGTTATAGCGATAATTGCGATTGAATAAATTATAAAAATAACAAAAAAAACACAATCACCTCCATTTATTGCCACGCCATCACTTATGCGCAAGCTACAAAAATTAGACGGCTACAGGAAGAAAACGCGTTCGAACCATTATTCGCCATTGACCACCAAATTCGAAACCCAAATCACGATTTGCCGCCAATCCGACCGTCAATTCGCCTCCAAACTTCGCCGGTGAACAACGCGCTAGCTCCTCTACAAAACCCAGAAGGGATTTTCCGATCAGACGCACCAGTCAAAAACGCCCAATTCAATTTTGACCGCTATTTCTGGTCAAACGATGCGTCGAATTGAAAAACGAATTACACCATTGAATTACGCTCGTCGAGATCTCCAACATATATTATTTTGAGATTTTTCTGAGGACTTTGAATTTTTGATTTTGAAATGGATCTGGATCTGAAATTTTGTCTGCCATTGAGGAGGAGAAGGAGCTGATGAAATTTTACGCGCAGACAAATGAGAATAGGCGGAGGCTAGGGTTTAGCGGGGATATTTATAGAGAATGTTGAAAATAGAATAGATGGATAAAACAGGTGTACGCGGTAACGCCAACGTGGCCCAAAAAGCCCGTTCTGACCCCGGAACGAAATTGGGTAAACCCATATATCAAAATAGGTGTTTTAAAATATTTTAAACTCAAGGGAAAAATTTTCAGGTTCAAATTCCATCGTATGAAGAAGTTATGCTAAAAACTATATTTTCCAAATTGATTTCAATTGATTTTAATTGCATAAATTTCAAGGCGTTTCGAGTCCGTACGATCAAACGACAAGTCCGATCGCTACGAAACTTGAAACACTATTATAATTCACCGTTACGGATCCGATGAAACTGGTTTCGTCGAAATCCGAGTCAGTGGCCAAAATGGCTATTTTTATACTTTTTAAATAAATTTAGAATAAGTTAATTAAATCAAATTTTTACCAATTCAACTTAAATTATTTACAAATCTTATCAGTTCGTCTTACTTTGTAAATTAGAATCCTTTAAACAAATTTCTTCATCAATTTCACTGAAAATTCCCAATTTACAATATTAAGTTTTAAATTTCAATTTATCCAGTAACTAACTTAATAGCCCATTAAATTCAATTTATTTGGTTTTTAAATTCTTTTATTCACTCCACTACTCCCAAGTAGATAAATTAACTTTGGTTCATGGTCTATTATATTGTTATTCTAAATTTTCATCTTAACTCCCTTAACGTCATCTTTAACACTTAATCCCAATTAATTGAAATGCTCAACCTTCCTAATTTGAATTCAATTTAATAAACAATCTTAATTCCCATTCTTATTGTTCAAACAAATCATTATCCTATAAGCATATTTAACCTTCGGTTATGTTTTGTTACATAAATCTTCCAATTTCAAATTTTATTCTACCCTATCCAATATATGACGCTAATTTATTTCCTTGCATTAATATACACTTATTTACATTAATTAGAATAATATTATATTCCTAAATGTACTTCTATCAATTAAATGCATCAATTAAGGTTTTAAAATACTTTACGCTTCTAAAAATTTACATTCCCACTTCCGTTACTATATTATTAATTATTAGAGTAACGTTTATTATGAATAATAACATCATAATTACTTACTATTTAGATGAACTTAAATTCCAAATAAATTCATTTACCCATTAATTAGGTGATTTATAATAGTTGTTATTCTACCCCTAAATTTATTTCCAAATAACGTACTACCTTATTACCTAAATTTACAAACAAATACCGTTACAATGTTGTATTGCATCAATCAATTTAATCCTTTCCTTTATCTCTCATATTCAATTACAACTACATGTTGGCATTTATCTCCATACTACCGATTGCATTCTCTTATGTTCTATCCAAATATTCATTTAGATTTTATTTCCATTAATTTATTCCATATTGACATCCACTTAATCAAATTTACTTCCATTTATATAATTGCAATTCAATTCAGTTATTATTTCATTAATACTATTTCAAATTTATTTCTTCCAGTATTAATTTCACAATCAAACTTGATTAACAAATTATAATGGTTCCTACTATTCCTTCAATTGGATTTCATTCCAATATGTCAAGAATTTATTATATTTACCGATGCAACATTTAAATTCTAACATTCGCTCCAATATAAATTATAAAATTTTCATTTCTTTTTACATTAAATTACAAAAATCAATTTAAATCAACATATTTAAATGGTCGAAATTTACGGGTCGTTACACCATAGTCATTCGATGGTCACCGCGCCATGATTTAATTATAATCAAAGTGGAGTGTCCACGTCGAAGTTCAATAGTATTCTCAAGTCAAGAAAACTTTGTAATATAGTCACTCTAAGATTTCTTGTTTAACCTAGTTGTTATTAATTAACAGAAATACTCTCGAACAATCATTACATTCCATGGTTATCCAATAACTACGAGTATGTAATTCTTTTGTGCCTCGATAGTCATGATTAATGCACTGCCCAAGATTTGGAGAGTGTTATGAACTCTAGTCTCAATGGATGTGTAATGACCCTACTTTCTATGTTGCCAAAATAAATTAATTTTAATTATCATCAAATGTTCAAATTCAATTTTGGATAATATTTTATTATAAAATGAAATAAAATTATTTCAAAAATAAATTTAATTAATTAATAAGTCCTTTTCAGAAGATCTTCTGAACTCGAATAAAATATTTACAGTGAAAATAAATTATTTTTGTATTGTAGATAATTTTCATATGATTGAAATATATCAAAAGAAATAAGATTTAATATTAATAAAATCAATAAATGGATGAAGATGAATAATTATAGAATTTAAATATTTTGTACAATTATTGAAAAATATTTGTAAATATATGATAAATCAATTTAAATCAAAATTAATCTATAATTTGATGATAAAATTAACTATTTATGAATAAAGGGATTTTAATTTGCAGTTAAATAGATGAAATGGAAATTGATTGATAGAAGGACTTAATTAGGAAAAAAGGTTACTTTCCAATTCCTTTTCATTTTTCAAAAGCCGAAGCCAATTTAAAATGTTTATCCCCCTTTCTTTACCCACCTCTGACCTGTTTTTTTCCTCTCCTTCGCAAAAATCAAAGCCTGTAACCCCTAATTAACCTAAATATCTAATTTACCAAATCCAATTGAAATCGAGGAAAAAAAATCGCCTACGCGTGGAGTTGAATGGCGATGTCAGAAGAGTTGGAAAATGCTTTAGCCATGTGTGCAACAAAGGAAAGGAAGATGGTGGTTAGTTGAGTGCATGACGAGAGGAGGGTATCGGGGTTTGGTGCTGCACACGATTGATGTTCTGTCGAGTGTAGGGAACTGGGGTGGTAACATCGCGAGGTACACTTCCAGATATGACTACTTGGGCTTGACGCCATGCTTACACACATGACAGGAGGTGCATATGGAAGTGATAGCAGCTTCCATAGATGAGGTAGTGTTGGGCTAGGAGGTGGAAGAGTACGTGCCTGACTAAGGGTGATGTTCTAAGTAGGTGGTCGTTAGGCTAGTATTGGATGCTAGGGCAAAGAGTGTTCTTTCATTGTTCATTATTTCTATGAGTTATTTTAACTTATTACATCCATTTTACCTTTTTGATTCATTGCAGTTGCATTGCATGCATTGTTGGTTGAATATTGTGATGAATTATGGTTTGTCATTAATTAAATTGGGTTGGGAATTTGTTAAATTTGGTTGAAATAATGTTGTTAAATATAATTTCAGCCATATATGAACATTTCCTTTTAATAATAGATGTGAATCCTTGGTTGTTTAGTATAAAATGGTTTGGAATTGTATATACGATGCTTGCGTGTCGTTGCTCTGCTTTGATAATTGTCGAACATTGCCTTTGAAATTGATTAGAAGGGAAAATTTTGATTTAGTTTGGAAGTATTTATAAAATAAGAATTTGCTTGAATTATATTATTTTGGAAGTTAATAATTTTGAAATTTGGTTATATAAAAGAATTTTATAAAGAGAAGATCTATCTTTTAAAATGAATATTTTTAGAATTTTTGAAAAGAAATTATTTTAGAAGTTGGAATTATGGTATCTGTTTTATAAATTGATTTTCTTTAAATAGATATTTTATTTATCTATGTTCATAAAATATTTGATGTCTTTATATAAAGACAGACTTCAAAATTTTATATTCCAAAATTGATGAGTTTATTTTTATAGAAATTGAAAAGAAGCTAAGTTTTTTGAAATAATATTTTAAATATAATTTTTTTGAATATGATTTATTTATTGTATGAAAAATATTACTAAACAAAATTTATTATTATGTCATGTGAATTACGATCTTTGGAAGTAATTTAATTTATATATGATTATCTATACGTTAAGGTAATCGATTTATATACCCTTTGAAAATACTATAAAAGTGATTTAATTATATTTATTTTAGAAAAGGAAGTTTTGAAAGTTGGTCGTAAAAGTGAATCATATAGCTTGATGTTTTAATAAAACAAATTTGGAAGACTTTATATAAGTGCATTTTCGTTTAATAGATTATTCTACCATGGTGTTTTAAGAGGATTTGAAAGCAAATAAGGATTTCTAATATTATTTTGAAATTAAATATTTGATTTCGGAAATATTTCTCTGATTGGAAATAAAATATTTTGAATTTGATTCTAAATGTTGTTTGAAAATTTCAAAACTCCTTCGTAGCATTTCCATGGTATTAAAGTGGAACTTATGATAATATGAATTATTTATTTGAAATGGAGCGGCGAGTTTGAAGTTTATTACTAAATAAGAGGTTTTAAAATAAAGACTTCGGAAAAATTATATATATGAGGATATTATGGAGTAAACCACTTTGGAGTCTATAGTGATTTTGGAATCAAAATAAAGATTTGAAAAATAAGAATTATCAATAATATCCCCTTGGAATCAATTTCAATTGTATTGGATGTTGAATTGTGCTAAGAAACCCCTTAGTGACATCAGGTTAAATGACGATTGGGCGGGTTACAGACGTAAATATGAATGTAGGATGAATAAACAAAAATTCAATCGAAGCGATGTGAGACACCATATGAGTTAGATATTCATCCTAGCTGGACCGACTCTGGGGTAGTGCCCTGAGTCATGACAATCTAATCCCCATGTCATAGGTCCAAGGATCTGCTGCACGGGCACAATAAGTGAGGATAGACAAATATGATGTGATTGATGAATAGTAAGGATTGCTAGTGAGGACTAGAGAGGTATTTCAGCCAATAGATCATGTGGGGGCACCCACAATTTCTAAGTTGAGAGGGATGTCACACCCAGGTGGCGTCACTTTGTGTCGACTCAGCTTTTGTTGGAGAGAAAATGAATGAATAGGGTGTACTATTTATTTATATATAGATACTTATCGATCAAACTTAAAACGATGTGCGCTTAACAAAAAATATGACAATAAATAATTGAAATCAGAAGTGAATAACAATTGAGTAGATTTGCGATTGTGAGTCACATTATTATAGACATAGCAGGGGGTTATGGCATTGTGTGCTTGAGATACGGGATGGGTAGTTATCTAGTGTGTGACATTTACCCATGTTTATTTACAAATGTTATCATCATGCTATTGTATTACCCATGAATACACTCACAGCTAGTTCTAACCTGACCAAGGTTACTAAGTGTGTTCTTTTTTAATAACCTCGGGTTAGACCGAGGTTGTTTTTGATAAGATATGTTATCGTGATTGTATATTCCCTTGAGACTCAAGTTGATGATGGAGCAAAAGACGATATTGATGCTAGTTATTTTTTATATAGTCATATTGATATATAGTGATTTCTTGTATACAATGTATATACTTATATGGATGATGTTGTACATCATTATGGGAAGAGATAATCTATACTATTTTGTGATATATATATATATAGTTGTATGTATGTATGTATATGTATATGTTGATATTATCTGTTTCATTGCGTTCTGAGGCTTTATGTTCTTTGTTTATATTATATATTATTTAGTTTTGGAAAACCCATGTGTTTATTGCTTTATGCTGATATCGAGTACGTATATTTAATGTATTATATGAGGTAAGAATACATACTGGTGTTAGCCCAAGGGAGTATTCACATATGGTCGCTATAACAATCCTTATTCTCCGTAGTACCAGACGGTATTACCATGTAATATTCTTTGGTAGTATGGGTATAGAGGTGGAGCGTTACAGGATGTATCGATGTTCTTTCTCGAAGAAATATTTAAAAAAATGTTATTTTGTGTTGTGACTTATTACTCATGATTGCAATTAATTGCAGTTACAATTACATGACAATTTATTTAAGGATTTTCTTATTTATATACTTTTAACTAATAATTTATATCACAATATAACAAATCATATAAAAGAAATCAAACACCTTTTATTTTGAACGAGATTTATTACAGAGTTGGATAATTTATAATAAACTACATAATTAAAGAGTTAGGTAATCTACCCCTAGTATCAAGATAAATCCTCTTCGGCATCTCGGTCAACTCAGTGTAAGAGGAAACTATGGTTCCCTCTTTTGTCGATTCGATCATCTGAAGCCATCACTAGCTTTTCTTTTTTCCTTTGTCTTTTCTAGATCCTACCTTGGGTGCTCCTCCATCATCCACAGCGTTAACTTCATTGCTCTCGGTTTCTGTCTCTTCTTGGCACAAATATTCCTCAGCTTGAAGTCTACGAGATCTACTAGAGGATCTCTTTCCAATTATTTCTTAAAATAGGTCTTATTAGTGACTCTGGAAACCATCACCATCAGTACTATCGACGAGTCTGGTTTCTAAAATTCAGCGGCTACTGTGTTAAATCGAGTCAAGTAACTCTACAAAGCTCATTCTCTCTCTTCTTTACACTTGAAAGTGTCATCATATTTTTTGGTCAAACTATATGAACTTTGAATCGGCTCATAACTTTTCCACTAACTTAGTCCATGTACTGACAATGGACTCATTATCAAGTTGATGAAACCACATGAATGCCAAATCAGTCAAGTATAACGGGACCATCCTCCCATCACCTCTTCCGAAGCTACTAACACAATCATACGTTAGATGCATCTCATTAAGTGAACAGTTGGATCCATCCTTCCATCATATAGCTCCAAAGTAGGTAACTTGAAATCATGTGACAACCTGCAACCTAGTGGGCCTGAATTTTCACTAAATCAGAAACCCAAGTCCACCAAAGTATGGATCGTTGGTGTTTGGTATCCTGCAAATAACAAATGAATATCATAGCACTATCGATATAAAATCACAGCGAAATAGTAAAGTATAATAAAACATGTAATTACCGACCAAGGCTGACACCTTTAATCTTTAGTGTCCTTGCAGTGTCGATCATGCATAAGGAAATCTATCCTTCCACCATTCCGGCTTTGTACCGGTACATGTCCATTTAAAGCTATCATGTGGGTTGTAATGAAGAGGGAGTTGGAACAAAGTTCTAGTGACTAGTAAATTACACATTTTATACGTAACACTAGTTATTGCTGATTGTCTTTCATTACATGTTATGACTATTGTTTTATTTAGTCGGCTTGACTCCACGTACGTGTACGATACACCCTATCTACTTAAAATAGACAATAACTACATATATGTGTGTGTAAGTACCACGGTCCCCCTTTGAACCAAGATACTTTCCCTGCTAGTATCTGTAACTCGACACCTCGTTAGGATCCTTCATCAACACAATATCATGTCCTCGTCATTATGTATACCAAGGAACCGCTATAGTGCCTAATGATGATTTTAAAATAGTTTAGCCGTATTCTATTCATTTTTGAAAGACCTCAACAAAAGGGTTATCTAGCCTTGCCTCATAACAACAAACAAACTAGCAAACAACTATGAGGTGGTGCATGTCCCAAATGGGATCTACACTAGTAGGAGTTGTAGTGCATTTAGGCATAAGCCCCATCTTTCCACTAACCGCTCAAGACTAATGACATTCTCGATCTATGTAAACAGCTCCTACTCCTCATATATGGTACCAATCTCACTATCATAGAATCTAGCCTTGCTCATCGTCCCATTTAGATTGCCTAATACAATCAAGGAAATGCCTACTTAGTTGCTTAAATGTACCCCCTAAAAGGTTGAAGCAGACTCGACTTGTCCTTTGACACTTCGACCTAGGCGAACCTTCCTACTAGTATATTCCCTTCATTTATACGTGAACGTATAATCTCATAGGTCCTATAGTTGGATATGTCCTACATTAGTATAATGTATACGCAATTGCCGATAGCCCCTTGCGATGGGCAGACTTCTATTGTGTAACACTACTGATCTCGCATTCCAACCCATTTTAATGACCGTGTTATTCTTATTTAATCTAAGCTATTGGCTACATCCAATAATCGACGCCCATCATAAATGCATAGGTGCCTATGTATATATTCATACTTATTTATTTACTGTGCCTCCAATATGTTCAACTGTTAATATTTAGTTATTTTTACACAAACGACTCCATGTTTCATTAATGCCAATTTAATATCATTTACCACTTACTTTTATTTTAAAAAATTAAATATCTTTTACCGCTTACTTCCCCTTTTATTTCATTAGATCTATTTTACCATTCCTCTTTAATTCTTACTATATTTCTTTGCCTACTACTTTCTTATTTACTCGTTTCATTACTTTACCTACATTTCATTACTTATTATTTAATTTTCTAACTTGTATTTATTGCATATATTCGTTTTATAATTAGGTTATTACTATAATTACTACTTACAATTCTTTAGTTTATACTTAGGGATTACTGCATTTCAATGTTTTGGAATTACGTCCTCCAAAAGGAAATGTTAACAATGCAAATTTTTGTATCTTATCAAAAAGGAAATTTGTGTTATGTTTGGAACTACAATGAATTATCGTTTTGTTTTCATTGAAATAGACAGTGCAAAATATGGGAAACCCCTTATATTATACATCTCTTTCTTTTAGGCATATTCCATGTTACTTCAAATGATACACTTTTATTCACGATTATAAAACTGGATAGTTTATAGAAATTTGCTTGGCTACACACTTTATTCAAATGAATTAAGATACTACTTAAATGCCAATAAGTTTTATATAACTTTTAATCCATATTTGCCAACATATGCCCTTCAACTCACAAATCTGGAATTTCTATACAATCTTATTTATTAAGGGACTACAACTTACACCTTAACTTTCTAGATTCAAGTATATGCAACATTAACTCAGGTTAACAGTTGACATAATAAGTAGACATGGTTTTCAATTTCATTGTGCATATAATTAAGCCTACAACTCCAAAATAATTATACTCAAGCATACAAGGAACAGATTTACAACGAAATAAATTCAATATTATATAAAAATATATAATTTTCCACTCACCTTTAAGCTTTTTAAATCTCTAGATCTAAACCTTGTTATTTCTGTTTGACTTCCTTTTTCTCCCTAATGGAATATGTACCGCTAGCATATACATACGTATTAGAAATTTAGATTTGAAAATAGATTTGAATTTAATTTAGATTTAGATCTATATTTCCCTTGGCTTTGGCGATGTGATTCCATCCTATTCTTCTTCTCTATTATCCTCCGTTATTCTCCACTTGTATATACGTATATAGATTATAGTTCTATTTAGATTTAAGAATTCGTAGAGAAAAGAAAATGGCAGTGTAACGACCCACCGTTTTGGACGGTTTAAATCGATAATAAACCACACATATCAACTCAAACCATTCAAAAGGGAGGATTGTTAATGGGGTAAATAAGAAAATAAGAGAAAAGAAGGAAAAAAATACAGAATCTCACAGCGGAATGACAAAATATAATAATCAAATAAACAGTTCATGAAGCTGTTTTACGAATAACATTTGATTACACTTTACAATACAATCAGAGTTATACATACAGCAGGAATAAATAAATAATGCAACGGAACAACATGATGTAGTGGAATAAATATAATAAATAGTAATAATATACTAAATCTTCGTCTTCGTCCTCCAGAAAGATAGCCTTCAACACTAAAAAGTTCAGGCTGACCCGAGCGTAATGAAAAGAGAAAACACTCGAGTCAAAACTAAAAGATCTTATGTAAGTTAAATCAAAATAAGTAAATATGAGTGTAACGTCTTCAGAGATGTTTACGGGATTTTACATCTCATATCCAATGTCTAACGTGCATGCAATAACTTAAGTGATGTTCGAGGTTCCATCTCCTAAGGATTCGTTAAACTATCTACATATATGTAATATAATACGCTATTATAATATGTCTACAGTAAAGTAAAGTATTAAAATAGCATTAAGGCGTTACCCATATCCTCCTTAACACATTTTTATAAATGTCGTAGTCTATACAATACCGTAATTCCTCCGTAAACTAGAGGGCTATCAGAGGGCACTCCATAGTATACAACACAAAAAAAACTCGTAGTGGGTTCGATAAGGCATATGACAAGGCATGCGAGGCAATGCCCAGGGTAGGATACTACCGTTTTGCAGATCCAGACTGGTGGTAATGCATAACAACTACTACCACCCACCTCGAGACACACTTCCATAATCAAATCAAAGGTTAGCCACCAATCAATCACAAAGTAACAGATATGGCATCGAAGAAATGTGCCTGATCGGAGGAGCGACCACACTTGGCCCGGCATGGCTCCTGTTTTAGTCATATCAAGCTGACCCGAGGGGGTCAGGGATGCGTTCATACCTCATACAGTAGCATTTTCCAAACCATCCTACTTCGTTCTGGATTCTCCACCACATGCACAGTTGTTAAAGTGGTTTTTGGTATTGGCAGAGAGTATGACAATATCTGATCCCGATCTCTTTAACAACCAAACGCTTATTTCACACCGGTTGGTTCTTTTACATTTCCAAAACCGATTCATAATTGATATCAAAATATCACATTCAATTCAAAATATCCCTTTCGAAATCATATTCACTTTCGAAATCATTATTCACTTTAAATCGTATTCATTTTCAAAATCATAACCTCAAAATACGTTAAACCATCATATCAAAATATTCACATTTAAATCAATTAAATCTAAATCATAACGGTTCCAACTTTAAACGGTTTGAATATTGAAAGTAGTTTATATATTGGAATAGTTATACATTAAAAATAGTTTATATTTTAAAAAATAGGTTATAACTTAAAATAGTTTATATATTAGAATATATATATTAAAAGTTGTTTATAAATTTAAAATAATACATGTTAAAATAGTTTATATTTTAAAAAATAGGTTATAGCTTGAAATAGTTTATATATTAGAAATAGTTTATATATTAAAATATATATATTAAAAGTTGTTTATAAATTTAAAATAATATATATTAAAATATTTTACATATTTAAAAATAGGTTATAGCTTAAAATAGTTTATATATTAGAAATAGTTTATATATTAAAATATATATTAAAAGTTGTTTATAAATTTAAAATAATATATATTAAAATAGTTTATATTTTTAAAAATAGGTTATAGCTTAAAATAGTTTATATATTAGAAATAGTTTATATATTAAAATATATATATTAAAAATAGTTAACGTATTAAAAATTATTAATATATTAAAATGGTTTATATGAGAAAATAGTTTATATGTTAAAAGAGTTTGTATATTAAAAGAGTTTATATCGAAAATAGTTTCAAATTAGAATTGTTTCTTCCAATTTCACAAATCAATTCAAATCAACTTTATTTCCAAAAATTCAATTTAAATCAATCTCAGTTCAACAATTTCAATTCAAAAGGCTAAAGGTTTCAATTCAAATTCTCATTAAAACCATTTTAATTTATATCGATTTCAAATCCACGTTTGAACTACAAATTTAAGCCACTTTATATTCAATAGGTTTCAAAGTTTAAATATTCAAACATTTACAATAACTCAATTTTGATAAATTTCATTTATATTTCAAAATCCAACTTTAATATTACAATTTAAATTCTTTAACAATTCATTTAAACCAATTTCAATTTCAACATTTGAAAGCTTGGATTTTGAAATAACAACCAGCACACAAGTTCATTTATAAGCTTTAGCTTTTTAAGGTGTATGGATAGTGAACCATGGTTTCGCAACAACCTTTCCTTGCCCTTCGCTCGCTAAAATTTACTCCTAAATTTTTTACTACTTTTTAGGACTTAAGTTTACATTTCTTTCAGTAGCTAATTTAATAAATTTCCTAATTTATTTTATAAACTTTTAATATTTTATTTATTTATTTATTTTGCATTAGTTAAGTGTCTTTTATGAGATTTCCTTATTTTACTATTTTCCAATAAATGTTGCAGTCCAAAGAAAACAAGTAAAAAGGATTATTTTTCATTAACATCGTACGTGCTTTTTATACAGCATAAATAACTAATGCCTACAACCCAAACCTAAAAGAAAAACAACTCCTAGAAGGAAAATACAAATACTACTACTAACTACCACCTATGGACTGGGGGATGGTCCTCCATGAGAGCTAGAACCCCTACCGCAACCGAATGATCGGAGCATGGAGGCTATGCACCCAAGCTCATGACCCTAGCGCCGCTTCTCCTCCCGTATCTCTCGTTGCTACGCCCTTATCTCCTATAGCTCGGCCTCGATCCGAGTCTGGGAACCTCAGATCGCTCCATACTTGGGGGCCTGCTGCTGCGGCTCTACGGCCTATTGATCTAGCCAAGGAACCTAATCCATATGCGCCTATCCTACCTCATGCTTCTATGCCCTAAAATTCGCAGGCGCCTCTTCTATCCTCATCCTCATAGAGGAGGACCTATCCAATGGCACATGGGCCTTCTTCTGCATCAACTCTCATCATAAGCTAACTCCAAACTATTGAAAGATGAGAGTGAAAAGATGACAACATGGAAGGCAGCTCTTACTCGTACCAACTCCCAGGCCTACATAATGACACATGATGGCCTTGGCCCTGTTCACTTGGATACTATGTTGATGGCGTATGTGGCCTTTTGAACGAGGGGGTAGGTCTGGTTGAAGCTTACCGTCTTGAGGATGATGAACAATGTAGGCGACCAAACAGGCTTGATCCCTCATGTTGTCTGTCCGTCGGACGCCTACACCCCTATGAAAGAACTGCTGAAGAGTAGCTGGATCAAAAGTCTCAATAGCCTCCAGATCCACTCTTGCTACGGAGATGTGTAGGATCCCACCAAATTGCCCTTCTATCTTCCAAATCTCTAATCCCTTTACTTCAGATGTAAAGTAGGTGATGTTCTTGTCGAACAAATATTCCAAATTAACATCAAACGGATGCATGCATCTTGAGTAGCACACCTGCTCAAATGTATCATGTCTTAGGATCGACAGTAATCTTATAGCCGTAAATAGACCTCCAAAACATAGGCGAGAAGTCCTCGAACTTCACCGGTCGTCCTTGTAGAAATGCAAAATTTATCGATTCATCATAGCTTTTAATGATTTCTTCATCACTCTAAAGAATTTACCGATTCGTCGTAGCTTTTCATGATTTCTACATTACTTTGGCGCCACGCAATCACCTATATGGTTAAACCCAGGTAGTGGGAGGACATACTACCGCGTGGAGCTACCATGATTTAGGTTTATAGGGGGTCTAAAATCTAGATCTGGGCTTGAAAAAAGTGGAGCGTTGGTTGATTTCTGGGGTCACGAAGCTGCTGCGTGGTCGTCTGGAGGTGCTGGAACTAGTTGTCGATGCTCTTGGGGTGTAACCCGCATCTTAATGGGCCAAAATTTTGACAAAAAAATCGAAACCCAAGTCCATCGAAGCACAGATCATTAGATTTAGTACCTGCAAATAAACATGAGCATTATCAGAGATTAAAAGAAATCTACACTCACAGCGGAAAAAATAATACGATAAGAATATTGATTATGACTACTACCTTAGAATTAATGGTATTCCTTGAATAGCAGATTGTCACATCAACATCGAGCATGAGAGAAAAGAAGGCTTCTCCAACAACCAAACACATCCAACTCCAGTGACTTTTTCTTTTAAATCTATCCTGCAGGTTGTAATGAGGAAGGGGTCAGAACAACGTTTTGGTGACTGGAAAATCTATATACTATCCATAACGTAAATTTATACCGATTGGTTTCCATTTAATTGTTATGTCTATTAAGGTTAACAATTCAAATCCAAACGTGCATTGCACACACAATTACTTATCTACCTCTTCCCAAGGTACCAAATACAGATGAAGCCTTATCAACCACCCAATACTTCCAAACTCATTTTCCATTCAATACTTCTAAATATGAAGCGGGCTTCTATAATCATCACAAAATACTTTTAAAAGAGAAATAGGAAGACTCTGCGATTTAAGACCTCAATCAAGGTAGACCCCATCATTTAAGACCTATTCCCAAGGTGGTTTTCTAACAATGTTGTCAATGGTTGGTGGGTCCTAGCTATTAAGGCCTCTAACCACTATTCAAGGCTTCCGACGTTAAATGTCCAACTATTACCGCGTCTATTGCCAATAAAATCGTAGTCATATAAGAAACAGTACCCAAGCCACTTAATACCTTTAAATAGGACTAGGCGGACTTCTAACCATTTAATATCTATATTCTAGGCAAGTCCTCATAACTTAATACCTATCCCCAAGCGGACTCCTCACTGGTATTATCTAGCTTGCATCGTTTGGAATCTCGCTAGGTTACTTAATACTTCATTTTAGGAGAGAGGTGAACTATTAGATCAGTCACTTAATACCTCAAACCCGAAGCGAGCCCTTCTTGAGATATCCACTATCACTCTTAATTATAAATATGGAATCTCATTAGGTTACATCTTTCGGTAGGGAGGCGGGCCCTAAAATAGCCACTTAATACCTTAACACTGATGTAAACCCTTTTAGAGACATCTTTATTTATTTGGAATCTCACTAGGTTACTTAATACTTCCTTTTAGGAGAGAGGCGAACCCTATAGCCACTTAATACCTCAAACCAGAAGCAAATCCCTATGGAGATATCCCTCACCCCTCCTAATTTCAAATTTGGACCATTTAATACTTTTCAATTAAGAAAGCAAGCACAATCTCTCATGTTGTCCTGGGTCCTAGGATTAGTGATATCTCGTGTCAGTAATAAGTGCACCCGACTGTTGGTAGGCTCAAAGTGAAGGGCAGTCTTCCATCGAGTGACTTTACTGACCTCGCATGACTAACCTACTAAGTCCAATTAATCATCCTAAGTCTTTACTTATATAATCTTAGGTAGACATTGGACTTAGCTTACTAATTCCCTTTTTATTTAAGGTAATAAGATTTACCTTAAATGCTTATCTATCCATAAATTCCCTTTTAATCCTCATAAATGTCAATTTGTCCATAAAATCCTAACGGACATTTCCTAAGACATTTATGTATGATTACTAATTTAAAATTAGTAACCTTTTTAACTATCCCATAATTATTAATTCGACTTCTTTATTTATCAGTCTGATTAATTCATTTACCCTGTCAAATTATTGCAACTCTCATATTTGTTACTATTAATTTCTAATTTATTGGAGTTACAACCTTTTAAATTCCTTTCCCATTAATTAATTATCCTAAACACGAATATTATGTGTAAAAGTCATTATTGGCTAAGTTTTATTTAATTATTATAAGCACAGTAAATTACATACAAATATCTACTTTTATCAAATATATTCTAATTATACATCTTCACTAAAATATTCTTTTCCATGTTCAATTGTTGGAATCATATCTAAAAATATTATTCGCTATAATTTCCACAAATTAGTTCAAAACAAACATTTAACTTTAAATATAAAAGATTACATCGTTTGAAATTATAAGGAATAATCATTTCTTTTTATTACTGAAATAGACAATGTAAACTATAATGAATTCATACTTTACACATCTCTTTCTCTTTTTATTTGCATATATTCCTTAGATCAAATGTCGTATTTTTCTAATAGAGAAAGAAATTATACTAATTTACAAATATTAAACGGGTAAATTCCAATAACTCCAAATATAGAAAAGTTTACATTCCAACAAGATTAGGATAATAATCCAAATTCATAACATTATTATACAACCTATTTTCAGATCTGTAATAAATTTCATTCAAATCAATATTCTAAATTCATACTTTTGGGACTGATTTCCAGATCAGGTTGTAAACAATTCTAAATCAATTCATAAATAAGAATATATATGCGATATTTATTATATTCAGATTTTATTCAATTTGTTACCTACAATCATATACAATTATCCAGTTAGGCATAAAAATCAAATAAACACCAACATGATAATTTTTATATTATAACTATTTATAAAATTTCTCACTCACCTCTTAAAAGTGATCCAAATCTCCAGATTAGAAGTAGAACCTTTGATTCTTCTCCAAATCCTTATTAATCCAAGAAATATGTATAAAAAGGGGTATATACATATATTAGAATTACAGATCTAAGAAGAGATTTGGGATTGTGAGAGAAAATAAATACAAATAAACATAAATATATAAATTACCTCAAATATGCGTATAATCGATTCTTTTGTCTTCTCCTTTTTATTAGATTTCTATTACTCTCCAATTTGTATGAATATAGATATAAATATCTTATTTTATAATTTAGAAAGAAAATGGAGAATAAGAAATAGCAGAGCTTCGCTACTGCCTTTACAAAAATATGAGAAGAGAAGAAAGGGTTAGGCCTGAATTTATAGGCACTAGAATCAACCACAACCTTACGATTTAAAATATTAAATCTGGACCGTTGCGGCCTAGGTTTAATGCAGCCGCCTGAAGGCGACCGGTCGACCGCACATGAAGCATCGATCGACTCCTAGCAGTCGACCGGTCACAATGATAGGTCGGCATGTAGGCCCGAGCAATTAATTAATAAACATTAATTTATCTAATTGAATTATTTACGTTTCAAATTCGTTTTTCATCCGTAATTTGTTTGTTTGGACTCTGATCGCAAAACTCCAAACATAAAAGTTGCTCAGAATTTTACCACGAACACAATGGTGCAAGTTTCATGGTCAAATTCCATTTTTGAAGCATAATTAATTAACTAACTAACTAATTAAATAACTAACACCAAATTATAGGGTGTTACATGGGGTGTTGAAAGTGGGTCGGCGACATTGAGGGGGAGGGAATTCACTGTCATTATTTGGAAGAGGAAGGGGCTTGAGTGGAGTGGCGGCTCAAACCCTAAATGCGACTTTTATGTCACGTTTGAGGTTCAGGGTACGTCCCAAAACCTACAACTAGTAGATCGCTATTCCTTGGGACGGTCGACCGCTACCGGTCGACCACTTTCGGTCAATTTGGCCTAGGTTGAACCTGAACCATTTTTGGGCCAGGTCGAATTGTAATTGCTAAAACTAACTATTAATTTTAATTAACATCATTCTGTTCCGCCTCTTTCTTCTTCATCTTCGTTCTGACTATTCTGAGAAATTTCTGCCTACCTAAATTCCTATCTACCTATAGCTGTGCATCTGCTTACCGCTTTGTTTTTGGGCTGTTAATCCTCTTTCCTGTTATATTTACCCCATTTTTAAACTTATACCACTTCCTATTATGCACCCCTAAAATAATTTTCCAACTTAAAATTTTAGAAAAATCAACAAACTGTATGCGTTTTGCTATTTTTTTTCAAAGAAATAACTTTTTATAAAAGCTCATTTACTAATATTTTCGATTCATCTAATTTTTAAATTCTAGTAGAGATTTTTATTTAAATAAAATACAGGTATTTTATTTTTTGAAAACTTTTTGCTTACTTACATTTCAAAATTAGAGTTTTTCTACTTGTAAATAAATCCTATGAAAATCATTCTTTTTTTTTGAAAATTGGTTAAATTTTATTTCAAAACTCAAATAGTCTTTTGCGGCCTAAGTACAAGCATCCGAGAATACATATCGAATAAATACAATCGAGCGCTTTATACTGAAAGCATACTTTAAACTAAAACATTCCTCCTTTAGGGCAGAGATCAGCTATAGTGGCTCCCAATTCCTTAGTTGATCTTCTCTGCTTGCTATCGTCTAGCTTATCCTCTCTAGTACTTATGTTTCTTGTGACATTAAGCTAGTAAAGTTCCTTCTTGCAGTTATCCTGATTATGATACTTGTATCTCGATTGATTTGAGCTGATAGTGACAAAATTTCCCTCTTTCTGTTGTTAAAAGCCCGGTCGTTGCTCTCTCTCCAGAGGTGCTAGACGGTGGTTGTGAGGCTAATTTTAGTCAGTTCCTGCATCAGATTCGACATGCAACTCCTCTTGTTCAGGTATTCCATTTTCTCCTTTAAAGAATTTACTTTGTCTGTTTGAATACATTTAAGTTTCTGAATGCTACAAATTCTCTTACTAAAGGAGCAGTTAAAAAACAAGTGTTCATGACTTTCTCTGCTTCTTCATAGCATAGATTACAAGTCATGTCTTCCAATATCCCCCACTTATGTAGGCAATCTTTGGTAGGTAATTTGTTCAACAATGCTTTGTATAGGTATGGGCCATTTTAGGGTTATTTGATCTGCTCCAAACTAGTTGGTGCCAAGATACAATAGGAAATTTCCCCCTGATGTCTTCCCATGCATTGTGAAGTTTAAACTGACCAGTTTTTGAATTTTTCCAAGCCCATGTATATTCTGTCTTATTACTGTGTATAGAAATTTCCTGTTTAAAGTTCCTAGTGATAATCTGTTTGTCACAGTCCCAATTTGTTTCAGTGATAATACTAGCTACTTTGCATGAAGGAGTACCATAAGATGAATACCCTTCCCATCCCAATCTGTCTATAAAGCTTTTACTTTCGAGCCATGGGTCATTCCAAAGGTCAGTGTTTTCACAATTAGCAATTTGTCTTTCAATTTAAAGGTTTCAAATCAGTTCTAAGTTTCAAAATATTTTTCCAATTTACAGAAGCATTGTTATCTATTTTATTTGTCCAGAAATTATCTTTCAAGTATCTAACTCTCATCCACCCAGCACACAGATTATTTGAAACCAATATTTTCCAAGCCAGTTTCATTCCAGAAACTCTTTTCAGTTCAAACAGATTTTTGAGTCCTACTCCTCCTTCTTTTTTAGGTTTGCACAAGTCTTTATAATCGACTTTATGTAATTTCGCCCTCCATATGAAATTTGCAAAACTGCATTTATTTTTGCAATAGAACAGTCTGGTATTTGAAATGTCTACATCCAAAATCTTACCTTTGAAGTAATAACTGTGTGAACAAGTTCTACCCTTCCAGCAAATGATAGAAGTTTCGATCTCCATCCCTGCAATTTCTCTCTTATACCATCAACCAATTTCACACATTCAGCATCAATAACAGTGTTGTTTGATGGAGGAACTCCTAAATATTTGACAGGAAGAGAATCTTCTGCAACTCCAATTTTACTTAGTAGATTTTGTTTGTTTCTACAGAATTTGTTGAAATAGCATTTTGTCTTTGATTCATTAAGTTTCAGCCCTGCTGTTATTTCTAGTTCTTTAAATATTTCTTTGATAGTATCAGCAGCAGTTAAACTAGTTTTGGTCACAATAATAAGATCATCAACATATATGAGATGGGACACTATAGGTTGTAGCCTATAGACTGGGCTGATCTTATTATGAAAACATGCTATTTCCATTTGTAGGGAAAACCACTCCATTGCCACAGCAAACAAGTAGGGGGATAGAGGATCTCCCTGTCTAATCCCTTTATTACTACGAATGTAACCTTTCGGAATCCCATTGATGAAAATGGAGAATGTTATTAGCTTTAGAAGTTTATCTGGAATTCCCATAGAGCTTAGCATATGACTGATAAATTTCCTATTTACCGTATCATATGCTTTATGCAAATCAACTTTTATGCACATTTTGTCCGATCCATGTTTATTGAAGTCTCTGATTAGTTCATGGACCATTAGGGAGTTTTTTGATATAAATCGACCTTTAATAAAAGCACTTTGACATTGAGAAATCAAGTCTGGAAGCACCTTGTTAAATCCCATGCATATAATTTTACTGAGGATTTTGTAAGTGACATTACAACAGGCTATTGGTCTATATTCTTCAATTCTTTCAGGTTTTTTAACCTTAGGAATAAGTGAGATAAAAGTGTGATTAATTTCTTGAATGAACTCACCAGTACCAAATGCTTCTTGATAAGCTCTTAACATCTGATCTTTTAGGTGTATCCAGATCACTTTGAAGAAGGCTGCCCCCATTCCATCGGGGCCCGGACTGGAGTCGTTATGAATGGAGAAGGTGGCTCTCTTCAGTTCCCCTTCCTGAATCCTAGCTGTCAGCATGGTACATCCTTCTGTGGAAATTTTCCTTCTACTTTGAATTGCTGGTAAGTTCTGTTCGTATTCCCCATTGCATAATTCAGAGAAGTATGCAGTTGCCTTCTCTTCTATTTCTTTAATGTTTTCAGAAGCATTTCCCTGTTCATTAAAACACTTAAGAAGGTTATTATGATGATGCCTTTGTGACATTTTAGTGTAAAAAAAATTATTGCATTCATCTCCCTGTAGTAGCCACTTTTCTTTAGCTTTTTGTTTGAGATCTACTGCTTGCTTTTTAAGTTCATCCTTAAGCTTCTTTTGAATAGAATAAAAGTCAACATTAAGTCCTTCATGTAGAGGGTCATCATCCAGTTCTAGTTGAATATCCTCTAGTTGGTTTTGGATTTTTGTAACTTCATCATTATGCTTTGGTCTTATATGATTCCACTCCTTCAATCTATTTTTCATCTTTTTAACCAGCATGACGTACTTATACATCTGTGTTCCTTGTAGAATGTGTACAACATTAAAATCCATGACTTCATTATAACCCTCTAACATATGTCAATGGTTAGCATATCTGGTTTGCCCTTTGCGATGTTTGTATCATTGTTAAATTGAATGAGGAGGGGACTATGATCACTTGTAGAGCTTGGAAATACAGTTATTTTTAAATCAGGAATTGCATTAAATAACTCTACATTTCCTAAATCTCTATCCAGTTTAGAAGTAATCTTCTTTGCCTCACAACTTCTCCGTGTGTATTTCAGGCCAGAATGGAATGCCTCTATCAATCCATTGCAAGCACACAATTGTTGAATTCTGCCACTTGGGAAAGCTTCAATGTAATTCCTCCCTATTTTTCATTTGTACTGAGCACTGCATTAAAATATCCCACAACCAACCAAGGTTGGGTAATAAGTTTAGAATTTGTATTAAGTTGCTGCCATAATTTAGTTTGTTCAGAAGCAAGATTTCTAGCATAAACAAAAGTGATAATGATATCTAGCCCATCTATATTTTTGAAATGCATCAACATATGTTAATCATCCTTATTAACCACTGTACCAACCCAGTTGTTGTTTTGCCATAGAATGAAGATTCTACCTTTTACCTGGTTTGTACTATTATGAATTGAGCTCCAATGATCCCCCAGATGGTTATTAAACATGTCTATATTTTGTTCAGTAAACTTATTCTCTAGCACTGCAATAATAGATGACCTGTATTTGGCCATTATATTGTGGAGGTCTAACTGACATATGTCATTGTTAAGACCTCTCACATTCCAACATATAATAGACTTTAGTGTTTAATAGATTTGCTCCTAGTCATAGGAGCAGAACCTATCTTAACCGATTTATCAACTTTTCTTCCTACTTTTGAATCAAATTGTTTATCATAATCCACATTCACTTCTGTATATACATTAATGTTTTCTTCCTCTTCTTCATCCTCTTCTTCTTCAGATGTTTCCAAGTGGATATTGAACTGGTGAATTTCCTTTAGAGACTCAGGCAGCACCTCCTCGTCCTTCTCAATATTTTCATTAGGAGGCTCGACAATCGGTGAATGATCTCCAGGAAGTTTAGAAATTGGAGAATGATCTGCCTCAGGAAGGGAACCCTCTACTTTTTGATCCTGAATTGGAGGAACTGTTAGCTCTGATTCAGAGCCCATCTCACTAGTTGTAGGTTGTTTATATGGTAGGGGGAATTATTAACTGCAGCATCTTGTATGTTATATTTTGTTGCTGCTTCATTTTTTTAACCACTAGTCCCAGGATGATCTTGTGCAGCTGTTTTTGGGGTGATGTTTTTTGTCTTTTCCACCCAAATCTGCTTTAGTTTCTCTGTGTAATTGTTACAATGCGGATTAGTATGACCAAAGCACTTACAATCACTACAGCTGGGAGATAAAAATTCGTATTCTATTTCTTGCACATAGGCATTTCCCTGTTTGTCAATAGCTTTAACTATTTTTGGCAGTTCAGAATTAGCATTAATTTCCACTAATACATGAGCATATTTGATTCGCTTCACCTGTTTGGTATTTTCATCTATATCCAAGGGCTTTCCCACTAGGTTAGCTAGTTTTCTCATACATCTCATGTTCCACAAGGCAAGGTTTAGATTGTTAATTTTTATCCAAACTGGGTAGGTTGTTGGCATTGCACGTTCAAAATTGAAATCTGCTTCCCAATTGCGCATGAAAATCAGTTTACTGTCCATAAAACATGGCCCCTTTGAGAATCCTACTGTAATCATCTTATCGTTCAAATTTGATTAAGTAAAATCCATTATCCCGCGAGAAGATATTCCATGTGCCTTTAGGATTCCAAACCCTTTTAAAGTAAGCATTGAAATAAACATAATAAGGCCTTTTACTTGCCATGTAAACGTAGATCGAGTTTTTCCACATATTTTTGGATTCAGCATAATCCTCCTCATCAATTAATTGATATAATTCTTTACCATCCGATTGAGGTTCAAAGAATCCACTATTTCTTCATTTCAATTTTACTTCCTAATGCTTCGACCCACGATTTATGGTTTAGGACTGGTTGCCTAGGGTTTTTCTTTAAGGCTTCCACAAACGATTGCTTCTCTTTCCCCTTCCCTTAGCTTCCTTCCATCCGTCTTCATCGTCATCTTCTAATTCGTTTGCTAGGGTTTCGGGAGCGCTTGATGTGGTCGCCATGATTTCGGGAACATTTAAAAAAAACCAAATGCCTATATATCTGAAAATCATTCTAAATATATCATTTATATATTTTTCTCAACTTTTATATCAAAATCATTTCAACTTCAGTTCTTTCATATGGGTTCGGACTTAGAGTGGATTTTTATTTGTCATTTTTTGGGACTTTTCTACTTACTTACTGACTTTTCTTCTATCGGAATATTAAAATCCAGCTATCATCTTGGAATGATTACTACACACCTTCTTTCGGCAACTCATTTAATTCTTCTTCCAGAATATTAAAATTCGGCTATCATCTGGGAGTGATTACTACACACCTTATTTCGGGAACTCATTTAATTCTTCTTTGGAATATCTACAACAAATAGATTCTTACTTTTCCCTTATTTGGGTCTAATGTACATCATCAATGGGCAATCCCGTGGGGATATATAACCATTGGACATTCCAGACCCAACTAGGGAGTCAAGTACTATCCAACTTCAGGGACTCTTCCATATGTTACATTCATGCTCTTCTTAAGTCAATGACTTCCAATACGACCTATTTCCTATTGGTAATCGGGATAGGTGTATATCTTCAACTTCGTCTATTGTTCAAGCTCATAGTCGCATTATCCATTTTTATATAATATGGTTGCAACTACATTTATAGTCGGAATTTGTAGGATTTGGCGTATAATATATATAATTATAGTAAAAAATACAAATACGTCCACTCTATGTATCCTAATTCTTAAGATCGACTAACCTCGCTCTGATACCAAATGTGACAACCCGAACCCCAATGGGCCCGAATTTTCGCTAAATCGAAATTCCAAGTCCACCAAAGTACGGATCGTTGGTGTTTGGTATCCTACAAATAATAAAAGCATATCAGAGCACTATCGATATAAACTCATAGCGAAATAGTAAAGTATAATAAAACATATGATTACTGATCAAGGCTGACACCTTCAATCTTTAGTGTTGTTAGTGTCGAGCATGCATGAGGAAATCCATTCTTCCACCTTTCCCGCTTTGTACCTGTGCATGTCCCTCTAAAGCTATCATGTCGGTTGTAACGAGGAGGGGGTCAGAACAACATTCTAGTGATGGGCAAATTACACATTTTATACATAACCCAAGTTTATGTCAATTGTCTTCCATTACATGTTATGTCTATTGTTTTACTTAGTCATCCCGACTCCACATATGCATACGATATGCCTCATCTACTCAAAGTAGACAATAACTACATACGTGTGTATGTGTGTGTAAATACCATAGTCCACCTTTGGACCAAGATACTTTCCTCACTAGTATCCATACTCAATACCTCGTCAGTATCCATCTGTTGGAACTGGACTAACCCGCAGCGGAAGTTATGAGTGAATTTCAAAAAAATTACCCTATTGGATCTTTTATTGGACCTATAAAGTATAACTGAATTAGAACATTTCTAAATTTCATTTAAATAAAATCGTTTATTTTATTTAAATTCAAATCTATTAAGATATGAAATTAATTTTATTTGATTTAGTTTATACATAAATGTGTCATATACATATATGTGTGAGTGCATGTGTAACATAATAATCCGTGGAAGGTTTAATATGCCTATATGTAGATGTTGGGATTTACATCGCAAAAGACATATTAGCTCATTTTGTATGTCATGTATGTTGTCCAAATATGTGCATGTATATGTGTTACAAAATACACACACATATTTGTATAGATATATTATATATAATATACGAACATAAAACATTTATATATAGATAAATATATATATATAGATAAATATATATATATATAGAAAGAGAGAGAACAATTATTAAAAATTATTTATAATTCAAAATTAACTTAGTTTTGCAAACATAATAATTTTAGTATTTTAATTTGTATATATTATGAATAAAATAATGTTTTCATCCATAACTAATTAACATAAAATAATCTATTGATGAAAATTCAAATTTTACAATTTTCGAAAATCTAGGATCATAAAATAGAGCTTAGGAAAAATCTGGAGATTTTTCAAAGTTGAAATATTATTTTTAAAAATAAATACATTGATTTCGGCAGTAATTATTTAATATAATTAAAAATTCAAATTTTAAAATTTCAGAAATTCTAGGATCATGAATGAAAGGTTACGAAAATTTTTGAATAATTTTTCAATTAAATTATTATTTTTAATAAATCATAAACAGTTTTTCCAAAATAATAAACTTTATTGAAAAATTCCTAAATTTTTTCTATATGTTTCTGAAATGATATAATATTTTTTTAAATATAAAATTGAATTTTTAATGTAATAATTATTTTATATATAATAAACAATTCAAAATTTTAATAAATGTTAATTTAAAAATATGAATATATGTATGATAATTAATTTTCGAATTTGTAAATTCATATTATATATAAATAAGTGTACTAAATTTTTTAAATCATATATATATCTTATAGATGCATATATGCTATTATGAGAGAGAAATATACACTAATATATATATATATATATATGAATTTATTAATAAATATATATATATATAACAATTATTAAAGACAAAAATTGATTTTGTACAGTAAACAACATTTGTCTATAAATAAATCAAATAGTATAATAAAAAATTATGCACATAACCAAACTGATTTGTGACAACCACATCTACTTACAAAATCTCATCTAACTAAACATATAGTAGCAATATATTTAAACAGATATGAAATTGCTCATTATAGGATCATATAATATAATTTAATTACTGTAATGTGAATTAGAATTACCAATTTAATGATGCCTCCGAATCCACGTTGAAGCAATGACTTCCCTTTCTTTTACTGTTCTTGATTCGTCAAATTGCAAGTCCGGAATCATCGACCTCTAACTATCGAATAGTATTATTTTAATTTGAAATATATTGGATAATTTTGAAGTGGATTGAGAGCTATGTTTTAATCAGACATGTAGAAGGTAATGGCGGCCAAAAAATAGTTTTTCATTACACACACACACACACACATATATATATATATAGGGTTGTATTAGAGAGAAACGAGGAAAACCTTTTTACCCATTCTCACTTGATCTCAACCCATTATCTCCAAGACAATTCCCTATGTTTTAGCCACCCCTAGACATTCCCAAAACCAAAATTTTGCATCCCTAATGATGGGCCTTAAACCTATCTAAGCCCAAGCCAAAATACTATGCAATTTAATTTAATTTAATCGCTTGTCGATATTGTATATCGATCGATATATTTATAACTGTTATAAATATATATAACATTATTTGTTTCTCAAATCATATTCAAATTTTATAATTAATATTTCATAAATATTAATTAATTTATAATAATTATAAACTGATTAAATCGTTCGGTCTTAAGGGAATTCATCATTTCGGCTGTGTAACTCTTGGGTGTAAATTTGGTCAGCGATTAACATCGAACTATTCTAACGGTAATGTTCACACGTCACTTAGCAAGTGGTGTGACATTATGGCCAAATTTATCGCTTACTCATTTTCGGTAAAAATCCAATTTTAGTTTAATAAGCGTTACCTGGTTGTGACATTTGTTTACACCAATTCTCTTCCTCAAAACTATACCACTTTGGACTTATGGAATTTAGTAATGGTCAAAATTCCAACCTCATCCACATTTAACTTTATAGTCCAAATACAAAGTCCTTGGTTCAATAATAACAATTATTATTAACCGAAATGCTCTGGCCAAAGACTTTAACTTTGATTTGACTTGAGTTGACTGTGATACTAACTGCATATAACTGAGGAGACGAATCCTCTCTTGAATAGTGCTTCACTTTCAATACTTCCACTCGACCCAACTGTAGTCACTCGATGGACGCCATGCCATGATTTGACTATAATCAAAGCGAAGCTTTCATATTGAAGATCCACAGTATTATCAAGTCGAGAGAACTGTGTAAATCAGTCACATCGATATTTTCTGTTTGACCTTAGTTATATTAACCAACAAAAAACTATCGAGTGAGTCGTTCCATAGTAATCCAATAACTATTAGTACGTAACATCGAGGTACCTCCAGCAGTCATGAGTAATACACTGCCCAACATTTGAAGAGTGTTACATACTCCACTCTCAACGGTACATCGATATCCAGTCTCGATGCATCTTGACTAGGAACATTTAAAATGGTATATTTGTTTCGTTGTGATAAATTACTCACGGTCACAGCACTTTGTAACTACTATCACAAAATATACCATTTATAGATTTTTCGATTAAATATACTTTTAATTAAGTTAATTAATTAATATAATCACATTATATCAAGTATATAATAGGAAGAAAATACCTTTTATTTCGAACAAGATTGGTCAACGAGTTAGATGTATGTAACAAATTACATAATTGCCCATATGGCATACCCCTAACTCTATCACCATCATCAATGGATTATCACATCCTCGTCGTCGTGCATACCAAGGACCCCCGTAGTGCCTAATAACGACTTTACAATAGTTTAGCCGTATTCTTTTCATTTTTGAAAGACCTCCACAAAATTATTATATAGCTTTGCCTCCTAACAACAAACAAACCAGCAAAAAACTGTAAGGTGGTGCATGTCTTAATCGTGATCTACATTAGTAGGAGGTGTAGTCCATTTAGTCGTAACCCTCGTCTTTCCACTGACCACTCAAGATCGATCACATTCTCGAACCTATGTAAACAACTCCTACTCTGCATATATGGTACCAATCTCACTGTCATAGCACCGAGCCTTGCTCATCGTCCCATTTAGATTGTCTAACACAATCAAGGAAATTCCCACTCGATTACTTAAACGTACCCCTTAAAAGGTTGAAGCAGACTCTACTTGTCCTTTGACAGTTCGACTAGAGCGAACCTTCCTACCGATATATTTCCTTCAATTGTATGCGAACGTATAATCCTATGGGTACTACAGTTGGATATGTCCCACATTAGTATATTGCATACACAACTGGTAGCAGCCTCTTACGGTGGACAGACTTTTGTTGTATAATACTACTGACCTCGCATTCCAATCCATTTTAATGACTATGTCTGTAACGACCCAGAATTTTGGATAATTAAAATTCGAATATTTAATTGATTTTAAATATTAATAAATGAATTTAATAAGTCGAATAATTTATTTAAAGGATATTGGATTTAATTTGGTCAATTAAATCGATAATTTAATGATTGAAATGCCAGAGATAATTGAAAATCGAGTTTAATATGATTGAAATTGATTTGGAAAATTTTATTTAATCATACTGGAGTTATAGAAAGGTTATAGAACTTTTAAAATTGAATATGGAGTTAATCTGTGAAAATGGAATATTTTAATATTTAATTATCGACTGTAAAAATAGCCAATTTTCGAACAGTCTCAGATTTCGACGAAACCAGTTTCATCGGATCCGTAATGTGATATTATTGTAAGATTTCAAATTTCGTAATTTTTGGATTTACCATTTGTCCGGGGCAAGCCAAAACGCCTTGAAATCGATTTAAATCGGTTTAATTTAAATTGATCGTTTATTGTCATATCTCACACATACGATCGAATTAGCTTCCGAAACATGTTCCATTGTGTTCGGAACGTGGGGTAAACCCTAGAAACGTCAGCCGGCACGTTCGATTCGGAGTTCGGAAAATTTCGATGAATAGTAAATTTGGCCATTTTCTATATAAACACCTCCATATTTTCATTTGCAAAGAGAAAAACCCAAACCCTAATTCAAGCTTCAGCAGCCGCCACCCTAGAATTCGAAGGCTGAAAACGTCCAAGCTTCTTCCCCTAATTTCTTCAAATCTACACAACGATTCAACCAACTTCCTAAATGAAAGATCGAGAGCACGTCGAGTACTTTAATTTCAACGGTCATGATCGCGTTTGGAGCTGTGAATCGATGGGAAATTGAGCCGAAATGGAGGCCGTTCGTGCTCATCTAGGGGGTGCTAGGGGCGACCGGAAGACGCCGCACTTGGCTCGATGGTGAGCGACGGCAGGGGCTACGCCGTGGGGGTGTCAGATCATCTACAGGTTACTCGAATTGGCCTCGAGATTTAGGGTTTGGAGGCGGCAAGGATGGGTTGATGTTGCGTGTTTAAAACTGGAAGAGGGAGGAAAGGGAAAACGCGGCCAAGATCATCTCCCGTTTGAAATTCACGGTCCAGATAGATGTGGGTTTGTAAATAAAGAAAATGGAAATTGAAATTGAATATATTTAAATTGTATAAACTTTGAAAAATCATAACTTTTTGCTGCGTGATCAGAATTTGACGAAACAAAATGCATTGGAATCGTCTCGACGTGTACTTCGCGATGGAACTGGATTGGAAGCGATTGGAGTCAGTGAAAATTTCGGGTAAAATCAAACGCGCATTTAATTTTATTCGAAATAAAACGCTGGAGCGAAATTGAAAGCAAGGTGAGATCTTCTCACTCAAATTGAAAAGTGGAATTTACAGTTATTGATTGATGATTTGATTGCTATTTGATGTGATATTAGATATAGTAGGATATATCTATTATATATATATATAGCAATATATACATATTGGCATATGTATATATTGGATTGATTGATTTCCCGCCTCGTATAGCGGATGAGACCCTATTGCGCCGTTAGTAAGCGGATTTTTATAAAAACCCATATACCGCGATATTCCACCTCGAAGTGGAATTGGTATTGTGCTAACGTCTTTGGATGCAGGGAAACAGGTTGGAGGGATCCAACTGGATTCCTCACCAGTATTTATTTATTTACAGATATTGATGTATATTCTGTTATCATATTGATATATGATATTGACTGTTGTGATGGACTAATTGATGCGTTGCATCATCGGATTCAAGTTTTGAAGTTTAAAAATAACGACTTTTACTTTAAAAGGATTTTTAAAGTGATTTTTGAAAATATACGTTTTATGGAATTTTTGAATTGATTTATAAACGTTAAGATTTTAAAGTTATAAAAGTTAAGATTTGTGAATTATAACCAAAAGGTAATTTCTTTTGAAATAAATAGTTAAGAAATTTATAAAATGGTTTTAAATGGGAATTTTTGAATTATTAAAAATGATGTATGTAAAGGATGTACAAGATTGATATTTTAAGACTTTAAAATGTTGGTATTATAAAACGAGTTTTTATAAGCGTTAAAATGAATTTTTAAGAATTTATAAATAAATGGAATTTATAAATTGTGAACTTATAAATGGAGATGATTTTGTAAAATAAAGGAATTATAAGTATTTAACTTATAATATGGATTGTTGGTATAAGATTTGAGTTATGAATCGAATTGTTAATAAAGGGAATTTATTAAGTTGAAGTTGTTACAAAATAAAAATGGAATTTATGAACGTTGTTTCATAAATTCGAAAATCAATCAAATTTGATGAATTGAATATAGAAGGATATTAAGGGAATTTTATCCACGATTTTGGACAGTGGATAATTCTTAAAATAAATGTGTAGAAAAGATTTAAATGTGGTTAGTGAAGTATATTCACGATTTTGGACAGTGAATATATTTTGAAGTAAAATGGATATGGTTTTTGGGAAAATGATATTAAAAATGAAGTTAAACATTTTAACGATGTTTTAAAATGATTAAATATCGAAATCATAGATTTCAACAGCTCTTGTTGAAATAGACGTTTTCGAGAAATTTAAGGAAATGGTGGACTATAACACTGTTGTTATAGTAAATGGTTTCCGAAAGGAAATGTTTTATATAGTATTGGGATTTACATATCTATCTAAATTTTTCGAATCCCTATACTAGCGATTTTGGGTCGTCGTAACGATGTTTTACGTAACATTCGTTTTGACCCAAATAAATGTGTTAAAAGAATATTTTCCTTAAAGGATGAATATATACTTAATTTGATTTAAGTATATCGAATATTTTCAAATGTTGAAAATAAATAGATTTGTGAATTACTTATTATTAAATAAGTAGGAAAATGCTTTTCCAATATGAAATGAACGTTTTGAGATTTTATCTTCAAAGATAAAATGAAATGTGGAAAGTGAATATTTGAAATTTGTTTTCAAACGGTTAAGTGTGGAAATTTTATATCTAGTAAAGATATTTTGGAAGATAAAATAATTTGGAAAATTATTTGGAATCTGATGATGTTGTGCATCTTTATTGATAGTTAAATAACCGACTATCAATAATTACCTTTAGATAGGTATTTGTTGTGAATTGGATGAAATTGAATGCCACACTTATTTTGAATAATCGCTCACTATTCGGGTTAGCCGGGAAAGGACCATGGGGTCGTATAACCCATTCCGAATATGTGATACGTCGTTATGAATTGCATTCGAAGACCGGTGTTGAAGACCGGATATTTTTGAAAATGGAAGGATTACCGTCGAGTTACTCTACATCGGCTGATCTCCGATTTAGAGGTTTTATCACCCTTAGTGACGGGAAGTCCGGACGTGATTAGAAATTTATCCGGATGTGCAAGGGCTTCGTGAGAAGTGCCTTCGGTTCTGTTCGATCCCGGAACAGACTTGTATGGATTGTGTGTCTGACGTTACAGATTGAGATATAAAGCTGATTTCTTTCAAATACATATCTGTTGGTGGCGGAGAATTTATTCTCTTAGCTTAACACCCTTCTCTGAGACGTACGAGCTCAGAGGTTATGTAGTTGAAATTTATCAGCGATATACTCCCAATTTGGTAACGTGGCATACTGAGTGTTGTTGTGAAATGATCAGTGTTTGATCATCTGCGATATGATCATTTGTTTGATCTTATATCTTTGTGATCATAGGTTGATCATTTTGTTTGACCCGAAGCATGGATTTGTAGAAAGCGTAGCTTTGTGGACGAGACTTCGTCGAGCCTCACACCCCGGAAATGGTCAAAACAGGAAGGATGCAGCAAGGTTCTAGGGAGTAGCGCCCCTTAGTGTATGTCATTCCTTCTGGATAAAGGTGGTATCATGGTATGGAGCCCAGATACTTAACCTCTGTGGTTGCTGCAAATTTATTACTTTGTGGTTGTTGCGAATCGGGGATCCTCGGGAAGATCGGTGACGATCGGGGGATGGCATACGCGTGTCAGTAGTTACCTATTTTTGCAGAGGTAACCCGGCCTTGTGTTGGCAGAGATCCGGTTAGGTTCTCGGGTCGTCTATTCCAGGGACGTACCCATCGTGGAAAAGGAAGTTCCTTAGCCTGACCATTTGTTGGAAATCCAAAGAAACAATACGAGCCTTGTACGGTTTTAGTTGTAGAACCTGCCATCTAATATGGCAGCTATAGCAAGCATACTATAATGGTACCTATGCTGGCTAAGATTTATATTGTACTTTCGAAATGTTTTCTACACTATGCACTAATAATAATATCAAAAAGATTTGATTTTGCGTAGTAAGCATCTTTGACTATCATAAGAAGAAATCTCCTCCAATTCTGCGTTTGCATTGTGTGTGTGGCGGGAGGTCTTATGGTAGTTTCATTTTCCAAAAGCATTGCGAATTTGTTTTATTTTCTTTGTGAAAAATAACTGTTTTACGATCTCACACCAGTCACCATGACTGACTCGGAGTTTATTGTTCCCTTCCTAAACTCTGGGTGCCCACCAATTTCCACACGGGCAGCCTAGAGTTATATTACCAGGATATTCTGGATATTCTGGAGCTTTGGAGATAAGCTGGATGACGAGACGTAGTATTTGTATCTGATAGTATTTTTTTTCCGCTGTGTATTCTGTATGAGGACAAGTTTATATAACTGTCCATTGTTGTATATTGACTCTGATTGATGTATGTATAAAAACTGATATAATTCTTTGTTTTAAAAGACTAGTGTTATCTATTATATATTGTTCCGCTGCGATGTGTAAGATTCTGATATTGCTTCTGTTTCCTGTTCTGTTGTTCTGTTGTTCTTCTCTTCTTTCTTCTTCTGCTTTCTTCTTCTTTTCTTTTTCTTTTATCTTTTCTTCTATTTCTTTTTCTTAAACCCTCACTATTGGAGTTTCCGGCACTCGATTGCTCGACAGTCGATAAAGTGAGTATCGATGTCGAATTTTCGAAAGTCGAAAATTTCCGTACGTGACAATATCATTCTTATTTAATCTAAGCTATTGGCTACATTCAATAATCCACATCCATCATAAACGCATACGTGAGGCTATGTATATATTTATACTTATTTATTTACTATGCCTCCAACGTTCAACTGTTAATATTTAGTTATTTTTACACAACTGACTTCTTGTTTCATTAATGTCAATTTAGTATCATTTACCACTTACTTTTAATTTAAAAGATTTACATATCTTTTGCTGCTTACTTCCCCTTTTATTTCATTAGATCTGTTTTACTGTTCCTTTTCAATTCTTACCATTTTCCTTTGGTTACACTTTCTTATTTACTCATTTCATTACTTTACCTACATTTCGTCGCTTATTATTTAATTCTCTAACTTGTCTTTATTGTGTATCTTCGTTTATAATTAGAAAGTTGTTATTATTACTACTTATAATTCTTCGGTTTATACTTAGGGATTACTGCATTTCAATGCATTGGAATTACATCCTTCAAAAGTAAATGTTAACACTTCAAATTTCTGTAACTTATCAAAAAGGGAAATTCTGTTAAATTATCCTTTTGTTTTTATTGAAATAGACAGTATAAAATACGGAAAACATCCTTATTTTATACATCTCTTTCTTTTAGGCATATTTCATGTTACTTCAAACGATACGCTTTTATTCACGATTATAAAACTGGATAGTTTATATAAATTTGATCGGTAACATATTTTATTCCAATGAATTAAGATACTACTTAAATGCCAATAAGTTTTATAATAACTTTTAATCCATATTTACTAACATATGCCCTTCAACCTACAAATCTGGAACTTCTATACAATCTTATTTATTAATGGACTATAACTTTCACCTTAACTTTCTAGATCAAGTATATGCAACATTAACTCAAGTTAACAGTTCATAAAATATGCAGGCATGGTTTTCAATTTCATCATGCATATAATTAAGCCTATAACTCCAAAATACTTATATTTGGGCATACAGTGAACAGATTTACAATGAAATAAATTCAATATTATATAAAAATACATAATTTCCCACTCATCTTTAAGCTTTCCAAATCTCCAGATCTAAACTCTGTTATTTCTGTTTGACTTCTTTTTTCTTCCTAATGGAATATGTACTGCAAGCATATACACATGTATTAGAAATTTAGATATGGAAAGAGATTTGAATTTAATTTAGATTTGGATTTATAGTTTATCTTGGCTTTGGCGATTCAATTCGATCCTATTTTTCTTCTCTGTTATCCTTTGTTATTTTCCACTTGTATATACATATATAGATTATAATTTTATTTAGATTTGAGAATTTGTGGAGAAAAGAAAAGAAAAGAAAATGGCAGAGCTTCGCCGTGCTTCAGAAAATATAAGAAAAAAAGTGAGAGTTTAGACCTGTATTTATAGGGGTTCGAACCAATATCAACCGTTGGATTATTCTATTTTAAATCTGTGTCGTTCGGCCTAGGTTCAGATTACAGCCGCCAACATATAAGTAGTCGACTGCTACCCCTCCACCGGTCGACCGCTAGTGGTCGATCGGTTGTAGTAATAGGGTCGACCGGTTATCGTTTTATACTAATTAATTATATTATTTTGTTTAATTCCTTTTTCGCCCATTTAATTCTAATTTTTGACCGATCTGACTAACGTTAATTGTGCTCAGACGTTAGGTAAACGTTAACATTAATTAATATTAGTTAATTATATTTATTTTCTTAAATTACATATATATTTATTTACAATCCAAAATATTCAAACGTTAACAACTTTTTCATTTGAATTCTGATCGTAAAATTGTATATGAAAACTGATCAAAAAATCACCACGAACGCAACAGCGCAAGTTGCATAGCCGAATTCCGACATTTGTGAAAATTATATTTTCGATATTACTAATTATTAATTAATTTCATTTTAATCAATTATTGTTGAATTTACAGGGTATTATAAATCAGATGGACTCCTAGCGTATCAAGTGTTTGGGGGTGAAATGGTTTCCATTCACATCATCATAACTTCGATCTATAGCTTCACCTCGAAGTGCCTATCTTACCATCTCAGCTAAGCGAACATCTGGATTCAGTTAAAATCTCTTCGCGCGCCTTTGTTCAAATCTTCTTCATGCCCCGTTCCTGTGGGAAACTTCCGGTTCTAATCCTTGTGATTGCAAGTTTGCATTCTAATCTTGATTTAGAGGCTTGACATCATCCATATGATGCGTCCTTCCATGCTCAACATTTAGATCAATCATGCCCCCGTCCAAACATGTCGGTACCGACTGGTATGGATCTCTCAGTACCGACTTGTTGGCGTGCTGGGGGATGGTTTCAGCTTGTTCTGCTTCATTTCCTATTGTATCTGCTCCATTTTCCAGCCCCCGGTTTTGATTTTCAACAACTCCACCTGCTCTTTATTATTCTATCATTTGGAAGAATATATTCATCATATTTTCCTATCGAGCTATCTATCTCTCTTGCAAACTTGGTATCATCCATTCCATCTTCTCTCTAGTCACATGGATAAAATATGGATTTGAACTAGCGGACACATCCCGACTGCCTCATGCTTTGGTTGACTTGGTCCAGCAATGACTCTTATAGTATGCCTCTTCATCTTCTCCAATATTAAATCTAATTTCATCTTAGTGGAAGCATAAAAAATGTTTCCCGAAAAATTGGTACAACATCTAATATCATTAAAAATCGAATCAAACAAATATTAAAATGAAGAAATCAAAAGAAAAAAAAAGAAGAGACATAAGATTTTTATTGCGGTTCAGCAAAATCTTCGGTCTACGTTTCCTCAATCGGTTTTATTTATGAATTTTCACCAGAATACACAATAACAATCAAACCCGAGTTACAGTATAATATATCTCAGTTTTCTCAAAGTCTTATAAAATAGAAGACGAAGAAGTTTGTTTCTCTTTCTAGTTGAAGATAGACTGTTATTTATAGACGAGATTTAGTACGAATTTTGCCATTCCTGGTTTTGAAAGAGTCATTTCTTCCCGATCCAAACTTCTAGCATCAAAAATAGGTCGTCACACGCGTTTTCCAAGGCAAACAAACATGTGGGTACTAACATGCTTTTGTGTTAAAACTTTATTTTTTCTTCGTAGCTTGAGTTCCAAGCCTCTCAAGTAGTCAGAAGAAGATCCAAAATCATGTCGGAACCGACCAGTTGTCCAAAACTTTGTGAAATTTTGCATACTCCTTCCTTTTATTATTCTCGATAGTTCCCAAACCACGTAGGTACCAAACATGTCGGTATCAGTCATGTTGGTACAAAATATGTTAGTATCAACCTGTTTTGCATTTTAAAAACTTGATCAAATCTTTGATCTCTTCATTCTTGATATATTCCAAGCTTCTTGACTCATTTCTTCGTCATTTTGTAGTCTAGTATCTCTGATCTAAGTCAATTTCAAGACTGTAGTAAATTTAACAACCGCCGACTTGAATATCTAGCAATCGATGAACAAGATGATGAAAAGAATAGGAAAATTGGTACTAAATGTCAATGGACCAATGAAATAAAATTAAATGCAGGTTTACTTTTTTTCTTTTCTTTTTTATTGGAAAGAAGAAAGATCTTTAATGCCTACACGGGAATATTAACGCTGCGCAAGCATTTTGCTGGGGGAGGACAAATAGGCTTAGTGGCTTACTGTGGTAATTTGGTGCGTGGAGATAAACACCGTCCCAATATTAGTACTTTCTGGCAATCATCTTCCTCCCTAAAGCTTAGGGTTTCTAAAAAATCTGAAAATAGAAGAGAAAAATAAATCATTCAGGTTTGCTGCTGCTTCTTCTTCCTATTCCTCCTTTTTATTCTTTTTTCCTCTTTTTTTTGCCGAATCGAGATCGCGATGCCGAACTAAATCTCTTTTGATTTTGTTTCAATTCGATGTTTAAATTGAAATGGCGATTCAGTATTGGACTCCAATATTTTGTTCTGAAATAGGATCGTACATTTTACACGGGTTGCGATCTAATTTAATTCTTGGATCGGGAAGGTTGCGATTCCTTCCAAATCGCGCTTTGGAACGTACAATCTCACGATTTTTGCAATCACTGGCACTAATTTTTTTGTAAATTTCAGATTTTATAGAACTGCTGCATGCAAGAGAACAGTCGGTTAAGAATAAAAGCTGCACGCATGGTATTTTACTAAGTGCAGTTCACTCAAACGCTTAATATGATGATTCCGTACAAGTACAGCTGTGTGGACTCTTAAAGTATGCTATTGATAGAGGAAAGAAAATAATAACTTGCACCAAGTTGTAGTTTTTGCACTAAAATGCAAGCCATGGTGTTGAGTGTATAACTCACTATATATGCTGACATCCAAGAGTCAAGATACAAGAAAAATCATTTAGGATTTTATGAGAGTGTCACATTTATTAAGGGATTCGACATAATACGATAAAGATTGCAATAGCTGTGGAATCATCACATATTGTGGATATTGCTATATGTTAGTTGATCGATGTATAAGCACAATTGAATTTTCAAAGATCTGTTAGGTAGCTTCTCATTTAAATAGTAAGAAGGTAGTACAGAGAGAATCCAATTGGACATCACTGCTTCAAGCTGTGCCATCGAGGATGCCGGCGCTACGTTGCATTTAGACGTCCTATGCTTTTCTACTATGGCGCTTTATTTTTACCCCATCTCCGGGGTGCCTTTCATGTGTTTAGGTTCTCCGAGGGCATTAAAGAAAATCTGTGTTTTTATAGTCCAGGTTTTTTTTAAAAAAATTTTGGCTAAATTAAATACAATTACAATAAAAACATTCAATTACTTTATTCATTTCTGTAGATCTACCTATTTTTATAGATTTCTAAATTTAAATCCACTTTCTATATTTCATTTCATATTTTGTAAACAATCAATCAATAAATATTCATTTTCATAATTCAGAATAGAGGCACAATAAAAGTTAATTTTTAGTTTCTCGCTTCGGTGAAATTTGATTTTAATGGTTTCTTTATTTTTCTTATTCCATTTATTTTTGAAGTTTTGTTTTTATATATTTTTGGAATATAACCGAAAGTAATCTATTATAAATAAAACTTCGAATTGTTCACTATCATTGTAATTTTTATTCTGAAGCTTTCATGATTACTTGGTATACGAATATTTTGTTATAGCCATGAAATAAGTTCTATTATGTATATAGCTCTATAAACCACAATAGTGTTTAATTTATTTTGGAATATATTGATGAATAAACCAAAAGCATATATCAGTCACAGTAGATGATAAATAGGGATGATGTAGCCAAAACAATTCAAGTTTCATACAATGTATAGTTATTTATTCTATTATAAGAAACTGAATATGGAGTCAATATGTATCTTTCACCACATTGAGTCGCATCCCAATGGTGATTTACTAGAATTTCTAGCATAATTTTTATACTATAGTCCCTAAGCATTTTTACCTTCTTTTTAAAAAAATCTACTTTTGTAGGTTAGGGTTGTAAGAAGTCCGTCACCGCTCCACCCCTTTTAATTCATTTATGGGATTATTACATACCTCCGTGAATAACAAGTCGTTAAAATGTGGCTGTCAAGACTTTAACCCTCTTCCTTTACTAGAGAGCTAGGAACGCTTGTCAACCGCACTAGAGCCACGGACAAATAGCATTTGTACTTTTACATTAACATTGTCACATTTATTGCTACAGAAATCAACGGTCTTTCATTTATGACACTTTCTTAATTTATGAATATGGAGTCAATATTTATCTCTCACCACATTCAGTCTCATCTCAAATAGTTATTTATTAAAATTTATAGCGAATATACATTCGGGTGTGAGCTGCAAATTTCGTGCAGCTTTTACTATTGTAACCTATTTTTTACAAGAAAGTTACCGTGTTAGTGGTTGCTACATGCGCGCTCACACATACACATCCTTTGAATTTGAATTAATTACAAGTATCCAAGTATGCAATCAATAATATTGATATTTGTTTTCTTTCTCAAGTGTTGCTGCACGAAATGTATTTACGTGATCTGATATGAATATTATTTATATTATTCAGTAATGGGTTTATGGATACTGCTAGAGGGGTTTCTACTTCTTGCAAATTCATTGGCAATACTGAACGAAGATCGGTTTCTTGCTCCAAGAGGATGGAGCTTTTCTGAAGTATCAGCAGGCGGTCGAGCAAAGTCTTTAAAAGGACAGTTAATTGGGCTTATCTATGCAACTCAGTACTTGAGGGTGCCTCTTATTGTTCTCAATGCCACCTTTATAGTGATAAAGTTGGTGTCTGGGTAAAGTTCAAGGGAAGGTTAGTTATAACTACTATCTCCCTGTGTAGTGCACTATATTATGTTTAAACGTTCTGTAAGCTGTCAAGTTCGGAAGTTCCCGTGTCCATTGAAGTTTGCAGACATTCCATCTATAAATGGCTCGGTCTTGGTATAAAAGAAGTTCCATGTACATTGATTGTGTTTTTAGTAATCAGTATAAGATTTATACTTGTAAACCCAACCCTTTGTTCTATGTTAATTTTTAAAATTATCCGTCATTTATGGGTTTCTCTACTGCAATGTTCAAATTTTAAAACCTTTTGACATGACATTTATATTAGCAATTACATGTGTTTCTTCGTGGAAATGTCTGAATTGCATAAATTGCATACATTTCATGCACACGGTTTGTGCATCAAATCTTTGCTTGCATCGTTCCATGTGATATAAGCCATTATGTTATGCTGAGTAAGATTTGAACTTTTATGTGCAGGCAGATGAAGATGGAAAGGGAATTGAAGACGTGTCTGTTGTTCCCAAACTATACACTAATCCATTCTTATTTTATTTTATTTTTTCAGTTTCTGTGTTTTTGTGTATGTTTGTTCCTATTGATACTTGGTTGATAGATATTTCAGTTTTGTTGGCCTTGGCGTACACTAATTCTTGTTGTCAGTGTGCATTTGGAATTATTATTTTTTTGTCTTCTTGTGAACAAAATGTAGAACTGACTTGCTTCCATAAACATTAAGGGTCGTTTAGCTCATCCCGTTTCCTTGTCTGATGCATATGTCGTGGGAATGAGGTCAAAGCTAATCAAGGATAGTTTTAACGGGTGTGTATACTAAGAAAAGATTATCTGATCCGTGACTATTTTAGTTTTATGTTGCTCTTATGATTTGTCTACTTTTTAAATTATTAAGAGTTATGAAATTATGATTATGTGGTTGGTTATGTTTTTTGTTTCAAACTTGAAGGCCTATCTTTTATCTTTTAGGGATTATGAAGTATAATTAATATTTTTTTGATTTAAATTCAAAACTTCCGTTTTGCCATTTGTTTTTATTTATTATTTTTTTTCTTCATCTTTCCTTAATGGGTACCCAATGGGTTTTCCATAACCGATGGGTATTTCCCAACCCGAATCCGCTGGGTGTTAAATGGGGATGGAGCGGGGATGGGGGCATAAATGGGTAGCGGGGATAGGGGTATTTGAAATTTGAATTTAAATTTGAATTGAAGTCAAGCAATGTTGTTTGAAACATATAATTGAAGTTAGAAAGATAGTTGGAATGATAACGAATCTTTAGTAGAAAGATTTGTTTTGGAAAATTGATAAAACTATTTGGATGTTGAAAAATAGTAGACGAGTTAAGGACCACTTTTCCTAACTTGTAATTTCGAGGACGAAATTCTTTTAAGGGGGAAGTCTGTAACGACCCAGAATTTTGAACAAATTTAATTGAGAATATTTAATTAATTTTAAATATTTGAACGATGATTTAATTTGAATCCCCGATATAACTTTGAAATTGGCAATTAAATTATAAAATTTAATCTATTGAACTGGATAAAAATTTGAATCTTCAATTTTTAGCTGGAGAAAAATATTTCAAAAAGCTTTTAAAATTCGTAATGATAATACTAAAGATAATAAAAACTCCAGAATTGTATTTCAAAGTGTTTCGTTCAGTTTTGAATTTATATCGTTCGAATCGAATTTAAAAATAGTCGTCCGAGGCGCAGTCTCGGAATTCGACGAAACCAGTTTCATTGGATCCGTAACGTTGAATTATAGCCGGATTTCAATTTTCGTAATTTTCGGAGTTGATATGAGAGCACACGGAAATTAAACGCGTTGAAATTTATTTCGAATTTAAATTTAAAAGTTGGTCAACTGCAACACGTGCACTCCTTTCCACCACGCAGACAATCACGATACCTCTCCCTTACCTCACGCCTGAAAACACTCCCAAAATCACGTAAATGAATCGTGCAACCCATCTCCTTCTCATTTTATATTTGCAATCTCGTTCAAAGGGAGAAATCAAATGGCAGACCGATATTTTCTTTTTCCTCGTTCAAAATCAAAAATACAATGGCCAAACATCAGTCGAACGAAATACGTTTCGATCCTAATATCCTCAAATCGAAAAAAAATCGACATCATAGAAAATCAAATCGTGGAGGCGCGCGTACGAGTGGGAGGGGCGAAATTATCTGGGCAAGCGCGCGTGCTCGCGCGAGGGGCCAGTAATGGTCGTCGTTTCGGGCGCGTGGTTTCTCGTGCACGTGAGTAAAGGCAAGCGCGAGGAAGTCGACGTTGCAGGCGATCGGTGGGGAAGGATGCGGCACCGCGTGAGGTCGCGTGAGATGAGGCGAGTTGCGAGACTGGGCGATGGGGTTTCGCGAGCAACTTCGCAAGGCAAGGCGGCGTTTGGAGAAGGGGGTTTCGCGTTCGCGTGGGCTGGAGGCGATGAAGTCTAGGGTTCGTCGCGAGTTAGTCGAGGGATGGGAGGTCGAACGGTGACTCGAGCTCTGGAACGAGCTGCTGGCAACCCATCAGCGATCGAAGGATCTTCGATTTGGTGATAGCTTGTTGTACTGGTGTTGGCGATTGGCGAGGATAGGTTGGCAGTGATACTCGGCGTAAGGTGAGCTTTTGTTTTCCTTTTCTCTGCCTGTCTTAATTTAAATCAATCAATACTTATTTTGATAAATGAAATATCAAATATAAATATCAATAGGTATATGTATATATATATAAAGATAAAGTTTAAGAAGTTTTAAGATTTTAGTATACTGCTGTTGTTATATGAAAAATAAAAATATAGATTATAAATTTATTAACGTATGTAATTATTTTGGTAACTTGGAAAAATTTGTTTTAAATATAATTTCTTGTTAAATAATTCTATTAAAAGAAACTGGTTTAAAATAAAATCTTGGGATAATTAAAATTATCAAATGAAAAATTTATTATTTGATTTGTTCGAATATTAATGAATTTTATAAAAATTGTTTATACTAGGTCTGAAATGGAGAAATGGTCAAAATGATAAATGGGATTGCAAAATTTAAAGCTAAGGTGAGATTTTTCTCACTCAAGAATTGATTGCAGTTATTGATTGTTTGATATGATTGCTATGTTGATTGTGATATTAGATATTTTAGGATATATATCTATATATAGCAGTATATACATATTGGCATATGTATATATTGGATTGATTGATTTCCCGCCTCGTATAGCGGATGAGACCCTATTGCGCCGTTAGTAAGCGGATTTATAAAAACCTATATACCGCGATAATTCCGTACTGGAGCGGAATTGGTATTGTGCTAACATCTTTGGATGCAGGGAAACAGGTTGGAGGGATCCAACTGGACCCCTCACATTTATTGAATTTATTTCTATTGTGATATGAATCTGTGAATGATTTTATAGTGATGCTATTAATCATATTGATATCTGGAAATTGTTTGAAAGCTAAAATTTAGCTGAATGGATGTTTCGACATCATTGGATTCCAAAGATAAACGAAATGGAATTTTTGAAATTCAAGTAGAAAATTTCTAAGTGAATCAATTTTAGAAATTGAATAAATTCGAAGAAAGGAATTTTCAAGTATAAAAAGGGTTAATTTTTATATTCTTATCGAATTAATTCCAAAATCAAGTGAAAACGTTAAATAAATGAATTTCGTATAATAGTGATTTTTAAATTGGAGAATTTAATTTAAATTGGATTTCTAAATAGTTTGAAAAAGGTAAAGGAATTTATTTTCTTTAAGAGAAATTTGTTTAAAATGAAATAAGTTGGAAGTCCAATTATAAATTTAGTTGGCGAATTGAAACAAGTTTAGAAAAAATCAATATGAAATGATTTGGAATGGGAATTTAATTTAGAAATGAATATTTAAATTGATTTGGTATTGAAGTAAAATTAAAAATCAATTTGGGATTTGATTTTGGGGTTAAAAGTGAATATTTGGGAATGTGGATGTAAAAATGGAAATGATGTTAAAATGGGTTTATTTACAGTTTGTAAAGTTTAAAAGAACGATTTCTTTTAAAATAAATAAATTATAAGTATTTAACTTATAATATGGATTTTTGATGTATACGTTGAGTTATAAAATTGAATGGGTCATTAAAGGGAATTTATAAAATCGAAGTTGTTATAGAATAGAAAATAGAATTTATAAACGTTGTTTTATAAATTCGAAATCAATTGGATTTGATAAATTAAATATAGAAGGACATTAAAGAAGATATATTCGCGATTTTAAATAGCGAATTTTTATTGAAATAAAATGTGTAGAAAGGATTGAATTTGGATAACGAAGTATATTCACGATTTTGGACAGTGGATATATTATTAAATAAATGGATATGTTTTGAAAAAGGGATATTACGAATGAAGTAATTGTTTTAAAAGATGTTTTAAAACGTATTATGAATCGAAAGCATAGATTTCAACGCTCATTGTTGAAATAGGCGTTTTCGAAGATATAAGGAAATGATGGACTATAACACTGTTGTTATAGTAAATGATTTCCGAAAGGAAATATTTTATATAGTATTGGGATTTATATATCTATCTAAATTCCGAATCCCTATACTGGTGATTTCGAGTCGTCGTAACGATGTTTTACGCAACATTCGTTTTGACTCAAATAAAATGTGATTTAAGAATGATTTCCTTAAAGAATGAGATATATACTTAATTTTGATTTTAAGTATATCGAATATTTTCTAAGTGTTGAAAATAAATGATTTGTGAATTACTTATTTTTAAATAAGTATGGAAATGCTTTTCCCAATGTGAAATGAACTGTTTGAGTTTTTATCTTTTAAAGATAAATTGAAAAGTGAATATTTGAAATTGTTTTCAAATGGTTAAGTGTGGAAATTTTATATGTAACGAAGATATTTTTGGAGATAAAATAATTTGGAGAATTATTTGGAATCTGATGATGTTGCGCATCTTTATTGATAGTTAAATAACCGACTATCAATAATTACCTTTAGATAGGTATTTGTTGTGAATTGGATGAATTTGAATGCCACACTTATTTTTGAATAATCGCTCACTATTCGGGTTAGCCGGGAAAGGACCATGGGGTCGTATAACCCATTCCGAATATGTGATACGTCGTTATGAATTGCATTTGAAGACCGGTGTTGAAGACCGGATATTTTTGAAAACGGAAGGATTACCGTCGAGTTACTCTACATCGGCTGATCTCCGATTTAGAGTTTTTATCACCCTTAGTGACGGGAAGTCCTGACGTGATTGAAAATTATCCGGATATGCAAGGGCTTCGTGAGAAGTGCCTTCGGTTCTGTTCGATCCCGGAACAGACTTGTATGGATAGTGTGTCTGACGTTACAATTTGAGAAATAGAGCTGATTTCTTTCAAATACATATCTGTTGGTGGCGGAGAATTTATTCTCTTAGCTTAACACCCTTCTCTGAGACGTACGAGCTCAGAGGTTATGTAGTTGAAATTTATCAGCGATATATCCCAATTTGGTAACGTGGCATACTGAGTGTTGCTGTGAAATGATCAGTGTTTGATCATTTGTGATATGATCATTTGTTTGATCTTATATCTTTGTGATCATAGGTTGATCATTTTGTTGACCAAAAGCAGGGCTTTTTGAGAAAGCGTAGCTTTGTGGACGAGACTTCGTCGAGCCTCACACCCCGGAAATGGTCGAAACAGGAAGAATGCGTTAAGGTTCTAGGGAGTAGCGCCCCTTAGTGTATGTCATTCCTTCTGGATAAAGGTGGTATCATGGTATGGAGCACAGATACTTAACCTCTGTGGTTACTGCATTATTATTATCTATGTGGTTTGTTGCGAATCGGGGATCCTCGGGAAGATCGGTGACGATCGGGGGATGGCATACGCGTGTCAGTAGTTACCTATTTTTGCAGAGGTAACCCGGCCTTGTGTTGGCAGAGATCCGGTTAGGTTCTCGGGTCGTCTATTCCAGGGACGTACCCATCGTGGAAAAGGAAGTTCCTTAGCCTGACCATTTGTTGGAAATCCAAAGAAACAATACGTGACGTGTACGGTTTTAGTTGTATTACCTGCTATGGAATGTGGCGGTAACCTGCTATTGAACATAGTAGCTATAGTAGGCATAAGTGCGGAATGCCTATGCTGGCTAAGATTAATATTATACTTTCGAAATGTTTTCTACACTATGCACTAAAAATAATATCAAAAGGAATTTGATTTTGCGTAGTAAGCATCTTTGACTATCATAAGAAGAAATCTCCTCCAATTCTGCATTTGCATTGTGTGTGTGGTGGGAGGTCTTATGGTAGTTTCATTTTCCAAAAGCATTGCGAATTGACTTTAAAATTCTTCTGTTGTTTATTTTAAAGAAGAATAACTGTTTTACGATCTCACACCAGTCACCATGACTGACTCGGAGTTTATTGTTCCCTTCTAAACTCTGGGTGCCCACCATTTTCCACACGGGCAGTCTAGAGTTATATTATCAGGATATTCTGGATATTCTGGAGCTTTGGAAGCAAGCTGGATGGCGAGACGTAGTATTTATATCTGATAGTATTTATTCCGCTGTGTATTCTATATGAGGACAAGTTATTTAACTGTCCATTGATGTGCTGTGTTGTATTGAGTCGTATATTGACTCTGATTGATGTATGTATAACTGATATAGTTCTTTGTTTTAAAAGACTAGTGTTATCTCTTATATGTTATTCCGCTGCGATGTGTAAGATTCTGATATTGTCTTCTGTTCTGATGTTGTTCTGTTGTTCTTTCTTCTTCTTCTCTTTTTCTTCTACTTCTTCTTTCTAAAACCCTCACTATTGGAGTTTCCGGCACTCGATTGCTCGGCAGTCGATAAAGTGAGTATCGATGTCGAATTTTCGAAAGTCGAAAATTCCGGTATGTGACAAAGTGGTATCAGAGCATATGGTTAAGCGACAACCCTGCTCTGTTGGGTGTTACTCATTAGAGATAGAGTCAGTAGTACTCTAGAATGAGTTGAGTGTAATAATAGATATGAGCGCGTATTTGTTAGTGAATATAAAAATGTTTTATATTGTGTTTGCTTATCCGTTGAGATGTTTATGAATTTTGGTCGGTATGTGGGACGCCATATTATCGATAGGGATTTCTAAACACTTAAACGAGGCAAGACGACATAGTATTGTTTTAAATAGGGTGAATGAGATAATTTTGCCCAAAACTATTTTTGTATAGAAAAGAAATGATTTTCTATGAATTATCATAGTATATGGATGTTTGGTTGTTATAAAATAATAACTAAAGATTTGGAAATAAATCCATTTAACGAATGAAAGATAAAGAGATGAATTCACTTACAAATGAAATTAAAGAATGTAAATTTTAAATGTGAATTGTAAATTGAAACGGAATTCCAGAGAAGTATTTGGAAATGTTTTGAAAAGAATTTGAAAATTTTGGAGATTTGGAAGTTTAAATTCTTTTTGGTCTGAAAATGAATTTCAAAGGTTTGAAAAATGTTTTGAAGAGATGAAAAGCTCTAAACTCTTTTAGGTCGCTGGAAAATAATCCTGATGATGATGGCCACATCATTAGAATTCATTTTCGGGTTTCTGAAAGAGGAATTGCTGCCAAATTGTTTTAAATAGAAGTGTTTGGAAAAATTTGGGTTTTGTTTTGGAAATTCAAATGGAATTTGAATTGTTTTCAAAATGATTTGAAATGTTGGTAAACTCTGGAATCCTATTTAAAATACTTACGAAATATTAATAGGTTGATAACTTGTAGAATATTGAAATTTGATTAGAATGAAATTCAAATTGAAAAACGAATGAATTAGCGAATGAATGAATAAATTGCGATTGCAAGTGCCAGAAAATGAAATTGAATGCTAAAATTCATTTTGAATTTGAAAGTAAATAGAACTGGAATTGAATTTGATTTGTGAAGTATTAAACTAAAATTAGTAAGTGAAACTAATTGAATATTGACCAAATTAATAAGGTTTGGAACGAATTAAATTCAAATGAATGTGAAATGTAAAATTGAAAGAAAATGAATACATATAACTTCAATAACGAACTTAAAGATGATATAAGCAGTTATATTGAAAATTTTGAAATTGAATGTACGAAATGGTTTGAATATATGTAACTAGATATAATGGCTAGTAGGATATACAGGTATAAAGGAATTGGGATTTGATTTCAAAGATAAATTTGAATTGCTCGACAAAAGGTAAGTATTTCAATTCGAATATGAGATTTGATGACTTATTTCTCTAGCCGCTTGGCTTTTTCTTTTTCTTTTTGAAATCTGAGAGTCCGTAGAGACGTTTTGTAGTCGTGCCGTATTAGCCGCGCAAAGGAGACGCTGGCGAAATTTTTCGGAAATTTAGGGCGTTAGAAAATTTTTGAGAAATTTTGAAAGTTTAAATTTGAAATTTGAATTTAAATTTGAATTGAAGTCAAGCAATGTTGTTTGAAACATATAATTGAAGTTAGAAAGATAGTTGGAATGATAACGAATCTTTAGTAGAAAGATTTGTTTTGGAAAATTGATAAAACTATTTGGATGTTGAAAAATAGTAGACGAGTTAAGGACCACTTTTCCTAACTTGTAATTTCGAGGACGAAATTCTTTTAAGGGGGAAGTCTGTAACGACCCAGAATTTTGAACAAATTTAATTGAGAATATTTAATTAATTTTAAATATTTGAACGATGATTTAATTTGAATCCCCGATATAACTTTGAAATTGGCAATTAAATTATAAAATTTAATCTATTGAACTGGATAAAAATTTGAATCTTCAATTTTTAGCTGGAGAAAAATATTTCAAAAAGCTTTTAAAATTCGTAATGATAATACTAAAGATAATAAAAACTCCAGAATTGTATTTCAAAGTGTTTCGTTCAGTTTTGAATTTATATCGTTCGAATCGAATTTAAAAATAGCCGTCCGAGGCGCAGTCTCGGAATTCGACGAAACCAGTTTCATTGGATCCGTAACGTTGAATTATAGCCGGATTTCAATTTTCGTAATTTTTGGAGTTGATATGAGAGCACACGGAAATTAAACGCGTTGAAATTTATTTCGAATTTAAATTTAAAAGTTGGTCAACTGCAACACGTGCACTCCTTTCCACCACGCAGACAATCACGATACCTCTCCCTTACCTCACGCCTGAAAACACTCCCAAAATCACGTAAATGAATCGTGCAACCCATCTCCTTCTCATTTTATATTTGCAATCTCGTTCAAAGGGAGAAATCAAATGGCAGACCGATATTTTCTTTTTCCTCGTTCAAAATCAAAAATACAATGGCCAAACATCAGTCGAACGAAATACGTTTCGATCCTAATATCCTCAAATCGAAAAAAAATCGACATCATAGAAAATCAAATCGTGGAGGCGCGCGTACGAGTGGGAGGGGCGAAATTATCTGGGCAAGCGCGCGTGCTCGCGCGAGGGGCCAGTAATGGTCGTCGTTTCGGGCGCGTGGTTTCTCGTGCACGTGAGTAAAGGCAAGCGCGAGGAAGTCGACGTTGCAGGCGATCGGTGGGGAAGGATGCGGCACCGCGTGAGGTCGCGTGAGATGAGGCGAGTTGCGAGACTGGGCGATGGGGTTTCGCGAGCAACTTCGCAAGGCAAGGCGGCGTTTGGAGAAGGGGGTTTCGCGTTCGCGTGGGCTGGAGGCGATGAAGTCTAGGGTTCGTCGCGAGTTAGTCGAGGGATGGGAGGTCGAACGGTGACTCGAGCTCTGGAACGAGCTGCTGGCAACCCATCAGCGATCGAAGGATCTTCGATTTGGTGATAGCTTGTTGTACTGGTGTTGGCGATTGGCGAGGATAGGTTGGCAGTGATACTCGGCGTAAGGTGAGCTTTTGTTTTCCTTTTCTCTGCCTGTCTTAATTTAAATCAATCAATACTTATTTTGATAAATGAAATATCAAATATAAATATCAATAGGTATATGTATATATATATAAAGATAAAGTTTAAGAAGTTTTAAGATTTTAGTATACTGCTGTTGTTATATGAAAAATAAAAATATAGATTATAAATTTATTAACGTATGTAATTATTTTGGTAACTGGGAAAAATTTGTTTTAAATATAATTTCTTGTTAAATAATTCTATTAAAAGAAACTGGTTTAAAATAAAATCTTGGGATAATTAAAATTATCAAATGAAAAATTTATTATTTGATTTGTTCGAATATTAATGAATTTTATAAAAATTGTTTATACTAGGTCTGAAATGGAGAAATGGTCAAAATGATAAATGGGATTGCAAAATTTAAAGCTAAGGTGAGATTTTTCTCACTCAAGAATTGATTGCAGTTATTGATTGTTTGATATGATTGCTATGTTGATTGTGATATTAGATATTTTAGGATATATATCTATATATAGCAGTATATACATATTGGCATATGTATATATTGGATTGATTGATTTCCCGCCTCGTATAGCGGATGAGACCCTATTGCGCCGTTAGTAAGCGGATTTATAAAAACCTATATACCGCGATAATTCCGTACTGGAGCGGAATTGGTATTGTGCTAACATCTTTGGATGCAGGGAAACAGGTTGGAGGGATCCAACTGGACCCCTCACATTTATTGAATTTATTTCTATTGTGATATGAATCTGTGAATGATTTTATAGTGATGCTATTAATCATATTGATATCTGGAAATTGTTTGAAAGCTAAAATTTAGCTGAATGGATGTTTCGACATCATTGGATTCCAAAGATAAACGAAATGGAATTTTTGAAATTCAAGTAGAAAATTTCTAAGTGAATCAATTTTAGAAATTGAATAAATTCGAAGAAAGGAATTTTCAAGTATAAAAAGGGTTAATTTTTATATTCTTATCGAATTAATTCCAGAATCAAGTGAAAATGTTAAATAAATGAATTTCGTATAATAGTGATTTTTAAATTGGAGAATTTAATTTAAATTGGATTTCTAAATAGTTTGAAAAAGGTAAAGGAATTTATTTTCTTTAAGAGAAATTTGTTTAAAATGAAATAAGTTGGAAGTCCAATTATAAATTTAGTTGGCGAATTGAAACAAGTTTAGAAAAAATCAATATGAAATGATTTGGAATGGGAAATTAATTTAGAAATGAATATTTAAATTGATTTGGTATTGAAGTAAAATTAGAAATCAATTTGGGATTTGATTTTGGGGTTAAAAGTGAATATTTGGGAATGTGGATGTAAAAATGGAAATGATGTTAAAATGGGTTTATTTACAGTTTGTAAAGTTTAAAAGAACGATTTCTTTTAAAATAAATAAATTATAAGTATTTAACTTATAATATGGATTTTTGATGTATACGTTGAGTTATAAAATTGAATGGGTCATTAAAGGGAATTTATAAAATCGAAGTTGTTATAGAATAGAAAATAGAATTTATAAACGTTGTTTTATAAATTCGAAATCAATTGGATTTGATAAATTAAATATAGAAGGACATTAAAGAAGATATATTCGCGATTTTAAATAGCGAATTTTTATTGAAATAAAATGTGTAGAAAGGATTGAATTTGGATAACGAAGTATATTCACGATTTTGGACAGTGGATATATTATTAAATAAAATGGATATGTTTTGAAAAAGGGATATTATGAATGAAGTAATTGTTTTAAAAGATGTTTTAAAACGTATTATGAATCGAAAGCATAGATTTCAACGCTCATTGTTGAAATAGGCGTTTTCGAAGATATAAGGAAATGATGGACTATAACACTGTTGTTATAGTAAATGATTTCCGAAAGGAAATATTTTATATAGTATTGGGATTTATATATCTATCTAAATTCCGAATCCCTATACTGGTGATTTCGAGTCGTCGTAACGATGTTTTACGCAACATTCGTTTTGACTCAAATAAAATGTGATTTAAGAATGATTTCCTTAAAGAATGAGATATATACTTAATTTTGATTTTAAGTATATCGAATATTTTCTAAGTGTTGAAAATAAATGATTTGTGAATTACTTATTTTTAAATAAGTATGGAAATGCTTTTCCCAATGTGAAATGAACTGTTTGAGTTTTTATCTTTTAAAGATAAATTGAAAAGTGAATATTTGAAATTGTTTTCAAATGGTTAAGTGTGGAAATTTTATATGTAACGAAGATATTTTTGGAGATAAAATAATTTGGAGAATTATTTGGAATCTGATGATGTTGCGCATCTTTATTGATAGTTAAATAACCGACTATCAATAATTACCTTTAGATAGGTATTTGTTGTGAATTGGATGAATTTGAATGCCACACTTATTTTTGAATAATCGCTCACTATTCGGGTTAGCCGGGAAAGGACCATGGGGTCGTATAACCCATTCCGAATATGTGATACGTCGTTATGAATTGCATTTGAAGACCGGTGTTGAAGACCGGATATTTTTGAAAACGGAAGGATTACCGTCGAGTTACTCTACATCGGCTGATCTCCGATTTAGAGTTTTTATCACCCTTAGTGACGGGAAGTCCTGACGTGATTGAAAATTATCCGGATATGCAAGGGCTTCGTGAGAAGTGCCTTCGGTTCTGTTCGATCCCGGAACAGACTTGTATGGATAGTGTGTCTGACGTTACAATTTGAGAAATAGAGCTGATTTCTTTCAAATACATATCTGTTGGTGGCGGAGAATTTATTCTCTTAGCTTAACACCCTTCTCTGAGACGTACGAGCTCAGAGGTTATGTAGTTGAAATTTATCAGCGATATATCCCAATTTGGTAACGTGGCATACTGAGTGTTGCTGTGAAATGATCAGTGTTTGATCATTTGTGATATGATCATTTGTTTGATCTTATATCTTTGTGATCATAGGTTGATCATTTTGTTGACCCAAAGCAGGGCTTTTTGAGAAAGCGTAGCTTTGTGGACGAGACTTCGTCGAGCCTCACACCCCGGAAATGGTCGAAACAGGAAGAATGCGGCAAGGTTCTAGGGAGTAGCGCCCCTTAGTGTATGTCATTCCTTCTGGATAAAGGTGGTATCATGGTATGGAGCCCAGATACTTAACCTCTGTGGTTACTGCATTATTATTATCTATGTGGTTTGTTGCGAATCGGGGATCCTCGGGAAGATCGGTGACGATCGGGGGATGGCATACGCATGTCAGTAGTTACCTATTTTTGCAGAGGTAACCCGGCCTTGTGTTGGCAGAGATCCGGTTAGGTTCTCGGGTCGTCTATTCCAGGGACGTACCCATCGTGGAAAAGGAAGTTCCTTAGCCTGACCATTTGTTGGAAATCCAAAGAAACAATACGTGACGTGTACGGTTTTAGTTGTATTACCTGCTATGGAATGTGGCGGTAACCTGCTATTGAACATAGTAGCTATAGTAGGCATAAGTGCGGAATGCCTATGCTGGCTAAGATTAATATTATACTTTCGAAATGTTTTCTACACTATGCACTAAAAATAATATCAAAAGGAATTTGATTTTGCGTAGTAAGCATCTTTGACTATCATAAGAAGAAATCTCCTCCAATTCTGCGTTTGCATTGTGTGTGTGGTGGGAGGTCTTATGGTAGTTTCATTTTCCAAAAGCATTGCGAATTGACTTTAAAATTCTTCTGTTGTTTATTTTAAAGAAGAATAACTGTTTTACGATCTCACACCAGTCACCATGACTGACTCGGAGTTTATTGTTCCCTTCTAAACTCTGGGTGCCCACCATTTTCCACACGGGCAGTCTAGAGTTATATTATCAGGATATTCTGGATATTCTGGAGCTTTGGAAGCAAGCTGGATGGCGAGACGTAGTATTTATATCTGATAGTATTTATTCCGCTGTGTATTCTATATGAGGACAAGTTATTTAACTGTCCATTGATGTGCTGTGTTGTATTGAGTCGTATATTGACTCTGATTGATGTATGTATAACTGATATAGTTCTTTGTTTTAAAAGACTAGTGTTATCTCTTATATGTTATTCCGCTGCGATGTGTAAGATTCTGATATTGTCTTCTGTTCTGATGTTGTTCTGTTGCTCTTTCTTCTTCTTCTCTTTTTCTTCTACTTCTTCTTTCTAAAACCCTCACTATTGGAGTTTCCGGCACTCGATTGCTCGGCAGTCGATAAAGTGAGTATCGATGTCGAATTTTCGAAAGTCGAAAATTCCGGTATGTGACACATTTGACTTGGCACCGTCCTATTTTCATTGGAGAAAAAGCTAACTCCTTCATTTGCTTACTTTTCTATCTCCTTCTTAAGTTGTTCTAGACGATTTTTCATCAACTTATAATTAATTATAGTGATCTTTATGATAACTGCTTTCTTTAGTTTCTTCTCATTGATCCTTCGAATTGCTCGTCCAAACTCTGAGAAAACCACTTGACCACGAGTTGTTTGAGTAGTATAAGAGGTGTATGGTGTTTAGAAGGCAAAAAGTAAAGAGGAAATAGGTCTGTGCCAACATAAACAACTTGGCATTGAGTTGTGTCCTTGGTCAAATTTTCGCTCAAACTTCTTGAGTTCAACTTTCTAATATTTCTTTGTGTGTTTTCAAGTTCTCGAGTCGTTTTGTCTTTGCCTTGACCTTCAAATTCTGGTTGAAATCTGTTTAGTTAAAAAGCGGGTTAACAAAGGGTCCCCCAAAGTATGCCTTTCGAATGTAATGTGTGCTTTGCTCAAGAATAAGTTTCTGATAATCAATCCATGATAGTTGAGCTCTCCGGCCATCCATTGATCTCAATCTTGGTGAATCGTCCAATTCCTTCAGATTATTTCTGCAAATCGGAGGTCATTCTAGACTCGGTTTAGTTGGGATCCATCTTTTGTGTAAGTGTCTACCACGAATCATGATCAACATGTCTTCATCCGGGGGTATCATTTCACATCCAAGCCATCCCGTGTTCACTCAGGATTTATCTTTCTTTCTCCGATTGCAAGACATTCAAATCCTTTTAACAAATCTGCATCCGCTCCGGGACTTGGTCTCGCGAGACCATTCATCTTACAATATAGGGTTTGATCCCAACGGATTGTTTATCACCCAATCTAGGGTTTCGATCTTTCTGGTTCCTTGCTGAGCCCAATCCACTCGCTCTCTGGCAAGGGAACCCAACGACCAAGCTAGCCCATCCGCTCACTCTCCGATGAGGGGGCTTACTTTTCGTACAAGTCCATCCACTCACTCTCCGACAAAGGAACTTGCACCTTGCACTTTGGTCCCGACTCTCCGACCGGGACTTAGCGCGATCAATATCGTACAAGTCCATCCACTTGCTTCCGGCAAAGGAACTTGCACCTTGCACTCTGGTCCCGACTTCCTGGCTAGAACTTAACGCGATCAATATCAGTCATCGCATTCAAGTGAATTTTTCAAAAATCAAGTATGAAATCAAGGCAAATAAGCAGAAATCCTAATTATTCATCTCATACATCCAACTCAAAGCGTGTCTAGAGACTAATCTAGGCCTCGTACACTTGTAAGCAGTCCGAGGTTATTATTGTCCTAACTAGTCATTCCAGACATCCGACTCAGAGTGTGCCTAGAGACCAATTTAAGCCTTGTACACGTGTAAGAGGTTTGAGGTTACTATTATCTTAATTATTCAAAGCAAAAAGCAAAGCATGGGAATCGAACCTGCCTCCCATCCCGATCATGGGATTTTGGATCTTGATCTAGGTGCTTGTTTGTTCCTTGATGCATTCGTTGCAAATAAAGGCTCTCCGGTTGCACCATAACAGTTCTGTTCCTCACATACTATTGCAACTGATTGCTTCGAACCAATTCTTTTATCAGATCATGAAGGTGTCGGCACTTGTTCATTTCATGTTCATCCAGCTCATAGAAGATGCAAAAAAATTCAGATCTTCTCTCCTGATCAGTGGGCTCTCTTCTAGCCGGCTTTCGATAGGAGATCTGCCCCTTGGTATTTAGGTATATTCTCTCCAGGGTCTCTGTTAAATCAGTGTAGGAAGAGAATTTCGATTCCCTCCTTGGTCGTTTCGGTTCTCCAACATTATCGTTAGCTCTTTGCTTTCCTTTATCCTTACCATATCCTGCTCCAGAGGGTCCTCTGTCCTCCGCGGCGCTAATTTTAGCATCCTCGACTTCGGCGTCTTCTTGGCGCAAATGTCTCTCGGATTTATGATAGAACTCCGTAAGGTCCATTGGAGGATCCCTTTACAAAGCAATCTTAAAGTTAGTCTTGCTTGCAACTTCTGAAACTGCCGCCATCAGAATCACAGATGGATCCAACCTATCGACTGCAGCAGCTGCCAGGTTAAACCTAGTCAAGTAGCTCCTTAGGGTCTCTTCGACCTTTTGCTTCATGCTCGATAGCGGCATAACATTCTTTGGTCGCGAGATATGAACTTTGAACCGCCTTATGAACTTATTCACCAAGTCGATCAACGTGCTTATGCACTGCCTCGTTACCTCCTCAGAAGCACCTAACACCTCCATATGTCAGATGTATCTCATCAGGTGGACCATTGGATCTGTCTGCCCATCGTACATTTCCAACACCGAAAGCTTAAAATCAGGAGGATTCCTCGTATTTCGGATGTTATGGGTGAATGGATTCTTGGTCACCTCTTTCGAACTCGGTCTGGAAGTCCACCTCTAATTATTCTTTTGATCGGCTCAGCCATCCGGTTGTTGTCATCTAATGGAAGCCTTAGACCACTAGCTACATTCTGCCCACTGCTCCTTTAGGGTAACTCCTACACATATTCTGGCACATACTCCTCTAGCTGCACATTTTCGTTAGGACCTACTCCTCTGGTTTTATTTTGCCCTCCGTTCCTACGGAAAAAGCTCTGGCACATACTCCTCCAGTCGTTGCTCATTCACATTTTGATTCACGTTTCTAGCTCCAGCATCATTTGCTCCCTATATTCCAGCACATTTGAAGCCCGCACCAACGTTGCCTCCGAGTATAATTCTCTCGGTGCCAAGAGGATTTAGGTCGATATCGAGTGGTACTATTCGTGGGGGCATCGTTCCAGTCCTCTCTGCTCTAACTGCAAATGTTTATGCATTAGTTCTTGATCCTTGGTTCTGAATTCCAACAGTCCTAGATATTCTTTATTGTCTCATCCATTGGACAAATCCCTCCAGGATTTCCTGTTGTCAAGTCATCAATCCATCTTGCATTCTCCATTATCTTTTTCTTTATCTATTCTTTGGTCGCGGAGATAGATTGATGAGAATTTGAGGACGCCTCCCGGCTGCTTCCATGCTCTGGTCGACTTCCTCTAGTTTTAGATCTAGTGTTAGGTCTCTTCATCTTCTCCAAATTTCAGATCCAAGCTTTAGGCTATGAAATCTAACTCTTTCTCAGTGAAAAAACCAAAATGTTTGCACCAAAATGTTTGCATCAAAAATGGCACAAACACCCAATTATCAGATAAAAGCATCAATTCTAGTAAAGATAAAGGAAAAGGCAAGAAAGTAAAAGGAGACATAAGAATTTTTATAGTGGTTCGGTAATCTCTAGCATATGTCCACTTTAATCTTTGTTATTAGTTGTTCTCTCTTTGGATTACACTAGTTATAGCAGATCGTGGATCTCAGATTTACAATGGAGTTTCTAGATTATTTAGGGGAGAAGATAGGAGTGAAGAAGAAGCAGAGTCCCGGATCTTGAATGAAGGGAAAATATCAGGAAGAAGGTCCACTTTTGGTTGCAGCTAGACTTTTATTTATAAGGAAACAAAAGTACAGGGTCAGAAGCTTGCTTGCACTGAGGTCCAAGAGGTAGCCCGATGTTGCACAAGTGAAGCCGAGAGCCCACGAGTCAAAAGAATAACTCGATAGTCATTTGACTAATCATCAACCAATTTTACTTAGTGAAAAAGCTAACTTCTTCACTTTCTTGCTTTTCCCTTTCCTTCTTGAGTTGTTCCAGACTCTTTTCCATCAATTTGTAGTTAATTCTAGCGATCTTTCTAATAACTTGTTTCTTTTCTCTCTTCTCATCGATTCTTAGAATTGCTCATCTAAACTCTGGAAAATCTACTTGACCATGAATTTTTTGAGTAGTATAAGAGATGTATGGTGTTTAGGAGGCAAAAGGTGGAGAGGAAATAGGTCAGTGCCAACCTAAACAACTCGGCAAAGAGTTGTGTCCTTAGCCAAATTTCTACTCAAACTTCTTGAGTTCAACTTTCTAGTCCTTCTTAGCATGTTTCCAAGTTTTCGAGTCATTTTGTCTTTGCCTTGATCTTCAAATTCTAGTTGAAATCTGCTTGGCTAAAAAGCGGGTTAATACTTGACCCCCAAAGTACGTCTTTCGAATGTAGAGTATGTTTTACTCAAGAACAAGTTCTGATAATTAGTCCTCGATAATTGAGTTCTTCGCCATCCATTGATCTCAATTATGGTGAATCGTCCAATTCCTTCGGATTTTTTCTGCAAATCAGAGATCATTCCAAACCCGGTTTAGCTAAGGATACATCCTTTGCATAAGTGTCTACCATAAACCATGATCAAGATGTCTTCATACGGGGGTATCATTTCACATCCAAGCCATCCCGTGTTTGCATAGGATTTATCTTTCTTTCTCCGATTGCAAGGCGTTCAAATCCTTCTATCAAATCGACATCCACTCTGAGGCTTGGTCTCGCCGGAACGTTCATCTTACAATCTAGCGTTTGATCTCTCCAGATTGATTATCGTTCAATCTAGGATTTCGATCTCTCCAGATCCTTATTGAGCCCAATTCACTTGCTCTTCGGCGAGGGGACCTAACGACCAAACAAACCCATCCGCTCACTCTCCGGTAGGGGACTTACTTTTCGTACAAGTCCATCCACTCACTCTCCGACAAGGGATCTTGCACCATGCACTCCGGTCCCGACTCTTCGGTCGGGACCTAACGCGATCAATAATGTACAAGTCCATCCACTTGCTTTCGGAAAGGGAGCTTGCACCCTGCACTTCGGTCCCGACTCTCCGGTCGGGACTTAACGTAATTAATATCAGTCACCACATTCAAGTGGATTTTTCAAAAATCTAGTATTCAAATCGAGGCAAATAAGCATAAATCCTAATTATTCATCCCAGACATCCAACTCAAAGTGTGCCTAGAGACCAATTTAGGCCTCATATACGTGTAGGTAGTCTGAGATTATTATTGTCCTAACTAGTAATCCTAAACATTCGACTCAGAGCATGCCTAGAGACTAATCTTGGCCTCGTACACGTGTAAGCGGTCTAAGGTTATTATTATCTTAATTATTCAAAGCAAAAGGCAAAGCACGGGAAGCGAACCAGCCTCTTGTCCATCCCGATCATGGGATTTTGAATCTTGACATAAGTCCTTGATGAATTCGCTGCAGATGGTGGCTGCTCCGGCTGCACTATTACAGTTTTGTTCCTCGCGTATTGTTGTAGTTGGTTGCTCCAAACCAGTTCCTCTATCGGATCATGAAGATGTCAACACTTGTTCATTTCATGTCCATCCAACTCATGGAAGATGCAAAACTTTTCAGATCTTCTTTCTTGATCAGTGGGCTCTCTTCTAGCCAGCTTTCGGTAGGGAATCTGCCCCTAGTATCTAGGTATATCCTCTTCGAGGTCTCTGTTAGATCAGTGTAGGAAAAGAATTTTGATTCCCTCCTTAGCAGTTTCGGTTCTCCAACATTATCGTCGACTCTTCACTTTCCTTTATCTTTGTCATATCCTGCTCTAGAGAGTCCTCTATCATCCACAGCGTTAACTTCAGTATCCTTGGCTTTGGCGTCTTCTTGATGCAAATGTTTCTCATCTTCACGATAAAACTCCATAAGGTCCATTGGCGGATCCCTTTCTAAAGCAATCTTAAAGTCGTCTTGCTTGCAACTCCTGAAACTGCTGCCATCAGAATCATGGATGGATCTGGCATTCTGGCCTACCGATTGTAGCAGCTGTTGCATTAAACCTAGTCAAGTAGCTTCTCTGGGTCCCTCTGGTCATTTGCTTCACGCTCAACCGCATCATCACATTCTTTGGTCGCGAGATATGAACTCTAAACTGTCTTATGAACTTATTCACCAAGTCGGTCCACGCGCTTATGGAACCGTTCTCCAGCTGTCTAAACTGCATCGCTACTAAATCTATCAAGTATAATGGGAAGCACCACCCCATGACCTCTTCAAAAGCACCCAACACCTCCAAATGTCGGATGTATCTCATCAGGTGGACCGTTGGATCCATCTGCCCATCGTACATTTCCAACGTCGGAAGCTTGAAATCGGGAGGATTTCTCACATTTCGAATGTTACGGGTGAATGGATTCCTGTTTACCTCTTCCAAATTCTGGTCTGGGGGTCCACCTCTAACTATTCTTCTGATCATCTCAAACATCTGATTGTTGTCATCTAACGGAAGTCTTAGACCACTAGCTACATTCTACCCCTTGCTCTTGTGGGGGAACTTTGACACATATTCTGGCACATACTCCTCTGGCTGCACATATGCATTCTGACCTGCTCCTCTGGTTTCATTCCGTTCTTTGTTCCTAAAGAGGAAGCTCCTGCACATACTCCTCCAATCATTGCTCATTCACATTCTGATTTGCGTTTCTAGCACTAGCATCAGTTGCTCCCTGCATTCCAACACGTCCCAAGCTCGCACCAATGTTGCCTCTGAGTATAATTATCTCAGTGTCGAGAGGATTTGGGTCAGTATCGAGTGGTACTATTCGTGGGGGCATCGTTCCAGTTTGCTCTGCTCCAACTCTAGATGTTTTTGCATTAGTTTCTGGTCCTTGGTTCTGAATTCCAGCAGTCCTAGCTATTTCTTGTTGTCCCAATCTTTGAAAAAATCCCTCCAGCATTTCTTTTTGTCAAGTCATTAATCCATCTTGGATTTCCTTCATCATTTCTCCATCTCTTCTTCTGGTCACGTAGATAAATTGATGAGAATTTGAAGACACCTCCTGGCTGTCCCCATGCTCCGATCGACTTCCTCCGGTTTCAGGTCTGGTGTTAGGTCTCTTTATCTTCTCCAAATTTCAGATCCAAGCTTTAGGTTATGAAATCTAGCTCTTTCTTAGTGAAAGCACCAAAATATTTGCATAAAAAATGGTATAAACACCCAAGTATCAGATGAAAGCACCAATTCTAGTAGAGAAAAAGGAAAAAGCAGGAAAGTAAAAGGAGACGCAAGAATTTTTATAGTGGTTCAAAATCTCCGGCCTACGTCCACTTTAATCTTTGTTATTAGTTGTTTTCTCTCTGGATTACAACTAGTTATATCATATCTGATCATAATCTAGTGGATATCAGATTTACAATGGAGTCTCTAGAGTATTTGGGGGAGAAGATAGGAGTAAAGAAGAAGCAGAGTCCCAGATCTGGAACGAAGGGAAAAGATCAGAAAGAAGATCCTCATTTGGTGCAGCTAGGCTTGTATTTATAAGGAAACAGAGGTAAAAGGTCAGAGGCCTTCTTGCACTAAGGTCGAGGAGGTAGCTCGATGTTGCAAAGTGAACCTGGGGCCCACGAGTCAAAAGAATAACTCGATAGTCATTTGACTCGGTACTGACCTATTTTCATTGGTGAAAAAGCTAACTCCTTTATTTGCTTGCTTTTCTAACTCTTTCTTGAGTTGTTCCAGACTCTTTTCCATCAACTTGTAGTTAATTCTAGCGATCTTTCTGATAACTGCTTTCTTCTCATCGATCCTTAGAATAGCTCGTTCAAACTCTGAAAAACCACCTGACCATGAGTTGTTGGGGTAGTATAAGAGGTGTATGGTGTTTAGAAGGCAAAAAATGAAGAGGAAATAGGTCGATGCCGACATAAACAACTCGGCACCAAGTTGCATCCTTAGCCAAATTTCCACTCAAACTTCTTGAGTTCAACTTTCTAGTCCTTCCTAGTGTGTTTTCAAGTTTTTGAGTCATTTTGAATTCTGGTTGAAATTTGTTTGGCTAAAAAGCGGATTAACACGACTAAGGCTCCACTTAAGGGTTTTTTTAACATCAATTTTAATCGCTTTTTAACGAATCCGCTTTTGAAGGATTATGAAACCAATGTAGTACCTCTTTTCATTTACAACCCTTCATCAAGAACTTACCAAAGTACATCTACGTTTTCCGACTAAGGCTCTACTTGAGAGTTTCTTTCACATCGATTTTAGTTGTTTTTTTAAGGATCCGCTTTTGAGGGATTATGAAACCAACATCAGCTTATATTTTTAAGCACAGGTTTTGTATGTTTTGTAAACTAGCTTGTATGCTGTTATTTTGATTGTTTTTTTTTCAACGCATCAAATTCATGGTTTGTTTCTTATGTTTTCTTCCAACTTCAATCTATTTAAAACAATTGTTTTGAGTAATTCAATGCCAACATTTCATTTATTTTTACTTTATAAAGATCTTTAAAAACATATTATTAGATTGATGAAAGATACTTATTTTCCAAAAAAGAAAAATAGAATGTTGTCAATATTGATATTATTATTACGTGGTATAATTTCTCAACCTTTTAATTTTATTTTTTCGTTAAAATTGATATTATTAAAATTTGACTTTTTTTTTCTTTTGTTCTTATATAGCTTATTATGAATTTAGGATAAAATATAATAAATGCAATATTTCAAAGAAAAATAGATGTGGCTTTTAAAAGTGGATACTATTAGGGAGATGGTGAATTACTATCCATTGATGGAAATAAACGGACATAAATTGGGATAATAACAGAGGTTAGATAGGAAACTCGAAGGAAAAACAAGACAGCGAGAGTTACTTTCGACTTATCTAAGTTACGTCAAACGTATCGATTAAATGAGTGGTTTAATGGAAACCGTTTGCATTCTACAAAACCCAACGGTTGGGTAGGACGTAATCGTTACGTCCGACATAACTTGGATAAGTTGAACGTAAATCCAAATATAGAGCTACAACATCTAATCTTTAACCAATACTTCTTAGCCAACCTCTAACCAAACCTTTATCTACGAACGGGACCTCTAAACTCAACCTCTAATTTCATTTGTCCATGAACGCATCTTTACCAAAATTATAAACAGGTTTAAGCCTCTTTGTTTCTAATGATTATTTCCATTTTTTTTTACCGAATACTTAATTTTAAAATTGTTTTCAAACTTGAAAAATAACATTTACAATCGTCTGCTTCCTGAAAAAAACAATTCCAATCATGTAAAAAACGATTACAAAAACCTTCACATCAATCCCTATCTGCGGATGCATATGGACATTAGATATTTATCCACTTCGCTCATGATTAATAAAATCATAAAAACCAAATAAAAATTTTGGTCCAACATAATCACCTTTAGAAATAATGCTAACATAAATTAAAAAAATAAAAAATACAACGATAATAATCACTTTTGAATGGTAAATATTTATTTATTCATGCATAACATGAATTATTATCATGATAATAAAACAGCAGATATCAACCATTTTATATAATAACTATTATCTTGATACAAGCTGAACGAAACACAATTTTTGAATGCAGATACTATCATATTGTATCCGTTTTTCGGATTTCACATTTTTTTTTCTCATCTTTTGGACATCGAATTTCAAATTTTTAAACACTAGTTTTAACTTCCTACCAGCCATGCAGAACTTAATGTTTATAAAACCACCAATTGTGTACTGCAGCCGAAAACTTCTAAATGGAACCTAGTTGCAACTAAATTTACAAATCCATGGAAGATGCATAAAAAATAATCAGCTAACCTACAAATTTCAAACACTTAAAAAAAAAGGTCAAGTCATATACCTAAAGTATTTCAAGATCTGATGTTTTTAACTTTAATGTTACAATTACCAGACCAGATTGAGGCCAGCTTTAGCAAACCTTTTCTATTTCAGAAACATTAGTGTATATATAGAGATATTTATATACTATTTGTACAATTTTACTCTGCCCGTTTAGAAAAGTTTATAAAATATAACTGCATTAATGAGTTACATATGGACAACCACCTTTCTACCCAAAAAGCCGAAAGCATGCCATAATTATAATTGCAACCTCCAAGAATATATCATATATTAGAAGAGCTGGAAAAATAGACTTGTCGAACCATCACCAAATGACCGAAGATCGGCTGGTTTTACTAAAGCCCTGCATAACGGACATGTCCTTTCTCTCTCGAACCTGAAATAAAAAATAAGCAGCAAATTATTGATGGGCTCATTTGAGCATCCTTTATACAGGAAAATATGTCAAAGTATAATACCATATTCAATATTTTTGAATTTTTTTTTCTCATTTTTTCATCACATAAAAAGGAAAGAAAAGAATAAATTAGGATATGCTACCATTCAGAGACACAATCTTCACAGAATATGTGTTTACAACGAAGTAAGATGGGAGCATGCATCTTCTCTTGGCAAATTGTGCACAAGTCACCTGCTGCAATCACCTGTGTTGATCATACAAATCTTAAGATAAGCAAATATCATAAGCAACTATGTTCCGAACATGTATACATACATCCACATGCATGCACACAAACATGCATGCACACACACGCACATATGTATGTACATGACACACGCTGCTACACCTCATTTCTACTACAGCTCTATTCCCCATTGATTTTAACCACATATTCCGATTTAAATAAGTGGAAATTAGGGAGGCATCCCTATCATACTTTCATATTGTAAAGCGGGTCCCTGTCAAAGTTTCATTGTAAATCCGGTCCCTATTTTCTAGAAACAAAGAAAAATTATTGCTGAAATGTCAGCAACTTTTTTAAATAAGTGCTGATATTTCAGCAACTTTCATACAGTGTTCACAGTGTACATAAATGTTGCTGAAATGTCAGCAACTTTTATAAATAAGTGCTGATATTTCAGCAACTTTCATACACTATGTTCAGTGTACAGAAAAGTTGCAGAAATGTCATAAAAGTTGCATCATGCTCTGCAATAATCGTGAATAAAAAACAGAGACCTATTTTATACTGAAATTTAGTGAAGGACTTTTCGTGTATTTTGAACCTTAATAAGGACATGTGCCAAAAGTACCCTTTAAATAATATACCCCCTCCCCCCAATTATATTATTTAATCGGAATGTGTGGTTGAAATCGGGGGGAAAGAGATGTAGCAAGAATGATGTGTAGTCGATCCTTGCCCTACACACACATGTATTTACACACACGAGCAAGGTTCAGGCGCACCCTTGTTTGAAGCATCCTAAAAGCCTCTTGATTTCAACCGTTGAATTTAAAAAATCCATGGATGAAAGTAAATAAAGACAACTCTCACAGGAGCAAGGTTTTCTTTTTTCTTTTTGTTTTTTGTTTTGATAAATTTAACCAAAGCAACACTCTCACACACCCAAACTCTAACATCAAACTACACTATATTTTAGAATTAAACATCAAACTATACTTCATTTTCAAGTAGCAAACCCAAAAAATTACCCAATTTTCAATAACTGAATTGGTTCCAAAAAAAAAAACTCAACAAACATTATTATTATAGACCACGAGTTTGAACTTCGAAACTGACAACATGTTGGCACGCTAATTAACCATGTTCAGAAAAAGGTATATACTGATTTTCAAATAGAATTGATTTAATTGTGGTGGCACTAACCAACCCCGAAACTGAAAACCCAAACTTTATTTAAACAGCAACCTCTAAATAAAATTAATTTTTAATTACTCATTGAGAGCTGGATGTGTGACGCACGATTGAGGCAGAGTTGAGGTTGCAGGGTTTGAGACGAAGAAAACTTGCACCAGTTAGGGTTTTTGGTGGTTTACAATATATTTTTCGCTGAATCCTGGCAAGGTCACTCAACCTCACCAGGTCTATGTGGCTTAGTCCCTGCTATGTAAGGTATTAGGTATATATACATACATATATATATATATATCCATGTGTATGCATGTACATTTATATGAATGCAAATGTTAACATGGCAAGATAAATTATTTGAATAGTCCTTGTGACATAATGATCAACAACAATAATTTGAAGGGTAATTTCTGAGTTTGAACATTAATTTACGTTAGTAAAATCAAATCTCAACATGTGCTGAACCGAGGTTCAATAGTAGTGTCCTAAATTCAGTGACAGATCGACACATACATGTGAGTTATATGCATTCATGTGGTTCATTGGATTGATTTAGTTAATGTTGACTATATTAATTTTCTCTAATTGATTATTGCAATTTCATCACTCATAGCACTTAAATAGATCAATATTGATGCAACTGGTTACTATATGTGTACGCGCAGTTAAGAAAGCTCTATAGTCTATATCATTCTAGGGCAGTTATAATAATGGTTAATTTACCATTATCATACCAATACCAATTAATTGGTAACTAACCGATATTGAGCTACATCGATATGCCAATATTATCGGTATGATAACAATAAATTTACCATTATTAACGATAATGCAACAGTAAGGAAATGTCAAAACCAGTGATAACGGTAAATTTACCAATCCTATTAATTTTGTTTTTGCACTATTTTAATTAATCATAATCGTAGACACTTTTGAAGGTATGTCTTAGAAAACGTTTGTAGTATTATTTATGGTTATGTTTTTTTTATTAACTTCAAAGTCTAAAATTAGCAAAGTTATTATTTCATATTGGCCGTAAATAATTTGTGATGAATCAAAACAAATTTCTATATGGAGTAAAATAAGTTAAAAGGTTGATATTAAGGATTAATGGAGTCAGAATCCATAACAATATTTTTTTATCATTATCAAAATTTTAATGCAGTGAAATTTGAATGTTTTTATGTATTGGCAAATTTATCATTACCGGTAGTCATTTTTGATTTACCAATAGCATTGGTACAGTAACGGTTTTATCGTATCGGTAATGATCACCGTAACAGCCCTATATCGTTCAATAGTTCTAAGCAACTGAATGATATGATTAAATATCAATGTTTACCTGCTCGGTGGTTGCATAAGACCCATAATGCATCTCTTTGCGTGATAATGCCTTTAATGCTGCAAAGAAAGACTGAACCTGAACACCACAAATCAAAATAAGAAACGTTTTCCATACAATAAACCATGATCCTCCAAAGTTTGAACAATGTTCAAATTTCTTACTTTCTCAACAACTGAAGTAAGCTTGAAAGTAAGATATAACCCCGTAGTGAGAGAGGAAAAGAGGCTCCCATATTCTTTATTAAGGAAGAATCTATACCAAACTGGTGCAGGCAACAGTGCTCGATACAAAAGGAGAAAATATTCCACAAGAGTTAGCATCTGTCCCTGTAAACATAAAGAAGAAAATGGTAAGTAAAAAACCAACTGTTTGATATAAATCACAACTGGGTATTAGCATAACATCACCACTAAATTTTATCAGTAAACCAAAGCATTAATTCAAACATGATATATATAAAGGTTTTATAACTTGCACGCATAACAAGGGCACCACACAAGAAAATTTCCATCGAATATTAAACTAGCATACCATATGATCGGGAAAATAATAAAATCAGTATAAATCGAGGTCTACTTTCATATCAGTTTGTGTGCAGGTCAAACGGGTACTGGATGGTAAGAATATGCTTTGAAACTTGAAAATGCAACACGCACGCAGAGGGAGGCATTGGGGGGGTTTGGGGGGGGGGGGGGGGGGGTGAAGCAAAGGTTAAATAACTTCTACTGACTTGGATGATAAAATTTCTTAAGAGGTATTATAACAGACTTGTAAGAAAAAGAATCATTAACAGGCATATTACCTTGATAAGAATTAATATCAAGGAGCATGCGTTAGTAGTTAAAACATGAGGATAATAAATGACTTCACATCACCAGTAGGCCCAATTGAAGTCTGTTTGAAATACTCCTAATTTACTATACTGGTATATCAGTTAAATATGACATATATAAAAAGTTATACACTAGTGCACTAATTGGTTGGTTATCATAATGCATTACTTGATAGAACCAAGGAAATAATGATCACAAAATTATAATCAGTGAGTAAACATGACTGATGATAAACAAGGTAGGACAACAAACATCCATCACAGACCGGTCAAAATAGTAAGCATACCCATTCAACCTTACCCACTTACCTATTTTGTAAGTGGGCAGAGTCAGCCCTTTTACCACAAAGGCTCTAAACAGGCCGACCTGCATCACAATACAAATAAGCAGCTAAAAAAGGGTTAACCTGTTTCATTTTTCCTATCCGTTCATCAACAATAAAAGAATTCGAAACCCACTTTTCTAAAAAACCTAAAAACTGGCTATTTAAAAACCTTGACCAATCTCAACCAAAATTCTATCGAACTCAGTTCTAGTTATTCAGTAAGTCGGCTCAATGGACCCGGCCCTAGCTTTTATCCCTTAATTTTATTCCATCGATCAATTTCAGCGCATTTCAATTCGCGGTATGAGTCTTCAGTTATTTGTTCAAATGTTCTTATTACTAGTTATTAGATCTAGGTTGTTTTTTGGATTATGGTTAAACAGTTGATCGTTTTCATACAAACTCTAGACGCTGGTTTTTGTGCCTGGGGATAGGCACCTGCATACTTCTACACTTTTGAGCCTTTAAGTTATCTTTTGTAAGAAATACTAATATTGGATTGATAATAAACCTCTGTTTTTTTTCTTCCATATTACTAATTCAATTTGATGTGCTACTTTCATTTTGTAGTGTAGTTGAGCAAATATTGTTCCGTTTTAAATGATAAAATTGAAACCAAGAGATAGAAAGATTATCTACTGTGCTTACAAGTTTACTATTTTATCAAGTATGTTTTCAGACTAGGTTAACTTTGAACCATCTGTTGCCTACTTTTTTATAATTGATCATGATACCTTATTCAACTACTCACTTGCTTATACACACATTATGCGCACAATATATTTGATTCCTGTTAACTCAAGCTTGAAATGTGATGTTCTTACTCTCATTTCAATTTAGGTTTGGCTGGTGTGAGAACATTTTCTTGCTTCCTTTGACCTATGTGTCTTGAGCATGAAATGTTTTACTTACCTTGCATTGCTGGTTGTTTTCATTTTTGCAGCATAAATTGTTTTTTTTTCAATTTGAAAATGGTTGTTCTGCACAACCTCACTGAGATTGTCAACCAAGTGTAGTTGCAATGGTGACTACTATAGTGTTGCTCCCATTTTGCTCTGTTTATCTCATACATGCTATAGGTGTGAGCATTATAATCTTGTAACTATCATTAGGACATATCATTCTTCACAGTTATCTCCATGCAGTGGTTAACTTTTTTTGAACATTTAATTTTACACTATTAAATCCAATCATGTTTTCGTATGTTTGAAGTCATTCTAATATTAATGGACCTGTTACAACTGCAACATATAAGCACATCTCCCCTGAAGCAGTTTTTCAACAATACAACTTATAACGTACAAACACATTCATAAATATGGAAGCGGTTTTCAAATACTAAGAGAACATAAAATAAATCGCATTGCAATTTCGATATGTGCAGGACTCAAAGTTATTAATGGCGCACGACTCAAAAAGGCACAAAGCCTCCCGGGAGCCTTGTAATTTACTACACATGTTCATATATATATATATATATATATATATATATATATTATAATAATTAATTTAAAAAGTTCAATATAATTTATATGTTTTTAACAAACATATGTAACAAAGATTTTTGACATTTTGCAAAAAAAACATCATCAAATATAATAGCATTGAATTTCAAGCATGATATTCTTCAAAAACAAAAACCAAAATCCAAGATAATAGTACATATCATTGATAACCTAGAAATCTGAATCTGATTCAGCAATTATGTTTTCCAAATCAATATCTGCATCATCGGATTCATAAACTCCAGCATCTTCCTCATTTGTATCATTTACATCAGTTTCTTCTTCTTGAAGATGTAAAGGAGCTAAAGTGGATGTTGAAAAACCTCTCGATGTGGATGTTCTTCTACTCTGGCAGCAATACCCCAAGTCAAATCATCATTATCATCATCAAGTGCAGACTCATCTTCAACATTAGATGCATCATCCATATTTTCCGTTTACCATTCATTACAATCATCAATAACTTCCATGAATATTGGATCAATGGTGTCACGGATGTTATACCTTCTTTTTAGTGCTCGATTGTATTTAACATATACCAAAACATTTAGTTTAGTTTGAGCTAGCCTTTCTCATTTTGTTACGACAAATACTAATTTTTATGCAGATTGGATTGTGAAAAATGTAAAATAAATAATAATAAAAAGAAGTAAAAAATCAATAAAATAATAAAAAGACACGTCATTTTTGCACCGCACGTCATTTTACGCAAATGCTGCGCCATGCCTTAGCACGCCTTTCATAACTATGGCAGAACCAAAAGATAAATGTTACTAAACACTGGAGTTTTCTTCTTAAACACATTTAGGTTGCCTTTGAATTTTATCAATTATTTTCAATCTAACGAAGAAATCAATGAAGAGAATGATGATGATGATATATTCAATTTTTCCAAGTAAATCGCAAAAGTGTATAGTTTCTGTTAGATTGTTGTTTAAGTAGTTTCTTATGTTAATTATATATGATCTAATTCCACTTTTATCAGTATGCACTATATACTATTTAAAAATTGAAGTGATGTTGCATTGTTTTCATGTATACTGTTTTAAATTGGATTCCTATTTAGTTGTTATTTATTGCATACTATGGATATCTGATGTTGTTTGTCCTTGAATTACATGCATATATCATTGTTTCTCTATATGATTTTGTTAAATAAGTTTCTGACACTATATATGGGAGTGAGTACAGCTGTTCACATAGTTTTCATTGTTGTATATATATGAAAAAGAATATCTTTAATCTTCATGTACTTGTAATAAAAATAAAAAAAAAATAAAAATAAACCGTTGAATGGGTTTCAATTAAAAGGGTCATTAAGGGTTAACCCATTTAGTAAGTGGGTCAAAAGGGTCGAATAAATTATCATCTTAAAAGAGTTGGGTCAATTTCTACCCAATCCACATATGACCCGACCCTTTTGATGGGTCTTACATCTATGGTTCTATTATTCAGAAAGATGAGAAACTAGCGGAGATATAAAGCATATAACTAATGCGAGATTAATTGATAAATTCTATAGAAAGATAGTTCAGCCTACTTTACCGGATGATGCTGATTGCTTAAATGTCACGAAAAATGCATATGAGCATAACAAAGATGTTTTAGGTTGAATGTGCAATACTGGAAATAATAGAGAGGTTGAAGAAAAGTAATATTTTCTTTATACAAGGCAAGATGATAGAAATTCATTCATGGTGGTTTGGGTATGTACCTAATATATCAACAAAGCTGCTATTATAAGAGATGAGGTATATAAATGTGAAAATCAGGAAATAATTCAGGATGACCAAAAATTGCATTGATGTTGATTGCAAAAATTGTATGACAAGGGTGGATCTGAATAAATAGATAATTTAGAAAATAACACACAAAAAACTAGCATCTGATAACAAGCATCTGACAACAAAACGACCTACACGATTTTCAGTTTTATGCCATGATGCCCACCCTAGTTCATAAAAATAGAAAACAAATTGATTATGATAAGCCAATGACTTGCACTGTGTGACTTGTGCAATCTACAATGCATAAAATGGCATAACTTCTAAAATGACATGATTGTGTTACCATTATAAATAAAGATTAAACGATATTCCTCTAAATATAACTACCTACTTACCAGATTTTAGATTTACTTTATGTATTAACCAGTACTTTTGGCGTACTTTTGGCACATGGATTCCACGTCCGTATCTTACAAAAGATCATTTCAACAAATACAATATCATTTAACATATATATTTTGAATTTGAATGAATATAATCAAGTTTTAAATTAGAATGAATGATATTAGAAAACAAACAGAGTTAAAATAGGATGTAAGATTTCTTATTAAGCATGAATTTTATTATGAAAAATATTTTGTGTTGAGGGCAATATAGGCAATTCATAAAAGCTTCACCATTTTCTAAGTATTTGCGTTATTAGTAAAAAGATATATTTACTTCTTCTTATTTTTATATAAAATTATATGCCTAGGGTTCGAATCAAGATCTGTACCAACTTTTACTAAATGATGTCTTACCACTGGACTAGAGGTCAGGGACATGCATTGTTTAGAAACAAAATATATGAAGTTAGCATTTGACAACAGATAGCATCTGTTTATTCAAATAATGAAATGTTTCAATTACTAGCAGACTTAAAGCAGTACCTGCTTATGTTAGTTCCACCTTTGTAAGAAAGAAAACTGATTAAACTTCTACTATTAGCATCACCGTTATAACATTTTTCTATAGGTAGAGAGTTAGCACATGGGCCCTATATTTCTTTGCTAGTTCCTCCAATGACTATTAGTCTCAAAATTTTCAGTCTTTTTCCCCCTGGAGTTGGCTTGTCCTTGTCAAGTATGGATAAAATCCTATACATGAAATAGAGCTGTCTCCAACGGTTACAATTATTTGTGCTAACACAAACATGCACAACCACATGCATGCATAAGTTACTTGTGCATTTCATCAGAATCTAGAACCAGGAGAAATGATATGAACATGGTAAGGAGGAAGGAAATGTGGATAGAGATGGTGTGGGATGGTTATTATCAAAGAGTTTCAATTAATAATTGTAGAGATGTAGAGAGAGTGACTGCCGGAAGCATTATAGCCAAGCCCCGGACATGTTTAAACGATTAGCACTGATGGGTTTTAGTTATTAATTGTAGAGACGGTTAGCGTTGTTGAGAGGTTTCATAGATCATCTATGTAATTCCCCGGAAAAAACCAGTCTTAGCATATATAGGGAGTATAATAGTATACAATGGAGTGGAAAGGAAAGAAACAAAAGGAAAGTGTAAAAAATATGGTACCTGCTTACGGTAGTTTCGACCTCTGCTATTTTTGTAGTACATAAGTAGTATACATTTGAGGACCATTGTCGCTTGACGAACCATCGTATCTGCACAAACATATTGAGGCATCCATTCAGATTCAACGGAGCACCAGGGTACAATGAATACTTTGGGTTGGAGGAAAGGTAGATTATGGATATAACAGTAATAAAAGAAGTCATATACACTATTGTTTGCACAGGCATACCGTGTCTGCTAAAACTATTTGCAATTTACTATTTATTACGTAGTTAGAATCATATATAGATAAGCTTTAAACTGTGTTAATTTCCACACTATTTTTAAAAAGAAAGAAAAAAACATGCTGTGAAACATTTACCAAGCTTGTATCAAATAATAACAAGACTATAACTAGCTTAATAATAATGAAAACACATAGCCAAACTGTTAATGACATGATGTAAGCACATACCATTTACCATGATGATGAATATAGCATGCCAAAATGGTGGTATTTCCTTAGGAGGGAGAAGGACAAGAGGATATAACAGATCATCATCCTTGTACCACCAATAAACACCAAAAACATGAATCGTGAAAACAAGTGCAATTCCAATAAGCATAGGGATTTTCCTTTCTCCCTGAAAAACCAAATACTTCCAGGTAAAGACCAACAATATAAATCGTTAAAACAAGCATAAATCCCCATTCAAATTTTATGGATCCCCAGTATGCGTGAATGGTAATTCTTTTTCACCAAAATAATGAGCAGTTTCAAGTTACATGACGGGCAAATGAAAGACAGTGTCAAGAAATTTGATTTTCAAGTTAAATAGGTTATTTTAATCGTGTTATTTCGGAAAATTGGCTGGAAAAAGATTAGCAAAGTATGAGCCTGGTTAATACTGAGTATAATTTGAATACTCCATGTTTAAGAAAAATATATAGTAAAATACAACAAAATATATTAGTTTTGTTTTATGTAACCATCCATCATATTCCTATGTTTACAGTATAAGCAGCTGTATTTTAGAAATAAGCTCTTGATTAGCTATTTTTCAATTAATGTTTGGTGACTATTTCTGTGATGTTTAGGCATGGTTGATATTTGAGTACATGAATCATTTTCGTAGTTAAACCTTGCTTAGAATTCTAGCATATTATACTGCAAAGCAACAGTCGCTATCAAGTTGCAATTATGCCTTCTGTAAAAAGAGCTGCAAAAAGAAAGTTGGAATGAATATCAAAAATAAAAGAAATCATGAATATCTTTTTGCATTATCCACTGAAATCAGCTTCATGCAATTTTCAATAGCTTGGTGAGAACAAAATTAGATAGGCTCCCCGCATATGCAAATAAATGTTTATGAATTTGTTAAATTAAATTGCCAAATCCCAAGAGAAATTCAGATCCTACTAAAGATTATTTGCCTTACTAGTTTGAAACTCAGAATTAACATTACAGTCTTGGGGAATCGCAACTATAATTAAATTTAACTGATGCACCTGTTCAATTTTTGTTATTCTCAAAAATACTCTCCAATGCACTCTCACATAATATTGAATGTTATTATCACAATGTAGATTATCATTTTTAATTATTATTTTTCACTCTGAAGCTATACAAAATTTTCTGATCCAGGAGAAAATCCATCTCAACAAGAATTGTGCATAAGAGTGAATCTGTACAACATGTAACTTATATGTGTGTTATGTACACTATAATCATGTTCCATTCAATTTAAAGAAAAATAAAATCATCCAAATTACTATATATATTTTAAAACTAGATGAACTTTCTATGGCCATTATGAGGTAGGCAAAGAACACTACATTAGAGCAATAGATAAAGCAACTACAATCAGAATGAGGTAATGGTTTTTATTAAAGCTTTTTTTTCCATTATTTATTACAATTTCTAAGTTATAACAAAGCATCTACACATAATAATAATAGCAAGAAAGTTTGCTGAAATAACGCCTGCAATTTTATGTAGTATCACACCTTATTCTCTTTTTCCTTTATACAAACAGTCCCACATTAACGTAGGTTAGCTAGTAATCATCCAAATTACTAGCTAGAAGGAACAAGTCTTGAATCACACATTAACATAAGCTAAACGTTATGACAACAAATTATTTGCAAGTAAGAGCAAATCATGGTCATCGGCTAACGCATTACTTCTCCTGCTGTATAAATATAAGGAAATGACTAAATGGTAGGAAGTCTCCAATTGTTGCAGAAAACTAACATATATTACAAATGATTGTGAATGGCCACCTAACATAGAATTTTGAATGTTTCAATACCTCACCTTTTCTAGATAGGAAAAATCTAACTAAACATTAAAAAATTCTGAAGTAGTTACCTTGTGTGTTTAATTTTATTTGTAAAGACGTATTTTGGTGAATTTTCAAAGTCCAGTCAGCATTTTGAAATCCAGATGAAGGGACAAAAGTCTAGGGTTAGGTGGGAATTTGTAAATTTCTGTAAAACTATCACAAATCCTTAATTGCATTGGCATTTACATGGTTGGTTTCTTCCATTTACCTAAGAAAAAAACATAACAGTACCATTGGTTTTATTAAACATTGGAAGCAATAAAAGCAACTCTATTATCTGTATGACTTGAATGGGAAACATAACCAACCTTTAAAGCCGTCTGTTTCCTCAACACATCATTTGACTTGAACATCACTGCTGCAATCCAAATTGTGACAAAAAAACCTGCATAGTGTTTTAAAGGTCAGCATTGATGATAATGCGATATAAGATACTATACTGAACTTCAAATTCAAAATTATACCAATGCAATTATGCTAACAATTTAATTTCATTGACTTATGGTGTTGGTTATGGGATGTTGACACCAAAATGGCCATTTTTCTTGATATGAATTCCTCATAAGCACATCATTCTACTAGTTATATAAAGATCATGAGCCAAAAAACTGCCATAAATTCATAAGTATGTACCAATGAAAATTTATTCCCAACGCAATGAATCAAAGAAAAATTATGCGCATAACATGATATGTAGGACAACTTATTTAGAACGTACTAAAATTCGAGAACGGATGCCCACACGATACGCTTGTTGGCAATACATATCAATGATCGCACAAAAATCCTTCTAGGCATCCGCTTAGATACTGCCTAAGCGCTAGGTGAGGCTTAGCGCATCACCTCAGTTTTTCAATTAAAAATAGAAATGTCTTTGTCTTCGCCTTTTCCTTTGAAGATTGAATTTCAGGTATATTTTGTACAATAGTATAGAAATTTTGCATAAAGTATCTAAATTTTTGTTAGAAACAAACAAGTTATCAAAACTCCTAACATTGATTAATTTCTTATTAATCCCCGTCTAACCAATTAATCTCTAGTCCAAAGTCAAACACACTGTGTAGCAATTTTTACAGCATTATCAATGACACAAATCATCATGAAATGTCGATTATTATCCATGTATAATCCGATAGCTTGACAGGAAATAAAAGGGAGATTTCTCTTTAAACTCGGCTGCATCACTTACTAGACTTTGTTAATTTAGACTTTAACAGTGTCTTGCATGATGTAGATTGGACATCACTTGAACTAAAATATTTTCGCTTTCTTGATCGAGGGTATAAATGATGCCTACATCGTTTTGAACGACTTCACATTATTGACCTGGATTCTGGACACTGACTAGACTCTGAAGACTTAGCGGGAAGGTTTCAGACTCTCTAGTCAGGATCACAACTCCTGTCACTCAGAAAAGGGACGGTAGATCTTGAAGTAACACAATGCTCACATGTTCTAACAAGTGCTGACGAAGTAACACATAAGGCAAAGAAGCAAAACGAAACACAATATGAGGTTCTCTAGGAGGATGATAACATATTCTTTCTATTATCTACGAGTCTTTTGACGGCCTTGGAGCCAGCAAAGAGAGCTTACAGCAGTTCCTATCATTTATATTGGCAGTTGCGATAGCAGTCAGATTTTATATTTTCAAGACTTGTTCTAGCAAGTGGTGGTGCAGTAACTCATAAGACAAAGAGCAATATGAAAAACGATGAGGTTCTCTAGGGGCATGATAACCTACTCTTTCTTTCTATTACCTAGGAGTCTTTCGACGACATTGGAGCCAGCAAAGAGAGTTTACAGAAGTCCTTATCATTTATGTTGGCGGCTGTGCAGTTAAAGCGCTCGGTAGATTCAATGCGGCGGATTTGCAAAAAGTCATAGCGAGATACAGTGATGATATAGCGGGATATAGCGGAAGACTCTAAAATAGCATATAATACTCATACTTAATGTTTTTTACAAATATATAAATGATAATTAAATGAAAATTTAACATTCAATTGAATTATAATTAATACATAAATAATTTTAAATAAAATCATATCTGAATATACTGTAAATAAACGTAAAACTATTATATAAAATATTTGAATTTAGTATAATATTAGATTATTTTCATTTCTGAAAATATATTAAAAATTCAATTAAATTAATTAATTTCATAATTTTTATAATGTATAAATGTCATTTTTCAATTCATTTCTTTTAAAGAAGACATAGCGGAATATAGCGAGAATAACGGGATATAGCGAAAATAGCGGGACTTAAAGCGGAAAGGTTATATTTGGGGCTATATGGAAAAATCCTAGTGGTAGAAATCCGCTATGAGATATAGCAGGATTATAGCAGGGTAATAGCGAAGCATTAACTGCACAGGTTGGCAGTTAGTCAGGTTTATTGTTAAACACGTTAGGCCTACATCAGATTTTCAAGAAAAGGAATCCGTTATAAGTATATAAAATGTGTTATATTTACTTTAATTTGTCGTTAATAAAAACAGCATATTACTCAATTATGCAACATAACACCTTGTGAAGTTCTCTGTACTTAGATAAATATGCTTTGAGTTGATCTTGGTCCAATCTCACCCTCGCTTTACAAGCGTTAATATATACAAATCTCTTGTTTCATACTTGTAATCCCCATACCAAAAGAACTCCAAACTAAAAATAGAAGACAAAGCACATAAACTATAGAGTTCGGAAAGAAAAGGAGTGTGTGTACGCGTATTAATTAGTATACTAACCGAATATGTGTGTGTGTATCATTAATAGCTTATATTAATGTAGATATAAATATAAATGTTCATGCATATATATGTATATGACATCATCATTAAACTATGACATTAAACTTATTTATTAACCATAAATCACAATGGTTAATACACCCTTTATGACACATATGTTTATCATGTTACCCCAGGTTATATCACCACATTTAATATAGTTATAGTGTTTGCATTATGAATACAAACATATTATAATATCAAAATATAAAATTAAATTAAAACTAAATAACAGTAAAATATTATTATTGAATCATAACAAACATAAATTTAATATGCAAATAAATTAAGTTAAACTATACTCCAAACGCTATTATTAATCAATACTAAATATGATTTAGTATAAAATTATTATTTGTATAAACACCAACAAAAAAAGATTTTCAAAAAAAAAAGATTTTTTGCAAATTAATTAAAGGATTTTTTCTGAAATTCTTCCTTTTAACCCCTGTTTGCACCAGAAATGGGCACACGCCCTGTTATAAGTGAAAAGCACCAATATCCAATATTTAGATCCAAACAAATAAGTATAGATTCACATGTCACAAAATAGATCGCAGAAAAGTAAATGAACACGCAAGTTTTATAGTGGTTCGACAAACTCCGGCCTACGTCCACTTCAATAATCTTTTATTTATGTTGTAAGATTACAAGTACAGTTGTTTTTGCTTTAGAAAATTAATGGAGGAAGAGATAAGAAGTGATGAAGGAGAGCCAAAAGAAGATCCAATTGGAAGAAGATCCCTTGTAATGAGCCAAGTCTGTTGTATTTATAGGTGAAGACGTGCATGGATCGGGCTGAAATTTTACCATAAGAACCTCCAGAGCCGTACGACCTGATCCACCAATTTTCAGATCAATCGCACACCATTGGAACGATCGGTGCCGATCGTTCATATTAGCTTCAATAGGGGTGCGATCCTTTTTTGGGTCCTTCATAATGTTAGCTACTTGCTCTCCAAATTTCGTGCAATTCCGACTTACCGTTTGTAAGATATCGCGTTTTCCGTGGAGTCGAGTTGAAAAATGGAAATACGAAAGATCGTTCCATATTTGCTCTTTTGTGGTGCAATCGTTCTGGTGGGTCCACCATGATGTTACTTACTTGCTCTCCAAATTTCGTGTCATTTTGACATACCGTTTGTGAGATATCGCGTTTTCCGTGGAGTTGGGATCGTTCTAGCTGAAATGATATGATTGTTCAAGAACGATGTAGGCCGATCGTTCAAGTTTCTCCAAATGATGTGTGATCGATATGGTAGGTTTCTCTACATGATATTTTACTATGCCCAAAGTTTCGTGTCATTCCGACTTTACGTTTATGAGATATTAATCGATCGTCATTGATTTGAATTGTCTTACGGATCATGACAGATCGATCCAACTTCATCATGCGGCCCAACAATCGATGATGCGGGTCCCACATGGTGTAGTGTAGTTGTCCTTCAAATTTCATGTCGATTGTCTTCATAGATTTTGAATTATAGATCGATCATCGTCAAAAATCACCAAAACAGTCGTCGAAAAACCCACTTCGAGGTTGACCCGAAGTAACACCTTTCTGACTCAAAGCAGATGCTGAAGATTTTGACCCAGGGTTAGACTCGGGTAAAGTTCAAATTTTCTCCAAGCAAACGTGATTCTGACTCCAACATGAAAAACTATCGATGCCGATCGTTTTTCTCCAAAATGATCGGTGCCTATCGTTTTTCTCCAAGCAAACATGCATCTGACTCCAAGCACGATCCATCACTTCAAATTTCTGCGACTCCAAGCGAATCATGCGTCGACTCCAAGCAAGTAGCGAATTTTTCCGGATCCAACTCCAAGCAAAATACCACTGATCCATCGATACTGATCCATCTTCTTTTGTCCATAACTCGAGTATACGAACTCCAATCAATCCGAAATTTGAAATATAGCCTTATGTGGTCTTCCTTGTCACTCCATACTAATCGCACCTTGTTTAGGTCTGAACTTGGGGATCCGATCCATTGCCTAGGTGAAGTGTCAACTCCATACGTAGCCATTTTTTTGAGTGTACCACCAATCAGTCGATACCGATCCATCTTCTTTTGTCCATAACTCGAACATACGAACTTCAATCGACCCGAAATTTGGAATGTAGCCTTATGTGGCCTTCCTTGTCACTTCATACTAATCGCACCTTGATTAAGTCAGAAATTGGGATCCAATCTGATCCGTTGCGTAGGTGAAGTGACAACTCCATACTTAGCCTTTTTTTAGTGTTGTCCATCCGAATCCATTCAACTATCGTCCATAGTTTCAACTGTAATTGATTTTCAATCCATCCATTTTAGCCGAATCCATGATATGCCGGCTTGACCGAAAGGCGGGATAACAACCCCAAACAATGGAAGTCACTTTCCAAATGGACAAAGGAGAACCGAAGGAAAAATGTTTCAAATCCATACTATATTGACTCAGGAAAATGTGGAAACAAATATTAAAAGGTTAATTATATCCCAAATCCCAATTGTGCTTTGCATAACATCACAAAAAATAAAACAAACAAACTTTCTTTTAGTCTGTTTATATAAAATCTTCAAAAAAAACAAAACTCAACTTTACAAACCTTAAAATTATTATTTTCTTTAAAAAGGAGTTCCTACACATAAAATGACATATTCTAGATTAATTCATTATCTAGCTTCCCATGAAGATACAACTTTTCTTTATTTATTATTTGACTTTTCACCCAACAGCTTAAAAAATCAAACACGTTACTAAATTGTTCAACTGTTCATATTTGTGCTCAATATTAACACCACCAAATGCTTAATTAAAAAACACTTAACAGTACACTTCAATCATATAAGTGTATAATGCTTTAGTGAGTTTAAACATGTTGACTGATTCAATGTATGATTTGGGTTTGTTTGAAAAGTGGAAGACAAAATATGAGAATGGAATTGGAAAATATGGATCTGAAAAGATATAATGGGGTATATAAATTTTGTTAAAAGAAAAAGTAAAAGTAAAAATAAATGTAGACAAAGTAATTTAAGGGAATAGAATTTGACAGTGTTAAAATAGGGGATTTTCACTTCAAGGGCTTATTTGCACAGGGTAATAAGTTTTAAGACACTATTTCTGAAAAATTAGTTTTAAGGACATTTTACAGAAAAAAGATAAAAGAATTTATCATTTTCAGTTATACGGAAATAATGATAAAAGAATTTATCATTTTCCTATATAACTTAAAAAGATAAATGAATTTATCATTATGTTGTAAATTATCCTTAAAACTAATTATTCAGAAGTGCTGTCCTTAAAACTTATTACCCTGCAAATAGAAGCCCTTCAACCTAATTTCCACGTTAAAATAATAGTAGGAAAACTAAGAACTTAACTTATTAACAAAGAAAACTGGAAGTCGCATACTATGTACGTAATGTTTAAACCATGATCATACATGACATGCATCCATCCCAAATTATTTGGGGAACAGTGTGCTAGGAAAATAAGAGCACACTTACAAAGTAGTCATATTTACAGTTCCAATATAATAAAAATGAGGAAATATAGGTTAATACAGCCTATAGCTTGAACAACTGCAACAAAGGCAAACGATTTTGCTCCTGCTACCTATAAAAAAGTAGTGATGGCATTTCCGGGACTGGAAATAATTAAAGAATATGACAAGGTAGCTGTAGGGATGACCGACCGATAGAAAATTAATTTAGAAGAAGAGTTATCAATGTCTTTATCAATCCTTTCATGGAATCATGACCCTTATCAGTTATCCACCTTCATTGGCGATACCAAACTCGGATTAATATCTTATACCTCCTGAGTCCTTCAATGTGCCACCATTAAATACTAACAGCTTCTTAGATGCATTGTCAAATAACGAGGCATACAAGTCATGACCCAGTAAGATTTTTAATATCACACATTATTGCTAACTAAGAATATTAGCTGAGCACAACGCCAACTGGATATTTCTTATCATGGTATAATAGCTATTTACACTAAATTAACGATAAATAAAGTACCTTGTAAGTGCTGCCGTATAAAAACAACCAACAGCAGTAGCGAAAACGGTAAAATCTGCTCAATCCACCTTGCAACCTGCTGTATGTCATATCTCTGTGAAGTAGAATCGCCTCCACTGCCGCTATTATTATTACCGCCACCATTACTGCTACCATTATTATTCGCATCACCCTCCAAAATATTACTTGAACCGTTATTATTGATAATATTACCACTGCCCCCTCCCAAAATATTCACTTCCCCTTCTCCTCCATCCCTCTCGTTCTCCCTCGCCAAATCATCCTCTGAATTCTCAGAGATCAACGCCTCTCTTTCTAAAACCCTAGAGCTGTTATCATGATCGCTGGATCCAATAATTCGAATAGACACTTCTCCATCGCCATCGCCAGCAACTATAGAATCGGACTCTTCTAGATTCGACCTAGGGTTTCGCATGATTCCGGAGTATTCTAATAGTGCAGTTAAAGGAGCTTGCATGAAACCGGAGGCAGGGAATTGCAGGCCGTATCTTCGAGAACCTCCGGAAGCGCCACCTTCACCACCGGCAATGGAGTTGCCGCCTTCCGATTCCATACGAGAGGTTCGAGAAATTTAGAAACCCTAGTATTGAACGGATTGATAAAAGTAAATAGATTGGAAATTTTCTTGTTACGTTTCTATGTTTCAATACATTAACAAATGGTTATTGATGGGTAACAAAAGACTGTGGGTGCCGCTATTTCGATTATATTCAATAAAATTATTGAGTTCAGTCAGCAAAAATCCACCGAAAATTAATAGGGCTATTATGGTAAGGCAGCATGCCATTACAGTAAATCATCGGTAACATTTTTTTAATACCAGCGTTAACGGTAATTTTATCAGTCAATTTATAATACACGAGTGGTAAGGCACGCGCTTCTCGCATGATGATGGCATGCGCTTCGCGCATGAGTTTTTTTTACAAATTGTTTATGTTTAACTCGTTCAAAAAAATATGATTTGCATAAATATTTAACCGTATTTTTACGTTGAAATGATATGTTGTTAGTTTTAATTTTACTTTCTAAATTGCAACATCTAATTTTTGTTGCTTTGAATTTTTATTTCTATTATTAATTAGCGAGCGATACGGCACGCGCGCGTGATGCTGGATAGCACTTCATGCGTGAGTTGTTGTTTTTATAAACTGTATAAGTTTAACTCGTTCGAAAAAAATAAAATTTGCACAAATATTTAATTATGTTTTTGCGTTGAAATGATATGTAGTTAGTTTTAATTTTTCTTTCTGAATTGTACTATCTAATTTTTTGTTGGTTTGAATTTTTATTTCTGTTATTAATTACTGAAGAATGAATTTAATTTTTTATTGGTTAAAATTTTTATTTCTGTTATTAATTTAGTAAAAAACGACTTTGAAAAAAAGTTTATTCGTTAGATCCTATTTTTAAGCGATAATAAGATAAGTGCGTTTTGAATTGGTAAAAAAATAACTGTTGGATCCTATTTTTAAGTAATATTTAATATATTTATAGAGGGGTATTTTTGGTAGTTCACGCTGATACCAAAAAAGTGTGACACAAAAGGTATTACAACTATTATTAAAGATAAAGAATGAATTTAATTTTTTATTAGTTTGAATTTTTGTTTTAGTTATTAATAAATAAAAAACAACTTTGAAAAAAAAATTGTTAGATCCTATTTTTAAGTGATATTAAGATTTCGATAATATTCATAGAAGGGGGTTTTGAATTGGTAAAAGAAACTTATCTATTAGATCATATTTTTAAGTAATATTAATATTTAATAATATATATTGTTATCCCGCCTTTTGGCAAGGCCGTGACACCAAGAACTTGACTAAAAACCAAGGGCAGTTCATCATGGAAATCGGTTGTACGCAGGCTCACTATGAATATCGACGAATTTTGTCCGAGTCTGGATCGAGCTAAAATTGATATGACAGGACAAGAAAAGCCATGGAAGCCAACGTTCTAAATTTCAAGTCAATCCGAGTTCGTATGCTCAAGTTATGATCGATGCAAGTCAAGAAAACCCATTCATTCGTATCCATCAGCAGATAGGCTCACTTCGAATTGGTCGACTATTGACTACTTCGCATCCATCAACTACAGCACGGGGGTCTACTTCGTATCCATCCAAAAGCGGCATACTTTGCATCGACCTTGTTCGTATCCATCGGCAAGCATTTGCTCGAATCGATCAGGATGTGCCATTTCGTATCCATCGAGAGAATATGCTTGTTCGTATCGATCTACTCAACTCCACCATCGAACAAGCTCCACTTCATACGGCAGTTGTCTAGTTCGTATCCATCCTGGAAGGCCTTGTTCGAATCCATCAAGGCTCCTTAGTTTGTATCCATCAAGTAGTTGTTACTTCGTATCCATCACCTCATCTTCTGTTCGTATCCATCACATCTTCATTTGTTCGTATCCATCAAGTTGGAGCAACTTCGATCGATACGAACAAGGCCACACAATCGATACGAGCTGAGCAACTTGGATCGATACGAACAGAACCATTTCGATCGATACGAACAAAGCTATTTCCATCGATACGAACAAGACAGTTTCGATCGATACGAACCAAACAGCCTACATAAAACCCAAATTTGCATCGATCATAACTCACAATCTACAAGTCCAAATGCTACCAAATTTTGACAGGAGCTTACGTACAAGCTAAAGAATGTTCACACCAAGTTTCGACTCCATTGGACGAAATCCTGATTGATACGAAATTCGTTCGTATCGATCACGGATCGAGCCGAAACTTCATGGGCTCGGTCGCGTGGGCCCACTCACGTGCCAGAAGAAGTCTCCCGAGATCTGAGCGAAATATCAGCCTCCTACGCCTATAAATAGAGCCCTAGGGACTACAGAGAAAGGATCTTCTTCTTCTTTGAAATCTCCAACGCCCAGACTCTGCCGGATCCAGTTCTAAACTCCATTGCTGTTGCTACTAACGAATTTCACCGCTGAAAATCATTGTTATTTGTTGTAGCCTGCTGAAATCAATTGTAATCATCAAAGAAAGATCAATAAAGCAATCAACTTCATAGTGGACGTAGGCAATACGCCGAACCACTCTAAATTCTTCTGTCTCTGTGCATTTTAATTACTTTCATATCTTTAATTTGGAGTTTTTGTTAGATAATCCTCTTTTTCCATTTAATTTCTTCACTTTATTTCTTCAAAAACTTCCGAAGAGTGTTGTGCCCAATTTTGGTACAAACACTTTGGTGCTTTCACTGAGAAAAATCCACTTTTTCTCCTGCTCCTTGGATCTCCTATCGATACCGGATTGCATAAATCCAAGAAGAAGATCCAGATCTTAGACTTTGAAGCCCTTCCATTCTATTCAGATTTGCATCAGATTTAGGAAAGGACTTTCATTAATTCACCATGGTAAGTACACGAACTACCTCTACAGCTGTTGATCAAGGAGGACGGGACATATAGAATCTCGTGCAATTGCCTCCATCCAACCGAGATGCTACCGGACCTTCAGATCCATCAGGCCCGATCACCAGACAAGAATTCCAGATGTTGCTTCAAGAGTTGACCCAGAGTCGACAACAACTTACTGAACAACTGCGCGCCAACACAGAGTTGACCAACCAGCTGAATCGCCAAAGGCGTAGAAGATCCAGAAGAGATTAAGGTTCTTATTCTTCTACAAAGAGTTCAGCCTCCTCCGATGGCCATCACTGGTCCACACGCCCACGGTTGGATGTAAGCTACACCCAGGCCACAGGACACCAACCTGCCTCAAACCTAGGACAACCCAGAACTGGACCATCCACGAGTCATCATACCGGACCTTCATCCCGAGGAGGTGCTGCTCCTTACCATGTCACAAGCAACATTGCTACTACCACCACTACCGAACAAGGAGTTGATGCTAGAAACCAAGCTGACATCGTAGCCAACGAGAGCAGACTCCAGAGCCTTATGTCCCGGAAAATGTTGAACCAAGGAGGCGAGGCACGGACCGTCGACCTCGTCCGGTCCAGACTCGCGCTGTGGAACCCGACCACACCTTGGCCCAGCATGCTACTAGTATCCGGATGTTGGATATACCAACGATGATTCATCAAATGATCCGTGAAAGTCAGGGTCTCAGTAATGATGATTGGGGAATCTCCCGGAGTCATACCCCTTTCACCGATGACATATTATATGCTGAACCACCTCGGAGCTTCATGATGCCAACTTTTCCAGTCTACGAAGGGAGCTCTGATCCCAATCAACACATCCTGAAGTACGAATGGCTAATAAATGCTGCGAGAGCTGATGATGCAGTAAAATATCGTGGTTTCCCCATTTCCCTGGGGGGCATTGCAACTATGTGGTTTACTCGTTTGCCACCACGATCCATCTCTAATTTTGACCAGATGGCCACCAACTTTGTTGAATAATTCTGTATGCACGTAGCAAGGCCTAAAGATGTTAACACTCTGTCTAGTGTTACTTAAGCTCTCGGAGAAACACTTAGACGTTACTTGGAGCGATTCCACGTTGCGTGTGCAGAAATAAGCAATCCCAATGACAACTCTATCCTGATGGCATTGACTAAGGGGATTGATCCTAATTCCGAGTTCAGAAATTGGTTAGCTGTGAAACCGTCTGCGTCATTGGACCGTTTCTATTCCAAGGCAGCCCAATTCTTGAGAAGAGAGGATGCGAAACAGTCTAGGAAGCAGGATGACGCAGGACCCAACATTGAAGGAATTCAGAGTAACATCACCGTTAAACAATCCAGGGAGAGTTCTGGAAAAGTTCAGATGAATATACAAAACAAACAAAATCAGCAGAGGGACGGTGGAAATCAAGGTAAGAAGCTAGATCAAAGCCGTGGTCCACAGCGCAGAGCTGCCGTGTTCGACAGTTATACCCCATTGAATACGTCGTTGGAAAATGTGTATTTACAGACTTGTAATACCATGCAATATAAGAAACCTGCTCTGAAGCCATCAACAGAAAGACAAGTTCAAACGGGGAAGTTCTGCAGATTCCATGAGAGTTATGGTCATAACACAAATGAGTGTCGACATTTACAAGACCTCATTGAAAAGTTGATCCGCGAGAGGAAGTTAGATCAGTATGTGCAGGCGCCGCAATCAGGGGTTGCGGGCCCATCAAATCAAATTCATGCGCCAGACCAGGCAAGACAGGAGGAACCTGCTCGTACTGGCGGGAGGTTGGTGATAAACGCAGTTAGTGGTGGTCCTCGTCCAGCAGACCGAAGTTGGAAGGAAATGGAGTCGTATGTCAGCTCTGTCAGGCATGCGGACTTCGAGTGTTATAGTAGTTCTGATGAAGGAGCTCCAACCAAGCGACAGAAGACGATGACTGATGATATCGTGTTTCAAAATAGAGATGCTGACAAGGTCGGAGCCCCAGTCACTGATCCACTGGTCATATCAGCTCAAGTAGGTCATGCTTGGATGAAAAAGATTCTGGTCGACAGTGGAAGTTCTGTGAATATAATATTTAAACGAGCTTATGATCAAATGAACATGGAAGCCAAAGATTTGAAACCTTGTCAATCTCGAATCCATGGTTTCAATGGAAGCGCTACTATACCTACTGGAGTAGTGGAACTACCAGTAGAGTTGGGAACTGGAGAACACTGGAGAGTCCAGACGTTGCAATTTGTCGTATTGAACATAGATTCGCCATACAACGCCTTCTTGGGCCTACCGGCCCTTGCTGAATTTAGGGCTGTTATTGCCCCGTGGTGTTTAACTTTAAAATTCCCTACCGCCAATGGAGTTGGAGTCATTCAAGGGGATCTGGCTGATTTGAGGGTAGCCGCGTATCGAAGTCGAGTCACCCGATTGTACAACGCCAAGGTCCGCCCGCGAACCTTTGAACTAGGCGAACTCGTCCTGAAAAGAATCTATCTGGTCCCTTCGCATGTGAAACTGACATGTGGAGGACCGTATGTTGTTGAATGAAGGCTCGGGGATGGCACATTCAAATTATCGACCGTCGATGGTCTTACTCTGCCAAGAGCTTGGAACAGCGAGAGTCTTTATCACTACTACACATAACAGGCTATGTTTATTCATTTAGTTTATTTTCCATTTCGCAATTTGTTTCTGCATTTCAAAATTAGAATTTGTAATAAGGCAACTGACTTTGCCATATTTTCTTATTTTAGCAATAAAATGCAATCTCTTCGAGCCAGAGCAGTGATTTACTTGAAATGCTTCATATGATCATCACTACGCACGGAGAGCTAAGTCTCACCATACGGTGGGATTTATTTAAATAGGGAGTGACTGTGATGCAACCGGCCACTCGCTAAGTGAAACCCGAGCTCGGGAACAAGCCATCACATCAAAGTCAAAAAAGGATTGATACACGGCAATCCTTCACTTGACTCCAGATTCCCAGAGTGCGAACTGGAGTATAAAAATACGTCTACGAAGAGGGTGGATCCGTCCGCCTAACGACTTCATCCGTATCTGCACCAAGTTTGAGGAGGGGGGACCCGTCCATCTAACGACCTCGCTTGTTGACTCAGGGTGGATGTGATCTGACCATCCACGATCCTGATACACCACTCATTCCCAGAGTGCGAACAAAATTCAAAAACATACAGCAGATGTGACTGACCGTCTGCTCATCGACTCCGAACTCCCAGAGTGCGAGTCGGAGTATAAACATTAACTCCAGATTCCCAGAGTGCGAACTGGAGTATAAACATCAACTAACTCTAAATTCCCAGAGTGCGAACTGGAGTATAAACATTAAATAATTCTAAGTCCCCAGAGCGTGGACTGGAGTATAAACACTAAAATGGGTGTGACTGACCACCCATCAACTAACTCCAGATTCCCGGAGTGCGAATTGGAGTATAAACATTAAATAACTCTAAGTCCCCAGAGCATGGACTGGAGTATAAACACTAAAATGGGTGTGACTGACCACCCATCAACTAACTCCAGATTCTCAGAGTGAGAACTGGAGTATAAACATCAACTAACTCTAAATCCCCAGAGTGTGGACTAGAGTATAAACATCAAATGGGTGTGACTAACAACCCATCAACCAACTCCAGTCCTCAAAGCATGGTTTGGAATATGAATACCAAAAGGGATGTGATTCGACTGTCTATCTATCGGCTATGGTTCCTCATCAAGTTCTGTAGTACAAAAAGCGGATGTGGTTCGACCGTCTGCTTTCCAATCTGCCCCTGACATGTGGGCACGCTTAACACACAAAATTGGATGTGATCTGACCATCCAACACTAAGCGGGCGTGACACAACCGTCCATGCATCAACTATTGTCCCCGGCACGGGACCCATAACGTAAATTTATAGGGATGCACTCCAACCCTACAAGACAAAATTTCTTCCCTGATTCAACAGGGTGGCGTAGATTCGAAAAACGGACCTAGCTGGATGTCCTATTCTGAATTGATATTACTACCATCCAACCGCAAATGAACGTGGCATGACCGTTCATCTGCTAACTCTCACCTGTGATCCGACGGGTTGTGTGTGCAACATGGACGGATGTGACCTAACCATCCGCCAATCAATTCCTTCCTGCAGTTCAGTGGGAGAAGCATCAAACTAAAGTTGTTGTAATTTGATCGACCACACCTCGACTTTTGCCCTTGATTGGGAGCAGAGGAATTGACCGAGGAAAACGCGGTCCGACCGTTTTCTACTAAAACTCTTAGTCCCCAGAGTGCGGACAGGGGTACAAACATCAAATAGGTGTGGTTAATGGCCCTTCAACTTACTTTGATCCCCACAGTGGGCTACAAGAATAGACAAACGAATGAATGTGACTCGACCATTCATTCACCAACTCTGACCTAAACTCGACATGAGGAGTGTAAACTCACTACAGGTGCAATTAGACCATCCACGAACTAACTCTACTAACCCAAGACTGGGGGCAGAAGTACAAATCACCGAAAGAAGAGAAAGGTGACTCGCTGCATCTCCAGCTTAGCGTCCTTTACAACTTAAGGCAACGACTACAAGGAGACCTTAATGCTAACCAATCAGAATGATGCTCGAAGTTCTGGGCAACCAATTATATCGTATCGCCGGATCGACGGGCAATATCGATATGCACCTTTCATATCATACCATTGGATCGATTGGAAATAAGGTCTGAGCATTCTACATCGTGTCGTTGAATTGATGGTCAATATCGATCCTCTTCGACTACAAATCGATGTGACCCAAACGTCCATCGAATACCTTTGACCAACAGAGCATGGATAGAAGAATAAACCACGAATGAGTGTGACTTGACCATTCGTCCTCCATCGCCTTCCTTCGATCCGTCAGGAAGAGCATGAGACCAAATGGGCATGACATAACTGCATTTGAGCCGACTTTATCCCTAGATCTGATGGGAGAACGTAAATCGAAATGGACATGGTTGATCACCCAACTTCAAATGAATGCAACGCGACCATTCATTCATTGACTCTTACCATGATCCGACTAAAAGAGCAATTCAAAACAAGTGCAACCTAAACATCTGCACATTGATTCTTACCCTGGATTCGACAAGGGAAGCATCAATCCTGCATTGGATCTGACTGGATGATTCACTCTTCAGTTTTTGCCCAAAGTATGGCGACATAAGCAGCAAAGTGAATGTCATTGACCGTCCAAAATCTAGCTTATGTCCGAATGTCGGCAAAATAACGATGTATTCCGCCAAGAGGAAAGAACTAGAACAAAATACAGGATAGGCACGACTCAGCCTTCCATCGGTTAACTCGATCCCATGGTTCAATGGGATAGAATACAAAATTGAAGCGGACATTATCTACCCTGCCACTTATCGAGATATTCCCCAGACTTGAGGGCACGAACAAGAAGATAAGATTGATATGATTCAACCATTCATCAGTCAACTCTAGTTCTTAAAGCTTGAACTATAGTATAGACACAGCTAGGACGAGACTAGACCGTCCGCGTAATGCATCCACCAACCCGAGACTGGGGGCAAAGGAGTAATTATCCAAGAGTTGACTATGACAACTTGAACCTATGACCCATGCTTGATATTCATAACAACTCTAGGTTGCGACCGAAAGGATGCCTAGAGATAGTGTCATCGGATCAATACCCGGACTTATGGGTAACTGATCATCATTCTGACCCTTCCGATGAGAAATGGATCGCATGTACATTGCATGAAAAGCGCATCATTCAGAAACATAAGTAAATTCAATCTCAAAGCTAGAGCCAGCTATGTAGTAGCATGCAGTACAAGGCTAAGTTCAACAAATCCTTTGATTCAACGTCCTTATAAGCCTGATCATTTACCATTGCAAATAAACACATGAAGTGCCTACAACCTATCACAAGTATTGTAGATCAGATCACAACTCTACACAATGATGAAGAAAGAGTCAACTGTTTTACTTTAGGTGAATCTTGATGTGTTCGCTTGGACTCAATCTCATATATATATATATATATGGACTCTCTCCAGCCATGAAGAACCCTACATTAAATGTCGACCCGAGGCATGTCTCGAAGAACAAAAACGATGCGAAGTGGATCCGGAGAGATCTGTTGCACTTAAAGAGGAGGCGAATCTGCTCAAAACCACTGGGTTTATCCATGATGCCCTCCAACCAAAATGAGTATCCAATCCTTTACTTATAAGAAAAACGAACAGAGAGTGGAGGATATACGTCAACTACTCAGATTTGCATGGGGTATGACAAAGCACAGCTTTCCACTTCTAATGATCAACCAACTGATGGACCCGACCATCAGACATGAATTACTGTCATCCATGGATGTAAACTCCAGATACAATCGAATACTGAAGTATGTCCTAGGCCAGGAATACAACTGTTTCATTATTGACCTGGGCCTATAGTGCTATGCTGAAATTCCTGGATTCAAACTTGAGAACGCTTATGCTACTTACCAAAGGACGATTAACAGATCATTCAAAAAATCATATCGGTCGATCGATGAAAGTAGATATGGTTAATATGCTCGTGAGATCATGACCGTAAAATGACCACATCGATGACTTAGCAAAGATATTCAATGCTCTCCAATAGTTGCAGGATGAAACTCGATCCTTTGAAATGCTCTTTCACCATTACATCAGAAAGATTCTTTGTTTTCATCATCAATTCTCGTGAAATCAAGGCTAATTTCCAGAAAGTTCCGACAATTATAGACGCCCATGTACCGAGGACAACCAAGCAGGTATGGAGCCTAAGTCGGAAGATTACCGTCCTAAGTTGATTCAACTCTAGGACCATCTACAAGTGAATTCTCTTCTTAAACCTGACCAAGAGAGGGAAGAGAACTTTTGGATGAACTAACAACTGCGTTGATGCAATTCCGGCTCCGATAGATCGCTTAAAGAGACCTCTCATTTTACCCAAACCTTTAGATCACGAAGATTTATACATCAATTGGTCCATGTGAACACGCGCCATAAGCATCGTAATGCTATATAAAGAAAAACGAATCCAAAGATCAGAATATAATGAAAGCTAGCTATTGACGGGCTCACCCCGTTAGGTCTATGTCGACTAGTCTCGATAGGTCCTATAGCAACCTTAAATGTTTGGAAGGTTACTCAATTAGAATATCAAGCTAAGCCAATTTGATATCACTTGTTTCCCTCGGAGAGCTATCCATGGTCAATCATTAACATACTTCATATCCGAATTCACTGCATTAAATGACGATCCGAAGAGCAGTGTAGAACCGTCTAACCGATGGAGAACGTACACAGATAGAACTTCCAATAATCGGCTTTCTAACGTCGAAGTTGCGTTAATGACTACTGAGAAACGATCGATCTGCCATGCCCTCAAACTCAACTTCCCTACAACAAATAATGAAGCTAAGTAACTTACAAGAAAACTAGGAGTGGAAACTTTACATATCTTATGTGATTACTGGTTAGTAGTATACCGAGTCAGGGAAGATTATTCGACTAGGGGGCAACATCTTGCTCCTTATCCTAGCTGGGTCCAAAAGCTACTAGTCGACTTCGACTATTACACCATTACACACATCCTCGAAGAACAAAATGAAAAGGCTAAGTCATTGGCCAAGCTAGCCAATTTTGGGGATGCACGGCAAAAAGACTTTGTCCCGATTGAAATACTTATTATTCCAAGCATTGACATATGAAGATCAACTAGATCTTGGAGACGGATCTAGAAAAAGAGTCATGGATGACTCCTATCAAAGATTATCCACAATCGGGGATTCTTATTGAATAAAGGAATGAGAAATGGCATATCCTTCGTGAGGCATCACTGCATAATTATGTTTGGATCGTTCGACTCCATCGATACAAAGCATTACTTTTGTATCCATCGATCTGAGACCCAATATTGCGTATCCATCGATACGAAGCATACATTCCCACATCTCAGATCGATCCAGGAAAGGATCGATACAAAGGAAGGACTTAAAACAACCATCGAACGTTGTTACAACTCGAATTTCGCATCGATCCAGGAGAGGATCGTTATGAAAATCGATATAAAAAAAACTTGACAACGACCCATGAACGTGCAAACATTGACGGGAGTCAGGCTAACATACATGCATGTATGACAGACTAACATTCAATTTTCAAAATTCACAGGAGTTGGATGTTGACCAAATGACGGTTACAACAACAGTGACCAACAAGTCACTAGCGCTCAACACTACGTTACAACAAAACACTGCAAGATCATTGACAATCAACAGTTCGACATCTACGTCACTGTCGTTTCAATCAAAGGTTACCTCTTTTGACAAGAAGGTAGCAACTACTCAGCGAATCAGATAGAACTTCTTCAGAATAAAGGAGGCAGCTTTTCAAAGCACGTCATGTTCACACAAGACGTACTTTGGGGGGGAAATGTTATCCCACCTTTTGGCAAGGCCGTGACCCCAAGAACTTGACTAAAAACCAAGGGCAATTCATCCTGGAAATTGGTTGTACATAGGCTCACTATGGATATCGACGAATTTTTTCTGAGTCCAGATCGAGCTAAAATTGATATGACACGACAAGCAAAGCCATGGAAGCCAACGTTCCAAATTTCAAGTCAATCCGAGTTCGTATGCTCAAGTTATGATCGATGCAAGTCAAGAAAACCCATTTATTCGTATCCATCAGCAGATAGGCTCACTTCGAATCGGTCGACTATTGACTACTTCGCATCCATCAACTACAGCATGGGGGTCTACTTCATATCCATCCAAAAGCGGCATACTTTGCATCGACCTTGTTCGTATCCATCGGCAAGCATTTGCTCGAATTGGTCGGGATGTGCCATTTCGTATCCATCGAGAGAATATGCTTGTTCGTATCGATCTACTCAACTCCACCATCGAACAAGCTCCACTTCATACGGCAGTTGTCTAGTTCATATCCATCCTGGAAGGCCTTGTTCGAATCCATCAAGGCTCCTTAGTTCGTATCCATTAAGTAGTCGTTACTTTGTATCCATCACCTCATCTTCTGTTCATATCCATCACATCTTCATTTGTTGGTATCCATCAAGTTGGAGCAACTTCGATCGATACGAACAAGGCCACACAATCGATACGAGCTGAGCAACTTGGATCGATACGAACAAAACCATTTCGATCGATACGAACGGAGCTATTTCCATCGATACGAACAAGACAGTTTCGATCGATACGAACCAAACAGCCTACATAAAACCCAAATTTGCATCGATCATAACTCACAATCTACAAGTCCAAATGCTACCAAATTTTGATAGGAGCTTACGTACAAGCTAAAGAATGTTCACACCAAGTTTCGACTCCATTGGACAAAATCCCGATCGATACGAAATTCGTTCGTATCGATTACGGATCGAGCCGAAACTTCATGGGCTTGGTCGCGTGGGCCCACTCACGTGCCAGAAGAAGTCTCCCAAGATCTGAGCGAAATATCAGCCTCCTACGCCTATAAATAGAGCCCTAGGGACTACAGAGAAAGGATCTTCTTCTTCTTTGAAATCTCCAACGCCCAGACTCTACCGGATCCAGTTCTAAACTCCATTGCTGCTGCTACTAACGAATTTCACCGCTGAAAATAATTGTTATTTGCTGTAGCCTGTTGAAATCAATTATAATCATCAAAGAAAGATCAATAAAGCAATCAACTTCACAGTGGACGTAGGCAATACGCCAAACCACTCTAAATTCTTGTGTCTTTGTGCATTTTAATTACTTTCATATCTTTAATTTGGAGTTTTTGTTAGATAATCCTCTTTTTCCATTTAATTTCTTCACTTTATCTCTTAAAAAAATTCCGAAGAGTGTTGTGCCCGATTTTGGTACAAACATCTATAGAGGGACATTTTTGATAGTTCACGTTATACCATGTAATCTAGTAGCATGGAAGAAAGAAGATGGTTTAATGTGCATGGGTATTAGTGTGCACATAAGCAAAGCCAGCAATATCAGAAACTAATATCAAAAGCCCATTTCCCTTTAGGCCCATTGTGTGTGTACATGCCATAATTTATCTACATATGTTTTCCCTCTTATTTTATAAAAACAAGTGACAATGAATTGTTTTGATAATAATGAAGTAATTCAAATACATGGCGTCTGATATAAATGTTTACATATTATTTCATATTCATATCTGATTACATGGTATCAGAGCGATCGATCTAGGGTTTTGGTAGCGTCAGATCTAAGTGTATTCTCTCTATTCAATCAACTGTTTTGATTTGTTGTTCTTCTTTGTGAATCATGGCAGAAACTAAGGGAGTTGATGTAATGTCGATGATGCCGAAAATTACAGATCGGAAATTGAATAGTTCTAATTATCTTGATTGGAACAATACAATCCGTCTGTATATTCGAAGTATGGATAAGGATGATCACTTAATTCGAGAACCACCTCAATCAGATTCAAAAGATAGAGAAGATCAGATCTAGCTTCGTGATGATGCTCGCCTATTCCTACAAATTTGAAACTCGGTAGAAAATGAAGTAATTGGATTGATTAATCATTGTGAAACGGTGAAAGAATTAATGGATTATCTCGAGTTTCTCTATTCTGGTAAAGGAAACTTAACAAGAATGTATGATGTGTGTCAAGCATTTTATAGAGCAGAGAAGAAGGATATGAATTTGATGAATTACTTCATGGCATTTAAACAAATGTATGAAGAATTTAATCTCCTGTTACCAATGAGTATTGATATCAAAGTTCAGCAAAGACAAAGAGAACAAATGGCCATTATGAGTTTTTTGGCTGGTCTCTCATCTGAATATGAAAGTGCTAAATCACAGATCCTTGCAAATCCTGAAATAACTTCACTTCATGACGTGTTTAGTCGTATTCTTAGAACTGAAAATGTGCCAAATACTGGTAACACAAGTGCTAATACAAGTAATAGTGCATTCATTGGTAGTAGTGGAAATGTTGCTTCCAATTATCAATCTGATACTGAAAAATTTAGTGCACAACCACATGCACAAGCTTGGAGACCACCAAGACCTCCCACTGCACAAACATGGAGACCACATGCACAATTATGGAAACCACCCAGGCAACATGGAAGATCACAAAGATCATCATGGAGGCCATCAGTCAATCAAAACAAGTTTTGCAATTATTGTAAAAGAATTGGCCATGTAATATCTGAATGTAGAAGTCTGCAGTGGAATCAAAGAAATACAAATCCATCTAACATCAAAACTGTGCTTATGACAGTAGAAGAATTTGACAAGTATTCAAAATTTCAAAACTCCTTGTTGATTCATGAGTTTTGATTCATGACACAAGCTTCAGAGATCATACGACGAGAATACTATATGAAAGCGACAAAAAGAGAATAAGTACATACCGTGCACTACAAAGGAGATAATCTTACAAACCAGAGATTAGTATGGATATTTTATTTTATTTGAGTCTTAGAACAATGTTAAAATCATTCCTCAAATAGTCACACACGCACACAAAACATTTTATAGCAAAAACTATGTTCACTGTGCATATAACACCAGGTCGGCCGACCGACCAGGATCCTCGGTCGACCGACCCTGTATCATGTGCACAGTGACTTTCTGTTTTGTATACGTTTTAAACTCAGCTGACCAGCCAGGTTTTCCGGTCGACCGACCAGAGAAAAACGGCTAGTTTTCTGAAGAGACGCGATCATTTCATGAAGAGGAATGTCCTCTATTTCAAGAGGTATGGACACAACTGTTAACTAAAACTCTTCATGAAAGATTACAACTCTTCTACAACTATATAAACATATTCAATTCACTTCTACAATCACCGATTCTTGTTTATATTTCTGAAATCTAATCTCTATTCATTTCTGCAAATAAAAGCATTTATTCTTATTTAATATCACTAGAATCCTTGAATTTATTCATATACTTCGATTCTACGTGATTATCTTCCTTCTAAATCTTCACATACATATATACTCTTGAGGATTTGATTATAGGAAAGTTGTACTATCAAAAGACAATCAGTGTTATTCAGAACACATTCGTCAACAAACTATTTGTATTAAGTTGAAGTCCTCTTCGGCTGTTGAGGCGGAAAAATTCCTGTTCGGCTGCTCAGGTGTCGTATACCTATTCCTCCGGGTTAAGTGAGGGGTTTAGTTTAAATCCAGAGGGTATTCTGGGACTGGACGTAGAACGGGAAGTTCGAACCAGTATAAAAATTCCTGGTGTGCTTACTTTAATTTGTACTTTACTGTTATTACCAGTTTCCGCATTAACATACCATATTACACGATCCTTAGTACTACACGTGCACTTTCATTTGGTATCAGAGCAAGGTTATCTTATAACCATCACAAAGTTATTTGATATTTACTTATTTCTAGTAATATGGCAACCACACAAATTAACGATGTTAACACTCACACTAATTCTAGTTTCACAGAAGGTCAATCGACTTCACGACCTCCACTTTTCAATGGTATAAATTACAATTATTGGTCAACTAGAATGAGAATCTATATGCAATCAAGTGGATTTGATATCTGGAATATTATACAAAGAGAATACACAATTCCTACTGGAGAATACTCGACTTGGAGTAACACACAAAAATTAGATGCTACATCAAATGCTAAGGCTATGAATATTTTATTTTGTGCATTAGATAGAAATGAATTTAATAGAGTTAGCATGTGCACTTCCGGCTATGAAATTTGGAGAACTCTTAAAGTTTCACATGAAGGAACGAACAAAGTTAAATTGAGCAAAATTTCTATGTTGAAACATCAATTTGAAAATTTTAAAATGAGGCCAAATGAATCTATAAATGACATGTACTCTATATTTCAGGATATTTATCATGCTTTATTATCACTAGAACAAAAGTTTACTGATTTTGATGTTGTCACAAAAATCTTGAATTCTTTAACGGATGAATGGGAACGAAAAGTCCTAGCTATTGAAGAAGCAACTGATTTGTCAACATTAAAACCAGAAGAGTTGATAAGTAATTTAATGTCCTACGAAGTAAATTTGCAGGCAAAACGAAATGGAGCACAAGAAAAGAAAAATGTAGCATTCCAAGCAGAAAAAGATGATTCCGACTCAGATAATGAAGATATGGCCATGATCGCTAAAAATTTCAAAAAGTTTTTGAAATTCAACAGAAACAAATTCAAGGGAAACAAAAATAATTCCAACAACAATTCCTATAGCAGCAAACCATCATCTTCAACAATGGAATGTTATGAATGTCATAAGAAAGGACACATGAAGAAAGATTGTCCAGATCGTAAAAAGAATAATTTCAAGAAGGACAAAACCAAACGAAAAGCTTTTTCAGTCACATAGGACGACACTGACTCATCATCCTCATCAGAGAGTGAAAGTAATAATGAACAAGCAAATGTATGCTTCATGGCTTCGTCAGACGATGTAAGTGATTTTACTTTTGAAGATTTAATTGAAATAAATTCTGAATTAGTAAATTTAACAAAACAACTTAAAAAGAAAAATAAGGAGTTGCAAAGAAAGTTAGATAGAACAGTTTTAGAAGTAGATATGTTAAAAGATGAGAAGGTAATATTGGAAGAAGAACTTGAAATCTCTCAACAATCGAATTCTAACTTATCTTCTCAAATTACGTCAATATCTGAGGAACTAGAAATTCAGAAAAATAAAAATAATGTTTTATTTTTTGAAAATAATAGTTTAATATCTAAGATTAAGGATTTAGAGTTAGAAAAATCTAGTCTTAAAATAAAATTTGATGATATTTCTAAAAATGTTTCTAATTTCAATAAAGGAAGAGAAAATCTTTCTAGTATACTAGAAAACTCTCAAACTTCTAACAATAAATCTGGATTAGGATTTAAGAAACAAAATAATTTTGCTAAAAGTAAAATTAATAATAAAATTAAGAAAGATATTAGGAAAACAGTTTATTCAAATACTAAAACTATTAAGATATGGATTCCAAAAACAAATAATACATTGATAAGGAATAAACATATCAAAAGTTTTATGGAAACTGTTCATAATAACAAAAATTATGTCTATAAAGGGAATTCTAAACCCGTATGGGTTTGGCTTCCTAAGATCTAACTCTTAGGACCCTAAAAAGATTGGGTACCAACTTTTTATAAATTTTTGCAGGTACCACATAAGAAGAGAGGAAAATGGATTTTAGATAGCGGTTGCTCAAAACACATGACTGGAAACAAAGAAATGTTATCAAACATTATATACTCAAATGGAGGAGCAGTCACCTTTGGAGATAACTCAAAAGGATATATCATCGGCAAAAGCAATGTTAATAGCAACGGTACATCTAATTTACCTCTCATTACTGATGTTTTATTAGTTAAAAATTTAAAACATAATTTATTAAGTATTAGTTAACTATGCGATAAAGGTTTTAATATAACTTTCTCAGAAAATAAATGTAACATTTTTGATAAAAATCACAACATCATTTTCGAAGGAAATAGAGATAAAAATATTTATATCCTAAATATGAATGTTAATAATGATTCAAATTTGTGTCTAGTAGCTAAAGAAAACGATTCTTGTCTTTGGCACAAAAGATTTTGTCACATAAATTTTAATACCATCAACAAACTTGCGAAAAATAAATTAGTTAAAGGATTACCCAATATAAAATTCGAAACTAACATATTTTGTGATGCATGTAAATTAGGAAAATTAACAAAATCTTCTTTTAAATCAAAGAAAGTAATATCTACAGAACAACCACTTGAACTTTTACACATGGATCTTTTTGGTCCAACTCAAGTGCAATCTATTAACCATAATAGATATGTTTTTGTTATTGTAGATGATTTCTCTATATATACTTGGATTTTCTTTTTGAAAAATAAAAGTGATACTTTTGATAATTTTAAAGTTTTTGTTAAAAGAATTCAAAATATTAAAACATTGAAAATTAAAAATATAAGAAGTGATCATGGAGGCGAATTTGAAAATGAAGTTTTTGAACAATTTTGTAACAAGAAAGGTATTAACCATAATTTCTCTTTTCCTAGAACACCACAACAAAATGGAGTTGTAGAAAGGAAAAATAGAACGTTACAAGAATGTGCAAGAACTTTACTAAATGGAACAACTTTATCGAAACATTTTTGGGCAGAAGCTGTAGCCACTGCTTGTTACGTACTAAATCGCGTTTCTATTCGACCATTAACTAAAAATACACCATATGAACTTCTAAATGGAAGAAAACCAAATATTTCATATCTAAAAGTTTTTGGTTCCAAATGTTTTATTTTAAATACTAAAGATCAACTAGGTAAATTCGATCCAAAATCCGATGAAGGTATATTCGTTGGATATTCGGAACGAAGCAAGGCTTATCGAATTTATAATAAACGAACTCAAATTATTGAAGAAAGTTTACATGTTTCTTTCAATGAAAATTTTAAAAATATAAATCCAAGTGTTACTATTGATTCTGATGATGAATCTACTCAAAATGAAAATAATAATGCAAATGAAAATTTTGATATTCATGAAACCAATACAAACGTGACGTCTAATATAATAAAATCTCCACCTAGAATTTTAAGAGATCATCCTGTGCAAAATATAATTGGAGAAGTTAATACGAATGTTAAAACCAGACATCAATTAAATCAAGTTGGTCATGTAGCTTTTCTTTCTAACATAGAACCTAAGAATATAAAAGAAGCTTCAACTGATGACTACTGGATACTTGCCATGCAAGAAGAATTAAATCAATTCGAACGAAACGAAGTTTGGGAACTCGTTCCTAGACCCAGTGACCAATCAGTCATCGGTACTAAATGGGTTTTCAAAAATAAAGCAGATGAACTAGGAAATATAACAAGGAATAAAGCTAGATTAGTTGCACAAGGATATAATCAAGAAGAAGGTATTGATTACGAAGAGACGTTTGCTCCAGTCGCTTGACTTGAAGCAATACGAATATTATTAGCTTATGCGTGTTTTCATAATTTTAAACTATATCAAATGGATGTTAAAAGTGCATTTTTAAATGGATTCATAAAAGAAAATGTTTTTGTTGAACAACCACCTTTGTTCAATCATGAAAAATTTCCAGATCATGTATATAAACTTAAAAATGCGTTATACGGTTTAAAACAAGCACCACGTGCTTGGTATGATCATCTTAAAGGTTATTTATTAGAATCTGGTTTTGAAATCGGTAAAGTAGATCAAACACTTTTTATTAAGAAAACTAATAAAGATATTTTAATAATTCAAATATATGTTGACGATATTATTTTCAGCTCGACAAATGAAAAATTATGTCAAGAATTTTCAACTATAATGACAAATGAATTTGAAATGTCTCATATGGGAGAATTGTCATATTTTCTTGGATTACAAATTAAACAAATTGAAAATGGAATTTTTATTAATCAAGAAAAATATTGTTATAATTTAATCAAACGTTTTGGTCTTGAAAACACTGCTGCCAAACCAACTCCTATGAGTACAACGATTCATCTTGATAGAGATGAAGATGGCAAAAGTGTTGATCAAAAGTTATATCGTAGTATGATAGGTTCTTTACTTTATTTAACAGCGAGTTGCCCCGATATTATGATGAGTGTCTGTTTGTGTGCTCGATTTCAAGCAAATCCCAAAGAATCACATATGAGAGCAGTTAAACGCATTATTCGCTATCTAACTAAAACCAAAGATTTCGAACTATTTTATCCGAAAGAATGTCCTTTCGAATTAGTTTCCAATAGTGATGCTGATTTTGGAGGAAGTCGGACGGATCGAAAAAGTACGAGCGGAACGTGTCACTTCATTGGACGTTCCTTAGTTTCTTGGTTTAGTAAGAAACAAAACTGTGTTTCTTTATCAACATGTGAAGCAGAATATATATCTGCTGCTTTGGCATGTGCACAAGTCGTATATATGCAACAGACATTACAAGATTTTAATTGTCATCTTGAAAAATCAATAATTTATTGTGATAATACCAGTGCAATAAATCTTTCTAAAAATCCGGTCAATCACTCACGAACAAAACACATTGATATTCGACATCATTTTCTTCGTGATTATTTGGAAAAAGGATTAATAAATCTAGAATTTATCAACACTGAAAATCAAATAGCTGACATTTTTACTAAACCACTAAATGATAGTACTTTTATAAAACTAAGACGTGATTTAGGTATAATGTCGTTTAAAGACTTATGAATAAAAATATGAAAAAAATGGAAAAACAAAAATTATTTTATTTCTGACCAAAGCGGTACTCGAACTCATGACTTCTGACTTATATGTTAGATGTTGTAGTATAGCCACTTGAGCTATGGGTGTTTCTTGTTCCAGCTCTGTTTCTAATTTGTACCATTAAAACTTAATTTCAAAATATACTATTTTTGACTCTAAAGCATTGTATGTCATTCATTTACAAACAGTTTTTGTTTAAAAAGTTCTGTGATTAAAACTAAAATTTGATTTTAAACCACTATTTTTTTAGAAATAAATGGTTATATATACATACATATGTTTATTGAATAGAACATAAAATACAAAAAATCTACTTACAAAACAAAACTTGAAACAAAAATGTCTTCTAACAATGACGTCTACAATTCTGAAAATTCTCATCTTTCTTATACATCCCCGGACGACGACTATTCTGATCGCATCCCTGAAAATGGTCCCCATCCTACTTTTCCAATGCCTAATCGTGTTTTAGAATTCTCCTCTCCAGATAATGACCCCCGACACAGGTGGAAACCATGGGAAGACTCCCATACAGGTTATACACCTGATAAAAAGAAAGGGAAAAAGGAAATGGTAGTATCTCCATCAACCAAACAAAAGATTGATGAAATTCATCACTACCAACAACAACAGATGAATATGCAAAGGGAACTTTATTACGAACAGAAAGTCACGGCAAGACGTTTAAGCTTCCTTGAAAAGATTGCCATGAAATTTTGTTCATCTAAGAAGGATGATGTTGCTGAACCTTCTTACAGAACTCCATCTCCTTCTGACCATGTTCAATCTCCAATAGCTCCAATATGGTCACCGGTAGAAAACGTTCCATCTCCAAATTCATGGGAACGTCGATGCTGATATGCACCATGGCTATAATTTAATATATATATATGTTATTATTTTGAATAAGATGTATAGATATATATGATGTAATAATATAATTATACTTCTATAATTCTTGTTTGAAAAAACAGCATAAAATAGTCTGTTCACATGCCTCTGTCGACCGAAAAATCTGAATCGGTCAACCGAAGCTGTCCCGAGAAGTTTTTTAAAAAAAAAAACAGATTTCTTACAAGTCGGTCGACCGAACAACCTGTCTCGGTCAGTCGAACTTGTTTCCCGAATGACATTAGAACATTTTTTAACTCGGTCAACCGAATACCCTGCACCAGTCGACCGAAGCTCTTCCCGAAAGTTTCAGCACTATTCTGAACCTCAACTCGGTCGACCGACCCAGGGATTTCAGCCGACCGAACGAACTTTTCTGCTGAAATTGCCTACATATTTTATCCCAACCATTCACCTTTTTATCTCACCTCTTCACTTTACTCTCCCACAACAGATTTTAACCCTAGCCCCCATTACAATCTTCCTAAATTTCTTCAAATTCTTCAAAGAAAAAATGGCACCCAAGAAGAAATCTAAGACTACTGCTGGCCAATCTTCCTCAACTCCTGTAGACTCTCAGATTGCTTCTTGGCTAGTAAGTGAAAAAGCTTTAGAAAGATGGATAAGGCTTCAAGATGCAAAAATCTTTGAGGAGTCTTTTGTAAGTTATCCTGATTTTACCGCCTACGGTGTTGAAAATGCCGCTCTTGAAAGTGGTCTTGATGCTTTTCTTGACCATAGGAAAAACAACTTGAAAATTAATCATATAATGGTAAAGTTATTCCTAGCAAATCTCAATCTTGTAAATCCACCGAGAAACACTGAAAATTGTGTTTGGACATCGGTTTGTGGCACGTCGATTTTTCTCTCCATTGATCGAATGAATCATATTCTAAATACTCGACCGGGTGGAATCTCGTTACATGATGTAGACTGTAATACATCAACTCATGATCGCCTAAGTCATCTATTCTTTGAAGATGACGCTACCGATTTAAGGCAAACTTCATCCCTCCGACCTAAAGCACGACTCTTTCATCGATTCATGATGAAGTCTATTGTTCCAAGAGGAGGGTCATACCACTTAGTATATCCCGAAAACTTCAAGGCGTTATATGCTATGTGTGGAAATATTCGGGTAAATTGGACACAACTTCTCATGGATGAATTCCTTACGTTCAACCAAGGGAAAATGCTCCATATTTATTATGGAGAATACATAATGCGGTTGATTAATAACTTTGTCACCCATGCTCCGGAATCTGAAACATCCAAAGTTCGTACCTTTGACTCACGAACAATAAAATTAATGAAGTTACCCGATGCTCCATCCCAAATCACCACCTTTCAGCAATGGCGTACCATTCCACGAGAACAACTACGTCGCAGCTATTCTACACCTCAACCATCCACTCATTCTACAGAACGTATAACTCGTCAGACCTCTATCCAAAGACCACCTCTCGGTACTAGCACAGCGGCTGCCATTGATATTTTGTCCCAAAATCAACTAGCTTTGGATTCTCGCCTTCGAAAAATTGATGGGCGTTTCAAGAAGATCAAAGGCTTCTTCGTAAATTTATGGGATGCCTTATCATGCTCTTCTGAAGCCGGTGCTTCATTTGTTGCTCCTGGAAAAAGACCAGCACCAAATTTCTCTTGGTCTACATCCGATAACACAAGTTCCAGCACATCGGCAACTCCCGCACCTACTACTCAAAGACAGGGTAAGGAACCGGCTCCTCTCGATGAAAATCTTCATCCAGAACAGTGGGATACCGACGATGATGAGGAGTAATTGTAGTATGTTTACAATTTATTTACTTTCAAGAATTTCTTGTACTTTGTTTGTTTCTTAATTATTGTTATGTTATGTTCTAAGCAAACATCTTTAAATTATTTCTAATTAAGCTCAAGAATGTACCATGTAAATTTAAATGTTTTGCATTACTTTAATCTGTTATATGTATTCCTTTTTGTCGATGACAAAGGGGGAGAAATGTATGCAAACTAATGAATTTTTGCAGAAAAGTCGCCATATATTCAGGGGGAGAAACATAATATATATGTCAATATTACTTCGTCACATAAGTATTGTCATCAATCAAAAAGGGGGAGAATGTTGATTCATGAGTTTTGATTCATGACACAAGCTTCAGAGATCATACGACGAGAATACTATATGAAAGCGACAAAAAGAGAATAAGTGCATACCGTGCACTACAAAGGAGATAATCTTACAAACCAGAGATTAGTATGGATATTTTATTTTATTTGAGTCTTAGAACAATGTTAAAATCATTCCTCAAATAGTCACACACGCACACAAAACATTTTATAGCAAAAACTATGTTCACTGTGCATATAACACCAGGTCGGCCGACCGACCAGGATCCTCGGTCGGCCGACCGACCAGGATCCTCGGTCGACCGACCCTGTATCATGTGCACAGTGACTTTCTGTTTTGTATACGTTTTAAACTCAACTGACCGGCCAGGTTTTCCGGTCGACCGACCAGAGAAAAACGGCTAGTTTTCTGAAGAGACGCGATCATTTCATGAAGAGGAATGTCCTCTATTTCAAGAGGTATGGACACAACTGTTAACTAAAACTCTTCATGAAAGATTACAACTCTTCTACAACTATATAAACATATTCAATTCACTTCTACAATCACCGATTCTTGTTTATATTTCTGAAATCTAATCTCTATTCATTTCTGCAAATAAAAGCATTTATTCTTATTTAATATCACTAGAATCCTTGAATTTATTCATATACTTCGATTCTACGTGATTATCTTCCTTCTAAATCTTCACACACATATATACTCTTGAGGATTTGATTATAGGAAAGTTGTACTATCAAAAGACAATCAGTGTTATTCAGAACACATTCGTCAACAAACTATTTGTATTAAGTTGAAGTCCTCTTCGGCTGTTGAGGCGGAAAAATTCCTGTTCGGCTGCTCAGGTGTCGTATACCTATTCCTCCGGGTTAAGTGAGGGGTTTAGTTTAAATCCAGAGGGTATTCTGGGACTGGACGTAGAACGGGAAGTTCGAACCAGTATAAAAATTCCTGGTGTGCTTACTTTAATTTGTACTTTACTGTTATTACCAGTTTCCGCATTAACATACCATATTACACGATCCTTAGTACTACACGTGCACTTTCACTCCTTACATAGTAGCTCACCAGAATTGACAAATACATCAGCAACAACTTCAATGGCAAATACCAGTGCTGGATCATCAACTTCTAAATGGATAATTGACTCAGGTGCCTCAGACCACATGACAGGTAACCAAAATTTGTTTACAAATTTAAAAGCAAGTCGAATTCCTCACAGAGTTACATTAGCAGATGGATCTCAATCTTTAGTTAAAGGGAAGGGTGAAGTAATATCAAACTCACATATACCTATGACATCAGTATTATACTTACCTTCTCTATCATTTAATTTGCTCTCTGTGAGTAAAATCACACACAATCTCAATTGCAGCATCACATTCTTTCCTAACCACCGTGTGTTCCAGGATCTTTTGACAAAGCAGATTATTGGTAGAGGAAGTGAGTCCGGTGGCTTATACACGCTTGACACACTTTCTGAACCTATAGCTTGTTCTGTCATGGATCCAGCATTCAAAGTTCATTGCCAACTGGTCATCCTTCTCTCTCATTGTTCAAACAACTCTGCCCTCAGTATAGCAACTTATCTTCAATAAATTGTGAAGCATGTCAATATGCAAAACATCATAGAAGTAGCTCTCAACCTAGAATTAATAAACGTGCAAGTAGTCCCTTTTCTTTAATACATTCTGATATTTGGGGACCTTCTTCAGTTGTTTCTAAACCTGGTTATAGGTACTTTGTAACTTTTGTTGATGATTACACTCGTATTACTTGGTTGTTTTTGATGAAGTCACGTGCTGAATTGTTCTCTATATTTTGTAAGTTCCATGCTGAGATTAAAACACAGTTCAATACCACTATACAAACATTACGTAGTGACAATGCTAAGGAGTATATGTCTACTAAGTTTGATAATTATCTTGCTCAAAATGGTATTCTTCGTGAAACTTCACGTGTTGATACTCCTTCTCAAAACGGTGTGGCTGAGAGAAAGAATCGACATTTATTAGAAACTGCTAGAGCATTATTATTTCAAACGAATGTACTAAAAACATTCTGGGCAGATGTTGTGTCCACTACATACTTCCTTATTAACAGAATGCCATCAACTGTCCTTAACAATGAGATTCCTTATCAAGTTCTACAACCTCACAAGAGTATGTTCCCAGTTAAACCAAAGGTGTTTGGATGCACATGCTTTGTGAGAGATGTTAATCAGTAGCTAAGTAAACTTGACCACAAATCCTTGAAGTGCATTTTTGTTGGTTATTCTAGACTCCAGAAAGGTTACCGATGCTTTTGTCTAAGCTTGCAGAAATATATTGTATCAATAGATGTAACTTTTATGGAGGATACACCTTTTTACCAAATAAGTACACCTCATGTACAAGAAGATAATGAAGAGTTTTTGATATATTCTACTATACCTAGTGAGTATCCTCAAGTGAATAATATAGATGATACACATACAGAGGATACACATGCTGATGAGACTCAACAAACTGAAGCAGATTCAAGTCTGGACCTACCTATTGCGATCAGAAAAGGGAAGAGAAAATGCACTTACCCTATTTCTTCCTTTGTGACATACAATAAGCTACCACATTCATCACATGTTTTCATTTCAGTATTAGATTCTATTACTATACCAAAGACTGTAGGGGAAGCTATAGCCTCACCAGAATGGTATGAAGCAATGGTGGAAGAAATGAAGGCACTGGAACAAAACAAAACATGGAACTTGGTAACACTACCACCAAATAAGAAAGCAATAGGATGTAAATGAATTTTCTCTACCGAGATGAATGCTGATGGAATAGTGGCAAGACTAAAAGCTCGTTTGGTTGCTAAAGGCTATGCTCAAACATATGGTATTGATTACTCTGAAACTTTTTCACCTTTGGCTAAAATGACATCTATTAGGCTATTTATTTCCATGGCAGCCAGATACAATTGGAAGCTTCATCAACTGGATATTAAAAATGCTTTCTTACATGGAGATCTTTCTGAAGAGGTGTATATGGAGCAACCGTCTGGCTTTGTTGCTCAGGGGGAGACAAGTTTGGTTTGCAAACTTAAAAAATCATTGATGGACTCAAGCAAATTCCAAGAGCATGGTTTGGTAAATTTAGCTTAGCCATAGAGAGATTTGGAATCACAAGAAGTAAATCTGATCATTCGGTCTTCTACAAGAATTCTGACAAAGGAATAATATTGTTAGTAGTCTATGTAGATGATATGGTTATCACATGAAATGATGAAGCTGGTATTAGTGATCTCAAACACTTTATATACTCAGTTCCACACTAAAGACCTAGGTGAACTCAAGTACTTCCTAGGTGTTGAAATTACAAGAAGTAATGAGGGGATATGTTTGTCATAGAGAAAATATACACTTGATTTTTTGAGTGAAACAGGAAAGTTAGCTGCTAAGCCATGTAGTACTCCTATGATGCCTAACAACATTTTAAGTGAAGATGGTGAACTTATGCATGATCCAGAAAGGTACAGGCGCTTAGTAGGTAAATTGAACTACTTATGTGTAACAAGACCTGACATAGCATATTCAGTGAGTGTTGTGAGTCAGTTCATGTCTAAACCCACTGTACATCATTGGGATGCTCTCGAGCAAATATTGTGTTACCTTAAAGGTACCGTAGGTCGGGGTCTTATGTATATGAATCATGGTCATATGAACATTGAGAGCTTTAGTGATGTTGACTGGGTAGGTTCAAAAATAGATAAATGATCCACTTCAGGGTATTGTGTATTTGTTGGAGGCAATTTGATATCATGGAAAAGCAAGAAACAATCAGTGGTTTCTCGTTCAAGTGCAGAATCAGAGTACAGAGCAATGGCTAATGCAGTGTGTGAAATAATGTGGATAACCCACTTAATGAAGGAGTTTAATATGAAGCTAAAGTGGCCAGCAAAGTTGTGGTGCGACAACCAGGCAGCAATTCACATTGCCTCAAACCTTGTATTTCATGAGCGAACGAAACATATTGAGGTAGATTGCCATTTTATTAGAGAGAAGATTCAAGAAGGAATTGTTAAAACTGCGTTTGTTCGAACAGGAGAGCAATATGCAGACATTTTCACAAAGGCTTTGAATGGTGCACGTGTGGAGTATTTATGCAGCAAGTTGGGAATGGGAAATATATATTCTCCAACTTGAGGGGGAGTGTAATCTGGTAGCATGGAAGAAAGAAGATGGTTTAATGTGCATGGGTATTAGTGTGCACATAAGCAAAGCCGGCAATATCATAAACTAATATCAGAAGCCCATTTCCCTTTAGGCCCATTGTGTGTGTACAGGCCATAATTTATCTACATATGTTTTCCCTCTTATTTTATAAAAACAATTGACAATGAATTGTTTTGATAATAATGAAGTAATTCAAATCCATGGCGTCTGATATAAATGTTTACATATTATTTCATATTCATATCTGATTACATACCAAAAAAGTGTGACACTAAAGGTATTACAACTATTATTAAAGATGTATATTCATTTAACATGCTTTATTATAGGCATTTAGAACCAAGCAAATGATTAAATTCAGTTTATTAATCAGGTGAAATAATGTTAAATACACTTCACTTTTTTCTCATTTATGACTTTTATTAAGTAACACTATAAATTGTTTAATGAAGCACCGTTATGGTGTGAATGTGTGTTATGTTACTAACCTTTTTTAGACAAACGGTAATTTATCATTACCAGTGTAACGGTATATCAGTCTTCGGTATACCAGCCTATCGGTAATGGTAACAGTAAGCAATTTTCGCTTACCAGTAAAAATGGTACGGTAATGGTATTTGTGAAATGGTAACGGTAACCATTACCATAACAACCCTAAAAATTACAATTGTATATTTGTATCCATCCAAAACTGAAAGTGTTTCCGGTCATTACCAAATTATTTATGCATGTTATTATTAAGTAATAAAAAAATCAAATTTGTATTTTTTTATGCAGGTCTAACCTATCTATTATTTTTATTAACCGGTACTTCTATTAATTTGCGTCCACTCAACCAAAACAAAAACAAATACTTATTTCCGACAAATCAATACAATAATTAAAAGTTTCACTTTAACTAGTACAATCTAGCATTTAGGTCTACTTTCCACTTTTATCTACCTCCTTCTTATATTAGATTCGGTTTTTCTACTACTTCTAATACGGATCATATATGGATTTCTCTCCATTCACACTTCAACTCCATTTGTTCGTTGCCTCTTCTTCTTCCCTTAAGTTGGTAAGAACCGTTCTCTGAATCCGCTTTATTACTAGCTGTATATCTTTGTAAATCATTTTACTAATTTCAAATTTGATTTCTTTTTTATTTTGAAACTTTTTTTGGTTCCACTCCTTCCAAACCCTCCATGCGGTCATTGTCAAGTCGATTTCGGTTATTTTAACTATTAAGTTTATGTCTTCCCTACTCTGAGCAAGGTATTCAACTTCCTCCTTCAAGTAGCTAACTGGTTCTGTAAGTTTTGACTTCAGTTTGAAAATTTTCCACTGACGATTTGAGTAACTGCATTAAAATAAGATGTTTATGATCTTCTTGTTTAGATTTACACAGTATGCAATTTGAATCTGTTGTAACATTTTATTTATCTAGTTTGTCTCTTATAGGTCGCCCTTTCCAATATTTCTTTGTAAGTTTTGGATTATTTGATTTGCCACCTATGATATATGCACGTGTTAACTTTTGATATTTCTTTATGGGTTCAATCCAATCCGATTTTATTGTAAATTCCTTGTATGTTGGTTTTCAAGCTCATGTCACTCTCCTTACCTATGAATAATGGCATGTATTCAATTTTCTTCTTGATTTACTCCTGTATTGATAAGTAGTTGTAGTTTTATCTTTCCCTCGATACTATGTTGTCTGCTTTAATTTATGGGCATCCATAAACTGAATGAATATCTCACCTTAAACTATCTATTTATTAAGGATTTTCTTTCTATCCAAGGGTTCTCCCATAAATTAGTTTTAGCTCTTTTTTAGCTATTTCTTTCTTGGAGTATTTTGCTAGTTGTCTTTGGATATAAGGATAGCTTTCCATGTTGTTGATGAGTAATTATATATTCTCATAGTCCATAAGTTTCCTTTTATGTATGTTTGTATAATCTAAGTTGCCCATAGTCCCTTTAAATTTATGATCTTCCATGCTCGCCTCATTGTACCAATGGTTATAACCGTTGGGAATTGGGAATTTCCATATTCCCAACGGTTATAACCGTTGGGAATTGGGAATTTCCATATTCCCAACGGTTATAACCGTTGGAAAGTAATGTACACAACAGCAGAATTGGAAAATCCCAACGGCTATAACCGTTGGGAAGTAATGTACACAACAACAGAATTGGAAAATCCCAACGGTTATAACCGTTGGAAAGTAATGTCACAACAGAATTGTAAAATCCCAACGATTATAACCGTTACAATTCAATTTACAAACATTTATTACCATTAGGAAATTTGTATTGTATTCCTGAAGCAAAGTTCTATTGCAATGAATTACATGCACATATAATCAAAATTCAAATGTTGAATAAAATTTAAAACAGTAAATTTATAATGAATTTCAAGAAAAATAATAGCAAACACATACATTTCATACTAAACTCTATAAATATCAAAATATCGCAAGCTAAACTTACATAATAATTTCACAATACACAACAAACATCAAAATATCATGACTTCAACATACATAAAAAAACATCAATGTATCACATAGCCACAAAATATTACAATTTCAAAAAAAGTCTATAAGTTTACAAGTAACTTGAAAGTCATATTCTACTTCTTCTTCAATTATAATGACTTCTTCTTCATCTATTACTAATGTTAATTTGAATTTTCTTAGCGCTCTTTTGGTTGGTGGCTTCAAAGCTGGCACTTCAAGGTTGCCACCATGTCAATATTACACCGAATGGAAAAAGAAATTTTCATACCTTATCTGCATTCATGCTCGTTGCATTTGTCCTTCTGTTTGCCAAACCTTGCAAAGATTTGATAATTGATTAATGATCATCATATGCGTAAATACTCGATATGAATCGTGAACTCAAAGACTAAAACAAATCAAAAAAGATGAAATGAGCATAATAATTAATTAATTTTCAAATCATACATTTGTTCATTATTACTACTACTATTATCTTGGTCTTCCCAAACAAAACCAAGATATCAGTGTTATTTATTGGTAATTCATCCACTTCAACGCCTTATAATACATTGAAATTTCAAAAATAATTTACATCAAATGGTGAGATAAGTCGAGGATAAAAAAGGATTATGGCTTAATCATATTTGGATGGAGTCGTACATAGGAATGACCAATAAGACTAATCAACTGATGTCCAAATTCATGTAGATAAACAACAGTCTATGTTAAAATATGCCAGATTTGATTTAAACAAGTTTGTGACAAAATTTAATTGTAATTTTAAAATAGGTCACAAGCAATTTGCGGCTTTTAACTTATCAACTTATTGTTGTGTAACGACGGTCGGACCAAGCTCCCCATCTCCAGCACGTGGCGTACGCATATGGGTTGGCACACACTTTGTTGTAACAAAAGGAATCCCCAATGTTACGTGCCTACCAACCCATATTTATACACCACTTCTCCAATTTATTTAGCGATGTGGGACTTTCCAAATTCGAACCATCGTTCCTCCTTTAAACATGCGAGACAACCCTAACAGTCTCCCCATTGACTCGCATCTCCTTGCGGTAACCTTTGAGAGTACTGTCGTGTTTGCATGGCCCAGTCTATAACCATCGGCTCTGATACCACTGTTGTGTAACGACGGTCGGACCAAGCTCCCCATCTCCAACACGTGGCGTACGCATATGGGTTGGCACACACTTTGTTGTAACAAAAGGAATCCCCAATGTTACGTGCCTACCAACCCATATTTATACACCACTTCTCCAATTTATTTAGCGATGTGGGACTTTCCAAATCCGAACCATCGTTCCCCCTTTAAACATGCGAGACAACCCTAACACTTATTTGTTATTTTTACGTTACAAGATCAATTTGTTGTCAATCATCCCAAATTACAAAAGTAACTTATAAGCCTCTGCCAAACACCCTCTTATATAGAATGAAATATAAGGATAATATAACATGTGGGGTACTCACATTTCTTCTTATAGTTCATTTTTCAGGGCATTTTTGGCTATGCATTGGAAAGCAGCTTCAACTTTGAACCCATCTTCAGCAGACGTCTCAAAATATGCTCTAGATTTCTTTTAAGAAACCGAAGCAAAAAAACTCAGGTGTTAATTGTGCCAATTATAGGAGAGTTCATAATCTCTTAATAAAAGACAAACAAGTTTAATGTTAATCGCATACAAGTAAGCTGCATTGGAATGAGATTGGCCTCGGCAATATTGGATGCCATATGTATGTTATTATATACAAAATCAGGAAATGAAGAAAAAAGGAAGAAGAAGAGGTTTCTACATGACTTTACAAAAGGAAAAGATGGATATCAAAAGACACCAAAACGAAAATTACATTACTCTGTTTTCATACCGACGTTTTTGGACATTGTAGTTTACTAGGAAAATTGTAAGGAGAAAAAGAAATCAGTAGTATTAGTAATATAACATCTACTGCTATTTGGTACTGTACTCCTTATAAGTTTTTATAGGCTCGTTTATTTTGTGAAATTGTTCGTGCAGTCATTTTTTCCCGGCTGCTGGTTGTCTGAGATAACACTTGCATCTATTTTGTGCAGAGGCCTTAACTCGCTTCTTGTTTAATCGAGGAATTTGAAAGATTGCTACCCTTTCGTTGTAATTAATCTGGCATGGATTTGGTTAGTTTTGTATTTTGTGTCTGGTTGCAACAATGTTATGCAATTTGTTAATTATTATTATAGAATAAATGCATTTCATAATTTTGAGCTCCTTGATTTGATTTTTTGAGCTTCCATTTAATTTAAATTTTCTTTTAGCCATGTCTGTCCAGTAATCAAAATTTCTGGTTTAGGCTATAAATTTTTGTCCTTTGAATTTAATAGAAAGGAAGAAAAATATCGATGAAAAGTATAAAATTGATTTTAATCTCATCAGCATGAATAAATTGGATATACATCTTGAAGAAATGTATAATTTTGAGTTAATTGGATGCATCTCCTTTAACTTTGCATATACATCTTGAAGAAATGTATGATTCCAATTATGTTTATACAAAAAACAGTTTAGTGTTTAGATATAATATCGATGAAATGAAAATCACCTCACTCTTGTTATAATATCGATGAAAACAGTTTAGTGTTTAGTTACATTGATTATCATAAAATTCAATGTGTTCATAAAAATCAAAATCATCTCAAGTTTATTTTTTATTCAAACTTCAAAAATTGGATTGTACATTAACTTCCCTGTGAAGAGGTTGAAATTTATTCATTTATTTATTTCAATATTTTCAAAGATTCGAACTCAAAACCTTATTTATCTAGTATCTTACCACTGCTATCTTTATTTATTTACTTTTACATACCACTGTTGTCTGCAATAATATTATAAACATATGTTTTCAAAGTAGATATAACTCGTTATTATCCAAATTATTATGATCTTAGAAGTTAGTACAAACCAAATTTTCAGAGACCTAAAATCAATAAAATGGTTTAACTATTTTTACAAAATTTGTTGTTTCCATAGCAAATAATTTATAAAATTAGCATTTTGTTGGATGTTGTTTATTCAAATAAAAAATGGTCCAGAATTCTGAATTAGAAAATCATTGATAACGATGTACAAAATCAGAACCATACAGACTACTGTGATTGGCGGAAAACTGTAGATCCATTTTTCTCCTAGCAGTTGATTATAAAGAGCTATTTTAAAACCTTAATTTTGATAATAATAAAAAACTCCGCCTTATAAGAAACCTTGCCTTCAAGAGTAATTATTCCGTATTTTTATGGAAGCTTACTAGAGCTAAATAGAGTTTCACCTTAAAACAAAAGATTTCTAGTACCACTACGGTTTATCACATGTGGAGAAAAATTCACATAAAAAATTCACAACAACAAAAAAGCCCAAATCATAGAAATTGACTATAAGATTATCGTCACCAAATCACTGAAGCAGTTTTCGAACTTGGAAACAAAGGATAAAGGGATTACTGAAACAAAGAGAAACTAGGAGAAGAAAAACATACCAGAGGAGGGAGATAAGAGAGCGACCATCGTTGATAGATTGAAATTCCTAGTGATCTAGATCTACCTTCCAGAAATACGCCATGATCACCATTGAGAAGACGGTTCCATCACGCCAAATGACAAAGAAAGAATAGATGAGACTGTCGAAAACAAAGAGGAGGGCGGGAAATTTATAACTGTACCCAAATATTGCATCCAGTCTTCTCCCAATTAATGTCACAGTGTGGTTAAATAAATAATTAATTAAATCAATTAATTTTAAGTTTCAAATGTTGAATGAATATATATAAATCAAAATGGAGTAATAATATAAATGATTTGATGCTTACATTAACAAGTCATACGTTTTTTATTTGTTTACACTATCAATATTAAGCATTTCTCTAGTTGCTCCTAGTACAATCCACATGAACAGTATATTTTGCATCATTGTTTCCATACAATAGTTTGCATGCTATATATTTGGCCAAATATTCCAATCTAACATTCTTTACTTTAAAAGAACAGAAAAATCGGTTAGTAGAATAAAATTTTAAGTTAATAGTTATGCAAGTCATATATATACTGAGAATCCCCAGAAGATCTCAGTAGTTATAAAAAAACACATTGACTAATTGCACAATTTTGGCCTTTTGAGTGGGAATTCATACTTCAAACCCTAGCAATACTTTCTTGAATTTAAAAACAAAAAAATTGGTTGACTATACTAACTATTAATTATGATAGAGTACATGTCGTTTACTTGTATTAATATAAGCTTTGGAAGAAAGAAAAAGTTTCTTCAGAAACAAATGAACTAAAAATATCTTAACTCGCCAATGACCATCTTAAAATCATCAATCACAAATATGTTTTACTGCTAAAAGTTTTAACCTGTTTCTCTATTCATTATCATACATACATTGTAATAAGAAATCTATCAATCATGACAATATACACAAAAAAGGAAAGAAAAGGGAATGCAACAGTGGCATGATATTCCTCTCTCATCTATAATGAAAAACAATCTCAAAGTAATGACAAAATTCCAAATCTATGTTAAAAGTGAATGCAACAGTGGCAGACTTTAGGCTATAAAAGATAATAATGAAAAAATTGTAAATAAAGCAGAAATGATATGATTTTACCCTTGTCCATCAGCAATAATGCCTAGAACATGATATTGCCTTTTACTCCGGAAACAATATGGATTGAAGCACGAATTGCTGGAGCAGACGAAGTAGGACCTGATAAAGAGCAGATAGAAGAATGTTAGCAAGACCGATGGTTCACAAGTAACAAGGATGTTAATTGTTGGTAAGAAGCGATATCAAGAAAAGCATGAAGAACTAGAAATGAAGTATGTTAGAAAACAGTTAGAAACTAAATGCCAGGTTTCAAGATGGTCCTATACTATAGTGCATGATTGGGTATTAGGTCTAGTTTTCTTATATTTAGCATAGTTGTGATTGTTGCAAGATAAATATAGTTATTTAAGAATAAATTGGGCATAATCTACTAATAACATAATATTTCCAAAAATAATCAAATTTATGACTATAATACAACAAAGAACTCTTCGGTAATTGGCATTAACTGATTGGACTAAAATCTAATCAAAGCATAAACTACAGGCGATATAAACCTATGTGGACTGCTATCAAATTACAAAATATAAAGTACATAAAATGCCTTTATTCTTAAACAATGATCCATTTAGCGTAGGGAACTAATTAAAATTACTCAAGTGATAATGTTGCGAGCAAAGTGTGGTTTCCTAAGGTTTTCAAAATATATTCAGTTCCAATGTGTATTTTCTCCCAGAACAAGCTAGATTACTATAGTTTTAGTCTTCACTATACAATATTGCCCTTTTAAATATAATACCATCTATAATTATAACTCTGGTAGTATTACATAAATCATTAAAAAGAGGCACTAAGAGATACTAAGAGACATACAGCCATTTGTATTCCGTAGTTTAGATTCCCTTCAACAGAACTTCGACCACGAAGATATCTCAGTAGTCGAAATGTCTGAAGATGACCAGAGCCAGCTATAACCTACTCATGGAAAAAGAAAAAACAAGAAGAAAGCTAATAATTACTTATTTTTCTAAGCACAAAAAATCTGTTATATATCAATTCCCCCAAAAAAACATAAAAATTTAATGCAAGAACAACATATTTGAATGCTTATGAGAGAAAAAATGCAAACTAAAAAAAAAGTGGAGCAGTAGACTTTTTATGATAATATTCGTATCATATTCAGTCTGAAATAAAAATACCCTTCAGTGCAATAACCTAAAACTTGACAACAATTTAAAACAGCAATTAAAAGATGAAAACGTTTAAATGTTTCAGACCATTAGTCTTACTCTATAAGCAAATCGAGCAAGCATCAGATATCAGCTTCTTTAATTCAAACGAAGAAAAACTTAATCTAAATAATAATTATTTGAATTCGGCTATATAGAAAATAACGATCATCAAATTAGTTTACATTTGACAGTGGGTGTTCAATTTAAAACTGAACAAGAAAAAATAAAATAAAATTACCAAAATCGAAATTCAAATAGCAATTGGAAATGCTAAACGTTGATTGGACAAGGTGAAGGCTAAAAAACGAAGTGGAGGCGGTGACAAAACGAGGCGGAGGCAGCGACAAAACCAAGCGGCGGCAAAATGAGGCGAACGCGGTGCCTAAATGATGCGGAGGCAGTAACCCTAGACTGAAAGAGAAAGAGGGGAGAATAATGAAATAGGAAAACATAAGCATTGAGGAAAATAAAAGAGAAAATTACGACTATGCCCCCTTTAGTTTTATCCATTTACGAAATTACCATACTTCCTAACGGAAATAACCGTTGGAACACTTCGTAACGGAAATAACCGTTGGTACTTAATAACAGTAATAACCGTTGCTAATTGAAAACGAAAATGTATTGCAAAATGGTCTATATGGTGTTGTGTTAGATGGGAAATTTGAAAAGGTAAGAATATACCAAATATGTACATATTTCAAATTGTGTGACAAAAATATACGACATGAAGCAAGTGTAATTTGGTGCGCCTGCTCTCTGCCCCATCCTCTGAAGATAAGCTCTACTAAGGTGTCCAGGCTGCCCACAATTTTAACACCTCCCCTTCATCGTCTCCTTCTTACAGTCCTTTGCGAAATGCCCAACCAATCCACAATTATGACATTTCCCGCCTTTCCTGATGTTCTTTTGAGGTCCTCCTTCTTTGCTCTTGTCCTTATCCTTCTTATTCTTCCACCATTGTTTCTTAGAGTTTTCAGATTTAGGAACCTCTTTAAGCTCTCCCTTCAGCTGCCAAGATGCAAGCTGAACTCTCTGTCGGTCCTCCAATCCTAACAGCCTAAATATCCACCCCGTATTCCTCGACCAAGCTCGTGCCTTTACAAAATCCTCCATGCCAGAAAACGTTCTGCCTCCTAGATTAGTGAAATCCTTGCATAGCTTAGAAAAATTGGCTGTTGCATGTGGATTAATGGGATCTCCACCCACCGGTGCTGCATTGGGTGCTTGCCCTTGCACCTCTAGTACCGTAGCTATACGGGACCAGTCAGCCATACTATGCAAAGAAAAGAAAATTTAGGCTCGAAAGAATCGAAAGAAGGTTGAACTGGACTTTGAGGGGATTTTTATAAATACTCTTTTATACTTGAAAACTATTTTTAAGAGTTTCTTTATGAAAAAAATACTTTTAAAACATGTTAACTTTGTAAAATACTATACTTTTAAACAAGATTTTAGGGATCCTGTAACCTTAGGCTCTGATACCAAGTGAAACACCCCCACACCTCTTAGTATACCCAAAAAGGACACACTAAAGGATATGATGTGTTATAGGTATAGCTAAAGCATCATAGAGACTAAGATTCACAAGACAAATAAATAATAAGAGCGGAAACATTTAAAATACTTATCAATGCTTCATAAAATAAGTCTGAAAAACATCACATGTTTCAAATACCAAATACACATGTCTTATGAAAAATAGATCTCAGTCTCATAAAATCAGAGTATAATAAAATAATCATCCCTCTCATAAAGTACTAGTACATCCAAAGTCAAATGAAAAGAAAACTAAAAGGAAGAAGAATACATGAAGAACTTTGAGAATGTATCTCCAAGAAATCTGAATCAACTATCCTTGCCTCTGCTGGCCTATGGGGGGAAAAGGGGAAATAGAGGAGTGGGTCAGACTATAAGTCTGGTGAGTGAAAGTAACTACTAGTATTTTTAAGCCAGATAAAGATAATAGACTTAGCAACAGTTCTAGTATAGAAAGGAAATAGAGAAAGGATAAAACTGGAATAAATATTGTTTAATTGTTTGCTTTGGTTTTTTCGATTCTTTGGATTGTTTGCACTTGTCTTAGATTTCTGTGATTAGGCTGAAATCCTAATTCTATTTTAATTAGATTGAAATCCTAATTCTACCCGTTGATCGGCCTTCTATCTCTGTTGTGCCACTGTGAGCTAGTCCAATCATGTTGGTCCCATAACAAAAGACACATGTTTAGCGCTTGGAACGCAATAGCGATTTACTTACCCTAACCAATGTCGCGTGCTCTGTCATCGCCAGTAAACGTTAACTGGCGCCCCCTCTTGTGACCTCTTACTTACCCTAATCAGTATAAGCGCGCCCAGCATTACCTAATCTATTGTGAGACCATTAGTCCTAGTCTGAAACGGTCCTGCCCAGCCTCACCTAAGTGTTTTGTGAGACCATCAGTCCTAGTCTAAAAAGGAATGCTGTTGGTATGGATTCTAACAAACAAAATCTAGTTGCGCCCCTTGCCTAAATCCCCCGATTTGAGTTTCTATCTATTGACCCCTTACTTACCCTAGTTAGCATAAGCGTGTCCCAGCCTCACCTAACTATTGTGAGACCATCAGTCCTAGTATGAAAGGTTCCTACCCAGCCTCACATAATCTGTTGTGAGACCATCTGTCCTAGTCTGAAAAGGAATGCTGTTGGTACGGGCCCTATTTCTATTCTTGCTTATTAACTTAGTGTAAGTTCTAAAAATAAGCCTCTTCTGTTATTTCTGCTATATTTGCTTATTAACTTAATCTAAGTCTTAAAATAAGCCTTTTCTGTTATTTCTATTTATAACCTATGTTATAATTTGCTTATTAACTTAGTCAAAGTTTTAAAATAAGCCTTTATGTTCTTTTTGCTTAATTATAATCTATGTTATAATTGTTACTCTTCTGTTTTATCTTTTTAGTTATAACTATTAGTTATAAACATGCTTGCAAATGTCTCAAATTTGCCTATTTCAGTCTATCTTCTTTTTATTGCAGTTTTTCTTATTTTACATCTAATTTCTGTAAATTTAATGTTTTCTATTTTAATCCATATTTGTGAATTATTCTCTTTTTTAATATTCTTATATTTTATTCGCGCAAAAAGGAATAAAAGAAACTAACATTTACATGCTAAATTCTAACGTAAAACTGATGTAAATAAATGCTAATAACTGTAAATAACCGTAAATAATTATAAATAACTGAATAAAATAGTGAATAAAAATAACTGAATAAAATAGATTGAAAAGAACTTTAAAAACTACTTGTAAATAACTTACATAAAAATTGTCTCAAAATTGTAGAAAACTACAACTATTGAGAACCCTATTATTTAAAATTACTTAAAAATCTAAAATAATTACAAAACACTCGCCTGTGGTCCTTAGCTCTATTTCTTGGCCTTCCCGGATCAACTTGTAGGGTGTGAAATATTTTAATTAAAAAGATTTCCTCCCAACAATTTTTTTCTTTTTAGGGTCCAGCCTCATGCAATGAACCCAATTGGGAGAAAATTTGAATGAGAAAAATAGCTAGGTCTAGGGTCTTATTTATAATGTCACTTAGAGATCTCAGGACGTTGAATTTGAAGATTAAATCTAGTGCAACCACGTCATAGGTTCGCTTGGAACCGTCGGATGGAAGCACGAACGCACATGATTGAACTAAATTTGCAAAACACGTCATCAGTTGAAACTGGATGAAACATCATCTAAATACAAGGGCAGATCAACCTGGGTGTTGACCCATACATATGGAAGGTCGACCTACAGTTCGACCTATGCACATTAGGGGTCGACCCGAAGGTCGACCTGACATATATATATATATATATATATATATATATTTCCTTTTTATTTTTTTATTTCTTGTTTAATTCGTATCTTCTTCGTTTTATCTTGGATTTTTACAAACTATGTATGGAAATTGACCAGAAAATTACTACGGATACAATGGTGCAACTCTCATGGCTCAATTCTGACAATTTCTCAAACTTAATTTATTATATAATTAACTAGTGTGAACCCGTGCTTCGCACACGGGCATGGCAAAATTATTGTAGATGCAGTAAGAAAATTAAATTATTTTGTAAAATAATCAAAATATACTATTTACAGGAAGGAATTAGAAACATTATTACAATATCATATGCTATATTATTAGTTCTTCTCCAATTACATATAAAAGCAAGGTGGCATTGTATTGAAACTAACAATTAGGTTAGTAATCTGTAATCGATAGCACACGGTTGTATTTATATATTTTACTCCGGTTACATATAATCTTTCGTTTGTGTAAAATTATTATTGTGATGAAAATTAAGATGAGTATTACATTAAATATATTAGTTGGAAACCATTTTAAATTTTAATTATTTTAAGCCATAATATTTAATATTGTAGAATTTATTTTTAGAATTAAATTGTTTCCATAACCTAAATGTTTATTTTACCACCAAATTGATTTTAGCTTGGACCGTTTAGAGTTGCACCTAAAACAAAAATAACACCCAATGTTGGACTCAAACTATTCAAATAAGAATAAATTTACCTACTTATTTTTTAGATCAATTGCTTTCTTTATGGTAAATTCTATAATTTTTTCTAAGATGTATTTCTTGAGTTCAGTCACAATCGCTATTAAAAATCAAAGAAGAGAAATACCTATGAGCGAAAATGCAACTATCATAAACAAACTAATCCCATCTTAGTATATCTACTTAAAAATAAAGAAGATTAACACCTAAGCGCAAAAATGCAGCTATCATGAACAAAATAATCCCATCATAGTATAGTTAATCGAATGCATTATGTGGGTAATAGTAACTCTAATTATATGTTCCGTAAAAATAAGTTAGCAAAATGACCATGTATCATTAAGTAAATTTTTTCGATAATTACATCTATCTATATACATAGTCGTAAAACTTGATCCCACATATTTGTATTTATTTTCTTTATTGCACATATGGAACTTAAGCAATATGAATCATCGGTATGAAAGAAAGCTATTCACATGATGCCTCGGTCCTTGCTCCATCAATGATGACAATCCCATAGGCAAATATGATCATGTTAAACATAAAAGAAATGGGATGGAACACCGAAATAATCATGAAACGATTACAACTGTAACATGATATTGTTCTCCATGAACTGGAATACATAAAAATGATAAAAATTAAGAGTCAGAGTATACATGTTTAATCACTAAGTAGAATGAGTGGCAGAAAAACAATGATCAAATTAGAGGGATTAATGTTGTTGGTCCATAGAAAGTAATACTTACCATCTAATGAATTAGTCTGAAAAACACGCTTGAATAACGGAACATTTTATATTTATGGCCTACAAAGAGATTCAAAATCTTTAAACAATCAAAAAAGAATTCATCGAAAGAATTCAAAATTATGATAAATGCAGCAAGCTAATAGATGGAAATTAGATCTACGTACCCCAAGTGCAAATTTACATGCATACTTGGTAGAATATACAATTCCTATATATATAGTTCCCCTCTTCCATATTATAAGCACATGTGTCACTTGATATCTTCTTGGATCTTTCTACTTCAAAACCTTCTACTATTAATTGAGAGCCGTGTTGCCGATAAGATAAGCTCCAAGAACCACAGTGAATAACAAACCCTTATAATATCATCTCCTTCGTATTAAATACATGCAAGTTACCATCTTTTCTAAAGGGTATAATTTAGGACTATATTAATATAGAAAAATGTAACCTTACTTGATGTTATTATTTAGTGTCAATAGACCATAAGAGGTCCTTATAGTTGTAGATCTCTATAATTCTACCCATCCATTTTCCCTAAAACCGGTTGGAAAGCTAATTTGCATGTGAATATTTGCAAGCTTTTGCTGCCCGTACGCAAAAAAGCTCGATGTCCATCTTTTCCACTTATCTTATAAAAATGGATTTGCTCATGATATGTAAGTTTATGACTTCTTGAATCCTGATGCGAGAATTATGATCCCACTTTCAGTATTGGTTTCCTAATTGCATCCATCATGTTGTCTAACAAAGGTTAGTAAGAAGGAAATGTTTGAAGTGATTGTGCAAAACTGAAGTTCTATTTCATATTTTGAAATTGCATATGCTGTAACCATGGTTCATGTTATATTGAACCAATTATTAAGTGGGAGATTTAAATTGGGGAAAGCTAAGGTAATCTATACTATAATTTCTAAAATATGAGATAAGTGTGAACCCGCTACGCACACGGTGGTGTTTATATATTAGAAATCATATTATTTATATATTAGAAATCATATTTATAATAAATACACGATGTTGTTTATATATTAAAGCTCATATTTATAATAAATATAGTGTTTTCAATTGTGCTTATTAATTTTTTACATAACACAGTCTCACATGTTTGTTTAGTGATTCATACCAGTAAATGTACATCAGCTTTGTTAAATTTTGCATCAAATTCAAGAAAGTTGAAAGCTAAGTCAATCATAAAAACTTAATTGACGATGTCTTTATGCATGTACATACATACATATATATATATATATATATATAATAAATGTTATGTCATTTTGCATCATACTTTTGTTAACATCATCACTGTTTATACAACAAAGTGAGACCACCAAATCAGAACAAATCTAAGTAAAAAGAATTGAATTCTGATCTCAGTAATTACTATCAGGCAACCTTCAGATTAAGTTTATGAACCTTGACACATTCCTTAACGACATCAAATTTTAATATAAATTATGCACAACCTCGGTTATGTAAAAGATCATATTTACTTAGGTTGCTATTTGCAAGTCGATCATTGCAGATGCTGTAGTTCGTAATGCATCAATAGTCCTTGATGTAGCTTTTGCACCTCCTAACATTATCTTTTGATCATGCATAAGCAAGTTGAAATCTTTTTACTTGTTCTACTTGGTGCTCGTAAAGTTTTTCCCACTTGGAATATTGTACGATGACTCTTTTAGTCTTTGCTTGCAAACCATTTTGAATTCTTGATTTGTCAATAGCCTCCCCTATAAGGTCTCTTTCATTTTCTCTGAAGCATTTCTTCTTGTTCTATGTATAAAGAGTGACTAAATCATTTGTATCTACTTTGGTTTCTCAGACAATCAACTAAACATGGTCAAAATATAATTGTATTTTCTTGCACTCCAAGATCAGTACTGATCTTTTCTCCTACAGAAAGTATCCTACAAAATCCACCTGAATGTATAAATCAAACAATAAAAGAAAGTTACAATATAATAACATAGAAAAAAACATGTAATATCTAAGAATTGTTGTAGAAATTATAAATCTAATACTGTTCATAACTTATTGGTAAAGTTGACTGATTTTATAGTTTCTTTACAGTTGAAGGTCAAAAATTTCGTTATGTCACTTCTAGTTGCTAATTTTTCAAAAAAATATAGCATGTACGTAATTTGTAAATCCAAAATTACCAATTTCAATAACCATAGAAGATAAAAATAATGAGGAAGATTTTAGTAATTTTCCCTAAATTAACATGTACCTTACGAACACATATGAACATATTTCTATAAAAAATGATGAAAATATCCATAGAAAAGATGGAAAAAACTATGGCAGAAGAGATGAATTAGGATACCTAAAGTAGAGGATAATAGATTGAATCATTGCTTGCATCTGTATACTTGGATTGCTCCATTTAGATTTTATATAAGTTCTTTTAGTGTTAATTTAGTTATGCTCTTGTGTTTTGAGGTACACATTCCATAAACTCAAATACGATTATAATAAAAAATCATAAAAATACCCATACCCAACAAAATTATTTCCGCAATCCTTGGTGCTTTAATCGTTCCTTTTGTCAAGCCATTATCCATAATACGAATCCCTTAATTCAAGAAAATGTGCAAAAAATAATATCGAGTGAATATAAATAATTAACAACCATTTTTGGCACATTCGATTTGTTCTCTAAGTCATCTAAATATTGTCTAATATTCACATGTGTTGTTTTTACAGTAATACTATGAATAATTGTAAGGTTCGAGGTGTTTCCCACAATTGCATAGTAGAACAGACATATGTAATTTTACCACCATTGAAATCATACCTTAAAAAACAGTTAATGTGTTGTTTTGCCATGTTAGCCAGTTACAGCGCATAATAACATAGCGTGATTATTTGAAATAAATCATAATGCCATTTTAATAAATTAGGTGTTAAATGAAAAAAAATTGTAGCAAAACATATGTCATAGTATCAAAAAAACAACATTTTCACTAAAGCCTAAGCTGTAATATTTCTACAATCTTGAATATAAAATGCTTGATAAAAGGCAATGGTTGACAATTTATTAAATTTTTAAGTTTACATTTCTGGACTTATAATAAGATTTGAGATATGGAGTCCTCCATTTTGATGGTAAGATAACACCTTGCTACAAAATAATTATGATTCTAAAAGGTCCATGTAGAAAACTTTTCTAATTTGATTCTAAACACAGAATATATGCCATTGTATATTTTAAAATTTTCATATATACTCTAAAAGGGAATTATATGTTAATGTGAAAGGGGTTGATGATTAAAAATGCTTCTTGATATGATATTCATTCTAATGTATTATATCCAAATATATAAATAACAGAAAAAATCGAACAATCAATCTTTAAGACATGCATCCTACATAGAAAGAAACCATAAAAAACCGAAAATGCTAAAGAAGTGAAATGGTTTGGACTCCCGGATAGAAAGTATGAATATGTGAAGTAAGGGTGACTCTAACCATCCATTTTATGAGGATCAAAATTTGACGGGGGCGGAAGGTTGTGTGGTTTAGATATAACATGCTTATATAAGCACAATATCACAAAATAGTATTTGTAAATAATAAGTCAATGTTCGAGGATTATCAACTGCTCCATATGGGCTTAATATAAATTCCCCCTGATCAGAAGGGAGTAAACTGTGTGAAAATCCTTTTATAGAAGGTTCATCAACAAAAGAAAGATCCCTGTTGTTACCAAATCTATTATCTATTTCCTTAACTAAATAAACATGCATTCAAAATTCAACCTTTTGCAATTATAAAAGACATTATTTTAGCAGTCTCACAATCATAATACAATAAACATTCATAATTGTAATGAGCTAGAAATGATCCATACCTAACCCATCAAGTGTAGGCAATTCTAAATCAATTATGTGATTCTTTATAAACAAATGACAATTATTTGGTAAAATTTGGATGACAATAGCGAAGGTACAAAGATGCAAAAATAAAAATAAAAAAATCAAGATTATACATAATAATTCATACTGAACTATTATTGGTTTGCCTCCACGGTACATGTAGTTTTTCTTTCACCCTGAGAACTTTTTTTGAGAAGATGGAAAAAGTTTAGCGGATGAAAAAGTAAAATAGGAAAAGAGTTGACTTTCATCCCAAAATTAGTTAAACGAAAAAAAATGAATGATCTATATGATAACTGCAGATGCAATGGGTTGGAGAGTATATTGGTCTCATGGGTGATTTGATGGTTAAAATACAAATTGATCATTTACAGAAGAATATGAAGCAATTATACCTGACATATAGTACATGGAATTTAAGGACGATAAATTAGTTTCAACCGATAAAGCATTGTCATTATAATAAAATAAAAATTGCGCATGTTCATTAACATCTGCGTGGTTTACTTTTTTGCATGTTAGCATATTACAGGGTTAAACTTACTATTTTGAGAAACAATGAATTCTACTACAATTTTTTAATAGTTATTGTGTTCACACATTGGGTTATAAACTAATGAAACTGTCTAATTCAAGCTATAACAGAAGTGAGTTTGTGTGTAAAAGTAGTTCAGTACATGAACATGCCACTTGTGATCTGCATATGTAAAATTAGGGGATAGTTAAATCGAGAGTGGAATGGTCATGACCTAACAAATTAATTTTGAAAATAAAATACCAAGTTATATGCATTCTCAAATTCACAGACCATCGGAATGTTTTAACATCGATACTCTTATCAACATTACCTATTTAAAACTTAAGAAGAAAGTTAACCAATTGAGCTAAAGAAATGAAAACTATATTTGAACTTTAATTGTAACTGACCAAGATTGAGATAAGTCAATTCATTTTTGGGATCTCTTTACGTGACCATGCAGTTTGCAACATAATGAGTTTCAAGCAATTGGGGTAAAAGTTTAGTAGTGCTATGTTTAGGCGACTATATAATATAAACTTTGTCTTCATAAACTCAAAGACGTTTTAGCTTCAACTATCATTCAAACAGTCAAAAAAGTTTAGCATCATCATTGTTACTTGAACCTCGCTTAAAAAAAAGTGAAGTTTCCGGTAGCTTCTCCAATTTTATTATGTTGAACTACATTTTCATCATTATTTTCATGATAATTCACTGAGTTATGAACCTACGATTACCAATTTTATGATTTGTATACCGAGCATTCAATTTATCTCAAACTATCACCCATGACCAATGTCAATTCAATTTTCTAAATTGACAAAATATATCATTCATTGTAGGCAACAACATTTGAATTGCAAAGAATAATGAATGATTTTAGGGCTGTCAATGGATTACCTGAAACATCATAAATTTGTCCACATTAATATCCAAAAATTGAAAAAGTATCCGAAATCCGAAAAAGGGGCACAAATATAGATATGATGGTATCTGCATTCAAAAATTATCCATCCGGTTTTTATCATAACAGTAGTTTGAGATAATGTGTATTTTAATACAAAAATGTTTAGTATTTACAGTTATGTGAAAGTAATAATTCATGTTAAGCTTGTATAAATTAATATTTGCTGTCAAATTTTACTTTTACTATCATATTTTTTTATTTTTTGTATTTATTTTAGCATTGCCACTGAAAAGGATTTATGCCTTACCTGAAACATTCCATTACTTTTTTGAGTTTATTAATTATGAATAGAACGGATAAATATTCGATATTCGTCCGTATCAACGGATACAGATATCTGATATTCGAAAATGTTTTCGATAGGGATGCGACACTATCCAAATCAAAATGTATCCATTGTCAGACCTTATTTTGCAATAAGCGTAACAATGATCAAGACACATAACATAATGTAATTTAGATTATGTAATAAAATAGTACATTTCATGTTGAATGTGGAAGCCATAAAACTGAAAACGATAAATAAGAAATTTCCCATTAATCAAATAATAACTAACTAAAAATTCTGAAATTTGAAGTTAACAAAACTGTAGCAATTTCTTTTAACAATAGATGATTAGGGATCACTGGGCATAGCATCATTCTATAATTGATGGAAAAATTAACTGTAATTGGCCAAAAATGAAAAATTAAAAATAAAATCAGAGTTAGGATATCAAACCGGAGTAAATAATAGTTTATATGGTCGAAAATGTTGGAGATTTCTTTGAAAAAAATCTAAATATTATGTTAAAATGTTCACCTCTATAAGAATAATGGTTCAGAGATGGAAACTGAGCATAATAAACTTGATTTCTAGCTTCTGAATTGCTTAATGATATCCCTTTTCCTCCAGGAAGTATGATCCTGCAGTTTTCCAAGGTCACAACATTAGTTAGCTATACTTATATATTTTTATATGTATAAAAATTATGATCCACTAATATTTTGAAAGCTGCAACATCACAAATTCTATCACCATCTAAAATTGAACAATTTTTTAGTGTCAATGCAAACACAGCTCAAGACGGTTGGTTCGAATGCTAATATGGAATAAGGTTTAAAAATTTAGTAAAGATATTATTGAAATTTTGTTAAAGTAATGTAAAATTGAACCACTATTATAAATGTTAGGTATGTGACATTTGTGCACATGAGAAATGTCATCGTATTTAGTCTGTTACATCTGTGCACATAATTGTGCAATCTCTTTCTCAATCTGTTTGTTTGCCTATTTTAGCCTAATAATTTTTGGAATTGCAATTGTTCACAGTATACTGAGCACCCTTCTCTAGATCAAACAATTACTTAATTCTACCTTGATGTGAGCTTGAAACCACCTTGACGTGAGTTTGAAGTCATCAAAACAAAAGAATATTAAGGGAAACCAAATATAAAGTAAATCATACCAACTGATAGAAAATACGAAATAGTTATATAGTGAATGCTTACAGTTTAACATCATATGTTGTTTTATTGGATTCTATATCAAACTCAAGTAAAAATTAAACACCTAATATTGTTATTCAGTAGACAACTCATCGTCAAATTGACCAATGACCACATATTCAATTGGTAAGGATTCTAACTTGAGTTGTTGCTACAATACCACAAATTCAATTGGTAAGGATTAAAAGTATGCCGAAACCTCAATATAAACTTTTTGTGCCATTAAGTAGATGCATATTATACACAGTACACTAACTTTGACTCAAACGCATTTTCTATTCCAGATAGCAACATAACCATGGAGCTTCTCGGCATAAAAAACATTTTATAAACTAAAAGACAATGATTTTTGGCCAAAAAAAAGAAATAAAATGGAGAACATGGAAAACTGGCATAAAAGATTTACCTAAACGCCGAAATGGACAGATCGAAGCAACACCCTAATGCATATGGCCCCAGACAGAAAATCACGATAGTCATCGATGATCGAAGGATGAGGAATGGCAAGAAATCGAAGGTGATTTGAATGCAAGGAGACCGAAGATGATGGTGGACTGTGGGTAACTCCGGCAAATCAAGCGATGGCGGATCAATGGGTATCGAGCTAATGGAAATCATCGGTTGATGAATCCAGAGTTTTTGATTCGATGTCGCATGGCGGCACTGGTAGGAGGAATGGTCAATGATGGCTGTTGGTTTATCCGGAAATTGAAGCTACGGGATTCAGAGAGCATATCTCAAATCAGGGCAGACGAATATTTAGGGTTAGAAAGAAGAAGAGAGAAAGGGGAAGAACAATTAGAAAATGCGGAGAAAACAGGCGGTAAAAACCCTAGCTATTTTGTTTGCAGCTGACGAATGAAGGAGGAAACAGATAGCTGGTAGGAGAAAGAAAAATATAAAACGCGACTGTTTAGTATCCAGGGTTCGGAGGAAGAGAGAAAAAGTATAAAAGTGACCGTTCGGTTGTCAAATTTCAAAGGGCTCTGTGTGAGCTTGAATTCAACTCACTAATAATAGTATAGTATAGATTTGTTAATTAATTATTATAGCTCAAATTTTGGGTTGTTACATTCTCCCTTCCTTAAAGGATTCCGTTCCAGAAATCTCTAAGGATAGAAGAATGAAATAAATATTTTCATCCAAATTCTACAACCATATACTCAACCACCATTCATTACATCCATTGTCCTTAATTTTTCTAATGCAATATATGATATATGCAATAGTGTAGTGTCAATGTCCTTAACTAATGCAAAAGATTAGGCGGTTTACTGATTCAGTCGACCTCCTTTTATGCAATCATATCCGTGCCATGTATCCAAATGAATGCAAATTTCCTAATGGTAACTGATAGTTCTATATGCTTGCTAAAATCATCATCCAAATGCAATGATCATATGCTAGTCATCCATTTATAGCAACCATGAAATAACATAAAAATGCAAATGCACACACATCCATATGCATATACTTTAGTGACCTAGTTAGGCCGATCCCTAAGAGATAATAGTGCCTAGTGTATATATATGCGTCTATTAGCATCCACTAGCAAACACTTGCAACCACCAGCGTCCATCATACATAACATGTTCTACAAACATGTTTACATTCAGTGCTACCATTCATAGGTTAAATCCTAAGATCTACCCTCCCAAAGGATACTAAAGGAAAGAACCTACTCAAAACTAAAGATGGAAATAGGAAATTCAAAACGTACCATAAAAAAGAAACGGATAAGAGATACGTATTTTCTCTTCAGCCTCCCACGAAGCGTCTTCAATATTATCTCCCCACTGCACCTTAACCAAAGGGACTTCCTTATTCCTAAGCTTCTTGATATCACGTCCAACAATCTTGATAGGAATGCGACGAACCGATGCTTCTCTCTCCACTTCAACTTCCTCAAGTTGACTGGGTTCCACTACCTCTACTTAATCATGTAAGCACTTTCTCAAGTGCAAAACTTGAAAAACATCATTAACTCCCGCGAACCTCTCCGATAGCTTTATCCGATATGCCATCTTCCCTACCCTTTCCACAATGAGGAACGGTCCTACAAATCTGGAAGCAAGTTTCCCACTTGATCAAAATCTTACTACCTTTCTTAGCGGAGATACCTTAATGAAAATCAAATCTCCTACCTCAAACTCAATATTCCTTCTCTGCTTATTTGCATAGGATTTCTGTCTATCTTGGACCGTCTTCATTCTTCTTCGAATCAAATCAATCTTTTCCAACGTCTCTCTAATCATGTCGGGACCAAGTAGCAATTTTTCTGTAGATTCCAACCAACACGAAGGCGACTTGCAAGGTCTTCCGTAAAGAGCTTCAAAATGTGTCATCCCAATGCTAGCTTGAAAACTATTATTATATGCAAACTCTACTAAAGGAAGATGCTCCTCCCAAGTTCCTCCAAAATCAAGAATGCACATCCTCAGCAAATCCTCAAGAACTCTCTCTGTTTGGCCATCCGTCTGAGGGTGATAGGTCGTGCTCAATCTAAGCTGTGTATCTAGAGCCTATTGCAAGCTTCTCCAAAACTCGCTAGTAAGGATAAGGTCTTTATCGCTCACTATGCTAGAAGGAACTCCATGAAGTCGGCTATCTCACGAACGTATAAGGATGCCAAATAAGGTGTTGTACGCTTGCACTTGATCAGAATGAAGTGGGTGCTCTTAGTCAAACGATCTACAATCACCCAAATACCGGTATTCCCCTTCCTAGATCTAGGTAACCATCTATGAAGTCCATCGAAACACTATCCCACTTCCATTCGTGTACATCCAATGGTTGAAGCAATCCGTCGGGCTTCCGCTACTTCGCCTTAACCCTTTGGCAGACTAGACACTTAGCTACAAACTCTGCTACATCCTTCTTCATGCCACTCCAATAAAACATTCTCTTCATGTCCCTATACATCTTATCACCACCCAGATGAATAGTCATTCGGGAATGGTGTGCTTCTTCTAGAACGGCTCTCATCAAATCAGTAGTGCGGGGGACATAAAGTCTTCCATCTCTCCTTAGCCACCCTTTACTATCAATGGAATAGCGTTGGAGATGTCTAGAGACCTCTCCTCTGCTAATCCTATCCAAAATATCCATAAGCACTGAATCCTCTCGCTGTCTTGAGCCAATATGATCTATGAGGATAGGCTTAACCTCAAATGCTGCCAATAATCTAGGGGTAATGTCAGTATAGGGCTTAAAATGAAAGGTGGAAGTAAACTCTAGGATTTTCCACTCTACGAACATTAGACTAAGGGTTGCTCTCTTCTTATTTAATGCATCTGCAACCATGTTCCCTTTACTAGGGGTATAGGATATCTCAAAGTCGTATGATGCTATAAACTCCATTCAACGCTGCTGCCTCAATTTTAAATCCTTTTGTGAGAACAAGTACTTCAATGATTTATGGTTTGTGAAAAGATCTAACCTCTCTCCTAGTAAGTAATGCCTCCAAGACATGAGCACGAAAACAATAGCAGCTAACTCCAAATCATGGGTAGGGTAGTTCTTCTCATGAATTCTCACCTGTCTACTCCATAACATACTACCCTCCCTTCTTACATCAATACTGCTCCAAGACCCGTCCCACATGCATCAGTGTATACTGTAAAAGGCTTAGCTCCGTCGGGTAAAACTAACACAAGTGCACTAGTAAGGGCCCTCTTTAGCATCGTGAAGTAATCCTCACAATCTACGTCCCACACGAATGCTGCATTCTTCTTAATAAGGCGAGTAAGTGGTGCTGAAATCTTAGTGAAATCTCTGATAAACTTCCTATAGTAACCAACTAAACCTAGGAAGCTTCTAACTTCAGTAGCGTTCTTGGGGGCCTTCCAATCTTGCACTGCTGCTACCTTAGCCGTATCAACAGCTAGACCCTCTCTTGAGACTACATGCCCCAAGAAACGCACCTCTTTACACCAAAAGTGACACTTCGAGAACTTTGCTTTCAACTGATGAACACAAAGTGTACGAAGAACCTCCTCAAGATGAATGACATGCTCCCCATACTCTTGGAAAATACCAAAATTTCATCCATAAATACTACAACGAACTTATTTAGGACATCTCGAAAAACACGACTCATCAAATATATGAAATAGGCTAGGGCATTGGTCAGCCCAAATGACATAACCAACCACTCAAAGAATCTGTCGGGTGTCCTAAATGCTATCTTATCTATGCTATCGTCAGCGAGCCTGAGCTGATGAAATCCAGCGGCTAAATCAAGCTGAGAAAATACTAAAGAGCCAAATAACTGATCGAAAAGATCGTCTATCCTAGGAAGTGGGTAATAGTTCTTCTTTTTGAGCTTATTCAACTCTCTATAATCTACGCAAAGTCGAAGGGAACCATCCGCCTTTGTAGCGAAGACGACTGGCGCTCCCCACTCAGATATGCTCCTTCTGATGAAGCCTTTCTCCATTAGCTCGCCAATCTACTTACTTAACTACTTCCTCTCCCTAGGAGCCATATGTCTCACGAGCAATGCCACTGACTTAGCATTGTCACTCAGATAGATCCTAAAGTTGATCTCTCTCTTAGGGGATAGTCCCTTAACCTCCTCAAAGATGTCTGGGAAATCTCTAACGACTAGAACAGAATCTAACTCTCCTAGTGATGAATCAAGGGAATAAAGGAAGCTCAACATGACTGACCCACGTGGGTCGCAAGAAACCTCGAGAGTCCTACCACTGCCTGTCTCTAATCTGACGACTCTCCTCCCGCAGTCCAGCATCGCTCCATAAGTGGATAGCCAATCCATCCCCAAAATCATCCCATATCCCGAAAATACCAGTACATAGGCGTCACAATCAAACTCTACGCCTAGTATAAAAATTTTCAAACCCCTACAAATCATGGATAAATGTGCTGATCCTCCTATGGGGTTTGAAACAACTATATGGTCTACAACTAGAGAAATATCCAAGTGCAAACAATCAACCAAGGAACTAGAAATGAAAGAATGAGATGCTCCAGAATCAAAAGGAGTCCGAATAGGAAAATCCAAAATAGAGATCAAACCTTCTACAGAGACTTTCGTACCTCGATCCGACCCACTACTAGAAGATGCTGCATCCAAAGCCTGTACTTACGCTGTCGGTGCGCCTACTCTCTGCCCCATCCTCTGAGGACAAGCTCTATTAAGGTGTCCATGTTGCCCACAATTTTAACACCTCCCCTTCATCGTCTCCTTTTTATAGTCCTTTGCGAAATGCCCAACCAATCCACAATTATGACATTTCCCGCCTTTCCTGATGTGCTTTTGAGGTCCTCCTTCTTTGCTTTTGTCCTTATCCTTCTTATTCTTCCACCATTGCTTCTTAGAGTTTTCAAATTTAGGAACCTCTTTAAGCTCTCCCTTCAGCTGCCAAGATGCAAGCTGAACTCTCTATCGGTCCTCCAATCCTAACAGCCCAAATATCCACTCCGTATTCCTCGACCAAGCTCGTGCCTTTACAAAATCCTCCATGCCAGAAAATGTTCTGCCTCCTAGATTAGCGAAATCCTTGCATAGCTTAGAAAAATTGGCTGCTGCAGGTGGATTAATGGGATCTCCACCCACCGGTGCTGCATTGGGCGCTTGCCCTTGCACCTCTGGTACCGTAGCTCTACGGGACCAGTCAGCCATACTATGCAAAGAAAAGAAAATTTAGGCTCGAAAGAATTGAAAGAAGGTTGAACTGGACTTTGATGGGATTTTTATAAAAACTCTTTTACACTTGAAAAATATTTTTAAGAGTTTCTTTCTGAAAAAAATACTTTTCAAACATGTTATCTTTGAAAAATACTATACTTTTAAACAAGATTTTAGGGATCTTGTAACCTTAGGCTCTGATACTAAGTGAAACACCCCACACCCCTTAGTATACCCAAAAAGGACACACTAAAGTATATGGTGTGTTATAGGTATAGCTAAAGCATCATAGAGACTAAGATTCACAAGACAAATAAATAATAACAGCGGAAACATTTAAAATACTTATCATTACTTCATAAAATAAGTCTGAAAAACATCACATGTCTCAAATACCAAATACACATGTCTTATGAAAAATAGATCTCAGTCTCATAAAATTAGAGTACAATAAAATAATCATCCCTCTCATAAAGTACTAGTACATCCAAAGTCAAATGAAAAGAAAACTGAAAGGAAGAAGAATACATGAAGAACTTCGAGAATGTATCTCCAAGAAATCTGAATCAACTATCCTTGCCTCTGCTGGCCTATGGGGGGAAAAGGGGAAATAGAGGAGTGGGTCAGACTATAAGTCTGGTGAGTGAAAGTAACTACTAGTATTTTTAAGCAAGATAAAGATAATAGACTTAGCAACAGTTCTAGTATAGAAAGGAAATAGAGAAAGGATAAAACTGGAATAAATAATGTTTAACTGTTTGCTTTGATTGTTTTGATTCTTTGGATTGTTTGCACTTGTCTTAGATTTCTATGATTAGGATAAAATCCTAATCCTATTTTAATTAGGTTGAAATCTAATTCTACCCGTTGATAGGCCTTATATCTCTATTGTGCCACTGTGAGCTGGTCCAATCCTGTTGGTCCCACAGCAAAAGACACCTATTTAGCGCTTGGAATGCAGTAGCGATTTACTTACCCTAATCAATGTCGCACGCTCGGTCATCGTCGATAAACGTTAATTGTCGCCCCCTCTTGTGACCTCTTACTTACCCTAATCAGCATAAGCATGCCCAGCCTCACCTAATCTGTTGTGAGACCATCGGTCCTAGTCTGAAATGGTCCTGCCCAGCCTCACCTAAGTGTTTTGTGAGACCATAAGTCCTAGTCTAAAAGGGAATGCTGTTGGTACAGGTCCTAACAAACAAAATCTAGTTGCGCCCATTGCCCAAATCCCCTGATTTGAGCTTCTTTCTATTGGCCCCTTATTTACCCTAGTTATCATAAGCGTGTCCCAACCTCACCTAACTATTGTAAGACCATCAGTCCTAGTCTGAAAGGGTCCTACCTAGCCTCACCTAATCTGTTGTGAGACCATCAGTCCTAGTCTGAAAGGAAATGCTGTTGGTACGGGACCTATTTCTATTCTTGCTTATTAACTTAGTGCAAGTTATGAAAATAAGCCTCTTCTGTTATTTCTACTATATTTACTTATTAACTTAATCTAAGTCTTAAAATAAGCAGTTTCTATTATTTCTAATTATAACCTATGTTATAATTTTCTTATTAACTTAGTCAAAGTTTTAAAATAAGCCTTTCTGTTCTTTCTGCTTAATTATAACCTACATTATAATTGTTACTCTTCTGTTTTATCTTTTTAGTTATAAACACTAGTTATAAACATGCTTGCAGATGTCTCAAATTTGCCTATTTCAGTCTATCTTCTTTTTATAACAGTTTTTCTTATTTTACATCTAATTTCTGTAAATTTAATGTTTTCTATTTTAATCCATATTTGTGAATTATTCTCTTTTTTAATATTCTTATATTTTATTCGCGCAAAAAGGAATAAAAGAAACTAACATTTACATGCTAAATTCTAACGTAAAACAGATGTAAATAAATGCTAATAACTGTAAATAACCGTAAATAACTGAATAAAATAGTCGAATAAAAATAACTGAATAAAATAGACTGTAAAAAAACTTTAAAAACTAGCTGTAAATAACTTATATAAAAATTGTCTCAAAATTGCAAAAAAATTACAACTATTGAGAACCCTATTATTTTAAATTACTTAAAAATAATTACAAAACGCTCACCTGTGGTCCTTAGCTCTATTCCTTGGCCTTCTCGAATCCACTTCTAGGGTGTGAAATATTTTAATGAAAAAGATTTCCTCCGAAGAAAAAATTTCTTTTTAGGGTCCAGCCTCAGGCAATGAATCCAATTGGGAGAAAATCTGAATGGGAAAAATAGCTAGGTCTAGGATCTTATTTATAGTGTCACTTAGGGATCTCAAGTCGTTAGATTTGAAGATTAAATCTGGTGCAACCACGTCATAAGCTCGCTTGGAATCGTCGGATGGAAGCACAAACGCACAGGATTGAACTAAATTTGCAAAACACGTCATCAGTTAAAACTGGACGAAACATCATCTAAATACAAGGGCGGGTCGACCCATACACGTGGAAGGTCGACCTATGCACATTAGGGGTCGACCCTAAGGTCGACCTGACCTATACACACACACGTACGCGCACACACAGATATATATATATATATATATATATGTATGTATGTATGTATGTATTTTCCTTTTTATTTTTTTTATTTCTAGTTTAATTCGTATATTCTTCATTTATCTCGGATTTTGACAAACTATATATAGAAATTGACCAAAAAATTACCACGGACACAATGGTGCAACTCCCGTGGCTCAATTCTAACAATTTCTCAGACTTATTTTATTATTTAATTAATTCGTTAATTAATTGTTGTAGCTTAAATTTTGGGTTGTTACAAAAGTGAACCTAGATTAAAGCACCTCTTTCGAAACCATTCTTTATTTCGAAAATATTGGGGAAGTTTGATGGTATCGAAACCATCCTTTCGAAAGCATTAAAACATCTGGGTAAAACCCTTTGAAGGTTGGCTTCGAAACCCCTTTTGAAACCATTTCCTTCGAAACCCCTAACCCCTTTCGAAAGCATTGGGAAGTGGTTTTTATTTATAAAAACAACGGCACCTTTCGATAGCATTGATGTCTTCAACACCATCGAAAGGTCATCAATTCACAAAAGGGTTTCGACTTGGTCGAAACTACCCCTTCCAAAAGCTTTAAACAAAATCTAAGTAACTCCTTCGGAAGCTACTTCTTTAAAACATAGGCGGCGGCTCTCTTCCAAAAGCCTATTTGAAATACTCTTTCGAAACCATTGGTTTTGACTACTTCGAAACCCATTTATAAACAGGCAAGCGCTTTTCTTTCAAAACCAAATAAAACTAAGGAACCAACCCCTTCAAAAGCTACCTTTCGATACCCTACCTTTCGCCTTTCTCCAATCCACTATGTACCATCTGAATGATACCATGTGTATTGGTTTATCTTGTTTCGACCTAGAAGGTTTCGACTAGGTTGGAGGCGGAAGGTCATAGTCGAAGGGTCCTTCTAAAGAAGACGGAACCCCTTTTTCGGAGCAAAAATGCAGTTTTTACCAAATTAAGTAAACATTTTATAACTAACTTGCCCACTTGTAAACACATGATTGGTTACATTAAACTTTCAAATTATTTTACTAAAATTTGCTGCATTTTCTAAAATGTAAAACCAAACTACATTTAACACATAAACCCTTTCTATTAACAAAATAATTAAATCATTTAGGTCCTCCTTTTAAAATAATTTAATTTCCATACTAAATCACTTAGTAAAAATCCCCAAAAATTCCAGAAATTCACTTTAATCATGTTATCTAACATATCAAAATTTCAGACCCAAATTCTCAATATATTTTCCAAAATAAATTTATAAACCCAAACAATCATATTTTCCTTTAAAAATTCATAATTAATTCTCCACGGCTTGGAAAATTATAAAAATTGTAAATCAACTCCAAAATCATGTTTTCCATAACATATAATTTTTCCATGGCACTTAAAAAAATTAACTTCGGTTTTACCCTAAAACCATGCATATCTCCATTTAGACCATCTTCTTTAAACCACATAAATCATAAACCAAGCATATCATCATCCAATAAATCATAAAAACGAATTTATCCCTTAAATCCAAAACCATATGATTATAAAATCAAAAATAGAGATGTAGTGATTATTATTCACCTTAGATTGGATAAGGAAATTGAAGATTGATTGAGATTGATTTCTTCTAGCTTGAACCTAAGCTTTAGATTTGAATTCCTCTTCTCTTCTTCTTCCTAATGACCGACCTTGCTCTTTCTTGTGGTTATAATTTCGCTTGTTATAAAAATGAATGTGTATGGCTAAGGGGAATAGTATAAGGGGAAATATGGGCGGCTATTTACCCTAATCCCCTTATGTTTAATTACTTATACTTAACCATTTATAAGTTCATTAAATTTTTAAATAAGCACAGCCACTACATATTTATTAATCAACCTCAATCTCCTTATCTACATTATTCTATTTAATTTATTCTAATTAAATCTTCTAAATAATGTCATTAAAAATTAGGGGTGTTACACTAACCCACAAGCCAACATCCCTCTTCATGCCTTTCCAATAGAAGCTCCTCTTCATATCTGGATACATCTTGGTCCCACCAGGATGAATCATAAACTTGGATCGATGACATTCTTCTAGAACTTCTCTTCTCAAGTTCTCTATATTCGGAACACATAAGCGTCCCTTCTTCCTCATCCATCCTCTCTGGTCGATTCCAAAATCTTTTAAATCATCGATCTCAGATCCCACCTTGAGCCTTACAATCCTCTCAGCTAATTCTGGATCCTCTTTCTACTTAGAAGTTATCCTTTCGATCAGCAGTGGTCGTACTTCTAAACATGCCAACATAGCGGTACTCTGACTAGAACCAGCAGTCAATCTCGACTTTATACTACATGTAGTCAAAGCTTCTTAATCTTTCCATTTTGCCAACATAGCTAACACCATATTCTGATGTTTCCTGCTAAGAGCATCTGCGATCTTATTTCCTTTTCCAGGAGTATACTCTATACCAAATCATAAGCAGCCAAAAGCTCCAACCACCTCTGCTGTCGCATATTCAACTCTTTCTAAGAGAATAAATATTTTAAGGACTTATGATCAGTGTATAGCTCAAATCTCTCTGTTAAGAGATAATGTCTCCAAATCTTCAACGCGAAGATCACCGCAGCCAACTCCAAATCATGAGTAGGGTATCTCACCTCGTGCGGTCTAAGCTATCGAGAAGCGTAGGCAATGACTTTACCATTTTGCATTAACACAACTCCCAATCTAGTCCCTAATGAATCAGTGTATACTACTAACCCCTGGTTACCATCTGGAACTACTAGCACCAGTGCATTAGTCAACAAATGCTTTAACTTAAGGAACTCTTCCTCCCATTTGTCAGACCAGATGAACTTCACATCCTTCATGGTTAACTTAGTCAAAGGTGCCGCTATCCGCAAAAAACCCCTAATGAATCTCCGGTAATAGCCAGCAAGTCCGAGAAAACTTCTGATCTCGATTACTGTCTCTAGTCTCTTCCAATTATTGACAGCTTCAATCTTAACTGGATCTACTACCGAACCCGCCTCTGAAACTACATGACCAAGAAACTTGACCTCTTTCTTCCAAAAATGACATTTGGAATACTTTGCCTTTAGCTGATGCTGCCTTAGCGTCTCAAGCACCACTCTCAAATGATCCTCATGCTCTCTCTCATCTTTCGAGTATACTAAAATGTCATCTATGAATACTAATATGAACCTATCCAAGTGCTCTCGAAAAACTTGGTTCATTAAATCCACGAAGAAAGCAGGTGCATTCGTCAATCCAAATGGCATCACTGACCATTCATACGAACCTTACCTAGTCCGAAATGTTATCATAGGAATACTTTCCTCTGCCACTCTCAACTGATGGAACCCCATCGCCGGATCCAATTGAGAAAACACTCTGGCTCCACTCAACTGGTCAAACAGATCATCTATTCTCGACAAAGGATACCTATTTTTGATCATCCTTTCGTTCAGCTTGCGATAGTCGATGCACATTCTTAATGACCCATCTGGTTTCTTCACGAAAATCATGGTCGCTCCTCAATGCGAACTGCTTAGTCTAATAAAATTTCTTCCTTCTAGATCCACTAGCTGCATCTTCAATTCCTTCATCTCAGTTGGTGTCATCCTGCTAAGTTGTCTACTAACAGGTTCAACTCCTAGCACAAGATCTATTCGAAACTCAACAGCTCGTTTCGGTAGTAGTCCTGTAACCGGTTTAAATACATCTATAAACTCTCTTGCAATACGAACCTGACTTAGCTCTTCTGCTGTTTCTAGAGCACTTAACAAAGCCAAACATTCATGTTGGAATTCTCCACTGAGAAGATGATTTGGTTATGACTATCTGGGTGTCTTACTGATATTTCCCATCCTGGCAAAATTTCTTAGTCTCGTATCTACCCAACCAATCCATACCCAAAATGATCCCGAATTCTACGAAATCATAAACATACAGACTGCATGTAAACAAATGACCTAAAAGATAAAGTTCTAACTGATCACATGTCATCCCTAGAGTTGCAGACCCTCATACTGGATTCCAACCCTTAAGGAAGAAACAAGATAGGCAGGTTCTAAACATAACCTATAAACCAGATTCTGAGATATAAATGAATGTGATGCACCGGTATCAAACAGTATCCTAACTGGAATACTTTGAATCAAAAATGTACCTTCCATTACAGTCTTCCCTTTATCAGCAGTAGTTGGCTTAGCAGATGATGGTCCAACCGCAAAAACTTTTCCCTTGTCCGCCCTAACTGGTTCTGGACACTGGTTCTTGTAATGCCCAACTTGATCACAGTTGTAGCATTTCACATGCTTCTTATCCGCAGTCTTCTTCTGCCTCTTGCCTGACCGCACTCACTTGCAAAATGACCCTTCTTATCACATTTGTAGCAGACTAGATCAGCTTTTGACTTTTTGGTTGTATCTCCCTTCTAGACTCCTTTCTTTTTGAAGAACTTCCTCTTCTTACCCTAAGGACCCTAGGATTCAATTGGCTTCTCTCTAGCGCAAACAACAAGCATCTCCTTATGGCGGATTGTCATCTCCACTACTAAATTACTAAGATCTCGGATATGTGTCAGGGTTGCCCTAGCAAGCTCGGGCCTTAGTCCCCGAATGAACCTTTCATTCCTTCTAATGTCAGTGTATACAATAGCATATCCATATCGAGATAGCTCATCAAACTTATTAGCATATTCGATAACTGACATATCTCCCTAAACTAAATCCATAAACCTCCTCATCAATGCTGACTTAGCAACCTCAGAAATAAACCTCTGTTCGAATCTCCTTCGAAAATCAGCCCAAGTCAACTCTTCCTCCGGAACTCCGGCAGTCACACTATTCTACCAGTGAAGTGCTGACCCTAGCAACTGCCTAGAGGCCAACCTTCTCTTCTGCCCATCTACTAAACCCAGATCAGCAAATATTCTTTCATAATGCAACAACCAATTCTCCACTTCTATAGCATCCTCCGTTCCCATAAATGACTTTCCACCCAAGCTGGTGTAGTCTCTGCTCAGCTTAGCATAATTACTCCCAATAGGAGCCATAGGATTAGCTCCTCCAATATTACCAGCAACTCCAGTAGCAGCTCCTGCTTGCATCAAATTAGCAAGGAACTGATACATCATCCCCACATCTACTGGTGGATTTCCAGCCCCCACATTGGCTTTAGCATTTTTATTAGCGTTAGCCTATCGACCTTGGTTCCTCCGAGTGTTAGGTCGAGCATTTCCATCAGTTGTAGTGCTTCCTCCACCTAGATTTCCTCTTTCGTTTCCTGCTTCCATATCTTCTTTCTCGTAAATCTGTATACGAGCCTTAGCAAGATACGGAAGAATAGTCTAAGAAAAAAGGGAATATGTACTTATATATATACACCTATATATCAAATACAACTACGTTACAATTGCATTAACCCAAGCCCCGATCATATTTCTGATTCATTGGATTATGCTTTAAAAATCCTTTTAGGTTTAAATTGCTTAAGTTTCTATAAACCTATGCTTTGATACCAACTTGTAACATCCCACATTTAGAGGTCCAAAACTAACTACTACGGATGCTGCAGTCATCCATAGTTATTAATCTTCGACGACCAAATACGGTAATGTTAATTACATTGATATATTAGAAACACATAGGAAAATTTAAAGTTTCAAATAACATTCATATTCCATTCCAAAAACCTTTTTAACATTCTTTACATAATCCCATAACATAACCACATTCTGATAAATATATTTGTTCAAATCTCAATCCCCTTATCACTTAACATTTATATTATTCTATTTAATTTACCTAATTAAATCTTCTAAATAATGTTATTAAAATTAGGGGTGTTACAGAGAATTATTTTTCATCTTGATTAAGATAAGGTAATTGGATTGAGTTTGTGATTGATTCCCCTTCTTTAATTCTTTAGCTTTTCTCTGAATTTCTTTTCTTTTTTCCCCTATTAATGGCAGGCTTCCCATCTTATGCTTACGTTTTTATTTTTTTGTGAAAAAATGATAATGAACGTGAACAACCTAAGGAAAAAATATATATAAGGGTAAGGTTATGGGTGGCTAATTCCCATTATGCCCTTATATAATTTAATTAGTTTATAAACCATTCTTAAGCCCATTTAAATTAATAAGCACTACCATTTAATATTTATTCAAATCTCAATCCCCTTATCACTTAACATTTACAGTATTCTATTTAATTTATCTAATTAAATCTTATGAATAATATTATTAAAATTATGGGTGTTACAGGGTCACTATGCTTAAAATCCTTATCTATGTGATCAAGAACATCGTATATCGATTTGGGCTCCCAAAGAAAATCATAACCAACAACGAAACCTAATTTGAGAGTGGGTTGTTTCAGGGGTTCTACGATCGAAATAGAGCAGAAAAGTGTTTCTCCTCAGTTGCCCATCCCCAGGCTAATGAGCATATTAAGGCTATAAGCAAAACCATCAAAGGGGACACTGAAAAAGCACCTCACCAAGGCAAAGGGAAATTAGGCTGAAGACTTGCCACTCGCACTCTAGTCCTGCCGCATTGGCAGTCACATGTCAACTAGACACTCTCCATCCTCTCTAGCTTATGACCATGAAGCTATACCCACATCGAGGTTGATATACCATCCCCGAGGCGCCTTACTTATGACCTCGAGCAAAATAAAGAGTTGCTCCAGCTTGGGCTTGACGATGGAAGAAAAGGAAGTGGAAGTTACACTATGAATGGAGGCATACAAAAAATAGCCAAACACTAAGGATCCAGCCGAGAGATTCTTGGGGTTAAATTGGGAAGGCCCATATGCAGTCATTGCTACACAGTACCTACGGTAGTAGCGCGTACCATATCTTAAAGCTCGACAGCTCCAATGTGTCCTGTGTATGGAACCCAAAATGCCTCCAAGCATATTATGTATACACATTGTAGGCCATTGTTATAAGGCTATGAAGTATTTCCATTGTTATAAGGCAATATCATCCGTGTCACCACTATTTTTGTATTTGGAATGCAAATGGGACACCTCAGAACATTCACGATTTAGCAAGTCAACTAGAGCCAGCCTATCTAGGCTCCCATCATTAGGGCTATTGATTTTGTACGAGTGTTCGATGTTTGATCATGTGCGAGGCCAAAAATTATTTGTTGAGTCCATTTGAAGTCCATTTTGGACATGAATTAGGACAAACAAATTTGAATGAGAAAAAATCATGTCCGACTAATGTTCGTTTGAATTCGTCTGAATTTCTTATAATTAAATATATCCACTATTTTCTTCAAAATATTTATGGCAATTGTTTTGTTGGTTGATTGAGTAAAGATTCATAAAATGTTTATACTTTAACTTATACTTATAAAAATAATATATCTGATAGAAACTATATTAAAAAGCATAAAATTTGATATAAATAACAATGTCTGTCCACGTCTATTCGAGTCCATGGCGGAAAAAGTCCGTCCATGTCCATCCAATATCATTTAGGACAACAAAATTTGTACGAGCATAAATCTTGCCCGGTCCATATCCAAAGTCCGATTTCATGTAGGAAAGAAACCAAACAAACCTCCGTCCGATCCGATCTGACCAATTTACACCCCTTCCCAAAATCGCTAGGGCACCCCGTAACATCGGCTATCTGGAGAAGTCTGACAAAAAAACCCACCTCTACAATTAGGGAATGCTTAAGAGACTACTTTATGACGGTGTGCAAGCCACTCAGTGCTTCCTTCCTGTCAGAGGCATCGACGAACCGATGGCAAGACCTTTAGTGCTCCCGATTCATTCGCACGTGATACTAACATCTCCCTGGCGGGATGTGGCACTGGTGCTCTAGAGGCACAGTTACCCATGTCGTAACTTTGAACCAGACATCCATAATGCTGCTCCATGGGGATGCGCAAGCCACTCAATGCTTCTTTCCTCATCGGAAACATCGATGAACCGATGGCATGACCATCTACGTCGTGGTCTTAATTCATTCGCCCATGATGCTGCCCATCTCCCTAGCGGGATGGGGCACTGGTGCCCTGAAGGCACAGTTACCCACATTGCGACTCCGAACCAAGCATCCATAGTGCTGCTCCATGGGGTTGCACATGCCACTTGGCACTTCCTTCCTTACTAGAGACATCAAGGAACTGATGGCGAGACCGCCCCCGTAGTGGTCTCGATCCGTTCACTTGTGATGCTGCATGTCTCCCTTGTGGGATGAGGCATTGGTGTCCTAAAGGTGCAGCTACCCATTTTGCTCAAATTTTGCATAAATAAGAAGATAGCCTAATCAAGGCTTCTTAGCTTAATCCACTTCGATCTGGGCTGGCTTGAGCCCAGGCCAGCCTGCCACAGACTGCTCGAGAATTAGGAACATACCAGCTTGTCTCCATCGACCGCCGTTCAGGTTGGACACCTATCAGCCCATCCTCTCCATGCCACTTCAAGTCGGCCCCTCAGTCAATTCACCCCAAAGAAGCAATTAGGGACCTGCTCATCAAGAAAAATAAGGCATCGTCACTACTCTGTCTGGTCCTTATCATTCGGCCCCCTCATATGACCAGTTGGCTCCTAGATAGTTCATCTACTTGAGCACCTCCCTTGGTCCATCCTCCGATAAATGTGTCTCTAGATTTCCATAGACATGGCCTGCCATCCCTAGTCCATCTCACTACATCAGCATACAGACAAGGCCAAAAAAGAAGTAAAACCAAGTGTGTGCTCTTCTAACACAGAGCATGCTATAGAACATGCTACCACTGTGCATGAACATTATCTAAATGGTAAGTGCAGGGCATGGTTTTCCCTATTGATATTAAGCTTTACCCTCGACTCCCTTCACTTCACAAGCTGTCCTTCATCAATCAGATCCGCGATGCGACGCCTTTCTAGCCAGTTTTACGACATCATCTTAGTTATCCCAACATTATTTCAACCACTATAAATACCCCATGCATGGAAAATTTGAAGGGGTAGTTCGTCGCCACACACCAAGGGTCGACTATTCGGTTTTTAGTTGCCACCCGCTTAGGGTTGACTATTCGGTTGTTGGTCGCCACTCGCTTAGGGTCGACATTAGGTCGTTGTTGGTCACCACTCGCCTAGGGTTGATTCGTCTGAAGGATCCATCGGTCACTCACGATCCCTCATCCTCATCTTAGCGTCAAGCAACAAATTCTTACAATAGCTCACCATATACATTTCTTAGCTCAACAAGCCCTCAAGATTAGCAGCAGCATTAGTCTTAGGCTACCCCTTTTATCTTGTTGTATATCTTATAATTCACTGTAATTGTAAGAGACCATATAATAAGAGGAATTCACAGTGGACTTGGACAACTTTGTGAACCACTCTATGATTTGTGTCATTTACCCATTGAATGCTCATTTTAGCTCTTAAACTAGATGGTTAGCAAGTGACCTTTTCCTTTTGTGGCGCAATTCCAAAGTTGACGAAAAATATAGTCAACACCCATGTTGTAACTTTGAGCCAGACATCCGTACAAGCCGGTCACTACTTCCTTCCTCAACAAGGCCATCATCGAACTAGTTGCAAGACCTCCCCCACCATGGTCCCTACTCAATCGCCTCCTATCTTTTCCACTTCTCTCTAGTTGGGCGACGTACTAGTGACCTGACAATATGGTTACCCACATCGTAACCCTAACACAGGCGCCAACAAATAGCTCACACCCGTTATTCAAATATGCGGGCCAAGCACCTCCACCAAAAGATAAGTCTTGCTTTATTTAAATAAACCTATGCTTTTATAATGTTTTCTTATCTTTCCCTAAGGATGAGCTACTTATGTGTTCACTTGCAAATACTAAGGGCATAAGAGCGGCTCGAGTTCGAATCCTAATGAGTAAACATGAGGTACAAGCACATATACATATCTAGTATGTGCAATGGTTAATAAAAGAATACAAGTCAAACACGGGTGATCTAGATAAGTAGCAAATCATCAACAACAATTTTGAACATAAAAGAAAATAAATAATGTTCGGTAATTATAGTCATAACCTAACCAAGGCATCATCCAAACAAATCAAAAACAAGTAGACAAACTCCAAGAACTTATAGAGGTAGGAGAGACGAGGTGATATGGCAATCATCATCAAAGATTAGTTCCCTATTGACCAATGAAGGGTTTACAATAGCAGACCCTCTTGTTCCGCATATCAGGGAGGCAATCAGTTCGGGGGTAAGAACCACCAGAGAAACCACCCCAGTTGCCTCCATGTTCGCCGCAACCTCTGCATGAACCACTTGATACTCTTCCAAGGTGAGAAAGAAGATCGTCAATAGGGGATGTAAGTTGGCCGAGATAACCAGCTTTAACATCTTATTTAACCTGCCCTCCTACTGGTCATTCAAGGCTTTGATCTCCTCCTGGGAGGAACGACCCAAGTATGACTGCAACTTATCCCTCAGCACATCTGCATCATCGTGGCTCCTCTCCATGTCTGCCCTTGGTTGTTGGAGCTCCTTATCAAATTTCCTCCTCTCCGCAGTGAGATAATTGATAGTGGCCTCCCTAACTCGGTCGGAAGCCTCCTCCCTGTTCTCAACATCATGGGCCCTCTTCAGTAGCTCCTCCCTCTCTTCCTCTGCTTGCTAATGCGCAAGCCTCTCCTCCTCCAACTGTGTCGTTAGATCCACCAAACCCAAATGATTGTGATAAGCTCGCATCATTGCAAGCACAATAAGTGGTTCATATCACAAGTTGCTAAATTTTTTTAAGTAAGTATGATGACTTACCAGATAAGCTTTCGACATATGAGGGTTGAGGACCTCATCTAGGGGATAGGTTTCCCAGCCCACCGGGCCTGATCTTTGTAATACACCGCCTTCGTCGCCACCCCGACCATCACATACACTAGCATCCATAGGTCTTTATCCCCATCAACTGCCTTCGAGGTTGTTGACCCCACCACTTCAATCTCATCCACCCTCAGTTGGAGACTGATCACTTCCACCTCCTTAGAAAATTGGTATGCCAAAACACTCCCCGAGCTCTTCAGCTTTGAAACCCAAGGCCACTTGGACACCCTCTTCCACTCGGTCTCCTCTTGACCTCTACCCTCCTCGATCACCACCTCCTCATCCAGTGTCAGGTCGATCGATGGAGAAGTTTTCCCTCTTTCATGAGGCGGATGGGGGCTAGTCAGCATGCACAGCAGGGTGCTGGGATTGGGTTGATGTATTTGGGTGGCGTGTGTCTCCCCTACGGTAGCATCAAGAGTGGCATTTAGGCTCAAATTGACCACTGCAAAAGGCATTAGCACAAGTCAATGAAGGAAAATGGAGAAATTAAAAGAGAAATGGCACAAAGCTAAGCGACCCTCCACAGGTCGGCCCTTAGTTGCCTCCTGATTAAAGCGAGTAAGGGGACCTCGTGCTACTACTGCTAAGTTGTGCCCCTTCATGGTGGTATATGCTAAGGAGCACGTTTTGGTTTACATGTTTCGAAGAGCTCCAGGAAGAGGAGTTCTTAAAGGAGGAGCCCTCCTTGGTCGATGTATTTGGTTCTTATGCCTGGTCGCCTTTCTTCCTCGCCTCAAGCATCTATTTTGAGCTAGTGTAATCTGATGACCAATCTATATGGTATCATGATGAAGGACCACAACTGCCTCTAAGTGGTTTGGGACGTAGGACTCTAACTCACCCTGATCACCCCTTGGCTCGACCAGAGTCCGACTTGGTGGCTTCATCATCACCCACCGCAACTGTAGCTACCCTCCCACCAATCATGACCCCCCTCATCCTAGCTGATTGTACGGTAGGGGTCCTATTGTGGAAACTCCTCCACATATGGTCTACCTAAGGCTTAACAACCCGACTTGATGAAGCTTGGCATCATTTAAAATCATCAAACAGTTCCTTGTATGTTCCTCTGTATCCTTGATCAGGCGGAGATACCTCTGCTACATAAAAAGACTTACCCCGGAGATGGCAGGGGTCACTACAATAGAAATAGGGAGATGATTATTAGAGAAAAACAATGAGGAAGAATTCTTAAATTAGTTAAAGGAGGCTTACAAGGCTCACTGAAGACTCGACTGTTGAGGCCCAAATTAACGACTATGGGAATAAAAAAGCACCAATGTTTTTAGCGCAGCGCCCTGCTTAGGAGACCATAGGTCAAAGAAGAGAGTTAACGATTAGAAGATGGTAGTAACGAGCCAACTCATTTCTATTCTATCGGTAGAGCTAAAAAACCATACAGATAAACATAGGATCAGGTTCAGGGAGGTCTATCTTTGGGCAAATGACATAGAGTCGAGCTAGAAGCTTGTAATCGTTCAGGGCCATCTGGCCTGGCACCAGCCGGTTTTCATTCAGGAACCTGATAAAGAATGAATGTAAGGGGAGGGTCGCCTAACTTTCATGTAAGCAATGGACCAGGCGAAGTTGCCTAGTAGGGAGAGGGGTGTTGTTGGGCCAGTCCATAAGAAGTGGGTAGTTGGGACCAATGTCCTTACAACCGAAGTCGACCAAGGAACGTTTTAAGTTAATCCGGTCCTCTTGGACCCAAAAGGCTCTCCTCGGAAGGGGTTGCTGACCACTCGTGGAAGCATGTTTAGCTATCTGCAATTAATAGCAAGTCACTTAGGTTATTGAACCGCCCCCAACCTATAACAAATATGTATAGTCTAAACCCTACACTAATATAGGTGATCGGCCAACCCAGTCCTACCCGCGAGTCCGATCTAAAATTTTCCAACTTCTAGTCAGGTGAATGAGGTCAATAATAAAGGCATCTGAAGGCCTTGGTTTCTTCTCATTGTTTATAGGGTCCGACGTTTAACGACCGCTATAGAAATTACAACGACGATCGTCAAACACCGAAAGCCAAAAAATGCTCGTCTATAACGTACATCAAGAAAAGGTTCTTTCTATGATATTAGATGAATAATTTTAAAGGAATGCTATAGAAACATGCAAACCAGAGATATAAAAATAAACGACACTCATACAAAGAGCATTGCTAAGGAAACACATGGATCAAAGTTAAGAGAAGAATTACTTATAAGTGATTGAATTTAACTTGGATGGAAAGATCGAGTTTGTTACAAAAGACAAATGGGCTCTATAATTCTCTAATGGTGGAATGCCTTCAAAAAACCCAATAGAGGTTGAAGTGAAGGAGAGGGAATGGATATATGCAAGATGGAAAATGACATGTGTCAATGGATTCACAATGTATGAAGAAATCCAAACCGTCTAGGTATAATCAATGCACTATCAAATCCCCATATCAAAAAAGTGATTTACTCTTGCTAAGATTGAAAAAATGAATCGCCTCCACCATTTATCCGATGATGCATGTCGTAAAATTTAATGCAACATTAAATGCATGAGTGACAAGCCCACCCCCATGAATTGGCACGGGCATGGAGTGCATAATGTAGCTTGTATTTCTCATAAAATAAAGAGGCAGACCAACCCACTTTGACGCCCCTATCTTGCTTAGCCCAAATGCACGATGGCCCTATTTCTTCTCCCGGCCTAACTTAAATAGCAACAGTTAAAACCTATGCACCGATCGCATGCATCGTACAACCCCTCGGTTCTACGTTTCACCTACTAGACCGCTTGGGCTCACTTGTAGAAGCACCTCATCCATTTCAAAAAACAGGCCATCAAGTCCCCCTTACAGACGGCAGTCATAGTTGAGGCGGGTTACCCTTGAGAGATGAGGCCCGATGGTGGTTGACCTAGGCGATCGACAAAACCATCAAAATAACATCATCATTCATCATCATTCTCACCTGAACATTCCATTACTCATATGAACCACTTGATATCCCTTAACCATGCCAATAAACCGCCAAGCTCCCTTAACATAAGAGATGCTCCATCTATACCACATTATGAAGGTCGGTTTCCATTGGCATGGCCCATTTGACATGGGCCTCATTGTGCAGTAGCCCCCGGATGTTATCCTGACAGCCTAGTAACTCGACTACAACCACCCCCTACTCCACACCGTCTGTCGTGTTTTAGGGTCGTTTCCATGGTATAGTTCGCCAGCTATCTATGTCTACTTCATGCAGGCTACCTGACGTCCTAGCTGGCATAATGATCAAGTACATTACCAATAGCGACCTAGAGTGTTTTCGAGGCTAATTTAGGTCAATCTCAGCCATCTAAGCTTCGAATTCAGTCACTATAATTACATCATATATTGCCACTCATTGGACGAAGACAAAAAAAGAGCATTTTTATATTTTTAGTCACCGAACCTCGAGATTTTGGGCAGTTATAACCTAAATGTAGTAGAAAGAAAAAGAAAGGGCTTCTAATAGAGGATGTAGACCATCTTTGGTCGATCACTCTAAAAACTGTTGTCTCTTTACTCTTTCATATACAAGAATCACCCCATTTCTCATCTCTTAATCGAGGTATTAGCTATCCATTCTTGCTAATATCTCCCCGCAAAACTCAATTCTGAGGTTGATAAAGAATACAGTCAAAGGATGTACTTCCCTATATTTTGTGATTAAACCTATGAAGATGTTTTATTGGTTTCCTTAGGGTTTGTATTATGAGAATTACAAGGGCGCAATTCTTTTGAAGGAGAAGAATATAATGACCCACGAATTTGAAGCTGTTAATATTTAATTAATTAAAAATGGATTTTTAATTGAAAGGCGTGTTGGATATTGTGTTTATAACTGTTGCAAAGATCTTTCCAGGTTGATAAGTTTGGTATATAATTTTGATGGACTTGGAATTGCGGTTTGCGAAGTAGAGGCGTTACAACATTTAAATAGAGTATGTAGTCACTTTTGGACCAAACAGTTACACATTACTGAACCCACCTTGTTGCTTATATAAATGATGCTTAAAAACCCTAAAAAGTACACATCACGTTAGTTTCTCTTTTCTAATTTGAAAAGTTTCTTAATCACATTTTAATGATAAAAGAACTTTGCTAACTACAAATTGTTTCAAAACACAAAATGTCCAATACTCATCAAATTATATATATCATTTTGTAGCTTTGGGTGAGTAAAGGAGGCACCAAGTGTTTATTATGGGAAATGAACCCCAAGGGTCTCGGAAATTGATGGTTAAATGCTTAGGTGATGGATTAGGATACTTGAATTCGGGCATTTTTAAGGGCGAATTGGGAGGCGAGGCTGGTGGTAATAAGTCGGGTTTAAAAAGAGCAGAGCCCGAATCTAGTTGGAATTTGGTCATTGGATGTCCATGGTGGACGGAATTGGCCAAAATCCATCATGTTTTGGTCATTCAAAGATGGTGATTGAGGTCATTTGAGGTAGTGTGTGGGCAGCGATGAGTACGGCTCCATTAGGGTAGCTCGGTGAACTAGGCGACATGTCATATAATGGTCGAAGCAAGGTTAATTTTATGGTCAAAGATTGGTTGTGACGGCATGTTGAATTTAGGGAAGAAGAGGTAATTTTCAATTTAGCCATTGAAAGTTTTATACATGAAAATTAAACCCTAAGACTTCTAACTATATATCATTCCATATGAACTCTGATTCACGAGCGGTTTCTTTGGTTGGACCCATGGTGAAATTCCAGAATATTTGGCCCTATATTTGCCAAGTTTTGATACCGTTTAAAAAAATGCCTTTGTATGGTTTATTTATTTGAAATAATTAAAATTTAAAATATCAATGCGTATATCTTGATGAAAATTAATATTTATTGATATGTGATCATTATTTTTTGGTTAGTATGATTTATGGTGTGTTATGTCTTGGTTTGGGTATTTGTTGTTGATTTTGGATTGTCTAATGTTTAATTATAATTAACTATTAGTTTAAATGGAAAATTATTGATTAATAGAAATTAATTTAATGGTGTAACTTTAGTACAGAGAATAAAATAAGAATGAGATTATTTAAAGATTATTGATTGGTATCTGTTACTCAAATTTTTCATAAATAAGACAAGCTAATCAAGGTTTCTTAGCTTGATCTGCTTTGATCAGAGACGATTTAGGCCCGGGCCGACTTACCGCAAGCTACTTGAGAATCGAGAATAGACTAGGAGGTCTACCTTTACCGCCATCCTGGTTGGACCCTTGTCAGCCCAACCTCTCCATACCATTTCAGGTTGCTCCTAGGCTAATGCACCCTAAAGCAGTGACCAACAGCCTACTCATCAAACAAAGCAAGTCATCCACACTACTCAGCCCGGTCCCCATCATTCGGCCCTCTCATATGACCAGCTGGCTTCCAGATAGGCCGCCTACTCAAGCGCCTCCTTTGGCATGTCCTTCTATCAATGCATCTATAAATTGCCTTACGCACGACCTGCCATCTCGGCTCTGATGCAGCCCCCGCAAGTAACCTTACAGTTGGTCGTCCATACCATTCTGAACAGTGCAGGCAAACCTACCTGGCTTAGCCCGTTCCTTCAATACGACCTCTGATGGATTTCCACCTCTTTCCATATCCTTGGGAAAAGGCTGGCCTGCCTAGTCAGCCTCACCACACCAGCATATGGGAAAGGCCAATAAAGAAGTATAACCAAGTATGTCCTCTTTTGACACAAAGTGTGATGTGCAACATGTTTCCACTATGAGTGAACATTACCTGAATAGTAAGGGCAGAGCATGGTTTTCCTTATTGACGTTGACCTCCTCCGCTGACTCCCTTCAATTCCCCAGCTATCTCTCGTTAATTAGATCTACGACATAGCATCTTTTAAGCTAGTTTTACGACATTATTTAATCTGTCCCAGCATCAATTTTGACCACTATAAACACCTCAAGCATGGCAACTTCAAAGGGGTTGTTGTTCACCGCTCGCCTAAGGTTGACTATTCGGTTGTTGGTCACCACCCACCTAGAGTAAATTTATCCGAAGGATCCATCAGTCATTCACGATCCTACGTCCTCAGCTTAGCACCACACAATAAATACTCACTGTAGCACACTGTCTATAGTTCCTTGCTTAGAAAGCCCTCAAGATTAACAACGGACTCAACCTTGGGTCGCCCCTATTATATTGTTATATATCTTGTAATTCACTGTAATTCTAAGAGAGCCGTATAATACGAGGAATTCATAGTGGACATAAGTAGCTCTACCGAACCACACTATATCTTGTGTCATTTACTCATTGAACACTCATTTTAGGATTTAAACCAAACGATTAGCTAGCGACCTGTACTTTTCATGGTGAAATTCCAAGGTTGACCAAAACTCTAACCTTATGGTTAGTAGCTTCCCATGCAAGCTCTTTTCACACATGGTATCCCACATCCAGTATGAAGTATGGCAATTGCAAATGCAAACCTACTTGCACCTCCGACTACTGGATATACCCCCGGCATGGGGAACGAGCCTCCTGCCATTCACCAAGCACACCCTTATGAGAAGCCCTAGTCAATCGACCTCATGACTAGACCTGAGGAAAGGATATCCATCGTCAACGATCTTGATCGCTGCCACACCCTCCTCGAAAAATCCCTGAGATCCGGCACTTGTGTCAATGTCCGGGGCAACCCTCTGTAATCCGCTTAGTGAATTTGTGATGACCACCCTACATGATCGATATCTAATATACATAAGATAGTGCACTACTGACGTGCCTGGCCGATGTAGAACAATAATCAAGGTTTTAAAATGAAACAAAACATCACTGAACTTGTCGTATATCTCACAGTGCATGGAATAAAATATAATATACATCACATATATAAAACAAGAGAGACAGTAATAACTAAGTGATCCAAATATCAAACTACAAATTCACAAAGTTATACAACTAGTAATTGAGTTTATACAATGGAAATAAACTCATATAACTATCTCATAATAATAAGCAAACACTGCCAGGGCTCCATGGTATTGCATAGCGAAATAAGCATAGAAATCCATATATAATATGAGACGACTTCCGCTAGCTCATCCTTTGCACGACTACTGCGTCACACCTAGACTTGCTATCTAGTCTGCTCGTTTAAAGTACCCGAGATAATAAGAAGCAAAACACAAAATCTCGAGTTAGACAACAGTTTGGTGTAAGCGGTAAATGAATCTCAAAATACTATACAAGTCAATATAGTAAGGAACAAGGGTATACGAACCATACCTGACCAGTCCCTGCAACTTAAGAGTTAGCACATAACAAACATAATATGCTACTCAATAAATACAATAAGGGTATACTACAAACTAAGTGTGATGACGGGTGTCCAGGTATCCCTATCTCTAAAACCTATCTCCAATAACATCCTTAGAGTGATATACTTATGGAAGAACAACCAAAACAACCAAACCATCAATCAAACAACCTTTGCTATCACTCGATGTGCTCCGGACATATGATAACTCGATGACCTTCCTACTACTAGGGACTAATGGAAATCCTAGTTTTCAATATACTCTCTTTAGCCCAAAGCTGATACTAGACCCATTCAATTGGTCCAGGGTACGCGGGTCCATTCAACCGATCCGGGGTAGCCTTTCAACGTAGCTGTTAGCACCAAAATTGGTCACTAACACCCTTGAATAGAATTATGTAGAGAGATTAATGAAGAAAGTAAATTATAGCAGAGAAATAACGCAATTGAGTGCAAAAAGAACAACAAAAACGAAAACACCAGATTTATAGTGGTTCAGCGTAATTGCCTACGTCCACTTTGAATATGATCTTTATTAATTTTCCAATCACTTTAGTACAGATACAATCCGTGAACAAAAAACTTGAATACAAGTTAAATAGGAAAGAAACGAGTACAGAAAATGGCAGGGTCTCCTTGGTGTTCTCGAAAAAAGCTCTCTTCAACTGTACTCCTGCCCCTCTATTTATAGACGAAGACAGGCTAGATCCCCTGCGCAAGCCAATGACCTAGACAACTCGGCTCACAAGTGATGCCCCAGGATGACTGACCCAGGTACACCGAGCCACTCTAGCCGAACCATGGGTCTCCTAAGGATGACTCGAAGCACCCTCTTAAATGACTCGAAGCAAGTGGCGGTGTGACTCGAAGCATAGAAGCGTCGACCGTATTCCCTGTGGTAACTGTTGTCTTCTCTGATGCATACCGAACAAAATATGCCGAGCCACCAAGACTGGGTCCAAGGTGCCGACCCATATGTACCGAGCAACAAATGTCAAACCATGTACGACAGATCCACCTTAGCCTTCTCACCATGACCGAGCGACAAATGCCGAACCATATATGACCGATCCAACTTAGCTTTCTCACCATGACCGAACGATATATGCCGAACCATGTATGATCGATCCACCTTAGCCTTCTCAACATGACCGAGCGATATACGCGGAACCATGTATGACCGATCCACCTTAGCCTTCTCATCATGATAACTGCCTACTGATCCACATATACAAGCCGACCTAGCGAGTTGCATCAATCTTTCATATCTCCAATCCTTTCTTGACTCGATCCTCGTTCGAGCCCAATCATATCTTCTGCAACTATCGTCTTGTAGCCTGGCCAAGTAGCCGGGTAACATTTGCCCCCCAAAGTGCGTTTTGTGAACCAACATGACACACTTTGAATCAGCGGGTAATTCCTGTTTTCAGAAGCTAATCCATTGCGAACGGTAACTGACTGCCACTTTTATTGGCCTTTTATGAAGCTTCGTGTCGCCCGAACATGTTAATTATATCCCGAAGAAACTCATAAAATCCTAATACAACTTTTCCAAAGCTAAATGTATACAACCTTTCGAAGGTTGAACCATGGTAGATTTTCCAAATCCATGCTCCTTCCGGTAATATTCGTCTCTTTTCCAGGTTATCACCCTCAATCATTATTATACGTATATATATTCTCATACATACATCTCATCTTATTATCTATATTCTCTTTATTTCAATAAATTTCTATCTATTACAGTTAATATTTTATTTATAATCATATATATATATATTTATCTCATTATATAATTTTTTTTTTATTAAAACAGTGGATGGGTCAGTGTATGAACACCGAACCACGCGTTCGGTCTATCCGGAGACGTTCGGCATGCTCCCTCGCCGAACCACCGAAGTATGCTGACCGGTTCCACAGGTTAAGGCCCGTTCATCTCCCATTCTCCACATATAAAAGCCCATTCCTTCTTCTTTCCTTCACTTTTACTTTATCTCTATACGGCCTTCTAACTTATCTCCCCTCGAACCTCGGCTGCTACTCCAACCTTCCTTTCTCCTCTAGAATCTAGGACGTTTGCTTTGCAACTCCCTCTGCTAACAAACCTAAATGAATTTCGATCCTAAATCTAATGGCTCCTATAAGCTTCGATCCACTCCTATAGGTATGAATCTTTCACTCGATTCATCTCCCCAAGCTAGGAGTTTTGTATGAAGCCCGAGTTAATGAGTTTTCTTCAGATTATGAACAGTAGGAGTTGGTGAATATGAGGGAGGAGGAATTGGATATACGCATGCCTTAGGCTAGGAGCTCGGTGTGGCCTTAACAGATTTCGAGGCCGACGATATGGAGAGGAAAAAAATGGGTGGGCGATCTCTAGGATGTAAGTTCCTGTTCGGCACACCGAGTGAGGGAGAGCGGTTGTTAGGTTATTGGAGCATGGTTGAATTGGCAATCTGGTATGAAGTCGTTCGGTTTTAGGAGAGAGCATGTGGGTCAGTGTCTTGGGAGACGGTGTGGGTCGGTGCGCTCTAATAGCTCCCGCTTGGTAGAGGGGAATATACGACCGGGTCGGTATTTTGAGTGAGGGAGTCGTTCGGAGAGAGTGTGGGTTGGTAAGAACTAGGAGAGTGGGTCGGTATAGACCTAGAGGGCCATTCGGTGATTAGAGAATGAGAGAGAAGAGAGTGTGAGTGGGTCGGTTGCTTCGGTCCATATGGTCGGTCGGTAGTTTGTAGGCGAGTGGGTCGGTATTTAGGTTTAGAGTAACAATCGGTATTGGGTATTGGGATCGGCATTGACAACTAGAACCACCTCATCTTGAATATAGCATATATCAAGACCACACATCCTAATGCCTGAAGAAAAACAATAAACGATGACAAGAACCTTAATACATGTACATGTGGAATTGATTCGGACCAATACATCCGTAGTTTTAATGATTGTAAATGCGAATTTAATCCAACAAAAGCAAGCAATAGCTTTCGCAACATATGATGCCAATGTCTGATCCCAGGACTTCTACTACCGATCATAGGACAAACGTCGATGACGGTTAACGATGACGGTCTCCAAAGATGACAACTTAAAGCTCCACCATGCTATATTATTCTTTAGAACTTTAATTTACATGTACTCTTTGCTTGAATCGTCGCACTAGTTCACACACTACACGGGGAAAATTTTGTTGTTATATCTTATTTTTATTATCTTTCAAGTATAGCTTAAACATGTATCTATTCACATTAATCGCTCCTCGGAGATGTCTAAAAAATCAAGTTCCGCTACTATTTCTGACAAGCCAGGGCCCAGTTCTCGGCAAGAGGCAATGGGGACTTTGAGTCCCGATGCCGTAGACGGGGTCGTCATTCTGGATGACCCCATCGACTCTCAAGCCTCGAAAATCGACGAATCTTCTCTCCGTCGATTGTGTTCTATCCACAGAATCCCCTTTGAAGACGTTCTGGTTCCTTCGGCACAAGATCGGCCTCACTTGCCCCCAGCCAGATATACTACGTGCAACAAATTTATGTGCTGGGCCGAAAGTGTGCCACCTTTTAATTCATTCATCCGTGAAGTGTTATATTATATAGGGATTGCTCCAGCACAACTACACCCTAATAGCCATGCATTTATTCATGGTACATGCATTCTTTTCATGAGCGTCTTACTCAGACCCCCAACTCCCGAGGATATCTGTTACATTTACCGCTTCAAGAGATGTACCGACTGTCCATCCTACATATTCCTTGAGCCACATCCCAAATGCCAAGTCCGTTGGGTGTGTGGAACAAGTTTTCTCAGTTTAAACAAGAGTGGTTCTACGTACGTTGTCCTCCTGGCTTTGCGCAAAAAATGCCTAGAAGGACGTAAGTCTCATCTTTACCCCAATCTCTGTCCTAAGGCTTGGAGTGCACCTTTTCTAAAGTTTTTTCAACTCTTACAGGTATCCGCCCATGACCCGAAGGTGCCAGGTATTCTTAGGCCATCAAAGCCATTCGAGCTACTCCCGTGGAAAATCTGAACATTAAATCTATAATTACCAGTGTACGTCTCTCGATGTTCGGGTTACTAGGAGAGTGCCACCGGACCAGCCTTCTAAGTGGTACCACAATAGCAAGAATGACTGCAGAAACGAGCAAAGAACAAGATAGACCTTCGATGCCCCCCGCTGAAGGGGCTTGCGATACTACCGAGGAAGGCGAGATCGAAAAGACCGATGAGAATATAAGTCCTGGGCCAGCGCCGGTAGTCGACGTAGCTAGCATTGACCAATCACCACCTCCCTTGATAAAGAAAAAGAGTCTAGCTTATAAGCTGAAAAAGAGGAAAGTTGACAGAACTTTAAAGGTCACGATAACTCCTATCGAGAAAAAGTCATCTTCCCAAAACTTAGAAGGCTCATTAAAAGGCCTATCTGACTTGACCATCCCTGACGATATACTGAATTATGGCTTCAATAACCCCGAGGCTATGGAATTTAATTCGTCTGCGAGAAGTGATGAAGGCGCTTAGACTCATCATCAGGGAGAGAAAACTCCAATGAGTAAGGCGAAAAACACTGGTCTATCGGGGGGATGCACTAGGACACACATGAGCACTTACACTCCACCATGCACTTGAGTTACATTCATCATGCGACTCCTACTAACTCGTCCTTGTTTGACTTCATGTGCAGGTAAAATAGGGCATACACATGGCATTGACCGCCTTCGCGGATCCTCCATCTTTTACCATTCCGGTCGAGACTCAGGATTTGGCAAACGATGAGACATGGACGAAAGTGGTGATAGGGACTATCGCTCCAGAGAGTTGTCGTTGTCGTCTTCCAAAAGGAGAACCCATAGCCATTCTTTATATCCAAACAATCCTCCCCATCATCCGGCGCATAGTGGGGAGAAGTCTGCCCAGAAGGGCTTCCAGTCCGAAGTCCCTCACGACCAACATTCCGACTCTTCGAGTACCAAGCAATCCCATGAGCCTTGTAAGAAATCTTTGACTCCGATTAGGCAGACTCCCCCAGCCTCCGCTCACGATCCATCGACGGTGGAAAAATTAGCTAAGCTTAAAGCTACATTTCCGAAGATCTGTTTCGACGGACTGAAATTTCTCCCCGCAATCCATCCTATCCTTGGATATGTCAAATAGAGCGCCATTGCCTATAACAACGATGTATATTTTCAGTATGATGCGTTCGTACACTTGGTGGAGAAAGTTTCAAAAGTCTCTATTGAACGCCAACACAAGATCGACCGCCTCAAACTCAAAGCTATTCATGACAGAGACATCATTAAGAACCAGGATGAAGAGCTATCCTCATACAAATCTCAGCTCGAGACTGCCCAGAAAAATGCTAAGGAGACAGCCGAGGCAGTTAGCCGCTTGGAGGCCACTCACAAGAAAGAACTCAACGAGGCAATCCAGCGCAGCGACACTCTAGCTTTAGAGAAAGACTTTATCCAAAAAGAGAAAGGCATTCTCGCTCGACGAGTCAAGGAACTAGAGGAGCTGCTCTTTAAAGAGAGAGAAGAGAAAATTGTAGCGTAGGAAAAGTCACAAAGATACTGCGATGAAATCGTCGAAACACGGCTTCTAAAGACAAAACTCGATGAAGAGCTATCCAAGGTTGAAGCTCTAAAAGAAGCAGCTCATGAGGAAGGCAAGAAGATAGAACTCACAGAGGCTGACTCTTGACTCGAGGCAGCTACCGAGGCCGACAGAGAAGAAATCAAATATTTATTCGACCCGCTGATTACCGAGTTCAATGCAAGAGTCCTCACGCACTGTGACTTGTCTTTCTTGGGCGAGAATTATCTCGAGTCACTCGCCGAAGCATATGATACTTTGATTAGGATTAAAAAAGTGGAGCTGGGTGTCGAAGAGATTGATGAAGAGGCTCTATTGAGGGAAGTGCTTTGAGGCAACGAACCCTCAGATTTATCTACGATGAAAGCCCTCTTTGGAGGAGGCTCCCCTGCGTCAGAGGGAAAAGAGGATGCCGCTGGCCCGTCTAGCTCCGAGCCCCAGATTCCTCCTCCCGTTGACTTGACCAAAACTCCATCGCTTAATCCCCCTGAGCAACATGTGGGTTACGATCTAGAGAAGCTTGGACTTGGCATTCACATTCTATCCCCAATTCCGAAGGGTGATACTCCCAAGACGACTAAGAGCCAAATGGAAGCTGGTATGTGACCCCACCTTCTAAAGTTCATAGAGTCATCGCTTTTGGCGAATAACCATCGTATCTTAACATTCACTTTTCATTAATTTGTACATGTCATTCTGGCCCTGAACCGACTCCAAGGAGCGATGTCGCCACGAAGCGGGAAGAAAAAGAGACTGAAGTACTCCATACCGGCGATGCCCCTGGTCCTGATGCTCAAGTAATAGGGGCGCTTGAGGAAGATAAGCCCGAGGATCCTTCACCCGTAGAGGGGCATGATGATGTCAAAATCACAGGCGCTTCCGAGCATACTTCCCATTTTAGCATGTAGGAGCAACTCGAGGAGGAGGAGAAAGAGAGAACTAAAGTTAAGACAGAATCCTAGGTGCTAGAACTCGACGATCCCCTAAATAGGTCATTGAAGGTCATTCTCCCCGGTGGGAACACACCTCTGGAAGTTACCCCTCCTTCCTCGGATACGACATTGCTTGGAAGCAAGGGGTCTAGAAGAAAACACTCAGTTGAGGAGACTTCGAAGAAGCCGAAGAAAACCGAAGAAGTAGTCATCGTCCGGTCAATTTTCGCTCAACTCAAGTAACTTATAACCATGTAGTTGTTTTCCTCTCTCTTTTTTATAGTCATTGTAGATAGATTTTGGCTCCAGACTTCAAAGAAGTTGTAATGAAACTTATTTTTCGATTAGTATACAAAAAATTTCTTCTTTGTATTCCCAGACTCTCATCACTTAGCTTATGATTTAATCTGTAATTGAAATTCAAAGTCTTGTAGGTCATGTCAACTCTAGTCCGCTTTCATAGGACTTGGAGATTTTTGGATTATTTATACTCCAGTCCGCACTCTAGGGACTTTGAGATTTTTGAATCATTTATACTCTAGTCCGCATTCTGGGAACTCAGAGTACTCTAGTCCTCACTTTGGGGACTTAGAGATTTTTTGAATCATTTATACTCTAGTCCACATTCTGGGGACTCAGAGTACTCTAGTCCACACTCTGGGGACTTAGAGATTTTTGAATCATTTATACTCTAGTCCACACTCTGGGGACTCAGAGTAGTCTAGTCCGCACTCTGGGGACTCAGAGTACTCTAGTCCGCACTATGGGGACTTAGAGATTTTTTGAATCGTTTATACTCTAGTCTGCAATCTGGGGACTCAGAGTACTCTAGTACGCACTCTGGGGACTTAGAGATTTTTGAATCGTCTATACTCTAGTCCGCACTCTGGGGACTCAAAGTACTCAAGTCCGCACTCTGGGGACTTAGAGATTTTTTGAATTGTCTATACTCTAGTCCTCACTCTAGGGACTCAGAGTACTCAAGTCCGCACTCTGGGGACCTAGAGATTTTTGAATCATTTATACTCTAGTCCGCACTCTAGGGATTCAGAGTACTCTAGTTCGCACTGTGGGGACTTAGAGATTTTTTGAATCATTTGTTGATCGACTTTTAGTTTTGTGTGTGCGTTCATACGCCAGACAAATTAATGCAATTTAATTTTGCCATGGAATTATAAAACACAGAACACCAATAGTTCATAGAAAAATAACTTCGAGCGTTTATTGATTGTAAAAAATAGGGACAAAATGAATTGTTTTATTACATGTCGGAAACAGAGAACAACAAAAGAAACATATACTGGAAAAATTGCTACTAAAATGCAAAAGAAATAGCCTAAGTATAATAACGGTGCAAATGCTCGCTATTCCATGCTTTGGGGAGTGTCACGCCATCAACAGTCGCTAGCTTGAAGGTTCCTTCTCCAAGCCTCCGTTCGATGACGTAGGGACCTTCCCATGTGGGATTCATATGTAACGGGACCGGAAAAACTCGCTTCAAAACAAGGTTGTCCACATCGAAAGTTCTTGGTCGAACTTTTTCCTTATAATATCGGGCGAATCGGTGCCGATATGCGGCCGCCCTTAAATCAGCTTCTTCACGTTTCTCGTTAACAAAGTCCAATGACTCCAGTAAAAGATCTCGGTTCGTTTTAGGATCATAATGAGTCACCCAGTGAGAAGGAACTTCAAGTTCCACGGTTATAACAGCTTCAATGCCGTATGCTAAGGCGAAAGGAGTGTGGCCAGTCGCAGACTTGTAGGTGGTTCTATAGGCCCAGAGTGTTGTTGGAAACTCATCTACCCACTTGCCTCTAGCCTTCTCCAAACTTTTTTTCAAGATGAACTTGATTATCTTATTTACGGCTTCAACTTGCCCATTCGCTTTAGGGTGAGCGACTGCTGCAAACCTTTTCTCAATGTAATATTTTTGGCAGAACTCTTTGAATTCTCTACTCTCAAATTGAGTTCCATGGTCAGTAATGATAGTCCATGGGAGACCAAAGCGGCATATAATGTTTCTCACAACAAAGTTAACGACCTTTTTGGTGGTGATCGTAGCTAATGGCTCCACTTCTGCCCACTTGGTGAAGTAATCGACCGCTGCGATTGTGTATTTCGCACCACCTTTGGAGATTGGCAAGGAGCTGATTATATCAATCCCTCATATTGCAAATGACCATGGACTAACCATTTGCGTGAGTTCCATCGGCGGTACTCTCGGGATCTTTGCATACTTTTGATATTTGTCGCATCTCCTTACATAGTCCGTGGTGTCCCGATTCACGATCGGCTAATAGTATCCATAGCGAAGTATCTTTTTGGCTAGTGTCTGCCCCCCCAGTATGGTTGCTACATTCTCCTTCATGGACTTCTCTTAAAACCCGCTTTATCTCATCGTGGACGATGCACCTAAGCAAGGGAACGGAGAATCCCTTTCGATACATCATTCCATCTTGCATTATATACCATGAGGCCTTGCGAACGACTTGTCGTCTCTCGTTCTTTCTCCCGGGCAAGGTTCCGTGTAGCAAGTATTCTTTGAACGGGGTCATCCATGACTCCCTTTCAGTTTCCGTCTCTGACACAAAATCTACCTCCATCTCATTTATACTCGGGGCCTGTAAAGTTTCAACGGGAACCAAGCCCATCTGCTGTGCATCACTAGTGCTTGCAAATTTTGCCAATGAATCGACTTTCTCGTTTTGTTTGCACGCAATGTGCGAAATATCGTAGTATTCGAGGTCCGCCAACAATTCTTGAACCCGAGTGAGGTATGGGGAAGCCTTTCCCCCTTTGCCTGGTAGTCTCCCTGTACTTGGTACACTGCCAACTGTGAGTCACAAAAGATTTCAACCAATTTCACTCCAAGTTCTTTGGAAAGCTTCAGTCCAGCGATCAACGCTTCATATTCGGCTTCGTTGTTCGTAGCGGGGAAATTAAGTTTCAAAGCATAACAAATCATTCGGTTCCCGGGAGTTACTAGAATAACACCAGCCCCAGAACAATGGTTGTTGGATGCCCCATCGGTATATAGCTTCCATCTAACAGTGGGAATCACATCACTTCCACTTGGCTCGTCTGATATGGTGAACTCTGCAATGAAATTTGCTAGCGCTTGCCCCTGGATAGCCCTCCATGGCAGGTAGGTGATGTCGAACTGACTTAGCTCAATGTTCCATTTGAGTAGCCTTCCAGAAGTCTCCTGTCGTTGGAGCACCTGCCGTAAGGGTTGATCGGTATAAATACTGACTGGATGTGCCTGGAAATATGGGCGGAGCTTGCATGATGCGATAACCAAATAGTAAGCCAACTTCTCAATCTTAAGATAATTTCGCTCTGCCCCCGTTAAACGCTTACTAACATAGTACACTGGCTTTTGGATTCGGTCCTCCTCACGAACCAAAGCTGCAATGATGGCATGCTGGGATACGGCCAAGTAAACGTACAACTCCTCATGGTTTACGAGTTTTGACAGAATAGGGGGCCTCTCCAAGTGTCTCACCAGAGCTCGGAACGCGTCCTCACAATTCGGTATCCATTTAAAATTTATTTTCTCTTTCCTTATCACATCAAAGAAAGGAATACACTTGTCAGTTGCTCTAGATATAAATCAACTCAACGCAACGACTTTCCCATTCAGGCTTTGCACTTGCTTTATAGTTCTGGGTGCTTGTATGTCTCGAATAGCTTGAATCTTTTCTGGGTTGGCTTCGATTCCCCGTGCGTTGACAATGAAACTCAAAAACTTCCTCGACACAATGCCAAAGAAACATTTCAATGGATTGATTTTAATTCTGTAAAATTTGAGTATATCAAACATCTCTGCTAAGTCTCAAATGTGGTCGTTTGACTGTCGTGACTTCACGAGAATATCATCCACATAGACTTCCATCGTTTTACCAATCTGGTATTTAAACATCCAATTCACCAAACGTTGATAAGTTGCCCCTGCGTTCTTCAACCTGAAAGGCATCACTACATAACAGTACATTCCAACATCCGTGACAAAACTGGTATGCTCCTGATCCGAAATGTGCATAGGGATTTGATTGTATCCCGAATACGCATCCATAAATGGCAACAACTCATGTCCTGCTGTCGAGTCGACCAGCTGATCAATTCTGGGCAATGGAAAACTATCCTTAGGGCATGCCTTGTTTAGGTCCGAGTAATAAACATAGGTCCTCCACTTCCCATTTTCCTTCCTCACCAGTACGGGATTAGATATCCATTCAGGATAGAGGGCGTCGCGGACGAACCTATTGGCTTTGAGTTTATCCACCTCCTCTTTGAGAGTAGCGGACCTCTCCGGGTCCATACCTCTCTTCTTTTGTTTCACTGTCACATACTTCGGGTCAACGTTCAACATATGACTTGCGATGGCGGGAGAAATCCCACACATATCAGAATGGGTCCAAGTGAAAACATCTAGATTCGCTCGGAGGAAATCAATAAGATCCCCTATCATTGAGGGGCTGAGCTGTGATCCAATATTAAATACCCGTGATGGGTCATCATGGCTGACTGGAATGTCAATCGTCAGTTCAGCCGGTGCCACCTTGGCCTCCTTGGGTTCTTCATCATCATCTCTCGGATCTATGTCTCTATAGATCCGACTGTGTTACCCAAGACAAGGCTCAGGCGCTACTTGCCAATTTTCTGCAACATGGATGCGGACAGGGTTGTCCACACCCTTTCCCTTCTCTCTTCGCCGGGCTTCTCTCAGCTCAGCCACATAACAAGCACGACCAGTCACTTGATCGCCATGCACTACACCAACTCCTCTATCTGTTGGAAATTTCAATGCCAAACACCATGAGGCCGAAGCTGCCCTAAACTCCGCCATGGCCGGTCGGCCCAGAAAAACATTTTACGGGGAATCAACATCCAAAAAAATGAACGGTAGGATCCGTACCCTCCTGCGTTCACCTTCTCCTAGTTCAAATAGCAATTCAACAAAACCTATTGCATCAGTAGCTGCACCATTAAAGCCGTAAATGCGGGCTTTAGATGGTTTCCGATCCTTTGCCTCCATCTTCATTTGGTCATACGCCTTTTTGAAGATAATATTAACAGAACTCCCACAATCAATTAGTATCCTTCTCACAAGCGTCGGTCCAATCGTAGCTGAGATAACCATCAGGTCAATGGTAGGTGCCTCCACCTGATTGGCATCCTTGCTCCTGAATACTATATCATCAGTCATCATTTGCTGCTGTTTCGCTGGAGTCCCATCTTCTATGTTCGAGCAGCATTCGAAACCTGCATGCTTCAAGGAACTAGCATAGCGTTCCATTTCTTGCCAACTCTTGTCCGCCGGATGATGTCCACCGATTACCGTGTTTATGACCAGTCTTCCTCCGGTTCGAGCGGGTTCCTCAGGTCGATGTGAAGCTTGCCCATGATTGGGGTCGGATGTCCCCTATCCACCTTCCTGCGGATTCTTAACAAACTGCTGTAACTTCTTCTGGCAAATCAGCTTTTCTATAGCATCATGGAGGTGTCTGCACTCTTTAGTATTGTGCCCATAGGTCTCGTGAAACCGACAATACTTTCCAGTCTGCTTTTGTTCCTTAGTCGATTCCTTTAGGCACGGCTTTCGGTATTGGAATGTATTACAATTTGATAGATAAATATTCTCCAAAGATGTATTCAGAGGCGTATATTCGCTGTAGGTTGGGATTCTTGGTTTCCACTTTCCTACTTCCCTCTTTCGTCTGGAATTTCCTCCCCCGGAACCTTTAGACTGCTCCGGCTTATTTTGAACATTGACTTGGACCTTACCAGAGTTTTCGCCAGATTGCTTTACCGCAATGTTGCTTTGCACTGCTTCCTTGCTGGGCCCTGGTGCACTGCTCCATCTTGACCACCTGGCCTCTTCCCTTCTCATGAATTGGTTCGTCTTTGAATAAAAGCGTTCCAGGGTAGTCGGTGGTTTGCCTGCCAGCCAATCACCAAACTCTGAGTCCGGATCTACTCCCCCCATCACGGCCATAAGGATAGCATGGTCATTCAGGTTACTAACTTCGGTAGCAGCAACGTGAAATCTTTGCAAATAATCCTTCAACGACTCCCTAGGAGCCTGGATCACACTGGACAACGACATCATGTCCTTTGGGCGAGTGGCATGGATCCTAAACTGCTCCAAGAACTTCGTCGCTAACTCATCAAACCTGGAGATCGATCGCGGGGGAAGTCTGGTGAACCACATGGAAGCGATTACGGATAGGGTTATTGGGAAGCATCTCCATTTGGTCGCATCATTTGCCCTAGCCGAGTCCATCATCCACTCGTATCTCATTATGTGCTGTTGGGGGTCGGTCTTCCCTTCATAAGCTGGAATAGTAGGCATGCTGAATTTCCGGGGGTACTCAACTGGTAGGATGGTATTTATAAACGGAATATGGCTACTAGATATGCCCCAATCATCATTGGTTAAGCCCTAATTCTCCCTCATCAATTGCCTGATCATAGCTGACAAACTCGAAGTCTGGATGGGAGGTGGCAAGTCGGTATCCGTCCTGCATGATTGTTCCGGCTGGTGCCTCCTCGGTAGGCGATCACCTAAGTGTGCATCCTGAGGACCTGCTTCACTACGACCCTAGCGAGGTGGTGGACCAGCTCCCAAGCGTGCTCCAGATCCTAAGTTTCCCACTCTAGAATCTATGAACTCTTGAGAATGAACTTGGTCTCCTTCGGGGGATTTCCTCAATCCAGTAGCAACAAAGCAGATCCTAACAGCTTGAGAATGTATCGTTCTCAGTGAAAGCACCAAAATGTTAGCACCAAAATTGGTCACTAACACCCTTGAATAGAATTGTATAGAGAGATTAATGAAGAAAGTAAATTAAAGCAGAGAAGTAACGCAATTGAGTGCAAAAAGAACAACAAAAACGAAAACACCAGATTTATAGTGGTTTAGCGTAATTGCGTACGTCCACTTTGAATATGATCTTTATTAATTTTCCAATCACTTGAGTACAGATACAATCCGTGAACAAACAACTTGAATACAAGTTTGAATAGGAAAGAAACAAGTACAGAAAATGGCAGAGCCTTCCTGGCGTTCTCAAAAAAAGCTCTCTTCAGCTGTACCCATGCCCCTCTATTTATAGACAAAGACAGGCTAGATCCCCTGCGCAAGCCCATGACCTAGACAACTCAGCCCACAAGTGATGCCCCTGGACGACCGACCCAGGTACACCGAGCCACTTTGGCCGAACCATGGGTCCCCTGAGGATGACTCGAAGCACCCTCTCAAATGACTCAAAGCAAGTGGCGGTGTGACTCGAAGCATAGAAGCATCGACCGTATCTCCTGTGGTAACTTGTTGTCTTCTCTGATACATACCGAACCAAATATGTCGAGCCACCAAGACTGGGTCCAAGGTGTCGACCCATATGTACCAAGCGACAAATGCCGAACCATGTACGACAGATCCACCTTAGCCTTCTCACCATGACCGAGCGACAAATGCCGAACCATGTACGACCGATCCACCTTAGCCTTCTCACCATGGCCGAACGATATATGCCGAACCATGTATGACCGATCCACCTTAGCCTTCTCACCATGATAGCTGCCTACCGATCCACATATACAAGCCGACCCAAGCGAGTTGCATCAATCTTTCATATCTCCAATCCTTTCTTGACTTGATTCTCGTTCGAGCCCAATCATATCTTCTGCAACTATCGTCTTATAGCTTGGCCAAGTAGCCGGGTAACAATAGCCATGAGCATCCTCACAATACCCTGCTTTGAGTAGATCAAAAAACATTTCGAGTATCAACGATCCCTTAGCACACGTATTTGAGCCCTTTCCTTGCTCCATCCAATTTCCTTTATTCTCAGGAACCATTCTACATTCCTCCATTCCATGATAGAACTATTCAATCGTTCTATCCCGTTGGTCACCATTCTTAGAACCCGCCTTTTCTGGATAACCATTCCCACGACTCTATTTAACATCGAGCAGCCATCATCGAAACCTAACTCCTTTCAAGTCCCTACTCTCATTGTGCCACTATGTCGCCTTCAAACCCAATCGATGTAACAAACACCTTCAACACAACCTGCAGATTTTCAACTCCCCTTCTAGGAAGTTTCATTCCCATCCTATCAACATAGGTAACTCGGTACCGAGCTATCATAGCTCAACACCGAGCTATATACTCGGCCAATTTTGGCTAAGTCTTCTTCCATGTTCCTAGTACTTCCTTCCCTATGTGCTTTAGACCCCAACCCATCCTTCAACATAGCTCGGCTCCCATCTAAAGCTTCCATTTCCAAGTTCTAGAGATAGCTCGGCATAATACCCAATACTTAGCCATCTTCCTACATCTTTTCCTTTTCCATCTCCTCTAGACATTCGCCATCGAGCCATCAACTGGCCAACCTATTTTGGCCACTAAAAATAGCTCGGTACCGACCTATGTAGTTAACCCCGTTCTTGCTACGAATTGAAACTTGGACTCCTTCCATACTTCAAAGCCCCTTCTACAAGTTTCATCCAATTCCGACCATCTTTGCCTTCGATTTGCCGAATTCCCCAAGCTATTCTCCAACTACCTAAAACACTAGCAAATAACATCAAAGCACAACATACAATCTTAGAAAATCATGTATATACATCCATTCATACATACAATATATAAGAATAGGATAATCAAGCAAATCCCAACTTAGATCTAACATTTGTACTTGCATATGAATATGCGGGTTTACAAAACCATTTCAAAACCACTTTTAAAGCTTTTAAAATCCATTCATAAACATGTACAAAAATGTAGTTAAGGTTAGAAAATATTTTAGGGTCAAAATCATGTTAGAAACAACGTTTCTAACTATATAAACATGCACAGTAGAGTAAGAGGTCAAGAACCACTCACCAAATACCCAAAATACCAATTTTTCTCCTTAAATCTAAAGTAGACAGCAAAGGAGATGGACCCAAATTAGTAAAAATGATAATCTAAAGCTTTCCTATGCTAATCACCCCTTCTAATCAATGATTTGGGTAAGATTAGTATGGAAAATGTGTAATTTTTGATAAAATTAGGGCTAATGGAGGTTTAGAGCTATTTTGGGGAAGATGAAAATAACTTAGATCAATTCCTACAGTCTCATCTTGGCCCAATTTCGAGATGAGTTAATGGGCCTAAGTACGAGCTTAGTTAATTATCCACTAAAACTGGCCAGCAGCAGCCAAAACTTAAAATAGCTATAACTTTCAAACGATAAGTTTGTTTTTCTATTATGACCACTCTACATAACTGAAAACCATCTTCCTGAAACAATGGAAGTGGTTTGAGACTCTAATTCAACTTCTATCAAAAGTTATAGTCCAAAAAATATTTTCACGGTTAAAATGGTTACATAGAAATTTGAAAAAAATCATAGATATGGAAAATGCCCCTAAGAGTCACTTTTTAAAATTTTAGAGTTATACGATGTAACGACCCGTATTTTTAACTATTTTAAATTATTGAATTTAATATGATTATTGAACAAAAATGGTTAGAAATAAAAATTTAATGATTTATTTATGTAATTTATTTATTGTGAACTTGAATAAAATTTTGAAATAATAATTTCAATAAGATTTAAGGAAATCATTTGTATTAGAATGAAGTTCAATATATTTAATATGTTGTAATCAATAGCATGAATTGAATAATGAATGTTGAATAGCATGAATAGAATGCTGTTAAGAATTTTGAAGAAGGTCTTATATTATGTTTGGTTGGAGAGGAACAATAGGGTGTTTAAAGGGCAAGCTTCCCCTAAACATGTATTGGTCCTTTCCATTACTAGTAACATATAGGTTTGCTTATGCTTTCATTTGTCTTGTGATGGTCAGCATGTTGTAATTCAGTGTATTATATTTTTGGTTTTTAATAATAATGGTAGGGGCCCATTCAACCCCGCTTGCTTTGCAAAAAAAAAAGAAGTAGTTGTTTATTATTTGAATTCGTTTTAAAGTTAAATTTTATAAGTTAAATAACTTATATTTCAAATATGGTGATTTATTGGATAATTAAAATTGTTTAAATTTAATATTGCAATTATTTAAACAATTGAATCTTGAATTTAATATGAATGAAAATGATGTCAAAAGTTGATATAAATTTTATTGAAACAAGAATGAAGATTATTAACTTTTAAAATTGAATTTAAAGCGATTAAATTTATTTTGGAAATTTCTTGTTTTAATTAACGAGTAAAAATAGCCTTTTTGGGAACTGTCTCGGATTTTGGTGAAACCTCTTTCATCGGATCCGTAATAATGGATTATTATAGGATTTCAAGTTTCGTAGCGATCGGACTTATAGTTTGTCCATGCGAGCTTGAAACGCGTAGAAATCAATTAAAGAAATTTAATTAAAATAATTTGATTCTGAAAAGTTATCTTCTGAATATGATAGATTTGGCTCCCGATACATATTCCATTGTGTTCGGAATAGGGGTATAATGTATAGAACGCCAGACGGCATGCTTCGTTTGGAGTTCAGAAAATTTATGTGTGAATAGTGTCGGAGATTTTTATATAAGGCAATGTATTGTTTTCATTTCGTCAAGCCCTAATCGAAAAGTGCAGCCGTTCTCCTTTTAAATTGATTAATGGCCGCAATTCAACCGTCTTCTTCCTCTTTGTAACGACCCGTAATTTTCGGAAATTTAAAAATAGTTAATTTAATAAGATTTTGTGATTTATTGTAGGAAGAAATAGAAATTTGTGATTTAATAATAAGAATATAACTGGAATAAAATGTAATAGTATTAATTGAAGGTAACCTATAATTGCTTTGAATGTGATTCCAATTAAATCAAATGATTAAAAGTCATGATTGGTTATAGATTGTAAATTAATTATAATAAGGTGTGTATTAATTGATAATTGGATTTAAAGAGTAATTGGTAATGTAAATGTTGATTAATTAATGAAATAATGTGTAATAAATTGTAATTGAATAAAACTAGTGTTGTAGTAGTAATTATAACACTTGTTGTGGATAATAAACTTATAAGATGTGACTAAAAGTTAATGGTGACTATTGTTGTTTGTTACCAATTTATTTAATCAATTGCAATTAAATGAAATTAAATGTTACGTAAAATGAGTTAAGACGATAACCGAAAAAGAGTGAATGCAATAAAATATATAGAAATGTTAATTATATTCATTAGGCAATAATTTATTAATAAAAGAGTGAAACCAAGATAAATAAGTTTATTGGGATTTTTAAATTATAATAAAATTGTCAAAAATTCAATATAATTGAAATACAGCAGCTAATATGGTAAAAGATGACAATTGGAGAATACTAGTGTAATAAGATATAAACAAATGTGAACTAGGTCTATAAAGTAATAATTGATTGAATAAAAAGATTGAAATCAAATTAAATCAATTTATTGGAATTAAATTTTAATTAATTGGATTTAATTACAGTTGAAATTGAACACTGTAACTGGTGTAAGATTTAACAATGAATTGACATGTAAAATTGATTTAAATTATTGTAAATGTCTAAGTAATCAAAAATGATGAAATTTTTTAGCTCATAAATATTGAATGAAAAAGGGATTTGATTAATTTAATATTAATTTATTTAATTAACGTGAAAATAGCCATTTTGGCAACTGTCTCGGATTTCGACAAAACTAGTTTCATCGGATCCGTAATGGTGAATTATTATAAGGTTTCAAGTTTCGTAGCAATCAGACTTGCCGTTTGATCATACCTCAAAACGCCTAGAAATCAATTCAATTGAAATCAATTTGGAATAAGCTGATTTTAATCTAACTTCTTCATACGATAGAATTAGGACTTGAAACCTGTTCCATTGAGTTCAAAAATATCGAAAACATCTATTTTGATATATGAGATGACCCATTTCCGTTTCGGGAACAAAACGGGCTTTTCAGGTCGTTTATCGTTCAAACCCAAATCGATCTAGTCCATTCGTTTCTATTTCTCATCTGCCTATTTATAGCCCATTATAAACCCTAACTATTTCTTATTCCAATTGTTTGTATGTACAATTCTATCTGCTTCTCTCTTTCCAATGGCAGACAAACCAAAACCAATTCCAAATTCAATTGCAAACCAAAAAAATCAAATCGAAATTCAAACTCCTCCAAACCCTAACAAATTATATACCGTTTCGAAGCTCTCGACGAGCGTAAGTCAGATCTGCAGCTTTTTTTCGATTTGGGTTTCTGTATGGCCAGAATTGGGCGATTAAATCTTAGCCGTTCATCGCGCGTTGAACAACTTCGTCCAATCGACGAATCAAGGGTACGGTTTTGTGGAGATGGTCGAGGGGGATGCATCGGTGGTGTTTGTTCGGTCGTGTGACGGTTGGATCGATCGATTTAATTCGATTAGGGTTGAATCAAGGAGCAACGGCTGCTCCTTCTTTGCGCGCATGTGGGACTGTTCGCAGGTGATCGAGAGGCTTTGGGGGAGGTTGGCGATCGCGTGGGTGAGGTCTAGCAGGCCACCGCCTGGCGTAGGCGGTGCGGTGAGTAGAGCATGATGGCGGCTGGGTTGTTGATCGCGTTTGTGTTGAGGTATTAGGGTTTTGCAGTGTGTTGCAATGGTGATGACGTGTCTTTTCTCTTATCTATTTTATTTAATTAAAAATTTTATTTTCAAATGTTCTAACGCCTATAGCTTTTACATACGAGGTCGGATTTACACACGGTTTCTTTCATTACGATCGTATCGAAATTTTGGACGACATAGAACTGGTTTGGACGAATTATGAGACTATTCAAATTTGGGCCTTTATTTGAATTTCAAATCGATTTGAAATTCAAAGATGAGTATTTTAACCCACTCACAATTACTAAACGGTCTTATGTTGGTTAAATTTAATTTATGATTTGATTAGAAGTTAATTTATTGATGTTTGGTATGTTTAAATCGTCATTCTAGTTAAATTTGACTTTATTGCATTTAATCATCGTTTAATTTAATATTGAATTTAAATTGTCAATTTAATACCTGTTATTGACTATCAGTTATCTATTGATGTTTATTGATCGATTTGGATGATGATTGTGATGGATGTTTGATTGTTGATATTGGATGACTGGATGTTGTATTTTATATTGTTATAACACTGCAAGTTCCTTATGGGTTGAAATGATACATACCCGAATGATCTATAGATTAAGGCAAAATCGGTATGAGTTGAAATGATAGACTCGAGCAATTTTATAGATTTTATTTAATTCGGGATTGCGGTTTGAAATGATATATAACCATAAAATTTTAAATTGCGGATTGAAATGATAAATATCCATATCACTTGACCCTAGGATAGAAAATTATATACGGACACCGGATTGGTTAAAGTAAATGATTTTTGAATCTTTAAATTTGAATTCAGTTTTCTGGTACTTTGAAATAGAAATTTGATTCATATAAACTGAATTATTTTCGAAAGTCCAAGTGTAAATGTGAAATTGGAATTGATTTAATGAATTGTTCAAAGGATTTAAATTGGAATTTCATAGTTGAAGTGTCAACTATAAATGAATTTATCGGAAATTGAGTTATTGGAAATGTTTGTATATAACTTTGAAATCTATTTTAAATTAATTTAAACTATTTTAATCAATTTAAAACTATTTTAATTTATTTAATCTATTTCTACCTATTTTAAACTAATTAAATATATTTAATCTATTTTAAATCTATTTAATATAATTTAAATCTATTAAATCTATTTTAAATTTATTTAATCTATTTAAAAATATATTTAATATAATTCAAATCTATTTAATTCTATTTTAAATTTATTTAATCTATTTAAAAGTCTATTTAATATAATTTAAATCTATTTAATCTATAATTAAATCTATTTAAACATATTTAACCTAATTAAATCTATTTAATATATATTTAATCTATTTAAATCAATTTAAATCTAGTTAAATCAAATTTAAATCTATTAAAAATATTTTACTATTTTAATTTATTTAAACTATTAAACTATTTATGACTATCTCAACTATTTTCTAAAAATTACAAACCATGTAAAGTTGAAGTATTTATATTTAAATCCTTGATGATGATACAACTTAAGTTGGAATTTGGAATTTATACCTTTTTGTGAAATGACATATTTGAGTCAATATGATTTTGAAAGTGAAGATGATTTCAAAAGTGGTATGGTTTGAAATCGAATATGATATTTTGATATTAAGTATGAATTGACTTTTGAAATGTAAAAGAACCATCCGGTGTGAAATAAGCGTTTGGTTGTTAAAGAGACCGGGATCAGTTATTGTCATACTCTCTGTCAATACCGAAAACTACTTTAACAACTGTGTACGTGGTGGAGATTCCAAAAATGAAGTAGGATGGTTTGGCGAACGATTCTGTATGAGGTATTAACGTAGCCCTGACTCCCGCGAGTCAGCTTGATGTGGCTAAAACAGGAGCCACGCCGGGCCAAGTGAGGTCATTCATCCTATCAGACACATTTCTTCAATATCATTCTATTACTTTGTGATTTGATTGGGTGCACCTTTGATTTGGGAGTGTGTCTCGAGGTGGGCGGTAGTAGCTGCTATCCGTTACCACCAGTCCGGATACGCAAACGGTATATCTACCCTGGGCATTGCCTTGTGTGCCTTGTAGCATGCCTTATCGCGCCTTCTATGAGTTTGTTTTGTATCGTACCTATGGAGTGCTCCGTGATAGCCCACCCGCGGGTGGAGTTTATAGTATATGTATAGACTACGACATTATATAAAATGTGTTAAGGGGGATATGGATAACGCCTTAACACTATTTTAATACTTTACTTTACTATAGACATATTATAATAGCATATTGTACTACGTAGTAGATAGTTTAACGGATCCTTAGGAGATGGAAATCCTGAACATCTCTTAAGTTATTGCACTCACGTTAGACATTGGATAGGAGATGTCAAACCCCGTAAACATCTCTGACGCCGTCACACTCATATTTATCCGTTGATTTAACTTATATAAGATCTTTTAGTTCTGACTTAAGTGTTTTGTCTTTTCAATTCGCTCGGGTCAGCCTGAGCTTTTCAGTTTTTCGAAGATTGCTTTCTAGATTACGAAGATGAAGATTTTGTACTATTATTATGTATTATATTTATTCCACTGCATCATGTTATTCCGCTGCATTTATTCATTTATTTATTATTTATTCCTGTTGTATGTAACTCTGATCTGTAATTTAAAGATATAATCAAATGTTATTTATAAACAGCTTCATGAACTGTTTATTTGACTATTATATTTTGTCATTCCGCTGCGAGATTCTGTGTTTATTTTTTCTTTCTCTGTTTTTCTTATTTACCCCAATAAAAATATGCTCCTTTTGTATGGTTTGAGTTTGACGTGTGGTTTATCGTCGATTTAAACCTTCAAAAAAGGCAGGTCGTTACAGCCTTCGATCTCCCTCATCCCTCACCTATTTATGATGAAGTCTACATGGAAGTTGTAGCTCTTGCCCCTCTTGACAACCTAAATGGTTGGATCGAGCTAGTTTCTTCAAGATTCACCAGAATCGAGACGATTAGGGCACGTGCTTTTTGCGTCCACGAGGACGAACGGCGTCGGCGGAGGCGACGATACTTCAGGCGGAGGGAGAGCGACGTGCGGGGGTCGACGCGGCATCGATGAATTGATGGCCAGTGGCCTAGGTCACATGCACACGTTAAGGGTTTGGTCGCGATAATAGGTTTCATGTTGGCCTGGGTTGAACGAGCGGAAACGAGAGGTTAGCTTAATTAAGTTTTTAATTAAGTTAATTAAATTTTTAATTACATTGTATGTTTAAAAATCCATAACTTTTTCATGCGAGGTCTGATTCGAGCAAAACAAGTTGCATTGGATTCGTATGGACGTCGTCTACGATATGGAAATGAATTGAAATTTATTTGAATCTAAAAAAAATAGTTTTAAACAAAGGTGAGTGTTTTAAATCGCTCACGAAGACTAAAATATTTTTATGTTAGTTAAATCAAAATCATGTAGTGATTTAATTTTATTGATTGATGTTTGGTAAATGAATAGACATATAACTGTGACATAGAAATTGAACTGTTAGAGTTTGAATTAACAGTTAAATTGAAATTGGAATTAAACTGCTAGTTAAATTCCCGATTATTAAAAACTAGTTAACTGTGATGATTTATTGGCTATTTTGGATGTTGATTGAGATTGGATGCTATTGGTTGATATTTTGGATGATTGAGATTGGATGTTATTGGTTTAGTGCTGTCGTATCACGGCGCATCCATATCCCCCAATGTGCTACTAGGGCATTATATGCAAACCGTACGACAATGCTTAAAAACGCGTTAAGGGGGATTAATGTAAAGCCTTAACTCTAAGAAAAATATTTATTTTATTTATTAGACATTATATATATAGCGTATTCTACTATATATAGATATTTTGATGGATCCTTAAGAGATGGAAAATCCCGTAACATCACTTGAGTTATTGCACACACGACACTGGATAGGAGATGTAAAACCCCGTAAACATCTTTGACGTTATTACACTCATGTTATATATGATATTGATTTGAATCACATAAGGATATTTTAGTCCTGACTCGAGTGTTTTGTCTTTTCATTACGCTCGGATCAACCCTGAGTTTTCAGCGCATTGAAGATCATATTTTCTGGAGGACGAAGGCGAAGATTTGGTATATTATTATTACTAGTATTATTTCACCACATTGTTTGTTCCGCTGCATTATTCTATTATTCTGTTTTATATATAACTCTGATAGATGTTGTAAAATTTTAATCAAATGTATAGTATATAGCTTTATGAACTATTTATTTGATTATTATATTTTGTCATTCCACTGCGAGATTTTGTATTTTTTTCTTCTTTTCTTATTCTTCTTAATAAACCCTATTGATTATCTGTGTTCCGGATTGCTTTGAGTTGGACATGTATGGTTTGTTGCCGACTTAAACCTTCTAAAATGCGGGTCATCACAGTTGGTATTAGAGCTTTGGTTTAGCGATAACCTTAGTTTTATGGGGTTTGACTCATTAGAGATAGGGTAGTAATACCCTAGAATGAGTTTGTTTGAGTGTGTGTGTGTGTGTGTATGAGAGCGCATACTTGTTGGTGTTATAAATTGTTTTATATTGTGTTTACTTATCCGTTGAGTTGTTTATAAATTCTAGTCGGTTCGTGGGACGCCATGTTATCGATAGGGGTTTCTAAACACTTAAACGATGCAAGTCGACATAATATTGTTTTAAAAGAGGGTAAATGCAATATTTTTGCCTAAATTATATCTTGTATAAAATGATAAATTTCATAAACCTGTATGATTATTAATGAATGTTATTTGTTAGGAGATGATAATATTTAGTTATCATTGATTATTGGTTGAATTAAATCAAAAACGAATACTTTGTGAACTCCACTTCATGAAGCGTTCGATAATTAAATTAAATTGAAATCTAATTACAATAATAATTGTTTGAAATAACAAAGATGTAAATTAATGAAATGTTTTCATAATAAGGTAATGGAGTTGTATGAGTATATTTATAATATAGCTTATAAATAGAAAGGATTTAAAAGTTGAGAATTTGAGAACTTAAATCCCAGTGCTTTTGAAATTCTTTTCTAAGATTTTGAAAATAATATTAGTATTATTTAAAAATATTTACAAATAGCAATTGTTTCAAAAGGAATTAAAAGGAAATAAGTCCTATACTCCTCTCTTCTATCGTTGGGAAATAATTTCGGTGATGACGGCCACATCATCAACATTCATTTTCGAGTCTCAAAGTGGGGGAGACCACTTAGTAGCTTTGCTACGCATTTGGTTCGATAAACAGATTTTGATTTAAAAATTTCTAAATATGATTTGATATATATATATATATAAGATATGAGTATATGTATTATTTCAAAAAAATTTGAAATGAACCCGGTATTTAAATTCTTAAGTTCTTGTCAACTAATGGTTTTCAGTTGTAGGAATAAAGTGAATTTTTTTAGTCGGAAGCATCTAAAATGAGAAATAAGAAATTGAAGCTAAGTGTTTAAATGAAATATGAGTAGTTAAATTATAACTCTTAAATTTCAAGTTAATGGAAATTTAAACTTGTGTAAATTATTGAACATTCTTGTTAACTAAAATGAATAAGAAAAATTTGTATAACACTCAATTACATTCTAAAAACGTATATAAAACTTACCGGAAATGTTTAAAAAGTTGAAATGTTAAATATGAATATGTAATAGAATATTATACAAGTTTTAACTTAAGTAATAAAAATGTTTCAAATTGAAATTGTGTTTAAAGAAATGTTAAATGAATAATTTGAGTAGAAAAAAGAAAATACTATTTAGATATGAACTTAAGAAAAGGTAAACAAATAATAAATTAAATCATATCTTGTAAATTGTTTGTAAAATAAATAAATAAATTTGCAAAGGATGTTTTAAGATTTAGTTGTAGCTTTCTAAGATAATTATAATTTGAGTTATATTGTGTAAAAGAAGATACATCTATATAAAATGATTATAAACTTAATAAATGATTAATGAAATAAGAAGTTGAAATTTGAATTCTGAAATGAAATTTTACTTAAGTCAAGTTGAATGGAATGAATTGATGAAATAAGTTAATGAAATGAATTATAAGATGAAAGTTAACTTAAGAAAAGTTGAATGAAATTAGTTGTGATAAAAAGAAAAAAATAATTAATATGAATTTGAGTTATAAAATAAAATTTACTTTAGTAAATTTAGTGATATGAATTAATGAAATGAACTATGAAGTGAACCAATGAATTAATATGACCTTAAGTTATGAAATAATAATAAACATGAGTTGCATTTTTATAAAATGTTTATAATAAACTTAAATGGTTTTGTGAAATGGTTTATAAATGATATGGTTTTGTGAAATGGTTTATAAATGATATTAGTACTAAAGAGAATATACTAAGTGGTAATGAAATAAAATTTAACTTAAATAAGATTAAATGAAATGATTTTATAAAATGGTCCATAAATGAATTGATATGAAATGTGTTAAAAAAAGTGAAATAATTGAAATTTGAATAAATTGAATGTAAATGAAACAGATGTGAATAAATTGGAAGTAAACCAATTAAATGTTAATAAAGAATGGATGTTAATAAAAAATAATAGTGTATAAATTAACTATTGACATTGGATAATGTAAATTCATATAGTTATGAATTAATTGGATAAATATTAATTGTTGGATGGTTTCTTTTGTCGTAAATCATTGTTATTACTTTTTTGACTGCATATGATTGTTATGTCGTGTATTCGTGCTCGTGTTTATGGTTTGGATTCAGAATTCATGTTATATAGTTCTATTAAACTCATATATGTTTTCTATATCTTTTATATGCAACTAATATTCTAATTTGAGTTGAGATAGGTACATATGAAGACCGTTTGGACGTATACACGGGTTTGATTTGCTTTTGCTTGCTTAATATGAGTGAACTTCTCATATTAATAATAATAAGGAACATATCTCGAATTACATACCGCACTTTTATATTTTTCCCCACGGGATGCCTCATCATTAAGATGAAATGTATATTTGTGTTATATATCTATATTGTAAATTTTTACCATCGACCTGCGCAAAGGAGACGCTGTCGAAATTTTTCGTAAATCCGGGTGTTAGAAAATTTTTGAGATTTTAAAAACTTTTATAACTTGTTTTTATGAATAAGTTGTAATTTCTGTAAAGCCGATATCGGAGTGGCATAGTGGAAGCATAGTAAAGGTTTTCAAATAAGATTTTAAAGTTTTGTAAATTAATTATTTTGAGTAAAATATATCGTATGTTAAATTCCTTACTTAACCCCTTTTCGAGGACGAAAAGTTTTGAGTGGGGGAGAATTTAACGACCCATATTTTTAACTATTTTAAATTATTGAATTTAATACGATTATTGAAAAAAAATGGTTAGAAATAAAAACATAATGATTTATTTATGTAATTTATTTATTGTGAAGTTGAATAAAATTTTGAAATAATAACTTTGATAAGATTTAAAAAAATCATTTGTATTAAAATGAAGTTCAATATATTTAATGTGCTGTAATCAATCACATGAACTGAATAATGAATGTTGAATTACTGTAAAATGGAAGTAGTTGTTTATTATTTGAATTCGTTTTAAAGTTAAATTTTATAAGTTAAATAACTTATCTTTCAAATACGGTGATTTATTAGATAATTAAAATTGTTTAAATTTAATATTGCAATTATTTAAATAATTGAATCTTGAGTTTAATATGAATGAAAATAATGTCGGAAGTTGATTTAAATTTTAATTAAACAAGAATGAAGATTGTTAACTTTTAAAATTGAATTTAAAGTGATTAAATTTATTTTGGAAATTTCTTGTTTTAATTAACGAGTAAAAATAGCCTTTTTGGGCACTGTCTCGAATGTCGACGAAACCAGTTTCATCGGATCCATAATAGTAAATTATTATAGGATTTCAAGTTTCGTAGCGATTGGACTTATCGTTTGGTCATGCGAGCTTGAAACGTGTAGAAATCAATTAAAGGAATTAAGTTAAAATAATTTGATTTTGAAAATTTATCTTCTGAATATGGTGGAATTGGCTCCCGATACATATTCCATTGTGTTCGAAATAGGGGTATAACATATAGAATGCCAGGCGGCACACTTCGTTTGGAGTTCGGAAAATTTATGTGTGAATAGTATCGGAGATTTTTATATAAGGCAAAGTATTGTTTTCATTTCGTCAAGCCCTAATCGAAAAGCACAGCCGTTCTCCTTTTAAATCGATTAATGGCTACAATTCAACCGTCTTCTTCCCCTTCGATCTCCCTCATCCCTTACCTATTCACGACGAAGTCTACATGGAAGTTGTAGCTCTCGCCCCCCTCTACAACCTGAACGGTTGGATCGAGCTAGTTTCTTTGAGATTCACCAGAATCGAGGCGATTAGGGCGTGCGGTTTTTGGGTCCACAAGGATGAACGGCGGCGGCGGAGGCGACGATACTTCAGGCGGAGGGAGAGCGGCGTGCAGCGGTCGACGCGGTGTCGATGGATTGATGGCCGATGGCTTGGCGTGCGCGTTAAGGGTTTGGTCGCGATAATGGGTTTCACGTTGGCCTGGGTTGAACGAGCGGGAATGAGAGGTTAGGTTAATTAAGTTGTTAATTGAGTTAATTAAATTTTTAATTATATTGAATGTTTAAAAATCCTTAACCTTTTCATGCGAGGTCCGATTCGAGCGAAACAAGTTGCATTGGATTCGTATTGACGTCGTCTACCACATGGAATTGAATTGAAATTTATTTGAATCTAAAAAAATTTCAGTTTCAAATAAAGGTGAGTGTTTTAAACCGCTCACAAATACTGAAATATTTTTATGTTAGTTAAATTTATTGATTGGTGTTTGGTAAATGAACTGACATTGAATTGTGACATAGGAATTGAACTGTTAGAGTTTGAATTGACAGTTAAATAGAAATTGAAATTAAACTGCTAGTTAAATTCCCGATTATTGAAAACTAGTTAACCGATATTACATCGCTATCCCAGCGAAATCAAACGTAGATTATAGGCAATCACTGCCACTCGACTTACGCTATGGAACTGCGATAGATCGTAGTTACAACAAAGGTTACGTTCCCATCATGACAAAACCCAATGTAACTGTAGGCATCAGCACCACCCGACTTACGCTACTAAACAAATGATCATCAGGAACTCGAGTTTCTGTCCGGATGTCCTCTGGGATCCCAATTTCATTGAACCCGCCCTTAGGGTTCTAGGCAGAACCACCTAGTGGATCTCCTACTATAAGTTTCAACTCTCATAGGGGTGCCTTTTTTCCATACCTTTCTCAAAACATATCATACTATATATATATATATATAGTACCTTTCAAATCATACCCTTTATATGTATCACATATGAACTTCATTTATACAAAATCGATATCTTCAAAATCGATAATTCTCAAATTTGGTTTACCAAATTTCCAAAATTGACTTTTTGCCAAAATCAAAAGCCTTTCAAAATCAATGGTTCCCAAAACATTTCCAGTTTTATTCTCATATATAAATATAAAATCATTATTTCAACTTGAATAAATTTTCAGATCAATAATGTCTGAGTCCACTTCATACTTGTATAAATTCTATTAAAGTATTCCAAATATCTTTCAAAGATCATTTCCTTCCGGTTATACTTCAATAAGGGAAGTTTGAATATATAACAAATATATATAACCTCATTAATGCCAAAACAATTTTTTTCAAGTTCGATTACCCTTTCAAGTTATTTGTAACATTACTTACTTCTTATAAAGTGAGGTTCCAATCATGGTACTATCCAACCTTCATTTAATATCATCATATTTATTCAAAATATACCATTATACTTCAAAATCATTTTTATCTTAATATTCCGATTTCGGTTCCATTTCAATTTTCCATTTGGGTTAATACTTCAATTTTATCCTAATTCGTATTTAAATCCATGATTTAAATATAAACAATTTCCACTCCGACCAGTTTGAATTTAGAAAAGCTTGAATAGTTTTAAAATAGTTAAATAGTTAATATAAGATAGCTCAAGTTTTAAAAATAATGGTTTGTATAATAAATAGCTTGGAAAATCAAAATAATTTGAATATTTAAGAAGATATATTTTAGACAGTTATATTAAAATAGTTTATTTGAAAATAGTTTCTGTGGTGACCCTCACTCTAAAACACATAGATTTTTTTTCCAAACGTTCAAGAGGAATTCACCACTAAACCCCAATTCTTTTATATTTGAATATTTATATAATTTCCAAATATTTTTCCCAAGACCCTGGATTTACCAATATAATCATATCAGTGTACAAACAAATTAAGACAATCATATATTTGATGATATACAATTGTTCCTTTCTTTCTTTTTTATCAGGGGGAATTTAAATCAAACAGAAATCAAAATACCATACAAGTTATTGACATAGCCACTTATTTCTTTTCTAAATCTTATTCTACTGCCAGAGGTACATTTTGGCAATTTATAACACTTATATATATATTTGACTTGCAGAGCACAGTACATTTTTTTTATGCTATCTAGGCTTTCTGCCTAACTAATCCTATTAACACAAAAATAGTATTTAATTGACCTTATGATAGTCATCAAGTGTTTATATGAGATTACTTACAAATTATACTTGCAGGCATGGATATTGGAACTAATTTTCCATTTATCATTTCAGGTTGAACAATTGAAGTCATTTTGCATTTTTAAGTTTAACATGGTGCAGACTTAAATACTTGGTGTTTTACTGGAAATGCTTGGTGTTTCCTTTGTTTTGTCCCGGAAGCACCTACACTTCATTAATTGAAATGAAGTGGTTCCAGGCTCCAAGGGTTTGACCCATGGCCATCTTGGCCGGCCATAGTCCCTTATTTACCACTTTCAAACCCATGTTTCTCAAATAAACTTCTTCAAAAGCTTCTCCTAACACCAGCATATTTCTTCCTTATGTATGTTCCTGGGAATTCATCCATCTATGCTAACAACCAAAAACACAAAATGCTTCCAGGTTTGTTTCTTTTATAATCTCTTTTTTTATCTTGAAATCAGATACATTAATGCAATGTTATAGACTCATCAGAATATATGCACAAATCAGTATCAATTATCTGCCATGCATACATTTATTCCACTTGAACATTTCTTATCCAAATCTTGTCAACTCCATTATTATTTTAAAGAAAATTATATAATAAGCTCAGGCAATAAAACCAGAGATCATCACATACACATTTTATATTTATGTGTTATGTCCATCCCCTTGTTTTCTCCAAATCAGATAATCATAAAATCAATAGGTAATCAAACTCCATCAAAGATCATTTAAAATAAGTTTTACTTAAGTACAAGTTTTAATCCAAATACTCAAAAAACCCCTTACAATTAACTCCAACTACCACATGTGATCTGACTATTAACATCATTACAAGCATCTGCAAATTCAAAACAAGTCTCTTTTATTTATACTAGCAGCTAATGCCTTCTTCACTCATCAATCCAACTTCAATTTCCTGCAAGCAATTCATTGAGCTGCCCCAAAAATTTTTGAGACACCCAGATGATTGCAAGGGCAACCAAAAGGGTCAGTTTATACTGGTGTGAACATTAATCAAAATTTTTATACACATATTCATATTTCCATTTCTAGATAAATAAACTCAGATTTTATTCTTCCAATCTCACCCAGTAATTCATCAGAACATCACATTAATCCTGATTAATTTAACTCCCTGTCTAGATATTCATAACCCAAATTTATAAATCCCATTCCTTATTTATTTTATGGTCTATATATCCTTGTCAAATGAACACTATGTATGCATTGTGAAGGAAACTCCCAGGTTTTTAAATTATTCCAACACACAAAGGCCTCAGGGTGCAGTTGCACCATGCATATACTTGCTCCCACCTGAAGCAAGCAGATCATTGACTAACTCCCAAGTGACCAATTTAGTTTCTCTTCCATTCATTCATATTTCAGAAAGATATAACTGCTTGTATACTTTCTGGTTCAACCCCATGATTTTTATTTATTAGCCTTATTACAGGAAATACAACATTCCTTTGGTCTTCCAAAAAAAAAAATTTGAGCATCATGATCCTGCTATATTATTGTGAATAAATGGATAAGGGTTTTATTAAGGAAGCCCCTCAAAAACCCAGAAATTCTCTTCTGACTTGTGATATGAATGTTGAGCTTCATGCTTCATTATCTAAGAAATAGACATAAGCTAGATCACTGTCTTGCTGCCTATTCCCTAAATAATGTAGATCCATACTCCATAATAATAAAGCAGAACAAAAGTGCCCAAACCATTTTGTCTTTGAAAAACACACATATAGATTAAAAACCCCAAACAATAAAGCACAACCAAACAAGAATACACAACCAAACATCCATCTCACCCATAATAAATCATTTCAAGGATTTTTTTTCTTTTAAATGAATCATAACATTATAGGCTGCCTACCAGAGGACTTAGTGCCATAGCATAAAAAGATTAATGCTCACCTAGTGTTTTTTTTACTGTCTTGCTCCTCTGAACAGCAGATCCTTTCAGTGTTTTAAGCTATTGCTTCTCCTTTTTTTTTTGATCCCGAGAGAATGATGAATATAGTTATTTGCAGGTTCTTTATAAAATCATTCTAGGGTTTAAGAAAATGGGTAATTCTCCTAATACCCTTAGATGTTCATGTACATATCACATTCCTGTGTGGTCCTTAATTGGATATGCACACATTAGGTTACTTTAATTGGTTATTTCGGGAATCAAACTTTTTAAACACTGCATGATATTTTCATGTCTCCATTTTATTCATGCCATATGCATGTGATCCTTTATTCATTTTTTTTTCTAAGTTTAAAGAATTTGTAAACTTCTTGTGTTTTATCTTTAGCTATTATCTCCATTTAATCAGGTACACTATCATACATAATCATGTGATGTAAGAAATCTGTCTCACTATATTGTTTGCTGGGAATGATTATAAGATATAGAAATTCTTATTTGATCCTGCATTTGTTTTTATTCTGACTTTAATTAAAAACAACAACTCCTCATACACATTTATGTGGTATAAATCACATATATCATGCTAATTATTTCTAGCATAAATACATAAGTCATTTGGTCTTTATAAGACTCTATTTTATTTTATTTTTAGATAAAACAGGAAACTCCTCACATATTAAATATATGTATTTATGTAATTCTTTAGGCATGGAACTATATTTATTTTAAATCCCAATTTTTAATCACCTTGACCCCTTGCATTTTTGTCCAACAGAACTCCCATGCATTTTTAATTTATTAACAAGCTTTTCCATTTTAATATGTCATTTAATATATATATATTTCTCTACTTTTTTTTTCCAGAAATTCTCAAAGTAAATATAACTTTCATTTTTAGGGTCATTACATACCCTCCCCCTTAAAGGAATTATGTCCCCATAATTTCACCTAATTCCTCCAATTAAAAGCACTAATCTATAGCCTGTTTTAACTCCATAACCCCATACTCACATTTTATGAAAGCAAACAATATTTAAGAATATTTAGAAAAATCATTATAAGCTGCTTAAACATACCTCTCCATCAGTAAACAAATTGGGGTATTTAGCCCTCCTTTTATCTTCAACCTCCCATGTACAATCATTAGTGTCCAAGCTCCATTGAATTTTTACCAGTTTGATCACCTTGTTCCTCAACTTTTTCTCTTCATTGGCAACTATCCCTACCGGTTCATTTGTATAAACCAAATTCTTTTGGACTTGAATTTGAGTAGGTGACTCCAATATTGCCCCTTCATCATGCACCCACTTTCTCAATTGAGAAACATGAAACACTGGATGCACACCACTCAACTCCTCAGGTAACTTAAGTCTGTAGGCCATAACACCAATTCTCTGCATAATTTCATATGGTCCTACAAATCTTGGTGATAGCTTACCAGATTTCCCAAACCTGAACACCTTCTTCATTGGTGATACCTTCAGAAAAATATGCTCTCCTACTTCAAACTCCATTGGCTTTCTCTTTCTATCTGCATAAGACTTTTGTCTTGATTGTGCTGCCTTCATTCTATGCCTAACTAATTCAATCATGTTGGAAGTTTCTTTAACATGATCTGGCCCCAATATTACACCCTCTCCTGCTTCCAACCAATAGGCAGGAGACATGCAGGGTCTCCCATACAAGGCTTCAAAGGGGGCCATTCCTATTGTTGATTGATAGCTATTGTTGTAAGTGAATTCTGCCAAGTGGATATGATCCTCCCAATTACCCCCAAAATCAAGCACACATGCTCTAAGTAAATCTTCCAATATTTTATTCACTATTTCTGTTTGCCCATCACTTTGAGGATGGTAGGCAGTGCTTAAACAAAGTTGTGTTCCCATTGCTTCTTGGAAGCTTTCCCAAAATCTTGAGGTGAACAAAGTGTCTCTATCACTTACAATGGTCTTTGGTATGCCATGCAATCTCACTACTTCCTTAATAAATAATTGTGCAAGCCTATGTGCATTTCTATCTGACCTGACAGGGACAAAGTGAGCTGATTTGGTGAGTCTATCAACAATTACCCATATGCTGTCATTACCTTTCTTAGTTCTAGGCAAACCATCCACAAAATCCATGGAAATACTTTCCCATTTCCACTGAGGTACCTCCAAAGGTTGCAACATGCCAGAGGGCTTTTGGTAGTCTGCTTTAATTTGTTGACATGTGAAACACTTTTCCACATACCTTGCCACTGCTTGTTTCATTCCTGGCCACCAGTAGCTCCTTTTCAAATCATGATACATTTTGGTACCACCAGGGTGTATGGTGTACTTGGTTTTGTGATGCTCATTCATGATTTCTTCCTTTAATTCCGCAAAGTCTGGTACACAAAGCTTATCATTTTTCCTTAAATAACCCTTGGAATCTATTTTAAAATTCTCTGACTCAATGTTATTTAATAACATTTCTTTCTTCTCCTTTAGACTTTGATCTTGATCTTGCATGCTACCAATTTTCTCCACCAGATTAGACTTCACTGTGATTATTCCCAGTGTACCATACTCCACCATATTACCATGTTCTTTAAAATTCACTTCATCCTTGCTGTATATATCTGCCTCCCCAAGCACTGCAAGGTTTTTAAATTCATCAATCATCAAACTGGCTAATTTAATATGATTTCTGCTCAAAGCATCTGCCACTCTATTAGCTTTTCCAGAAGTGTACAAAATATCTAAATCATATGCAGCTAGAAACTCCAACCACCTTGCTTGCCTCATATTTAAATCTTTTTGAGAAAATAAATATTTCAATGCTTGATGATCTGTGAATAATTCAAATTTTGCCCCAAGCAAATAATGCCTCCATAGTTTTAATGCAAACACTATTACAGCTAATTCTAGATCATGAGTTGCATATTTGGTTTCATTGGGTTTAATCTGTCTTGATGCATATGCCACTACCTTGCCATGTTGCATAAGCACTGCACCTAACCCAGACCCACTAGCATCAGTGTATACAACCATTCCTTCATTTGCTTCTGGGATTTGTAGGACAGGAGCTTCCACCAGTGCTTGTTTCAACTTCTCAAAAGCTTGTTCACACTGCTCAGTCCACACATATGGTTGATTCTTCTTGGTTAGTTTGGTCATTGGTGCGGCTATTCTTGAAAAATCCTTGATGAACCTCCTATAGTACCCTGCCAAACCTAAGAATGACCTCACCTCAGTCACTGTTTTGGGTCTACTCCATGATTGAACTGCAATGACCTTGCTTGGATCCACACTCACCCCTTGCTGTGACACTATGTGTCCTAAGAATTTTACTTCATGTTGCCAAAATGTACACTTTGAATACTTGGCCTTTAATTCATGTTCTCTAAGCCTGGATAATACTAAATGTAGGTGCATGGCATGATCATTTTCTGTCTTTGAATAAATTAATATGTCATCTACAAATACCAAGACAAACTTATCCAAAAAGTCTCTAAAAATTCTATTCATCAAGTCTACAAAATAGGAGGGAGCATTGGTCAAGCCAAATGGCATTACTAGAAATTCATAAAGGCCATATCTTGTGTTAAAGGATGTGTACTCAATGCTTTCTTCTGCAACTTTCATTTGGTGAAATCCAGAGGCTAAATCTAACCTTGAAAATATTTTAGCTCCATGCAATTGATCAAATAGGTCATCTATTCTAGGCAGTGGGTACTTATTTTTAATAGTTACCTTGTTTAAATCCCTATAGTCTACACACAACCTCATTGTTCCATCATGTTTCTTGACAAATAGCACCGGGGAACCCCAATTGGAACTACTTGATCTTATGAATCCTTTCTCTTCTAATTCTTCTAGTTGATGTTTTAATTCTACTAACTCTTTTGGACCCATTCTATAAGGCTTCTTAATGATTGGGCTAGTTCCTGGCATTAATTTTATTTTAAATTCAACTGGTCTGTTTTGAGGAATTCCCTTCACTTCTCCAAACACATCTATATATCCATTGACCACTGGGATTTCCTCTATTTTTAATTCCTTTTGAACTTCATTAATACTCCAGATTTTATTAAAACATGTATTCTTTGCTATTTCACTTAAGATGGTAATTCTTTTACCTTCATTTGTCTCCAAAGAAATAGTAAGGTTTTCTAAATTTAAAATTGCTTTATTTTTCATTAACCAATCTACCCCCAAAATAATCCCAATACTAGGATAATTTAAGGTATATAGATCTGAATTAAATTCATAACCCCCTATAACTAATTTCAGACCCATACACTTCATCCCTAACATACAATGACTCCCTATGGGACTGTGTACAATTAAGGGCTGATCAATAGAAACACAAGCAAGTGTTAACTTCTTTACAATTTCCAAAGATATTAGTGAATGTGAGGCACCAGTGTCATATACTACTGATATTGGTTGGGTATTAATTAGAATTATACCTTCAAGTTGCCCAACATTCCCAGTGTTGCTTGCTGCCAAAGCTCCTACCCTTGCTGTTCCCCTATTGGTCTCTGGGCAATCCTTCTTGAGATGACCCATCTTTCCACAATTATAACAGCCTCCTCTAGGTATCTTAGGGTCAGGGCATTGGTTACTATAATGTCCAGCTTTTCCACAATTAAAACAATGAGTGAATTTCTTGCTTTCAGGTGCTATTGCTCCTTCCCCTTTCTTAACTCCTTTACTTGCATTTCTCTTGGTTGCACTTTGTTCTGACCACCCTTCTTCTTATTGAGCTTCATATTCCTGAATTTCTCCCTTGCAGTGTCATGTTGCTCAAATGAGAGAGTTAGATCAATTACTTGATCAAAGGTTTTGTCCTTGTATGGCAACATTGCCCTTGACAGACTAGGGTTCAAGCCTTGAATGTACCTTGCATTCTTTGCTTCTGCATTCCCTATTAACACCATTCCATACTTGGATAATGCTTCAAACTTCTGAGTGTATTCATTTACACTCATGCCTCCTTGCCTTAACCTAATAAAGTCTTCAAGCAGTGTGGCCTTGGCAGATGCTGGGACAAATCTGGCCTCAAGCATGTCCTTGAAATTATTCCAAGTGATGGTATCCTCTTGTCTTCCTACTGTCACAACTTCCCACCAATCCAGTGCAACCCCCTTCAATTTCCTTGAAGCTATCTGTCTCTTCCTTTGGTCATTGATTTGCATACCTGTGAAGACCCTCTCCATAGTTCTTATCCAAGTTTGAACACCTATAGCTCCTTCAGTGCCTTCAAAATCCTTTCCTCCCAAAGTGGTACATGTCTTAAGCAGTTTGGAGAGTTCCTCATGAGAATTGTCTTGCCTTGGTGCCATTCCATCCCTTAAAGCTCTCACAAAATCCTCTATGCTCATCACAGGTGGCTCACGTGATGATCCTGCACTGTGTGATGCCTTGGTCCTACCATAATGCTATAAATATGATTTTTATGTTAGTTTATTTACCCCTATCATTTTTGGTGTCTTTACTTTGTTCATTTTTATTTCTGTGCACATTGTGCATGTATCACATGTACACACATATATATATATATTTTTCAGACATAAAACAAAAGCATTCAACACCAATGATTCAAACAATGCATTCAAACATCCATAATATTTACTATGTTATTCAAAACATAGCTCTGATACCAACTGTGGTGACCCTCACTCTAAAACACATAGATTTTTTTTTCCTAAACTTTCAAGAGGAATTCACCACTAAACCCCAATTCTTTTATATTTGAATATTTATATAATTTCCAAATATTTTTCCCAAGACCCTGGATTTACCAATATAATCATATCAGTGTACAAACAAATTAAGACAATCATATATTTGATGATATACAATTGTTCCTTCCTTTTTTTTATCAGGGGGAATTTAAATCAAACAGAAATCAAAATACCATACAAGTTATTGACATAGCCACTTATTTCTTTTCTAAATCTTGTTCTACTGCCAGAGGTACATTTTGGCAATTTATAACACTTATATATATATTTGACTTGCAGAGCACAGTACATTTTTTTTATGCTATCTAGGCTTTCTGCCTAACTAATCCTATTAACACAAAAATAGTATTTAATTGACCTTATGATAGTCATCAAGTGTTTATATGAGATTACTTACAAATTATACTTGCAGGCATGGATATTGGAACTAATTTTCCATTTATCATTTCAGGTTGAACAATTGAAGTCATTTTGCATTTTTAAGTTTAACATGGTGCAGACTTAAATACTTGGTGTTTTACTGGAAATGCTTGGTGTTTCCTTTGTTTTGTCCCGGAAGCACCTACACTTCATTAATTGAAATGAAGTGGTTCCAGGCTCCAAGGGTTTAACCCATGGCCATCTTGGCCGGCCATAGTCCCTTATTTACCACTTTCAAACCCATGTTTCTCAAATAAACTTCTTCAAAAGCTTCTCCTAACACCAGCATATTTCTTCCTTATGTATGTTCCTGGGAATTCATCCATCTATGCTAACAACCAAAAACACAAAATGCTTCCAGGTTTGTTTCTTTTATAATCTCTTTTTTTTATCTTGAAATCAGATACATTAATGCAATGTTATAGACTCATCAGAATATATGCACAAATCAGTATCAATTATCTGCCATGCATACATTTATTCCACTTGAATATTTCTTATCCAAATCTTGTCAACTCCATTATTATTTTAAAGAAAATTATATAATAAGCTCAGGCAATAAAACCAAAGATCATCGCATACACATTTTATATTTATGTGTTATGTCCATGCCCTTGTTTTCTCCAAATCAGATAATCATAAAATCAATAGGTAATCAAACTCCATCAAAGATCATTTAAAATAAGTTTTACTTAAGTACAAGTTTTAATCCAAATACTCAAAAAAAAACCTTACAATTAACTCCAACTACCACATGTGATCTGACTATTAACATCATTACAAGCATCTGCAAATTCAAAACAAGTCTCTTTTATTTATACTAGCAGCTAATGCCTTCTTCACTCATCAAGCCAACTTCAATTACCTACAAGCAATTCATTGAGCTGCCCCAAAAATTTTTGAGACACCCAGATGATTGCAAGGGCAACCAAAAGGGTCAGTTTATACTGGTGTGAACATTAATCAAAATTTTTATACACATATTCATATTTCCATTTCTAAATAAATAAACTCAGATTTTATTCTCCCAATCTCACCCAACAATTAATCAGAACATCACATTAATCCTGATTAATTTAACTCCCTGTCTAGATATTCATAACCCAAATTTATAAATCCCATTCCTTATTTATTTTATGGTCTATATCTCCTTGTCAAATGAACACTATGTATGCATTGTGAAGGAAACTCCCAGGTTTTTAAATTATTCCAACACACAAAGGCCTCAGGGTGCAGTTGCACCATGCATATACTTGCTCCCACCTGAAGCAAGCAGATCATTGACTAACTCCCAAGTGACCAATTTAGTTTCTCTTCCATTCATTCATATTTCAGAAAGATATAACTGCTTGTATACTTTCTGGTTCAACCCCATGATTTTTATTTATTAGCCTTATTACAGGAAATACAACATTCCTTTGGTCTTCCAAAAAAAATAATTTGAGCATCATGATCCTGCTATATTATTGTGAATAAATGGATAAGGGTTTTATTAAGGAAGCCCCTCAAAAACCCAGAAATTCTCTTCTGACTTGTGATATGAATGTTGAGCTTCATGCTTCATTATCTAAGAAATAGACATAAGCTAGATCACTGTCTTGCTGCCTATTCCCTAAATAATGTAGATCCATACTCCATAATAATAAAGCAGAACAAAAGTGCCCAAACCATTTTGTCTTTGAAAAACACACATATAGATTAAAAACCCCAAACAATAAAGCACAACCAAACAAGAATACACAACCAAACATCCATCTCACCCATAATAAATCATTTCAAGGATTTTTTTTTTCTTTTAAATGAATCATAACATTATAGGCTGCCTACCAGAGGACTTAGTGCCATAGCATAAAAAGATTAATGCTCACCTAGTGTTTTTTTTTACTGTCTTGCTCCTCTGAACAGCAGATCCTTTTAGTGTTTTAAGCTATTGCTTCTCCTATTTTTTTTTTTGATCCCAAGAGAATGATGAATATAGTTATTTGCAGGTTCTTTATAAAATCATTCTAGGGTTTAAGAAAATGGGTAATTCTCCTAATACCCTTAGATGTTCATGTACATATCACATTCCTGTGTGGTCCTTAATTGGAAATGCACACATTAGGTTACTTTAATTGGTTATTTCGGGAATCAAACTTTTTAAACACTGCATGCTATTTTCATGTCTCTATTTTATTCATGCCATATGCATGTGATCCTTTATTCATTTTTCTTTCTAAGTTTAAAGAATTTGTAAACTTCTTGTGTTTTATCTTTAGCTATTATCTCCATTTAATCAGGTACACTATCATACATAATCATGTGATGTAAGAAATCTGTCTCACTATATTGTTTGCTGGGAATGATTATAAGATATAGAAATTCTTATTTGATCCTGCATTTGTTTTTATTCTGACTTTAATTAAAAACAACAACAACTCATACACATTTATGTGGTATAAATCACATATATCATGCTAATTATTTCTAGCATAAATACATAAGTCATTTGGTCCTTATAAGACTCTATTTTATTTTATTTTTAGATAAAACAGGAAACTCCTCACATATTAAATATATGTATTTATGTAATTCTTTAGGCATGGAACTATATTTATTTTAAATCCCAATTTTTAATCACCTTGACCCCTTGCATTTTTGTCCAACAGAACTCCCATGCATTTTTAATTTATTAACAAGCTTTTCCATTTTAATATGTCATTTAATATATATATATATATATATATATATATTTCTTTACTTTTTTTTCCAGAAATTCTCAAAGTAAATATAACTTTCATTTTTAGGGTCATTACAGTTTCAGAGTCAAACCGATTCAACTTCCAATCTCCAATTCAAATTAATTTTCAATTTTGAATTCAAACTAATTCAACTTCAATTACAATTCCAATTAATTCAATTCAATTTCAATTTTGAATTAATTTCAATTCCATTATCAAATTTTAAACCATCTCGATTTGTATAAATTCGAGTTTAGTTTTCAAATACCGATTTAATCACTTAAATCAAATTAACCCTTAACGTTTAATTTAACCATCTAAATCTTTAATAATTTAATTCCAAGCCCAAATTTCAAATATTAAATTAAATTACCTTTACTTAAACTTATTTCAAGGTTCAAGTGAGAGTTCAAATTTTTAAAACAAATCAATTTTCGAAATTCAATTTATTTCCCAATTATAATTTCTAACTTTGAAACCTGATTCTTTAAGCAATTCCAGTGTACAAGTTCATTTTAACATTTCAAACTTAAGTTCAAAATGATTTCATTTTTCATAAATTTGATTATATTCCTTAAAATCAAAATCATTTAAATAATTTCAAAATAAAGTTTTGTTTCCTTTAAATTTCAGGAATGGATATACATCATTCCAATGCACTTCTTAATTTATTCGAAATAATCCAATTTACAGTTTCATATATTGTAAATAACAAACAAGATGATAGCAGGATATATCAAATAAATAAGCATCTAAATTATCTAAGACATCAATCAATAGCATCCATCACAAATTTCCAGAATTCGAAACCCGTTTTTATTTCAAAAATCGTTTTGAAATCATTTACACACATACATTCTTCCTTTGCAATTTAACCCATTTAACTTCCATAAGTTAAATCTTAATCCCATCTTGTAATCTCCCATTTCAGGCTATAAGTTCAAACTTATTTAACTTGCCCTGAGTTAAATTCCAATTTGTTCAATTCAATTAAACTTACTCAATTTACATCCCAAATCCAATCTTATTAATTTCACTTTCCACTTATAATTCAAAAACTTATTTTTCTTTGGGTTATATTTCTTGTTTGCCAAAGGGGGGTTTCAAAATTCAAACACCAGTTATTTATTTCAAATCAACTTTGAAATCACATATATCCACATGTATATACATATATCCCATTTACATACCAAGTCACACTTTAAATTTTAAACCATTCTTTGTTTCTATCCAAAATATATTCCTTTGGAATTTCAAAACAACTCTTGTTTTAAAACAAAGATTTCTATATTCAAAAATATTTTAAATAATATTATTTATTATTTCCTCAAACACTTTGAAACACATTTCAAAATTTTCGGGACTTAGATTCAAAATTTCCCATTTAAATTCATTTCAATTTATAAGTCACATTTATAAATTCAGCTTATAAAATTTCACTTCCATAAACATTTCACTCCGTTTTTCATTGTTTATTCTGTAATAAACATCCTTTATTTGAATCCAACAGCAAATTTTATGATAATAACCAATATTATCATATCTAGAAACAAAACACACCATATTTTTCACAATAATTTCCTAAGAGATTATTTCTATAAAATATAATCAGGGTAAGTTTATTTCATTACAAAACACTTTGAAAACACCTCTGTGATTTTCAAAATTTTAAATTTCTAGTTTGAACCTACTTTTAGCTTAACTTATTTGCATAGTTCATTCTTACCAAATTCCTATCTGGTTATATACACATTACCCTTAAATTTTATAATCTCAATTGATTATAATAACAACAACATCCAATCACCTTAATATACTATAATAATCTACAAAAATTATTTCTTTTATATCAAAATATAATCTTATATAAAAATTATTTTAAAATCATTTTAAAAAACATTATATATGAAAATAACAAGTACACCCTCATATATAATACACTCAACTCATTCTAGGGTACTACTGACCATATCTCTAATGAGTAGTCCCCACCAGAGCCAAGGTTCTCGCTTAACCTTCAGCTCTGGTACCACGTGTAACGGCCGGGCGATTTTCGACCTTCTAAAATCGACACTAATACATTCACTGTATAGAGTGCCGAGCAATCGAGTGCCGAAAATACCAGGTTGTTAAAGTTTTAAGAAAAAGAGATAGAAAAAGAAAACGGACATAACAGCACAGAATCTCACAATCGCAGCGGAACAAAATATAATATAAAATAACAGCATTTTATACAAAGAAAAGCTATAATTGTTATCATACATACAAGTTATTAGAGTACAACAAACCTTGACAAGTATAATAACTTGTCCTCAACTGCTATCTACACAGCCTATAGTATACAGCGGAATACAGTCAAATACGTCTCCTCCATCCAACTCATCTCCTGAGCTCCAAAGCATCCTAACCTGAAAACTGTAATCCTCGGTCTAACCCGAGCATTACAATAAACTAACACCCGAGTCAGGTTGGAAACCAGCGTGAGTAAACTCACTTAAATTGAAATACTTATGTTGAAAAATCTTTTGGAAACCAAGGTAACTCGTACAAACACGATGAGTTTTATCTTATTTTTAACCCAACACTTTTCAAAAATCCATCGATATTATAATAATGTCTAAGTACAGTCACTTGTTTAAAACAGTTGAATTTTGTTAAATTAATCCAGTTCCATCACATTAAACTCTAAATCAAACCTGTAAAGGTTCGTAGTGATTTTCAAATCGAAGTGGTTCTGGATAACACTGATATCTGATTCCGGTCTCCTCGAAAACAAATCGATAAATTTTAAAAGAGGTAAATTGTTTAAAATAAAAAATTTATGTTGATGGTGACAATATTCACATGTGGGAATTTATTACAGATGTTTAATTTAAATAAAACGTATCATCATTTTAATCTACTATTTAACTTGTCTGACCACTAGATGGCACATGCAAGAATAATTGAATTAAATCTCCAATGGAATTAAGCCCAGATATAGATCGTTAACCAAATTAACGACCTATAACAATATCAAACAATCTCACATCAGGATTTAATAACTTTAATTAACTGAAAACCCATTATCTTAATCCAAATTAATTACAAATTAAGAAATTATATAACAATTTATTTCTAGTTAATTAAAATTAAACATACTATTTAATATCTAACTTGGTAAATGTACATAAGATTGAGTCAATGATAATAATATAATTAATTAATTACCCTTTTAATTATAAAATATCATTAAACTCCAATTCATGGGAAAATCCATTATACTAATTTAAAACATTGGGTAGTAGGATTAAGAATGGAAAAAATCTTCAATATTGGTTCGGTTTAAAAATGAAGAAAAATAGATTTTAGAGTTAAAATTTTTAGTTATCATACAAATATAAGTTCCACTTCTTCCCTTTCCTTTTTCTTTCTTTTCTTTTCTTTTCATTTTTTTCCTTTTCCTTTTCATTTTTCTTTCTTTCTTTTATTTTCCCTCTTCTTTCTCATTTCTTTTATTTTTCCTTTCCCTTTCATTTTTCTTTTCCCTTTTCTTTTTTTTCTATCATTTTCTTTCCTCGGCCCATTCGTTTTCCGGCCCGTTTCCTCCTTTCTTCCATTTTCTCTTTTCTTTCCAATTTCCCTCACTCTCTTCTTTATTCGCCTGGAAGTACAAACCACCATGCACACACATGTATCCGTGCACGCCCCCTCTGGTCGCTCAACCATGCCGCCGACCACCCCCGCAAGCCACCCTCGACCATCCTATCACATCTAACCACCTGGTATGCGCCTAAATCCCATCGTTCGAATTTCGAATGTTCCTTCAAAAACTGGACCACGTTACATCCACCAAAAACACCTCACTCCGCCATATCGTACCATCGGCCACCACCAGACTACACCAACAAGATCATCGCCGCCTACTCTTCCACGTCCCCCACAACCGCACATCTATAGCCACCTCATCACGTCGCCATTTTCTCTCAAATCCAAGCCAACCCAACACGACCTTAAACCCTCAATCACCTTCGACAGGCCACCATGAGCCATGGAAAAATGACGCAAAAATTTTCCTAAATTCCTCACCCCTTGATGCTCCTCCACGCCGAATTCTCTGACCCGAAAACAACCCCCTCGTCGGAAATTGACTCCTCCCCAAAATACGGTCATCTTCAATTATCCCATCACTTAAGCAATTAAAAATTGCGAAACAACCTCCAAAAATCATCGTTTCCAATGGCGATCAAGTTTATATAAGTAAAAGCATAAAAATTGATAGTTGAATTCTTTACAAATTGGTTTGACTTACTGTATTTTATGCCTTTATTCCTTTATACTTGATAATATGTTATAAAACAAATTTTAAAGCAAAGTATAGTCAGAAATAAACATTTTTCCCTTTTACAACATAATCTAACTCTAATTTGGTTGAGAGGTACGAATTTTTGAAGCTAGGGATGTCATTTCCTTATACAAACAGAACAGAGGTAAAAGTATTGTACATGCTCTAGTTATAACATTCAACATACATCCATATATATATATATGTACATGTATTCCTATGCAAAACATACTTATCAAACAAACTGCTACTTCCATATCCAGGCATAGATTATAGTGTAAAAGAAAATTTTAGTTTTACTCACAGTTTCAAAAAGATAGTAAACTGTTTCTTTATCTTTCTCTTCTTCAAAACCTTTTTTTGACAGCATTCTTCTTTTTGGTTTGATATTTTTATACATTACAAGTATGAAGAAGGCAAGGCTACATATAGAGAAAAGAGGTGTACAATGTAAGAAATGAGGTGGCTGGTGTTGTACAGACTTTTACTTTTTTTTCATTTCCTTATTTTCTTATTGTCTTTTTGATTTGATAAAAAAAACTGATTTGATTTCCTTAAATTGAGTGATTTAATTTAATAAAAGATGATTTGATTTATTATGTGGATTAGATTTCACACGACTTGATTTTGATATTTGTTATGATGATGTTCCCTTAAGCATTTACATACACACACACATATATATACACACGTATATATCTTCATACATATATTTTTCCTACAACTTAGACCATATGCAAAGTTTTTTGTTTACTAACACATATATATGTAACGTGCTAAAGTTTTGAACTTAAGCACCATATTACATACAAACATAGTTAACCACTTACATGTACCTATTTTAATTTATATATATATATATATATATATGTATATTTATTCTTACACGCTTTTATATACCTTTAAATACACATATGTTTATATACATTTACATTTTTACTATTTAATATAAGCATATATACATATATCCATAAGTTTGAGTTTTTCATTATGAGGTTTTATATGCTCATATATATATATATATTCATTTTCACATACTATATTTCTATAAATATGTGTATATACATACTTATTCACTATTTTATATAACATATATACATATACATTTACTTATGTATATTTTGTCATTATATATATACACACACACATACTTATGTACTTATATATATATATATATATATATATATATCCATATTTAACATCATAAAACTTGTATATGTTATATATATATATATACAGATATATGGGGATTCCATACACACTATATATATCATATCAAGAATTTATAGTTTTTAACCAATTTTATATATTTAGACATTTTTTTTAAACATCAGAAATTCATTTATTCATTTAATAAAAGTTAATATTCCAACAATTAAAACCAGTTAATTATCCCAATAAGAGACGTCAGAAAATCCGGGTCGTCACACAACAAGTTTTGAATTATGAGTATCCATAGCGATAGTCGCTATGGATGTAATTTCGCTTTAAAAATTCAAAAATTCAAATTTAAGTTTTATACTTGTTGTTTTGTGGAAGTTTTACAAGCCTAATAATACTGTTTTTAAAAGTTAAGTAAGGATTTAATAATTAATAATTAATTAATTAAGTTTTAATAGTTATTAATTAATTAAGTGTTAATAAGGTTTATTAACTTTAGTTAAGCGAAGATTAGTTACTAATTAATTACCTTTTTAAGGACAAGATTAATTTTAATTAATCAATTATTAAGTATGATTAATTTTTAATTAATTATAAGTTAAGTATATGATTTACTTTTAATTAATTACTAATTAAATATAAGGTTAATTATTAATTAATTATTAACCATGTGTTTGAATTTTAAATTAGTTAAGGTTTTAATTTATAAATTATTTATTAAAGGTTTAATTTATTATTTAAGACTTAATTAAAGATTATTTAATTAAGATTAATTAATATTAAATTATTAATTAAGGTTTAAATGATTATTTAATAATTAATTAAGGATTAATTAGTGTTTAATTATTTAATAATTAATTATTGTTTAATCATTTATTTAAAGGTTTAATTATTTCTTAATTAATTTATTTATTTAATTAAATTAAGATTTAATAAAGATTAATTATGATTTAATAAGAGTTTAACTTATAATTAATTATTTCAAAGGGGAGTTTAAGTTTTAAATCCTCTGATTTTCTAAGAATCAATTTATTTAAAAAAGGAATTCTTTTACAAAGGATAGTTTTGAGCATAAGGGATTCAAATGTCGATATATTAAGTAGACAAATAACTATGAATGAGTTATAATATCGATTAATTGAATTGTTTGAACATATGTTAGTAGAATAAATCACCATTCTGCTAATTAACTTGTATTTGACATCTGCTTAGTATCTGCTTGTTATGTAAATACCCATGCTATAAATTGAAAAGTAATAAGTTAATTCCTTGTGATTTGTGTTTCTTACACTGGTTTTACCAGATTGATCCGGGCATTATTTTTCTTATAATGCTCGAGTCAGCCCGAGCATATTTTCCAGATTTAGCTGGATCCTTTGGAGCTTTCAGGTGATGAGCTGGATTCTCCAAGACATATTCACTTACTTTATATTCTTCCTTTGTTTTCTTTTGTTTTTTATCTGTATCTATCAGCAATTATAAGGACGGGCTGTTATAACTGTCCAGACTGATAATAGGTTAATGTACTCTGATGATGTGTATAATAGATAATTTCTTTTTGTAAAGACTTGTTCATATTATATATTACTCATCACGTATTGTGAGATTCTGTTCTTTATTTTTCTTTCTTACACCTCTAATGACCTGTCTTTCGGACACTTAAATGATCGGCACACGAATACCGAGGATGTATTAAGTGTCGTCTTTAGGTGTAAGAAAGGCAGATCGTTACAAATATCATTTATAAATGTTGTTTTATAAGTAAAAAGAGTTTTTGAGAATTTAAATCCTAGTAATCACTCGAATTGATTTCAATATGATTTTGAGAAAAATGATGGTAATATTACTTGGAAATATTTCTAAGTACAAATACTTCATAAAAGAAATTTTAAGTCGAATGCATTTTCTTTGGATAGTTCGGGGAAAACATCTCAATTAGTTTTATGGTAATCTGAATAATCTTCTAAGTGGCGGTCGAATATTTGCTTAGACGAACGTTGTAGTGCACTTAATAAATTATTCCTTTTATCATTGTGCGATCAAAATAATATCAAATCCGAATGAACCCAAAGCGAGTGTTAGTCAATAAACTGTTGAAGTTATTTTACATATAGAAATATATGTGGCATGATTTCGTAAAGGATTTTGGAAAAAACTAGGGCATATAGTTCTTAAGTTTCCTTAAAGGAAATTAGTTTAAAATAAAAAGGTATTTTGATAAATGGCAAATTTTAAACCCTTGGATAGAAAAAAAAGATTTTTAGATAGTTAAATTGGATAGAAAGGTTTTAATAAGCATTGTTTTATTAAAACCATAGTTTTGTTAATCATTTAAGTTGTGTAAACTATTTGGTGATATTGGACCAACCTGTAAACGTCTTTCCTTAGAACACTCTAAGGTAAAGGTGTCGATGGTTAACTTGGTTTTAAAGACCCATATTTTGTTTGTGCTTCCATTTGAAATTTGAAAAAAAATGATATTTTGTATACTCTTAGGATGTAGAAGGGTACTATACAAGTGAATAAAAGTAGAGCATGTTTTTAAATTTAATGTTTTTATTAAAGATGCGACTTTATAAAATGTTTATAAAGTTAAGTGAAAAATTATGAAGTAATTCATAAATAATTTTAGTATTGAATGAAATACTACATGAAAATGAATAGGATTAAGTACGTAAGTTATACGTTGATCAATTTTTTCATACGATTCTTGATCTAGGGTTCGAATACATAACTTCGGGTGATTCACACCAGTCCGAAAAAGGATTTCTCACTTGATTCTTATCAGTGAACACATAATTTGTATTCTTGATATGAATTGAGGTTTTCTATCATAGTATATGACTATGTAAGAAGAACAGAGGTTTCTACTCAAGGAACCTGATCGGAGTCTGCACTAGGGAGGTCGCGGGAGCGATATTAGTTCAAAAATAAAGTCTATGTAACCGAGTAAGTAGTCGGATCAGATATTGCGTACGAATGAGTTATTTACATCATATGGGTTTAAGTATATATGCATACTATGTTTGGTTGCTTAAGAAAGTTTGTGGAATGACTTTCAAATTTTGCTCGAAGGTAGTTTAGATAATCTTCTAAACAATAACCAGAGGCTGATGAGCGTAATGGTACGTTTAGAAAATTATTTATATCCTTGGACAATCAAGAAAGTTTTAAACCTAAGCAAAATTCTAAATCTTGTTTGTTAAGTCACCTAACATTTTAAATGATGTTAAGTGGTAGTTTATTCCTTTATGGAATTTGAATTGATAGTGTGATTTTATAAACTACGTTGTATAAAGTCATTGTTTATTAGGACTTAAATCCCGACGCTTTTGAAAAAGGTGATTTCGAAAGAATTTGTAAAAGAAATAATAGTATTATTATTTTGAAACCTTTGGTGAAGTATTATTATTTTTGGGATATTTGAAAGAACATTTTGGAAAGTGGTTTTTCAATATTTTCGTTATGACTAAATTAGGCGATTTGGGGGGTTTTCCGGTTTGAAAGACTCACCAGGTGTATTCGTTTACTCTAGTTGTTGTTTTTGGAGGAACCAGAATACCATCGGATGCTCCGTGCTGTTTGATTCTAGAGTTATGCCATGCTTTGGTAGGAGGAGCCCCCTCCTTGTCATAATTGAATTTGCTTTTGATTTATTTCTCTTGGAGGAATTTGAAAATTTATTTTGAATATAAAACCCATGTATTTAGTTCTAAATTTATCTTTTGAAAAAATTTGGATACTTAGTATTCTAATACAGTGTATCCTCTGTACTTATATTACATATGGTTGTTATATTGTTTATGTTGCTAGTATATTTCTCTTTTGCCAGCATGATTCTCTTTTGAATTATAGGAAGCAAGCGGTTACTATTTGATTTCTTGCATACCTGCATTCGCATTGTGACAGCAAATTTCATGCCAAAAGAACAAACGCTAAAAAGGTATGTAGTACTTTTAAAGTTTGGGTGATTTATTAATGATTTTATGCCCTAGATATGGAAGGCCACTTGGCTTTTGTTTTTTTAATTGGTTTGGGCTAGTTGTGGCGAGTTGTCGTTTTTGGATCTAGTCGCGCAAAAGAGGTGCTGCCGAAATTATCAAAGCATAAAGGACTCTGAAAGTTTAATAACTCGTTTTAACTAATGGTTTTTAAATTTTAAGCGTTTGGAGACATTTTCTTCCTCGAGAATTTCGGGGCCGAAATTCTTTTACGGTGGAGAATATAACATCTCGAAATTTTATCATCTTGATTTGAATATTTAATTAATTTTAAATATTTAAATAATTGGTTTTTGGAGTTTAATAACTTGAATTCAGATATATAGATTATTTAAATATTTGAATTGTGAATTAAATATTAATTAAATGGATTTAATAACTTTATTTAACTTCTTTTAATTAACAAATAATAATGGTGAACTCAATTTGTAAATTTATTTACAATAATAAATAGTTCGAATAAATAACAAGAAAATAAATTGTTAATAAAACAACTTGATTTTCGTAGTATTTTTAATTGGATTTATTTGATTTTTTCCATGATTTTTAATTTGAAAAATAATTATATTTTTATTTTACGTATTTTACGGCAAACGATAATATTTGTGAAATTTCACAAAATGAAATAATCTATGCATTTTATTTGATTTGTCATCATATCGCATTTTGGTGCATGATCATATTTTTATTTTTGTTGTTTGCGGTTCATACGCAGATGGGATATAGTGTAGCAGGATACTGCAAAACCTTCTTTTCAAAACATTTTTAAATTAAATCAAATTCAAAATTCAAAATTTTGAAAATGACTTGATATGATGGTTTGCTTTGAATCTTTGGCTAACTTAAGAATATTGTTTAACTTGTTGTGGAAGTAAAACATATTGTTTTGTTTATAAAAATCAAATAACTTATCACTTATCCTATTTTTCAATAAGCTTCCTGTAACGACCCAGAATTTTTGATAATTAAAATTCGAATATTTAATTTATTTTAAATACTAATAAATGGAATTTAGAAGTCGAATGATTTATTTTTCGAATATTGGATTTTATTTGATAATTAAATCGATAAATTAAATAGTGAAATTCCAGAAATAATTGAAATTTGGATTTAATGTGAATGAAAATGATTTATAAAATTTTATTTAATCATGTTGGAGTTATAGTGATGTTATAGAACTTTTAAAATTGAAGTTAAAGTTAATCTGTGAAAATGGAATATTTTAATATTTAATTATCGACTGTAAAAATAGCCAATTTTCGAACAGTCTCAGAATTGAACGAAACTAGTTCCATTGGATCCGTAATAGTTTGTTATTATCGGATTTCAATTTTTGTAGCAATCGGAGTTGTCGTTTGACTGTGGCAGCTCGAAACGCATCGAAATTGTTTTAATATTAATTTGGCGAGTTAAAATAGTCATTTTTCAAACAGTCTCGGATTTCGACGAAACTAGTTTCATCGGATCCGTAATGTGATATTATTGTAAGATTTCAAATTTCGTAATTTTTGGATTTACCATTTGTCCGGTACGAATTAAAACGCCTCGAAATCGATTTAAATCGGTTTAATTTAAATTGATCGTTTAATTGCATATCTTGCACAGACGACCGAATTAGCTTCCGAAACCTATTCCATTGCGTTCGGAACGCGGGGTAAACCCCAGAAACGCTAGTCACTGCACGTAAATCGGAGTTCGGAAATTTGAAGTGAATAGTGTTCGTCGGTTCTCTATAAAAGCACCCTCCTCTTCACAAATTCCAAAACCCTAATCTATTCTATCATCAGCCGCCACCCTATAAACAACGGCCAGAAAACTCGATCATTTCCCTTCCTTTTTCTCTTGATTCATTCACTTTCAAGCCTAGATTCCTAAATGAAAGTTGGAGAGGGGAGTGAGGTCTACAATCTGAACGGCTATGATTAAAAACGGAGTTGTGGATGGATGGTAATCGAAGCTAGAAGTGCTGCCGTTCGCACGCAAATTTAGGGAGCAAGATGAGGCCGAGCTCATTGGTATTCATGCCGAAGGTGGAGTGTTGGCGTGCGCACGAAATGAAAACTTCTGATCGCCTTCAACTCGATCGTGGTGGCTGCGATTTTTAGCCCTAGGTAGTATCTTTGGGTTCGGTTCTAACGTGAGTTGCCTGGGAACGAAGATGGGAGAAAATGGGGACGGGTGGCCCTGATTGATTGCTTGAGATGGACGGTGGATGTTGGATTTAGGTATAAAAATTAAATTAAAGTTGTAATTAATTTGGTAATAATGTGTATAAACTTTAAAATTGTATATCTTTTCCATACGAGATCGGAAAATGACGAAACTAGAAGCGTTGGAATCGCAGCGACGCGCTCTACGCTGCAGCGCAGATCTGGGCATGTTTGGAATCAGTGAAATTTTTGAGTAAAATTAAACGGCTGTTTAATTTCATTCGAAATAAACGCTATAAATTGCTATCGGAAAAAAAAATCACGGTGAGATCTTCTCACTCAATTGAATGTGGAATTATTTACAGTTATTGATTGATGATTGACTGTTTGGATGTGATATTAGATATAGTAGGATATATATCTATATATAGCAATATATACATATTGGCATATGTATATATTGGATTGATGATTCCCCGCCTCGTATAGCGGATGAGACCCTATTGCGCCGTTAGTAAGCGGATATTTTTATAAAACCCATATACCGCGATAATTCCGTACTGGAGCGGAATTGGTATTGTGCTAACATCTTTGGATGCAGGGAAACAGGTTGGAGGGATCCAACTGGATTCCTCACCAGTAGTTATTTATTTACAGATATTGTGATATATTCTGCTATCATATGATGATATATGATATTGACTGTTGTGATGGACTGATTGGTGTTGTTGCATCATCGGATTCAGTTTTGAAATGTAAAAATAACGACTTTTACTTTAAAAAAAAAGGTTTTTTAAAGTGATTTTTGAAAATATACGTTTTATGAAATTTTTGAATCGATTATAAACGTAAAATTTTAAAGTTATAAAAGTTATAATTTTTAGTGAAATATAACCGAAGTGTCGTTTTTGAAATAAAAGTCGATTTATTTATAAAATGGTTTAAGTTGGGATTTTGAATAACTATAAACGATTTGTATAGAAAGATTTATAAAATTGATATGTTGTAAATCAAAATATTGGACTTATAAAACGAATTTTTATAAGTGTTAAAAAAGAAGTATAAAAGGATTTCATAAGTGAATGAAATTAATAGACTTATAACGTGAAGTTATAAAGTGAATAGATGTTGTAGAATAAACAATTTATAAGTAATTTACTTATAAATTAGATTTTTGCACTTAATTGGGATATAAATAGAAATTGCTAAATGAAATGATTTCATAAGTTGAAATTGTTATGAAGTATAAATGTGATTTATAAACGTTGTTTATAAATCTGAAATCACTTATTTTGATAAGTAATTTTAGAAGTTAATAAAAGGAGAATTTTGTAAATCGAAGTTGTTAGAAAATATAAAGGTGAATTTATAAACGTTGTTTTATGAATTTGAAATCAATCAAATTTGATGAATGTAATATAGAAGTTATTAAGGGAATTTTATCCACGATTTTGGATAGTGGATAATTCTTGGAATAAAACGTGTAGAAAAGATTGAAATGTAATTATTGAAGTATATTCACGATTTTGAACAGTGAATATATTATTAAATAAAATGGATATGTTTCGGGAAAGCGATATTTGAAATGAAGTGATTGTTTTAAAAGATGTTTTAAAACGTGTGAATTACCGAAATCATAGATTTCAACATTTATTGTTGAAATAGACGTTTTCGAAAAATAAGGAAATGATGGACTATAACACTGTTGTTATAGTAAATGATTTCCGAAAGGAAATGTTTTTATGTAGTATTGGGATTTATATATCTATCTAATTCCGAATCCCTATACTAGTGATTTTGAGTCGTCGTAACGATGTTTTACGTAACATTCGTTTTGACTCAAATAAATGTTGTTATAATTAATGATTTCCTTAAAGAATGAGATATATACTTAATTTTGATTTTAAGTATATCGAATATTTTCTAAGTGTTGAAAATAAATGATTTGTGAATTACTTATTTTTAAATAAGTATGGAAATGCTTTTCCAATATGAAGCGAACTGTTTAGAGATTTTATCTTTTAAAGATAAATTGAAAAGTGAATATTTGAAATCTGTTTTCAAATGGTTAAGTGTGGAAATTTTATATCTAGTAAAGATATTTTTGGAAGATTAAATAATTTGGAAAATTATTTGGAATCGGGATATGTTGCGCATCTTTATTGATAGTTAAATAACCGACTATCAATAATTACCTTTAGATAGGTATTTGTTGTGAATTGGATGGATTTGAATGCCACACTTATTTTTGAAAAATCGCTCACTATTCGGGTTAGCCGGGAAAGGACCATGGGGTCGTATAACCCATTCCGAATATGTGATACGTCGTTATGAATCGCATTCGAAGACCGGTGTTGAAGACCGGATATTTTTGAAAACGGAAGGATTACCGTCGAGTTACTCTACATCGGCTGATCTCCGATTTAGAGGTTTTATCACCCTTAGTGACAGGAAGTCCGGACGTGATTAGAAAATTATCCGGAAATGCAAGGGCTTCGTGAGAAGTGCCTTCGGTTCTGTTCGATCCCGGAACAGACTTGTATGGATTGTGTGTCTGACGTTACAATTTGAGATATAAAGCTGATTTCTTTCAAATACATTTCTGTTGGTGGCGGAGAATTTATTCTCTTAGCTTAACACCCTTCTCTGAGACATACGAGCTCAGAGGTTATGTAGTTGAAATTTATCAGCGATATACTCCCACTTTGGTAACGTGGCATACTGAGTGTTGCTGTGAAATGATCAGTGTTTGATCATTTGTGATATGATCATTTGTTTGATCTTATATCTTTGTGATCATAGGTTGATCATTTTTGTTTGACCCGAAGCAGGGCTTTTTGAGAAAGCGTAGCTTTGTGGACGAGACTTCATCGAGCCTCACACCCCGGAAATGGTCGAAACAGGAAGAATGCGGCAAGGTTCTAGGGAGTAGCGCCCCTTAGTGTATGTCATTCCTTCTGGATAAAGGTGGTATCATGGTATGGAGCCCATATACTTAACCTCTGTGGTTACTGCATTATTATTATCTATGTGGTTTGTTGCGAATCGGGGATCCTCGGGAAGATCGGTGACGATCGGGGGATGGCATACGCGTGTCAGTAGTTACCTATTTTTGCAGAGGTAACCCGGCCTTGTGTTGGCAGAGATCCGGTTAGGTTCTCGGGTCGTCTATTCCAGGGACGTACCCATCGTGGATAGGAAGTTCCTTAGCCTGACCATTTGTTGGAAATCCAAAGAAACAATACGTGACGTGTACGGTTTTAGTTGTATTACCTGCTATGGAATGTGGCGGTAACCTGCTATTGAACATAGTAGTTATAGTAGGCATACGATACTGGTCGTATGTTGGCTAAGATTAATATTATACTTTCGAAATGTTTTCTACACTATGCACTAATAATAATATCAAAAATGATTTGATTTTGCGTAGTAAGCATCTTTGACTATCATAAGAAGAAATCTCCTCCAATTCTGCGTTTGCATTGTGTGTGTGGTGGGAGGTCTTATGGTAGTTTCATTTTCCAAAAGCATTGCAAATTGACTTTAAAATTCTCTGCTATTTATTTTAAAGATAAATAACTGTTTTACGATCTCACACCAGTCACCATGACTGACTCGGAGTTTATTGTTTCCCTTCTAAACTCTGGGTGCCCACCAATTTCCACACGGGCAGTCTAGAGTTAGGTTATCAGGATATTCTGGATATTCTGGAGCTTTGGAGATAAGCTGGATGGCGAGACGTAGTATTTGTATCTGATAGTATTTATTCCGCTGTGTATTCTGTATGAGGACAAGTTTATATAACTGTCCATTGTTGTATATTGACTCTGATTGATGTATGTATAAACTGATATAGTTCTTTGTTTTTAAAAGACTAGTGTTTATCTATTATATATTGTTCCGCTGCGATATGTGAGATTCTGATATTGTCTCTGTTCTGTATCTGTTGTTGTTTTGTTGTTCTTCTTCTCTTTTTCTTCTATCTTCTTCCTCTTCTACCTTTTTCTTCTTTCTTAAACCCTCACTATTGGAGTTTCCGGCACTCGATTGCTCGACAGTCGATAAAGTGAGTATCGATGTTGAATTTTCGAAAGTCAAAAAAATCCGGTATGTGACACTTCCTCTCTTTCCCTTTCTTTTTTCAAACCCAGTAAAACAAAATAATGGCCACCATCTTTAAAATTAAAAATCAAATCCATTTCTCAATGAAAAAATTTAAAATAAGGATCTTTGGAACCGTATTGAGTAGATTTACGATCCTATACCCATTTTAAGTGGTGCGGATGTAGTTTGTGTTGTTTGACATTTTTTTCGTGGTTGTAGGAAAACTATGGTTTAGCTTATTGGATGATGTAGATAGAGTTAAGCAAAATAGAGGGTAGCATGGTGTCTAGCGTGCAAAGGAGCAACTCCGGTGTGATTTTGGGGACGAACGGTGGCTCTTGGTGGTTTGAATCATCATGTACGGTCGCAAGTCGATGTCTGGTTGCGATTCACTAGGTAGCCGCAAGCTAGATGATGTAGTAATGGTACGGAGCTTGTTTAACGTGGAGTTGAATGGAGGAATCAGATCGAGTTTTCATTGAGTGTAGGATGAGCTAGAGGAAAGGGGCAAATTTTGGGTGTTTTCTGTGTGCTTGTACGAGCACATAGGCTGGAAGAAGAAGATGAGTTGGGGGAGGATTAGTTTTAAAAGGATAATTAATCATTAAATGAGATTAGTGTAAGTTAATTATTTAATTAATTCGAAATCTTATAAAAATCAAATCCTTCTCATACGAAGTCGGATTGGAACGCGGTCGGTTGCATTTGACTAATAGGAATGCTAGCTACCTGTTGGAACTAGTTTCATTAAACTTGGAGCAAGCGGAATTTTGGACAAAAATCGAACGTCGTTCGATTTTAGTTAAAAATGGGAACACGAAAGTCACTACTGGGATTTCGATGAGTTTACTCATCTTTAAATAAACTATATGATATATGTGTTGCTATAAAATGTTGTTGAATACTTGTATGATAATTTATATTGTTGTTTGGGTGTTTGTTTGGATTTTAAATCTCCGCTCGACAAGCGGATGGCATAAATAACCATTATGTTGCAGGGGACAAAAAAGAGATTGTCAAAGTGTATGTAGCAAATGGGTCGCGATGGAATACTTCAAAAAATACACATTCATCTGTATGGTTTACAGGGGACTTTTGTAGAGAGACCCAAAGGTTTTTCTCTCAAATATTTACTTATTTACTTATATTCTGATGTTGCTTATATTGTTATTCGAATAAAATATTTGTGACATATTATTTGATTGTGTAAATGTTGTTATAGCAATTATCGCCATACGGTCGCTTATGAAATATCATCTCTTTAAACCCTTGTTATGTGTTGAATCTGTGCTTGTATTCTTATAGAATAAATGTTTGGTCAAGATTTTGCACTTTGATAGTTGTTTAAACTATATTTTCAAGTATTTTAAGAATTTTGAAAATAAAGGACAAGTGTTGATTAAAAATTTATAAAAGAAGTTATAAATTTAATTAATTATCTTTCGATATAATTAAAGTTGTTTTTAAATTTATAAAGAGATTATAAATTCGATCAATTATCTTTCAAGATAATTGGTGCCATTTTAAATTTATAAAAGATTTTAAATTTGATTTAATTATCCTTTGGGATAGTTGATGTTGTTTAAATTTATAAAGGTTATTTACCCTAAATATTTTGTAAATTCTTTTCAAATGAGTTATAAGGATTGTATAAGCATTTGAAAAGAATTGGAGGTTTAAATATAATCTTAATAATTATTTAAATATAATAAAATTAATTATTAAATTTATTTATGATGTTTAAAGTAAATTAACTGATTTAATAAAAGTGTTTTAAAGTTAATTAACTAATTTAAGAAAAGTGATTAAAGTTAATTAACTAATTAAATAAAGGTGTTTAAAGTTAATTAATCAATTTAATAGTTACATTTATGATTAATCAATCATTTTAATAAATGATGTTTAAAGTTAATTGACTAGTTTAAATAAAGGTGTTTAAAATTAATTATCTGATTTAATAAAGGTGTTTAAAGGTAGTTGATTTATTTATTAAAGGAGTTATAAAGTTGATTAATTCTCTTTTGGGATAATTAATGTGAAGGGAATTAGGGAGAAGGACAAACTTTGAAAAAAATAGATTGAAGGACACCAAGTTTCATTTTTGGATTGAAGAACAAGCATTAAAAAAATTAGGCTGAAGGACAATGCTAGTTATGACTATTATATTCAGCTTTTACACTATACAAAATGCTAGTTATAACTAGCATTATATTCAATTTTACACTGTACAAAATGCTAGCTATATTAGCATTGTCCTTCAGCCTAATTTTCTTCAAAATTTGTCCTTCAGTTCAAAATGAAACTTTGTCGTCCTTCAGTCTAAATATTTTTCAAAGTTTGTCATTGTGCCCATTTTCCACATTAATGTGGTTTCTAATTTATAAAAGTATTTTAATTTATTTATTATCTTCCGGGATAATAAATGTTGTTTGTAATTTATAAATGATAGTTTATAAATGAGAAACTCTTTAAAAAGGAATATTTTTAAAGTGTTTTACAAATATTTGAGATGTGGAAACCAGGCACAAGTTCGAGTTTTAAAAGATTATAAGTTTGACTCGGTTATGGAAAGGATAGAAATTTAACTTCTATAAACGATATCGCTTATATGGAAAGAATTTATTCATACTCTAGGCACTAAACGTCAAGGTATGGAAACTCGTTTCTATCTCAAAGATTGTTAAGGCGATGACTAGAGGTAACACTACCATCACTTGCCCGGTTTCATTTTTAACCGAGGGATAGTATAAGTTTGAAATCGACGAATAGTGGTAATGGTATGAGATTTATTTCCATATACGATCATTTTGATTACTTTCGATGGTTGATTTATTGACTATCGATCCAGCTTTCTTCTTTCTGTATCGTCAATCAAAGACGATTTGTTTCTCATTTTTAGCGTTGATATCCTTTGTCGGAAAATTACTAAAACCAGAAAGTGAATGGACATCAAGATATGTGGGGTTGCTCTCATTACAGTATATTCACATCTACTCTAGATTGGATTTGGTTGTATGTGTGCGAAAATGTGAAATATTCGGATTCTCGGTAAGGTTGGCGGGGTCCGGCTTGTACATTTTCAAGAGAGTCATAGGAGAAAATGACTCTCTCAAGTATATTGGCTAGAGGTATACTTTTGATAAGGGGGCGCACCCTCCTAGTCATTGTTGGAAAACTTCTTTTTCCTTGTTATTGATTCAAATCTTTGAATTGTTTTCTTAGTAGCATTAAGAAGTGACTGGAGGTCTTCTCGATGTTTAATTATTTGTGTCCATTCTTTAAGTTTGGATTTTGTTCTCGTTTATGCCCATTCTTTCAAGTTTGGTTTTTTTTAAATTTTTTTCCGTTCATTCATATGTGAAAGTTGTTCTTATAAGGTAAAACCCGTTCCATGATTAGCGGCATGGTCTCACAGAGTTATTATATGTTTATCATATTACTTGAGTTTCTCACGCTGGTATTTTTAGATTGATCTAGGTGTTATTTATTTTAATGCGCAGGTCAGATCGATCGTTTTTCCATGTTGTCGTTGGTGGGACATGGAGCTCATGGAGTAGAGAAAGATGTTCACTTACCATAGTATTTTCACTTCCGCTATGTTATTATATATACCCATCGGTGATTGTAAGGTCGGGAAGTAATAATTATCCAGGCTGATGAGGTTTATTTTTAACTTTGATATACTATGTATTTTAGTGTGATGGTTTTTACTGTCTTTGTTATATTATATGTCATTGTTCCGTTGTGAGATTTTGTTTCTCCTATTTAATTTCTTTTTCTTTTACACTAACAATCTGCCTTTTCGATGATTGGATGTTGGGCATTGAAATAACGTGGATGTATTTGGCGCCAACATTCGATGGTCTAAAAGGCGAGTCGTTACAATTTTCTACCTAACCAGTTAAAGATTCACCTTTAACACTTAATTTTTTTTCCTTTCTTACATTTTAACGAGCACTTTATCCATGTCTCTTCCAAACTCTTTACCTTTTGGTCTAGTCTTAAAAACAACTTCATGTAAATTTGCCAATTTGGTCTAACTCCGTACAATAACATTTGGCACTCCAAATCACTCTCAAACTCCATGAATAATCAAATAATCACATACATGCATACAAAGCATACTATAAACATACAAATAAAGTATAATCATATTTGAATATTCAAATAATAATCTAAATAATAATCTATAAGCATGGTATGTGACATCTACTAATCCACCTTATAATCAAACATAAAACATTTATACATACATAAACAAAAAATTTGAGTAAGGGGCGATGAACTACTTACCTTTAAAGATAATTAAACCATAATTAATTATTATATTTCCCCTTCAAATCTGAACCTTAGTCATCCCCAAATCTGAATATATGGTTTCTACTTGGTTCTCTAGCTTTGACGTGGATGATTCTAACCTTTTACTTGACTAAATTTAATAGATTTGATGTGGGATTTAACTGAGAAATAGTAATGGATGTTGGAAAATTTTAATTATCCCTAAATAAATCAATTGTGAAAGCTAATAAACTATTTATAGGTAGAAATTTCAGAATTAGATTTAGGTTAGGTATTTAGGCCTTTAGGCTAATAAAATTGTTTAATCTATCTTGTAGAGATTAGATTTGTACTTTTCCCATATCTCCCAAGTTATTCTCAATAATTGGCATATAACCACTCTACAAACATATACATAAAATAATATATATTTATGGAATCGACTCCAAATTCATCTCCAATCAGAACTTGTGGTTAAACCAAGATTTCTTTGTCCAAATGTTACACAATATAAGCAATAACCTCAATATATTAATATACACCCCTATATAATTTATACCCAAAATATGATCTTTTAGACATCTCAAATTGTATTTCTCTATTAAATTTATTTATACTTATTACACCCCCTGTGGTGTTTCTTTTATTCATTTACATTGCATTTTGGATATAACATTGTTGTATTATTATATTTAAATAACTTGAAATTCAAGATATGAATTTTAAGTGCTTGCCAAAAAATACTATATTTATGCAAGCACATGTCTATAAAAGTACAAAAAAGAAACATATACATTTGTATAACCTCAAAAATATTAGCTAATCTACTTTCCAAGAATAATTGGCGGGTTATATAAACCATCAACTTTAGTTGTATATTAATTGCATCATTTGATTTGTGAATATGACATGATTTTATTAGGCACCGGGTTCTTTTAACGACATCAACGTCTTAAGACAATCTTATTTGTTCCCTATTCCATCAGATGGAGTAATAGACCCATGTAACCAATGAAGGGACTAACAACATAATATGATCTATATGTTGGTGCAATATACCTATTATTAAAAATATTGTCGTAGTCTTAGAAATGAATAAAATCAATGGTAAAACATCTATAATGTAATATGATAAACATTAGTTGAACTGCATCCAAATCTAAGATATTATGACCAAGAACTCGCAACGTGATGGTGGATAATTCATTTCCCTAATTGGACTCATTACCCAAGCGACATTTCAGTGGAATTGTACTATGAAATAATGAGAGAATAGACCCTCGATGTGAAGATGATCAACTATAAAGGACCAAGGAAGAAATAGGGAAATTTGGCTAAGTCCATGGACCGGTACCGATGCATTAAGTAGCCAAAATTTCCCCTAAGCTCTTGCACAATGGATGACAAAGCTATGTTGAAGAAAATTACAAGTTTTAGGCAAGGGGTTGAATCGGTACCTATAACATTCCTTTTTTTGATACTCAAAAATAGATGTTAATTATGTTGCAATTATCGTTAGACCATTTTCCAATGATAAAATGAGATCAGTTATTGTGTCAATTACATCAAGAGCACATGAATTCAAAAAAAGCAATTTCATTCATTCATTACATGTTTATTACATAACCCACAATTACAACATTTGGATAAAAATATATTAATTACAATTAGTAACTTCATGAGTGATATATTATGATACATCTTGAGTGATCAGAGTCATAACTACATACGTTTATAAAACCCTAATGAAAAAAAATGAAAAAATATTAGTTTGCTTCTTGCACATCTCTGCAAATGTTTATTCGTCTAACCTAAAAATCCCTACTCTTGATCTACTCAAATGAGCATCCGAGGTTTAAGGGGAAATCAAAAATTCAGGTCAGACAAAAATCTAGTATGAATAATATTAGTTCATCCCAAATCAAAATAGATACATAGTTAGACCACACCACTGACAAAAACATGTTTTCCCCTTACTAGTATCTTAGTAATTAAAATGTCAAACATAAAGTTCATTAGAGAGGACCAGACATGCCTAACGCATGGTGCTCTCCTGATCCACCTGCAACCACAATGGTTAAAACATAACATAAACATCATACATCATGGGTCAAAAATGAATAGGCTAATATTCAATAGGGTTTAAGCTTTACACATTACCTACACTTACTCTCCCATCATGTGTTAATACATCGATATAATTTTCCCAAGTCCACTATAAGCCTATTAGTTTTCGTAGCCCAACTAAAAACCTATAAAGCTGACTCAAGCCAAAAACCAGATCCCATCGGTTTCCGTTCCCATAAGAGTACCAAGATACTCCTATAATAGAAGTAAAATAATAACAGCTTCCATTCCCAGAATGACACTAAGGTATCCCTGTGATAGAAGAAAATAATAGTGAATGTCCTCACTCGATTCCCGGATGTGTACATAAAAGCCGTATGCATTAGAATCGTTGACCATGATAGCCAAAGGGTTTAATCGGCTATAGTGCGAGGTGCTACTCCGAAGCTAGTCCACACATTAAATATGGTTTTATAAACATCAAACAAATCATTTGTGTTGGTCAATTCTGGGCTTCCAAATGTAATTTGATCTTCCCAATCTCCTATATGCAATTTTACTCACACAGGAGTTTAGTATGACCATGCCCACAAATGGATCAATCCCCATGGTTATCAACTATTGGTCCCTAATGTCATCATTATTAAGTGATTATATACAAGTGAGCACATCAATAATTAACATGGATAATAATGTAACTGGCCAAAATACACAATTGAATATAATAAAGTTATCATCATCAATATAAATGTGTTTCCATGATAGTCATATACACATAAATCACATATAAACAAGCATGAAGTTTATTTCATTTAAACTCGGATAAATTTTCCTTTTTCTGTTTTCTTTAAATCTTATTGTCTGATTTTTTTCAAATTCACAGATCCTTCTTTTTCATTAGGAAAAGCCCGACCTAATAATTAATAATGTGCTATTAAATGTGTACAATAGAGCCATTTTATCCAAGATGTAATTGTCGCACATGCATAGTTATCACATGCCTAAAGCTATCACATGCTTAAAGTTATCGTATTCCTATAGCTACCACATGTCCAGCTATCGCATGTTTAAATCTATGGCACATCTAAAACTATTGTATATTAAAGGCTATCACATGTCTATAACTATCACATGTCTATAGCTGTCGCATGTCTAAAGCTATCTATATTTGCAGTTATTGCATGTATAAAGCTACTGCATATATAGCTATCACACTTTTAAAAATACAGCTACCATACCTTTAAAGATATAGTTATTGCATCTCTAAAAATATAGCTAGCATCTTTAAAAGTATAGCCATCACATCTTTAAGAATATAACTACCTCATGTTTAAAAATATTGATATTGCATGTTTAAAAATGTAGTTATTGCAGTTTAAAAATATAGTTATCATATACTTAAACCACATGTTAGCGCATATCTAAAAATGAGCCATCATAGCTCTAAAATGACAGTTTGATAATTAAATTTAAAACTAGTTTATTTTCTTTTAAAGTAACTACTTTTTGACAAATCTTTCCATATGATAAACTTTCATTTGTAAACACTTTTCGTTTCATATATTTTTTAGAAAATTTCATGAAGAATTTTTCCCTTATTAAACATTAATTAATTAATTAATTAAATGCCATTTTTACCAATTTCCCTTTTATAAACAATTTTTCATATATAAATAAACAAAACTGGAAATTACTCCTTTTTCGAACTTAGAAAATTCATATTAATACGAAAAATTATGAAATTAAAGACCCATCTCTGATTTAATGTTATGAACAACCTATAAATTTTTAAAACCGTTTGAAGATCATTAATAATGGTTTAAATCTGAAATCCCCTAATCTAAGTCGATAACTTCACATATAATATCCATAATCACTATATGGATTTGTTTTAACCCAATCCATGTTTCATCATCATAAAACATCACAAACACATGATATGAACAAACCGAGAATCAAAGCATAAAAGCATTAAGAATATTAATATTATTTGCCTTGATTAGTTTAACTACGGAGAAATTTGACCGAGCTTCCATCTTCAATCTTTGCCTTCTTCTTTCTTTATTTTGGAATGTTTTAATGGAGTTTCTCTTCTTTCTTGTCATTTTGTTTTAGTTAAGAGAATGAATGAGGAATAGAGAGGGAAGAGAGGTTATATAATTATAATTTGATTGGGCCTTATCTTCTTTCCTTATTCTCCTTTAAATTAATTTCATCTTTTAAATTCTTTCTCCATATAAAAGGTCATTACTCCATTATTAAATTAAATTCGAAATTGATTAATTTGAAAAATCCCCATATTTATTGCATCTTTCCACGTAATTATTTAATTACCATATGATTAATTTTCCATAATAATGTTTATTAAAATAGGGGTGTTACATGCTCCCCTCCTTATAAAAATTTCGGTCTTCAAAATTCCAATAAGGTGTAATCAATCATAACAAGTCATACATACACGTGACATAAGCACATACAAAAATCAACATCACTAGCATAACTACTGGTCAAAAGTCTATGCAATCATATAGATCGTACATCAAAATAACTTAGGATAAGCCTCTCTAGTCTTATCCTCGATCTTTCAAGTACAGTCTCTTTCGTGATCGCTCCACTAGATTTTCACTAACTTACCTGTCTTGTTTTTAATATCCTTCGTATCCCGATCCATGATACGAATCAATCATCTATCAAGTTCCATTACTAAATCCTCTAAAATCGCTGGTATAATAGTATTCTCTAGGTCACATGTATACTTTCTTAAATGAGAGACGTGAAATAGATTATGGGCTCCTGCCAAAATACTCAGTAGTAACTGATCATCTCTATAATAGAAAAAGGTCCAACATATCTTGGTGTTAATTTTCCCAACTTTCTGAATCATGTAACCCCCTTCATAGGCGATACTTTCACAAAAATATAATATCCTTGAAAATTCCAAATCCATAAGTCTTTGATCGACATAGCTTTTCTACGTTGATTAAGCTTCCTTCGTCATTCTTATATCAACTCAATCTTTTTTGTCACTTCTTTAACCAAATCTGAACCAAGCATTGGTCTACTACCGGTCTCCAACCAACATGCCGGTGATTTGCACAACCTTCTGTAAAGAACTTTGAAGGGTATCATTCTTATGCTAGTTTGATAACTATTACTATAGGAAAACTCGACTAAGTGCAAATAATCTTCCCACGACCCTCCAAAGTCCAGTACACAAAATCTTAATGAATCTTCAAGTACCTTATTTACCCTTTCCATTTCCCTATCATTATGTGGATGGTAAGCGGTACTCATCTTCGGCTTAGTACCTAACACGTCCTCTAAGCTCTTCCATAACTCACTGGTAAATAAAGGATCTCGATCACTTAAAATAAATATTCGGTATTCCATGTAGTCTAACAACATTCTCTATACCAAACTTGGTGTCGTTCTCGTCGACTTAACAGAGATAAAGTGTGCAGTCCTCGATCTATCAACTATGACCCAATCATATTCATTTCCCTTATTCGACCTAGGAAACCCATCTATAAAATCCATCGATATAGGTACTCATTTTCACAGTAGTACTTCTAAAGGTTGAAGTAATTATTGAGATATATTTAGAATATATGATTAAGATATTATGCTATATTTAGAATATATGATTAGATGTTATGAGTGGTATGTGATAAAAGAAATATCTTCGGAAGATTTCCTGCTGTTTTCGCAATATATGATTAGATGTTATGAGTGGTATGTGATAAGGGAAATATCTTCGGAAGATTTCCTGCTGTTTCAGATAGAGTCTTGGGTATGTATTATAAATAGGGATGCTGGTGATTAATAAAAATTTAAGCTGAGTTTTTCCAATTCTTCATGGTATCAGAGCGAGGTTAACGATTTTTTCTTCAAGAATAATTTGCCATGCCTGGTGTTGAAGATCCACCGCCTAAAATTGAACTCAATTCCCCTTATTATCTCGGCCCACAAGATAGACCAGGAGACTTCATTACACCCACTCGATTCAAGGCCGATAATTATGACGACTGGGCAGCTGATATTCAGACGACATTAGAAGCCCGACGCAAGTTTGAATTTCTTGATGGCAGTATCCTTGCACCAGCGCCTCCCTGTACAAAGTCCGATTGGACCGCGATTAATGCTATGCTTATTTCTTGGATTTCGAATACTATCGACCCCGAGGTTAGGTCCTCTTTGTCGAAATTCAGGGAAGCTAAACCCTTTTGGGATCATCTCAAGCAATGTTTTTCCCAAACAAACGGACCTAGGGTTCAATAATTACGATCTTCAATTGCGCGATGTGAGCAGACAAAGACGATGCCTGTTTCGGTTTACTATGGTAAATTGCATGCTTTGTGGCAAGAATTGGATCACCATGAACCTTTAATCTCTTGTTCTTGTTGTTCCTCATGCTCGGTTGGCAGATTACATGAGGAACGATGAGCACAGGCCAAATTACACGATTTTTTGATGGGCCTTTGTTCTGAATTTTATGGTCCTTTGCGCACACATATCCTCTCTCAAGATCCTCTCCCTAATATTGATCGAGCTTATCAATTAGTGTCACAAGAAGAACGTGTTCGTCAATCGAAGCAGGAAGTCGAGCAAAAGCTCTTTGAAGCAGTCAGTTTCGCTGTACATACAGGGGCTGGTCAGGGCCGAGGAACCTCTGATAGACCAACGTGTTCTCAGTGCAAGAAGCAGGGCCATGAGGCCTCAAGTTGCTGGGAAAAATCCGTTTGCAGCCACTGCAAGAAAACAGGCCATGAGGTTAGCCGGTGTTACGAGCTTCATGGATACCCCGATGGTTGGTTCAATGGCAGACAAGGCAACTCCGCTAGGCAAGGTAGAGGGCAAGTACGTGCTAATGTGGCTGCTGGCAGCAGCTCCTCTATTACATCAAATTCGTCGACGGTGTCAGCCTTGGGTCAATTGTTCACGAATGAGCAGTGGAAAGCTATTTCGGGCGTGGTTGGTAATAGTAAAATTCCCGAAAATCGATTAATTAGTAAGTTTGATGATACTTCATGGATTATCGATACCGGAGCAACCCATCATGTTACAGGGCAACATTCATGGTTATTTGACACACAAAATCTTGAGTGTTCTGTTGGTTTGCCTAATGGTGAAAAAGTGATGGCTACTTTGGTGGGATCCGTATATGTGACGTGTGAGGAATGCGGAATATGGATCTTAAGGCTAGAATGAATACTAGAGAGGGGGGGTGAATAGTGTTTATAAGAAATTACTAAATCTTTTTGAGTTATTGTTGATTTGTACACAAATGTATGCAATATTCAGACACATATATAATCATAGAATCAAACACAGATGCAGAAATAAAGTAAATGCAGTAAAGGAAAGAACACACTGGATTTTATACTGGTTCGGAGTTACCCTATATCCAGTCCCGCACAACTAAGTACGGATTTCCTTTCAAAAGCAATTCAACAATTACAACCCTCGATTTCAAGGCCCTGAGGTACACCCTCCAGAATCACAATCCTCTGGGTAGAGATACTTGATTTTCGGGCAACAAGTTCACCCAATTGATTTCTCAAGGCTACAATCACACCTTTTCTCACTTGATTGATTTCCAAGGCTATAATCACACCTTTTACTCTATTGATTACAAAGAAAGCCTATAACTCTGAATAACACTGAGGATCTTGATGAGATAGTGACAGAGAATCAAACCAGAGATTATCTAGTTAGATTCAATGTTGATTTCGGTAGAGTAATGGTAAGAATATGTATAAAGAAATGTGGAAGAAGAAGAGAAGGGAAAAACCAGAAAATCTATATTCAAATTCGTTGAAACTAACCCCTATTTATAGAAGAACAACAGCCATGTCCATTCGTGAAAGGTTATGGCGAATAGACACTTCTTTTGAAATTCAAATTTTTGAATCTAACTGTCACTATGTCGACATGGGGTACTAGGGCATGTCGACATCCCAAAGCATTTTTTGAAGATTTGATTTTCTTTGAAAATAACCTTTATCTTATATTAAAAACTATTTAAACTTTATAAATATACTTGACTATAGATAAAATACATAGATAAATATAGAGAATAATATATATAAAATTTTACTATAATTTTATATTTAAATCTAAGTATAAATATATTATAATTAAAAATAGTTTAAAACAAACGAAGTTTAAAACAAGAGTTTATTAAAAACAAAAACAAATAATATTTTAAGGCTAAAACATCTTTTTGAAAATCATTTGAAAAGATAATTTTTAAGGCTAAAACATTTTGGAAAGCAGTTTTGAAAATCATTCTGAAGTAGTTTTGAAAATCATTTTGAAGTAGTTTTGCAAGCTTCATCTTGCAGAATATCTCATCACATCAGGACTCGAGAACTTGTACAAAACCAGGATGTTCGTGGGTTTGTAAGCCACTTGTCGTAGGTTTGTAAGCTACTTGTCGTGGGTTTGTAAGCCACTAAAAAGGTAGAAATGGATTCCATCCCAAATGAAAATACGGAATAAAGATTTCAATGCTATTTTGAAGTTTTAACATAACTCTAGACTTAATACTTATCTTGAAATCTTGAACTCTTGATAATCTTGACATTCTTGATATCTTGAATCTCTATACTGTACAATCTTCATTCTTGGTACCTGCATGGTTAAATCCTGCATATACATATATATCTAAACTATAATGTTAGTATTTATATTTTATAATCTTATTCTAAGGTTGTTATCATCAAAACCATCATCTCAAGGACTAACAATCTCCCCTTTTTTGATGATGACAACCTTTGTTTATAAAATATTACTTCTATCCTAATAACTCCCCCTAAAACTGATAACTCCCCCTTAATCTATGTCTAACTCTTCTATTTTATATTTCTCCCCCTTTGTCATCAACAAAAACAAACTAACTCCAAACTATATAACTCTTAGTCTAATATCCTATATGATTATAATGATAGTGTTATCATACATAATCAATACTTACTTGTAAACCTAAAACTTAGTCCTAAACTACTAACATTCCTAACCAAGTACCTATATAATACTTATATATAATATTTATTTATATATATATGTTTATATTTACATTTTCGTACAACGTGACAAATATACACATAACGATGAAAAACGAAAAAGAAGAAACTACTGAGTATCTTTGACAATTGGAGATCTATGGATCGAACAATTTGGATAATGGAAACAAAAATTTCCACGTTGTTCAACCAAGTTTCCGTCCTTGTCAAAACATACTTCACCAACGCAAATGAATTTTTCGTTGTCTTCTGCATGCTCTTCTTCCATTGATTCTTCTTCTTCTTCACTTTCCTCTTGTTCATGATCTCCTGAAGAGTCCTCGTCAATCAAGATTGGATTAACATGATTGTCCATTAGAAATTTTTGCAAATTTCTAAGGATTTTCCCTTGCCTTTCCTGTTCTTTTGCCATTCGGAGATGCACTATTTGAATTTCAGTCATTAACTGAATTGCATCCTTCAGAGAATCCTCCATTTTTGTCACTCGGGCGAGCGTAGTATGTTGGAACGGACCAGAGGTAGGAGAAGGGAACGAAAAGGTCGATTTTATGTTTGATTTGGAAGAGGAGGCCATTGCTAAATTGATTTCAGAAGATAGAATAGAAAGAGAATAAAGAGAATGAAGAAAATTTCAAAAATAAGAAGAATATATAACCAATTATTTTAATTTTGGTAGAAAAAAATTTTAAATTTAAAAAAACGTTATATGTTGACATGGGTATAGGGGGGATGTCGACATGGTTCTCAATATTTTTACTATTTGATTTATTTTGATTTAATTTTTAATTATACTTTGTTATTTATATTTTATATTTCAGTTAATGAAAAAATACCTAATTCTCTTCTTAATTTAGTAAATGTAGATTCATTTAAGGGTTTTGTTAAGATATCAGCAATTTGATTTTCAGAATTGATATAGTCGAGAGTAATTACTTCTCTACTTATATTATCTCTGAGAAAATGGTGTCTGATATCAATATGTTTAGTTCGAGCATGTTGAGTAGTATTTTTGGATAAATTTATTGCACTAGTACTATCACAATAAATTGGTGATTTTGAGATATTTAAACCAAAATCTTTTAAAGTTTGTTGCATATATATTACTTGAGAACAAGCCAAAGCAGCAGAAATATACTCTGCTTCAGTTGTTGATAGAGAAACTGTGTTTTGCTTTTTACTAAACCAGGAAATCAGAGAATGCCCTAAAAAGTGACAAGTTCCACTTGTACTTTTTCGGTCTGATTTACAACCAGCATAATCAGCATCACAGTAAGATATTAAGTCAAACGAATCATTTTTAGGATAAAATAAGCCATAATCAAAGGTGTGTTTAACATATCTTATAATACGTTTTACAGCTTTTAAGTGAGTTTCTTTAGGTTGGGATTGATACCTTGCACAGAGACAGACGCTATGCATGATATCAGGTCTACTCATAGTGATATAGAGTAGTGATCCAATCATTCCTCTATATAATTTTTGATCTACATCTTTCGAGAGACCTTCTTTACTAAGGTACTCATTGGTTGTCATGGGAGTGGGTTTTCCACTCGCAGTAGTCAAACCAAATTTACTAACTAGGTCTTTAGCATATTTTTCTTGACTAATAAAGATACTATTATCTAATTGTTTTATTTGTAATCCTAAAAAGAAATTTAATTCACCCATGTGACTCTCAAAATCTTTTGTCATTATTTCAGAAAATTCTTTATTCATTTCAAAATTAGTTGATCCAAAAATGATATCATCTACGTAGACTTGTACTAGTTGAATATCATTTTTAGTTCTTTTAATAAAAAGAGTATTATCTACTTTACCTATTTCAAAATTTGATTGTAACAAGTAAGATCTTAGTCTATCATACCAGGCTCTAGGAGCTTGCTTTAGACCATATAGAGCTTTCTTAAGTTTGTAAACATGATTTGGAAATTTATCATTTTCAAAAAGTGGTGGTTGTTCAACAAATACTTCTTCTTTTACAAAACCATTTAAAAATGCACTTTTAACATCCATTTGAAATAATTTGAAATTATTATGATTTGCGAAAGCAAGTAGAATCCTAATGGCTTCTAATCTTGCTACGGGGGCAAAGGTTTCATCAAAATCTATTCCTTCTTCTTGATAATAACCTTGAGCGACTAACCGGGCTTTATTTCTAACAACCTCTCCTTGTTCATTCATTTTATTTTTATAAACCCATTTAGTTCCAATTATTGTTTTATTTTCAGGTCTAGGAACAAGTTCCCAAACATCATTTCTAATGAATTGATTTAATTTTTCTTGCATAACCAAAATCCATGAATCATCAGTTGATGCTTCTTTTGGATTTTTGGGTTCAATAGTTGATATAAAAGCTACATTACTCATTTGACTTAGTTGGTTTCTAGTTTTAACAATAGATTGCATATCTCCAAGTATATTTTCTATAGGGTGATCTGTTAAAAGTTTAATCCTTTTATTAGGATGATTTAATTCATTATTAGTTTCAGTTGACTCTTGGTTTTGAGTGATTAATTCCCCTTCATCATTTATTCCTTCAAAATTTTTGAAATTTTCATCAAATGAAACATGCATTGTTTCTTCGATGGTATTAGTTCTTAAATTAAATACTCTGTACGCTTTACTTCTATTAGAGTATCTGATAAAGATACCTTTGTCGGATTTAAGATCAAATTTATCTAAGTTATCTTTTGTATTTAAAATAAAACATTTACTTCCAAAAATTCTAAAATAAGATACCTTAGGTTTCTTTGAGTAAATAAGTTCATAAGATGTCTTATCAGTTAAAGGTCTAATTAAAATTCTATTTAAAATATAACAGGCGTTATCAACTGCTTCTGCCCAAAAGTACTTTGGTAAACTACTATCAGAAAGCATAGTTCTCGCACACTCTTGAATCGTCCTATTTTTACGTTCTACTACTCCGTTTTGTTGTGGAGTTCTTGGAAATGAAAAATTGTGAATTATTCCCTTTTTATTGCAGAATTCTTCAAACTTTTCATTTTCAAATTCACCACTATGATCACTACGGATGGTTATAATTTTTTGAGAAAGTTGATTTTGAACCCTTTTTGAAAAATTCTTAAAATATTCAAAAGTATCTCTTTTATGTTTTAAAATTATTGTCCATGTAAATCTAGAATAATCATCTACAATTACAAAAACATATTTACTATTATTTATTGATAGAATTTGAGATGGACCAAATAGATCAATATGAAGTAATTCAAGAGGTTTTGAAGTAGAAATTATATTTTTTAATTTAAAAGAACTTTTTCTAAGTTTTCCTAGTTGACATGCATCACATAGACTATCTACTTTAAAATTCATTTTAGGGAGGCCTCTTACTAGATCATGTTTTGACAGTCTAGATAAGAGTTAGAAATTCAAATGCCCAAATCTCTAATGCTAAATCCAAGGGTCACTTGCATTTGCCAAAAGACACAAGTTATCATTTGAAATTTTCATACTAAGAATATAAATATTCTTTTTCCTAATTCCCTCAAATATTATGGTTGAATTATTATCTTCAATGTGACACTTATCTTTTTCAAATTTAATTTTATATCCTTTATCGCATAGTTGACTTATACTTAGCAGATTGTGTTTCAGATTCTTAACTAGCAAAACATTAGTAATAATAGGAGTTTCAGAGTTACCGACTTTGCCGATGCCAGTCACATAACCTTTTGAATTGTCTCCAAAGTTAACCAGTCCTCCGTCTTTGTATATTATATCATTCAGCATATCTGGATTCCCAGTCATGTGTCTAGAACATCCACTATCAAGTATCCATTTGTTTATTTTGATCTGCACAATTTGTTTGTTCTGCATTAATTCCTCAACTCCAATAAAGCACGATTCCTGCACATCAAACAATCTTAGTAGACAACTTGTATTTGAATATTGGTTATATGCAGACTCAAGAGATAATGATGATCTGAATATTTTTAAACATGCATTAAAAAATTTCTTAAATATAGCCATTTTTTTAAAAAAAACTTTTTCAAAAATCAGATTATGAAACTTTTGAAAACCTTGCTCTGATACCAAATGCGAGGAATGCGGAACATGGATCTTAAGGCTAGAATGAACACTAGAGGGGGTGAATAGTGTTTATAAGAAATTACTAAATCTTTTTGAGTTATTGTTGATTTGTACACAAATGTATGCAATATTCAGACACAGATATAATCACAGAATCAAACACAGATGCAGAAATAAAGTAAATGCAGTAAAGGAAAGAACACACCGGATTTTATACTAGTTCGGAGTTACCCTACATCCAGTCCCGCACAACTAAGTACGGATTTCCTTTCAAAAGCAATTCAACAACTACAACCCTCGATTTCAAGGCCACGAGGTACACCCTCCAGAACCACAATCCTCTGGGTAGAGATACTTGATTTCCGGGCAACAAGTTACCCAATTGATTTCTCAAGGCTACAATCACACCTTTTCTCACTTGATTGATTTCCAAGGCTACAATCACACCTTTTACTCTATTGATTACAAAGAAAGCCTATAACTCTGAATAACACTGAGGATCTTGATGAGATAGTGACAGAGAATCAAACCATAGATTATCTAGTTAGATTCAATGTTGATTTTGGTAGAGTAATGGTAAGAATATGTATAAAGAAATGTGGAAGAAGAAGAGAAGTGAAAAACCATAAAATCTATATTCAAATTCGTTGAAACTAACCCCTATTTATAGAAGAACAACAACCATGTCCATTCGTGAAAGATAATGGCGAATAGACACTTCTTTTGAAATTCAAATTTTTGAATCTAACTGTCACTATGTCGATATGGGGTACTAGGGCATGTCGACATCCCAAAGCATTTTTTGAAGATTTGATTTTCTTTGAAAATAACCTTTATCTTATATTAAAAACTATTTAAACTTTATAAATATACTTGACTATAGATAAAATACATAGATAAATATAGAGAATAATATATATATAATTTTACTATAATTTTATATTTAAATCTAAGTATAAATATATTATAATTAAAAGATAGTTTAAAACAAACGAAGTTTAAAACAAGAGTTTATTAAAAACAAAAACAAATAATATTTTAAGGCTAAAACATCTTTTTGAAAATCATTTGAAAAGATAATTTTTAAGGCTAAAACATTTTGAAAAGCAGTTTTGAAAATCATTCTGAAGTAGTTTTAAAAATCATTTTGAAGTAGTTTTGCAAGCTTCTTCCTGCAGAATATCTCATCACATCAAGACTCGAGAACTTGTACAAAACCAGGATGTTCGTGGGTTTGTAAGCCACTTGTCGTAGGTTTGTAAGCTACTTGTCGTGGGTTTGTAAGCCACTAAAAAGGTAGAAATGGGTTCCATCCCAAATGAAAATATGGAATGAAGATTTCAGTGCTATTGTGAAGTTTTAACATAATTCTAGACTCAATACTTATCTTGAAATCTTGAACTCTTGATAATCTTGACATTCTTGATATCTTGAATCTCTATACTGTACCGTCTTCATTCTTGGTACCTGCATGGTTAAATCATGCATATACATATATATCTAAACTATAATGTTATTATTTATATTTTATAATCTTATTCTAAGGTTGTTGTCATCAAAACCATCATCTCAAGGACTAACATGACGGACAAAATTACTCTCACCGGAGTACTTTATGTTCCAAACTTAAGTTGCAATTTAATTTCTATTTCTTACCTTAATGATTATTTACGAACTGTTGTCCAATTTGATTCTCATACTTGTGCTATACAGGACCAAACGAAGGAGCTGATTGGAACGAGAGTTAGGAGATATGGACTGTACTACTTTAGCAAACCATAATTTGTGTCAACAGTTGAAGCAACATCAAATTTGGAGTTGTGGCATCGTCGGCTCGGGCATCCTTCCGAAAAAGTAGTTAAGTTAATTCCTCACGTCAAAAATAATAAAGATAGTTTAGATAAAGGTGTGAAGTATGTATGCGTGCTAAACATCCTAGAGACAAGTTTTCTTTAAATGACAATAAAGCTTCTAGAATTTTTGAGAAAATACATTGTGATTTGTGGGGTCCATATCGACACATTTCGTCGTGTGGGGCCAGTTATTTTTTGACAATAGTTAATTATTTTTCGAGAGCAGTTTGGATTTATTTGTTGGTTGACAAATTAGAGGTGTTTCAAATGTTTATGTTCTTTGTTGCTATGGTCGATAGGCAATTTTCTCAAACAATTAAGGTCGTTCAAAGTGATAATGGAACTGAGTTTAATTGTTTGATTGATTATTTTAATGCAACTGGAATTTTGTTTCAAACTTCGTGTGTGGGTACTCCACAACAAAATGGGAGAGTTGAAAGGAAACATAAACATATTTTGAATGTGGGTTTGGCATTACGCTTTCAAGCAAACTTGCCTATTTATTTTTGAGGTAAATGTGTTCTTGCGCCGCTCATTTAATTAATCGTACACCCTCTTCCATGTTACAAAATAAAACACCTTTTGAGATACTTTTTGGTAAACCACCCTCTTTTGGTGCTATTCGAACCTTTGGGTGCTTGTGCTTTGCTCATAATCAAAAGACTAAGGGAGATAAATTTGCAAGTCGGAGTCGAAAGTGTATTTTTTTGGGTTACCCGTTCGGTAAGAAGGGGTGGAAATTATTTGATCTTGATACAAAGGACTTTTTCGTGTCTAGAGATGTGAAATTTGTAGAGGAGGTATTCCCGTTTGGGTGTTCGGAAGATGTCAATATAATATCTAGTGAGAATAATGATCATGATATTCATCAAGATTTTGCTGAAATAATTTATGAAGATGAGGATGTTGATCTTTTGATTAATGATAATGGGTCTGCGCATGGTTCTGCTTCGGATCAGTCTACTAGTCCACAGAAAATGGGTCGTGGTCTTCGGGAAAAGTTCCCAAATGTTATGTATCGAGATTTTGTGACACATACGGTTTTTACTAATGATCCATCTTCTGATTCTCCTCCTTCCAATCACTCCTCAGGTACTCCTTGTCCTCTAGCACATTACATAAATTGTGACAATTTTTCTGTAAATTATCGTTCTCCTCCTTCCAATCACTCCTCAGCCATAATTAAGGGTAAGGACCCTAAATCATTTAAAGAAGCCATGAAATTCGATGAGTGCCGCCGTTCCATGAAGGATGAGATACGGGGTCTAGAAGACAACGGCAAGGCTCAATTTGATTTTCTTCTCTCCAAGTTGGGCATTTTTGAATCTCATGCTCCAACTTGAGGGGGGTATTAAGATATATTTAGAATATATGATTAAGATATTATGCTGTATTTAGAATATATGATTAGATGTTATGAGTGGTATGTGATAAGGGAAATACCTTCGGAAGATTTCCTACTGTTTCCGCAATATATGATTAGATGTTATGAGTGATATGTGATAAGGGAAATATCTTTGGAAGATTTCCTGCTGTTTCAGATAGAGTCTTGGGTATGTATTATAAATAGGGATGCTGGTGATTAATAAAAATTCAAGCCGAGTTTTGCCAATTCTTCATAATCCACTTGGATTTTGATGTTTGGCCATTACTTGTTGGAAATTAAGAGGTTGATTCGCCCACAAGCCAACATATTTCTTCATTTCTTCATAGAGGAAACTTCTCTTCATATCTTGGTACATCTTTATACCATAAGGATGAATAGTTAATATCGATATATAACATTCTCTAAGAATTTCCCTCCTTAGATTGCCCACATTCGAAACACACAATCCTCCTTTCTTCCTTGAACATCTCTTTGGTCAAGTGAAAAATCTTTCAAATCGTCAATATCTGCACTAATTTCTAGTTTCTTTATCCATTTGGCTAGTAATGGATCATCTTTTTGCTTTACAACAAATCATTCGATCAATACCGGTCGAACTTCTAAATAAGAAACCATTGTACACTAACTAGAACCGACAAATGACCTTATATGAACTCCACAAGAAGCCAATGCCTCCAAATCATTCCATTCAGCCGACATTATCAACACTGCATTCTGATGTTTTCTACTAAGTGCATCAATAACCTTATTTTCTTTTCTTGGCGTATACTCAATTTCAAAATCATAAGCTGCTAAAAACTAAAGCCATCTTTGTTGTCTCATATGAGCTCCTTCTAAAGTATAAATATTTCAAACATTTATGATCCTTAAACAAATTGAATTGTTCTCCCAAAAGATAGTGTATCCATACTTTTAGTGAAAAAGATTATGCCACCAACTCTAAATTATGAGTAGGATAACGAACTTCATGCAGTCAAAGCTATCAAGAAGTAAAGGCAATAACTCTACCTCTCTACATTAATACAGCTCCTACCCTATTCCACAAGCATCTGTATACACAACTAAATCTTGATTTCCATCCAGCACTATTAACACTTATGCATTGATCAATAAAAGTTTTAGCTTCAAAAATGACTCCACAATTATTGTTCTAAACAAATTTCACATCCATACTCATTAGTTTATTCATCATTGCTGCTATTCAAGAGATATTATTAATGGATCTCTAACATTATCTATCAAACCCAAGGAACTTCTAATTTCATTCATAGTCTTGGGTTTCTTCCAGTTACTAAAAGCTTCAACCTTTGATGGATCTATGGACAATCCATTTTTAGAAACCACGTGACTGAGAAGCTTCAATTCTCTCTTCCAAAAATGGTATTTTGAAAACATCACCTTTAGCCGATGATGCCTCAGCATGCCTAGCATGTCTATTCTTAAATGAACTTGACAATCACATTCATTCTTAGAATTTATCAAAATGTTAATAAGTACTAATACGAATCTATCCATATACCCTTGGAGATTTAGTTCATCAAATCTACAAAGAAAGAAAGTGCATTTTGTCGAAAGGCATGACAAACCATTCATACAAACCAAATCTTGTTCGAAGAGGTTAATAGTATACTTTACTTTGCCACTCTCAAATTGATGGAAATCCGTTGCTAAGTCCAAAAGCGAAAAAACCTTGGCTCCACTTAATTGATTAAACAAATAATCAATTATAGGCAAAGCATATCAATTCTTCACAGTCTTCTCATTCAGCTTTCTATAGTCAATACACATTATTAATAACCCATTTGGTTTCTTCAAGAACACCGTTACAACTCCTCAAGGAAAATCGCTTGGTATAATAAAACTCTTTCCTTCTAATTCCACTAGCTGCACCTTTAACTCTTTCACTCAGTAGATGTCATTCTGCTAGGTGGTATATTCACAGGTTCGGCTCCTAGTATGAGACCTATTTGAAACTCAATTGCTTATTTCGATGGTAGTCCCATAACTTGCTCAGAGACATTGGCACATTCTCTTAATACAAAAACATGATTTATTCCATCTTGTGCTCCCTCCATAACACACATTAATGTATATACATCGAAACTCGATACTTCCAATAAGTAAAATCAGATTACTACAATTAGGGTGTTTTAAGGATAATATTCTATCTCGACATAATATCCTAGCATCATATAGACTTAAGTAATTCATACCCAAAATTATCCCAAAACCCAAAAAATCAAATACATACAAATTGCAGGTAAACTTATGGCCTAATAATCTAACTCTAATCGGTCATTAGATTCCAAGAGTTCCATAACCTCCTATCGGATTTGCAACCCTCGGAGTGGTTATAAGGTAGATCGGGTCAAGATTTAATCCACCAACTAAACGTCTAGATATAAAAGAATGCGATGCTTTAATATCGAATAACACTTTAGCATATATGTTATGTATCAAAAGCGTACCTCCCACCACAGCCTTCCCTTTCTCTACAATAGTTGGTCTAGAAGTTGTAGGTTCCAAAGCATAAACTTTTTCCTTCTTAGCTTTGACCGGTTCAAGACATTCTCTCTTGAAGTTCCCTGGCTTGTTATAGAAGCATCTTGCTCCTTTCTTATCAACAACATTCAATTGACGTATTTAATCATTTCTGGCTCGACCTTGACCTAGCTTTTTTACATGACGTGAGGATTACGTTTCATCGGCGGAATCTATTGGGAATCATTAGAGAGGTGCTAACTACAGCCATAGGGTCTTGTTTGGAACTGTTGCTCGTCGTACTAAGCCAAATGACCCCCAAGCTGGCTTACAACTTGGGAGTGCATCTACCCTTGTTTCGTGTTTGCAGCTCAATCTTCACGTAGAAAAAGAAAAGTCATAGCCATAGGCCCTTCTAAGTATGAATCTGACTCTTAACACGGTTTGGGTAATGGGTAGCAGTGTTTAACATCTTTGTATAAGTGTATATTTGTAGTGTTTTGTCAATGATTAAAGCACGCAAGTAAGCTAAGTAAATTAAAGTTATGTTTTTACCCCATGAGCTTTGTGTAGTCCTTTGATTTGTACCTTTTCTTGAACTTTGTACTATGTGGGTTTTTTTCTTTTGCTTTTCTCCTCACTTTGGCTCTAAACGCAATACTTACTCTACTCGGTTCATATTTTCTAAACCTTGCTTTTAGCATTCCTATTTTGACATGTGGTAGGCATGGTCTAATCCATTTATTATGTAGACTATTTTAATTGTGTTTGACTAAGAAGTCAGATCATGTATTTACAACCTATTTATTCATGGGCATTGTTTTTTATATGGGTTCGAGTCATTTAATATCCTATGGCCAATGTAGTTTTTTTAGCTCAAAAGCTAAGTTATGTATTTTATAACTCTAGTTATTTTTATTTTATTTTTTCAAGTAAATAATATTGCCATGTATATTTTTATACTGGCTCGAGACATCTAATATTCTTACGTCCAGTTTATTTCAATTGATAAACCAAGCTGCGTATATACATACTAAAAATGAAGTAAATAATATACCTATGCCCTCTTTTTGTGTAGTTCGTGTTTCTAAGTTCTTAGGGCATGGTTGAAATTGGAACCCTTTTGACTTGTTTAATATGTTGCCTACTTGTTTTGATTTGGGGTTAGCCTAGACCTTGTTTCTGAGCTGCCTTTAAGGTAAGCATCACCATTCTTAATTTTGAGATTGTCATTTTTGTACGCCAGCTACACAGTTTGCTTAGCTGGTGAATGTTGGCGGTGAGCTGCGGAGCTACGAGAGCAGACTGTTTTTGATGGTGAATATTGGGCCACTATTCTTTCCAACTTGGTCTTCCTTTCATTTATTTTGGTTGTGAAATGGTTTAAGGTCTTGAGGGTGGGAGCTGAAGAGGTGCTTTTATTCTTTGGAGTTTTTGGGTGCATTTTTGGTAGAGGCGTGGTTATTTTTGGATATTAGGGAAGTTTGTAAAAATTTATGCTGGAGGCTCAACCCTCTTTCTGGTGTCAAAAAGTTAGTGAGATTTTTCGTTATAGTAACGACAACTTAGTTTTGAAGTAATTAGGCTGTTGGATGCTTCCATAATTAAGAATTAGCAAATTTAAGTAGTATTAAAATTACCTTAAAAAAAGTATTTATGTTGCTTAAGCTTACATAATTATGAAGGAGCACTTCAACTATATGTTAAAATGTCAAATCCATTTTTTTAGTTCAGTTAAATCCAACCAGTATTTAACAAAAACGATAAGAAAATAAATGTTATTAAGTAAAGAGACACAATGATTTATGTAGTTCAAATATTAATGAATCCTCGTCCATGGGTTAGTTCTTTCTTCTTTTAGTTTTCTTTTGAGTACAAGCTTTTGATTTTTATGGTGGAGAGTACAACTTTAGAGTATATAATTTAGTGAAATTAAGATTTGATTCCTCTTGTTCTACTACGTACCAGTCCCTTTTATAACAAATATGACATTATGTGGATTGTTTATATCACATCCTCATATTCTTCCCCCGTCATTAGATTTTTTCACATGTCTTTCATCTATAAGCATTGCTAAGTGTGCATGTATTGCTGACGTGGACTTATGTGGGAGAATTTATTTTAGGCACGAGAATTTGTTTTTAGGCGGGAGGATTTTGCTTTAGGCGGGAACTTTGAATTTTGAAGCGATGTGCATGAGATTAAAGATAGTATGTTGTCTTGTGTTTGATATCGGTGCAATACAAAACTATTTGAGTTGCAACTCTTCCCAAATATGTGACTTGATTATGTTGTCCACACTACTTTATAAAGGTGTGACTGTTGGGTTTTGTACCGTGTTGCAACTTTGACCAGAGCACTATGGTCCATCTTAGTTATGGCGGTGTAGTTCGACTCTAGGATGACGATGCGGTTTGGCTTGAGGGTAGCGATGCAGTTTGACTTGAAGGTGGCAGCACGATTTTACTTGAGGGTGGCGATTCATATTTCGAACTATGTTATAGCGGCACAATCTATGTATGCTTCGAGTTGTGTTGCCTTCAAATAACTATGATTTAGCCAGTGTAGGTTGGGTTGTGCTAGGTTTTACTGTAACGGTGCATTCTACTCTCATGGACCATACTAGTCCTCTTTTTTTGTTCGCTAAGAATTTGATGATGCATTAATTGTCTTACACGAATTCTAGGTCATGATGTTCCAGTGAAGGTTTTTGTTGGGCTTTACATATTGTATTTTGGAACGTATGCGGTTCCTTTCTAACATGGATACAACATGTTTTATCCTCATGCTGCCCTATGTCGTTCATTGACTTTATGCACTTGAACCTATGTTGAACACACTATGGAAAAAAGATGGATGTAATAGTGACCCTTGTTATACTTTTAAGGATAAAAAACAAAAAGGAAAGTTGAATTAAAACAATCATGAAAACCAACATCAAATTCACTCATCTAATTTATGTAGGTAATGTTTTGATTTCTTCTAATGTTGATATTGAAAGTGCAAGAGCAGTCAAAGAAGTGCTTCTTAAACTTCACATAGCCATGGGACTGAAATTAAGTGAAGAAAAATCAAACATTTTCTTTGGCAAAGGGTGCAACAATAAAACACAGTGTGCGGTATTTTAAACATTCAAGAGGGTCAACAAACTATCAAATACTTGGGCATTTCACTCTCTAGTATCAACACCAACAGAGGCAATTGTACTGCACTTGTAGACAAAATAAAACGAAAATTTGAAGGTTGGAAAAGAAAGCTACTCGGCCTTGCTTGCAAAGTTGAGTTAATTAAATCAACCATATACCCAATAGTTGAGTTTTGGATGCAGTGATTCAAAATCCGAAAATTAGTTGTGAAATAATTGTTCGTTTATGTTCTGACTTTTTATATAAAGGAAAATTAAGCAAAATAAAAATTGTTTGCAGAGATAAAAGTGAAGGTGGCATGGATTTGAAAAAACTTGAAGAAATCAATGAAACATTTGGCATCATACTCATTTGGAAAATCATAAATCGGGACGGGAAAATACATCAAAAATTAGACACTCTGAAAAATGAAAATAAATAATGATTTCTCTGGTTCATGGAAATTTCTGTTAAAAATCAGAGGAAAAGCTTTGCAATGCATAGGTATAAAAATAGAAGATGGCAAGTCTACATCACTTTGGTTTGACCCTTGGGTCCAAGGGGGTAGACTAATTTACAAACTAGGCACTGAAAAACAGTAATAAAGGTCGGTGCAGTAAACCATTTAGTTGGTGATATTCTTGAAAATGGCACAAGGAGAACTAATAGATATAACTTTCTGAACATCGTAGAAGACGACATTCAGAGAACTAGTATCTACTTAGACCACCAAAAAGACTATCGGACTTGGCTTTGCACTACAAATAGGGTATGCCTTTAAATTGGTTTGGGGTACAATTAGAAGCAGATTTAAAAGTAACATGGTCTGGAATTGTTTGGGATAAAATTCATTGCCTAAAAATGGAAACATGCATTTTCAATACCACAACTAAAGAAAGATTAATTTAAAGATGCATTTCTGTTAACTCAGGTTGCGTTTTATGTAATCAACATCTAGTAAATGTCGAACACTTATATTTCAAATGTAAATTCAGTGCTTATGTTTGGAAACGGTGTAGAATTAAACTAAAATATCTAGCAAATCACAGTGATGTTCTAGTGCTACCTTAAAATCCCATTCATTAAAAACCAATTCACAAACAAAAGTTCAAGCAAAGGCATATCATAACAGTTTAGATACATGCAATGAAAGAAAGCTATGCGAATTAGTATCAGATTACATCAAAATTCTCATTAGTAATTCCAAATTCATAAACAATTTCAACAACGATGCAGCAGTTGAAAATGAGCGGTTATAAAGGAGTTTACCGAACTTTCCCCATGCAAATATTCGATCATACTGCTGACTAGCTATTCTCACCCCAAGTGTTTCTCCTGAGAGGCACTCTAGCCCTTCTGTAGCCTCACGTTTGCCTTTTCTAATTTTTCAATACAGGTTACAAAAGCTGCAAATTCACATAGATGAAAAGTAAACCAGGCAATTCAAATAGCAAGCAAGAATAAAATGCATTGCAATGTGAACAAACACTTGTATGTTGCATCGGGATATGGTAAAAAAGCAAATTTTGCTCCAGATCTACTGTTAATAATAGCAAAACTCATCGTAATGAAGTTCCAAACATGGAAAGTAGCAACAAAACTGTGAATGTCAGTCAAAAGTCATCGAACTACTCATTGAAATTTCAAATCAAGGTAAAGTAGCTCAGTAGTTTTTTGAGAGACAAAGTTGAAGCAGATCTAAAGAAAATGGACATTTCGAGAGCAGGTAATAGAGAAATCAAGAAACACGAAGTTTTAACTAAGAACAAGTTGAAGCAGATCTAAAGAAAATAAGACAAGTTTTATTCATACAACAAAAATCACATAACATACACTATTATTTAACTAAGAACATCCATGACTAAGTTACTCTTATTCTTAATTGCAATTTTTAATCTTGTTATTATAACCATCAAATTAAAACCTTGCAATATTTGATTGGTGAGTAGGGTTGTAAAACAAACATAACAACGTACGTTCATGTCCGAATCAAGAAAATGTATATCCGTGTTCAATCTAATCTCTTAACATGATTTAAAACAAGTCTATCTGAATTGTTTGATAGTTTTTCGGTGCGTTCATACGAAAATTTTAGCCCGCTCACGTTGTGACGCGTCCAACGCATCACGACGTAAACAGGCCAAATTCTCCATTTTGTTGAATGATCATTTGTGCTACATTCGTTTTATTCATAACGTTAATTAATAAAATTTATAATATATAAATTTCTAAAATTAACAACTTATGCAAATTAGATACGTTTAAGATGCGGTTGTTTGCTTTGTGATCGTATCAAAATATTATACATTACGAGGTTGGTTTGAACTGAATCCAAGCAAATTTATAATTTTTCAATTTATTTATTTATTTTTGCATATTATCATCACATTTTATTTATTAAAAAACAAATAATTAATTAATCACAACTTAAATGTCCCGCTCAAATGCCATGCTTAAATACCACGTTCGTAGCTGCAAATACATTTTCCGTTCACTCAACTTGCCCTGCTCAAATGCTCCGTTGCCTTTCGTCGAAAGTCCGACTCGTCGTCTCTAAACAGCATCAATTCATGTTCATAAGAGTTCCATTGTGAAGCAATATCAGATCCAATCATGTCCATTCGGTAAATCATCTACCATTCCCTTTTGGAGGTGGATCAGAACTTAAAAGGGTACTTCCTAGCTTTGAACTTGTTGATATGAGCTCTTGGTTTCTTGTAACTTCAATGATTTATTCAATGAATCAATGTTTAGTTAATATGAAATATTTAACCAATTGAAACACACAAAATATTTACCATACCGCAGCTTGACTTAACTCCTGTTAAACCAACATGACAAGTTGACAACAGAGCAAACTCGCTACCGAGTCTGTTATCAGTATTGGTAACGAATCCAAGTAAAATTTGCTTAACCGGAAACACACAACTTATGCCCGGAAGCGCTTCAAGGAGAGAAAAATAAAACAAAACATAACGAGGCATGTCTGTCCAAAGCCCATCATAAAATCATGAAGCTATAATGAAAGGACAAAAATAATAATAAAATGATTACTTGCCATCGCCTTGCAATCAGCACAAAAGTTGTAATGTGCTTCTATTTATTTGATCTTAAGCAGAACCACTGTAGAAGAAAACTGCAGTTCTCTTATTCCTCCCTGCAACTATATGGAAAATTCCCGGAAAACTGTATTATTATTACCAAAACTGAGAAATGAACGGTAGGTAAAACTCAGACGTCCATATTGCTGAAAAGGAGCTTCCTTATCTGCACAAAATAAACTATATATTAGATTTGTAATACAAAATATCGCATTTGTTTTAATGTTGCTTTCAGCTCCACATCATGTCCTAGAGGAAGTTGGAAGATGAACAAATGTATTTGCTCGTTTGGATCGACTTAAATAAGTCGTTTTGCTTTTTGGCTTTTTGAAAGCCAAAATGAATTGGTCTTGGCTTCTAAAAAGCAAAAAACGACTTATACAAGTCGTTCCAAACAAGCCTTTTAAGTGTTACAGGTTGGGGTCATGTACTGATTATTTGTTTCAAGTAAATAATACAAAGTATAGCAGCTTGTATAACATACAACCATCTTGTCTTTGTATGTTCAATGCATTACTTGATTATTTATTTATTTATATACAAAAGCATCAAAGCAGGTTATGATTATGGCATTTACAGCATATACCTCGGGTAATTTTTGTCTAAAAGCAACATCTAATCTTGCATCTAGCGTGTTCTCACAAACGATTCTTCCATCTTGTGAAGCCAATACAACGCCTCCAGAGCTGTACATGGATTATAGATATGATTCTGTTAGATTTAAGTTGTACTATAAAAAAAAAGAAACATAAATGCATTCCGCTCAAATGTAAGTTGTAAAAACGTGATAAGCATGAAGAATCTTCTTTGATTCAAAACCCAAGAAGTAAAGTAGTGCAAGATCATTTATCAACTTGTTTTGATTTTTGAATTTAAACAATAAAACAGTGAGGTGGTATTCTAAGATAAGGCTGATTTAAGCTCATATACCAGAGTCAGAAAAAAAAATTGAGATTTTGATCACAAACCATGGTAGGACTCCCACTTTCATATGAATTTATATATTAAAGTATTTAATTATCCAAATTAATAAGTGCATTTATCCTAGATCAAAAGTTCACTGAAATACACTAAATTGATACCTGTAGATTTAAAGCTCCAGGTCACTGGTGAATCAATAACTAGTTTTAACCAGAACATATGATCACACTTCAAAATTTTCTTGGCACAAAGTTTAAGCAGACTCTATTTATAATTATGAACGCATTCCTTAGCAGAATTAATGATGTATAATAGCATAATTATTTAACACAAAACTAACATCCCTAAATCACTGTGAATTCAACGAAAGTAAATGATGTATAGGCCACAAAATTACCATGAAGGGCCGTGGAAATCCTTGTCAGATGGAGGTGGTGGAAGATACACACGGTCATCTATAGCAATTTTAGGAGCACTGGTTTTTGCTTTTTCAGCGTAATCTTTCTTCGCAGCATCCAATATTGATTCTATCAATTCTTTATCCATCTTTCTACAACGCAGCAACACAGCTGGCTCTTTCAATCGCAGTAAACTCTGCAAATGCAGAGGATAACAATTATGTGTGTGTATGTATATATAAGGAATCCAAAATGCCTTTATATTTAGCCCCTTTTCCCCCTCACAAGGACCATTTGATTTAATAAATGAGTGGTTGGATCTTATGATGAAGTAAGAGAGAAAAAAATGAAAAAGTCTAAGATAGTATTGTACATTTACATTAACTACAACCGCAGGTCCTTGTGAAAGGGCTACAAATGGACTAAATATGAAGAGACCACGGATCTTTCCTCGTATATGCATGTATGTATTATATATGTATTTATATAATGTGTGCGAACGCATGCACACATGTGTGTGTGAGTGCACATGAGCGTACATACGCTTGACTATTGAGATACAAAGAAAAACACAAAAATTGACACAACATATCTTACCCATCGGATCTTGTTGTGTTTAAATTTAAAAGTTGAAATTAAAGGAAGATGCAATAATTTAGATTAATTGTGCCAAATACACACACATTATACATGAGTATGTTATCATCTTTGGCACCTAAAAATGATGCTTGCATCATATGAATTAACAAAGATAGTAAATTATCATTATGACAGTATTCTTCCATGCTCAGATTAACTCAATATCAAGTGACATATAAAAAGTTATTTTGCCGTGCAATGTCAAATATATGTTTTGCACCATCCCAAGAGCGAATAAACATTATTATTAATCAAGTATTGGGATATGTGCATATGAAAAGGTAAGGCAAACTGTTTTCAAAATTCCGTATTACATTTTGTCTTTCATAGAATTTGCTTTATCAAGGGATCTCCGATTTTTTTTTTTAAACTGTATAACTCGTGATACACCAAATGGTTTTTGAAACAAAACCAAAAGGATGGATAGTTCTTAACTATTATTATTACCCACTAATCATCGTGTTAGCCCATTCTACGCTAACTGTGTTAACCAAGATAAGTAAGCGATTGCGTACACTCCATCACCGTTGTCATTTTTCTAAATGATTAGGATCAGCCACATGATTTCTAATTTTTCATAAGTTTCTTCTTGAGTCAGGTCTTTAGCTAAATATTGACTTTTCAAATTGTTTTCAATATTTTCTTCACGGGTTAATTTTCCATCTATTTACGTATTATATTCTCCACATCCGAGCACATCAATGTCATCTTTTGTATATGTCCATAAGGTCTAATTTTCTTATTTATAGATGTCGCTTCTTGTCCTCCCACCCCCACTAAAAAAAGTAATCACTACTTTATAACCTTATTTTTTTAAGTAATTTCAGTTACTCCCTTAAATTCTTCTTTCTTGTGTATTTATCTTATTTTCTAGTTTCTTTTTCAGATACCAACATTATGTTTTGCACGATATAATTGGTCTACTCGTTATTTTATGTCACATAAATGACACTAGCTTGCCTCAGCTTTATTCAACCCATGTTCATTCAACTTGTTATATCATTTATCTAATTGTTTTCATGCAATATCGATCATAGATATTTAAACATATTTTTTTATTAGTCACTTGATTTTGTAGATTTATTGTATTATTATCTCCAACTTATTTACTAAAGTTGCATAGTATATTCAGTTTTAATTGTACTAAGTTTCAACCATACATTTCATCGTTTTTTTTCCTTTATTTTTTTCTACTTTTTTTTTTCTTTTTGAATTATCTATTGGTACAATGTCGTCTACAAACACCATGAAACATAATACATATTCTTTAAATCCAAAACGATGCTATATATATGAATTTAAGATTGTCCTTGATGTAGGAACTCTACATTTACTGAAAACTCAGTAGTCTCTCCACATGTAAACTATATTTATGTCTTAGGCTTTGTAGTAGCAGTTATGAGAGATCATGGAAGTATCGAATTTTAAATCAGAGTATTGATTTTGACAGGTTTGTGATTGTTTTTCTAATCGGTGAAAATAATTATGCACTAGTTTTAGAAGTTTAATTACCAATATGCGTGTCTTGTGTGCGCGCGCGCGTGTATGCTAGTGGAAATAAGATGAAACTGACATACATTAACAAAAAATTAGCAAATTAAAAGCATTAACAAAAAGAATCGGTGAAAATTATGATGTTATAGATTTGGAGTTATTTGAAATTTTTCTTTGAATGAGTTTGAGTTTCGAGAAGAGAAACATCTATATTATACTATTATTACTGAGTTAGATTTCAAGAGCGCAGAAGCCTTCTGGAGTATTTTGGTGAATTTTAAACTCAACAGTCGCGTACTTGCTTTTTCCCTTCTTCTCCCACACCTCTTCTTCCTCTTTAGGTTTTCACAATTTATTTTCATACAAGGAATCCAATTCTTTTTCCTTCAGATTCAAAAGTCTCTTCTCTCAGTTAAACTTGAAAAAACAAGACAAGCTTATTTACGAAGCAGAAAAAAATCGATGAGGAAGAAGCAGTACTTTCATTTAATTAGATTATCCGGTCTTTATTTATCGTTCTAACAAATCTCTTCTTCTTCGTCATTCTCTGGACTTCTACAGTTCAATCCCTAATTTTCCACAATGATTTTGGAATCGAACCCAAACCCTAACCCTAAACCAATTGAATCCAACTCCAATTCACGAAACCTTAACCCTAATTCATCATATCACCCTCAAGATCTCACCTTCAGCTACATGTGCGAAAACCCCAAACTGCGTTTCCAAGACAAAGGCAAGGAAGTGGCCATGTCATCGTCTTTGTTGCCACTATTGTGTAAATCATCATATTTTTGGATATATCTCATGTCTGTAGCTTTACATAATTTCAGGAGCTGATAGAAATATGAAATTACAGTTATTCATAGGGTAACATTTCTACTTTACAGTTTATGAATTTTGTTTCCTCAATGTCTAAGTTCGTGTTTCATTGCATCTTCCCCTTTTACTATATTTATTTGTTATCTGTAAAATCATTGCACCAATGATTTCGATGTCGAAATGTGGTTTGCTAAAATAATAGCTTAAAAATCATATCCGTAAATTCATTTTACACTGGTTTTTTTTAAAATAAAATAAAAAAACAGCTTTTACCATGGCCAGCCATATATACCTGAAATATAAATTAATTGATTTTTACATGTCCGATGATGTAAGTTATGCTGAATTTGATGCATATGTAATCCTGTTTTAATTTCCTCGTGTTTTCTTTTTCATTGAATATACATTACACTTGAATAAAAATTAAACTGGGATATGCATGTTGATCCAATTTACACGCGTCGTTACCATTTTATTACAAAAAAAATTGAAACTTAAATGTTCTTATATGATGTTATCCTGAGCCCGTTGGGTGACCCAAGAAAGAGTATTTAACTTTTTATTTTGCATTTAACATAATAAAGGTAAATTGTTACATTATAACAATGGTTTTGTTCTTAATTCAATTTCGGCTGTTTTAAGATGCTATATTGTTACCACTTAAACTATTCTCAAAAAGCACCACTTATTAGCTTGATTTGCGAGTTTGATCCACTCATAGTTAAAGGTTTGATGTATTCTCTCAATGATAGTCTTATTCAGGATTGAAGATGAAAGTACCAAAACATTCATACTTACGACCTGTGCAGTTAAAGCGCTCGGCAGATTCAAAGCGGTGGAGGTGCAAAAAGTCATAGCGGGGATACAGCGAGAATATAGCGGATGGTTCTAAAATAGCATATAAAATTCGTACTTAATGTATATAAATGGTAATTAAATGAAAAATTATCATTCAATTGAATTATAATTACTACATAAATAATTTTAAACAAAAAACATATGCGAATATACTTTAAATAAACGTAAAACTATTATATAACATAATTGAATTTAGTAGAATATTAGAGTACTTTCATTTCTAAAAATATATTAAACGTTAAATCAAATAAATTAGTTTCGTAGTTTTTATAATGTATAAATGCAATTTTTTAATTCATTTTATTAAAGAAGATATAGCGGAAATAGCGGAATATAGCGGGAATAATGAGATATAGCGGAAATAATGAGATATAGTGGAAATAGCGGGGTAATAGCGGGGCATTAACTACACAGCTTACGACTAAATGGTACCGAAAACATTTTCTATGCCAGTTTCATGAAGTTATATTTACTTAACTGGGTTGGCCAATCAGAAGCACATGTATAAACTATTTGTATTCTGGAAATGCACAAATTTATTCATTCCACATTTTAAATTCAAGGTTAGTATTATCTTAGAATAAGATTTTGACATCATGATTTACACTACTAATAAATTGGTTTTCCATATATCATTATGAATTACTTATGATAACTTTTTGTCATATAGAGAGCTGTTGAGTAGACAAACACATTTATTTAGCATCCAATTTTGCAAAAATGGTTAGGCATAAATTTGGCCCATCCAGTTATATATTTATATTGTTCAAGAGATTTTTTGTTTTCAGTACGTGTACTACCAAACCTACTGATTGTGATTTATTGTTATATGAGATTGATACTGGGTCGATAATCTTTAGAAACTTGTGATTGCATGATAAACTTTTTTATAATTGCATTACACACTGTAAATCTAATCATGAACCATTCACATATTCATATATCTAACATACAAGCCATAAATGTAATGGAGCTATTATTTTAATAAATCTCATCAATTTACCATGTTATATCATTAGTTCTTAAACTCTTCTAGAATAAACATAGACCTTTATACTTATTCAAAATGTTTGATCCTATCATAGTCACATGTTTTCTGTATACTTATCAATGTTAAAAGTCCTGTTCAAGATGTGGTTGCCACAATATCTAGGTCTACAAGTAAACCATATAAAAAACTTTTTAAATAAATTTCAAAAGCAATAGTTTAATGTGTTAATCAACAAGAAGTATAAATCACTTATTTGTACTCTAGAAATTCACGGGTTTATTATTAATTATTGTTTATTAGTAGCCATTTACCAATTTATGTTTCTTGATTAGTATTGTCACATCAATTAAAAAATTGCATACATTGTTTGTCCATATGTAATTATGAATTAGCGTTGGCTTTTTTTTACCTAGAGAGCTGTATAATATACATTCCCATTAACTCAAGATTTGGTTTTGTAAAAAATGGTTTGACACAAATTTGGTGCATCAAGTTATATATTTATTCTATGAGAAGGATAATTTACTTAATGTCATTTTATACCATGTCCATTCATTAATTTTAAAAGTTTATCTTCTTATTGGATATATAAGTAACATACAACCAATATTTGCATTGATCAGTTTTAAGGCATGTTGACACTTGCTCAAATCCAGGTTCCGATTTGAAAGGTTAAAGCCATAACTTTTGTTGTTACTAGGTTAATTTATCCAGCTTTAGAGTTGTGATAGGTTATCATTTCAATTTTTTAAGTACAATTAAAATTGTGTGTGTTCCTTCGGAAATTTTAATTGATTATCCATATATGCCTAAACTGCAATCAAGTTTTAGTCTTGCATGCAAAATAGTTTTCTCAATTTGAAGACTATGGACTTGCATACATCTTTGCATAGGCTGATGAGAAAATCACTATATTTTATTATTGAAGCAATTTTTTTCTTATATTAAAATCCTTTTTTTTCAAAAAAAAATAACAGCTAATTTATCGTTAGTGTTTTTACATTAGATTTCTTTTCAGTACATTTATTTCTTTTTGCTTCATTCAATTTTATATTTTAATATATTATATGGTGTCTATTTCATCCAATTGTAATCCAAGCATGCACAAAATGGTACAAAATTTGATCACAATTGGTTTGTTATAGTAAATTTGTATGTATGTAAAGTCTAGGTAAACAATTGTAATCTTCTGTTTTTCAAGTTTGATGACAAGCTTGAGTAACCTTTAGAAGTAAACATGATGATTTTTTCTTCTGCATGTGGATCGTAGTGTCTGTTATAATTAATCTTCCACTAAATGGGATCAATGAATACCCTAGAATGAGTTAAAATGCACAAAAATAAAAAATAGTTTTTAAAATTTCAACTATTTTTGCTTACTTTGAACATCACTTCATGATGATTCCAGTTCTAAATTATCCGCTCATCTACGTTATCGTTTATCTGTAATCCACGCTTTTCTTCTTTTACACTTTGATAGCTTTCACTTTAAAATATGCTCTATTAATATAATTAAAGGAATGCACTATATATTACCATTCATTTTGTTTGTCACCATATTAGTTCTGAATTATTAATTTCACTACAATTATATGCAAACATTCGAAATAACAGCATATGCCTAAATAATCAATCGCTTGCAGCATGTAGATAAAAGGTTTCAAACTGCTTCACTCGCATCTTTTAGACTATATATTGCAATAATTAATTATTCAGTTTTGGATAAAAATCTTTTTAGATATATTTTAATGCGGACTGTTATGACCATAGTTTTAATTCCTAATCAAATGATAAAGCACGACATACCATGTATATGTGTTATGGCAATGAACTAACAATTTTTTTAATGATAATACCCAGCTGACAACATCCAAGAAGGGTACAATATTAATGTTCCCTTGACCCTTGCATTTTTGAAATAGTTTGATAAAGCATTAAACAGTTTAAGTTGTATTATGTATATTATTCAATGAAGTTTATGATATAAATTCATTTTAGAAAGAAAGTACAAGAATTTGATAACAAATTCTTGAATTTGAGCTTTATTTAACATTATATTTGATCAATGCTAGAGCAACCGAACACACATATCCTAGATTTTATTTAAACTGTTAGTTTATAACCCAATTTTACAGCAATTTTTAAATTCTCTCTTGACATCAAATATGTACTTTCTTTGAATGGCTCATCATGAAAATATGTTAAATGTTATGCACGAATTGTCTTAGAAATGTGCGCACTCTCAAGTTTTTGAGTTTGTCTTATTATTGTGGAACATGTATTAACTGACCCTTCTTTATAAAAATTGAATGATCACTTGGACATATTTCAGCCTCTAGCTAAAATCGTTGCCTGAATAAGAAAAATATGCTTGATTTTATGATCTTTTATATTTATACTGTAACATGGCCATTTTCATATACTTTTTTCCCCGGGACAGTCACATGTATACTTAACTTGGCATTCTTTTTAAATTTACCTTTATATTTACTTCATGTAGCATAGAGAAGTTGGATCTGATGTCAGCCAGAGTCAGAGAACATGTTGAATCTACATGAACTTTCACAAACATCAATGAAGAATAGTTCGAATTGAACATGTTGGTGTAACGATAATAACAAAAAATGTACACCAATTTGTGGTAGATGCAACTTAATTATGCTGTTATATCATATTATTTTTCAAAGTTTACAATTGTTAATAATTTTATAACATTAAATGTATATGTACCTTGCATAATTGAGCTTATGACAGTATTGAAATGCTTGGTGCATGATGCAAACTTATTAGTTGTATGTTTTTACAAACTCAAACTACTTGGTTTATAATATATGGTTTCTGTGTGATCATGCAAAGTGAAAGAACTTGGTCTATCTATACGGTTTTTATGATTTGTGATACTAATTTTGTACATTTTTTTAATCTATCTTTCTTACCAGTGACATGTTGTTGACATATAATTCAACATTAAATAAAATCATTTTCCAAATTGTACATTTTTAGTTAGTTTTCATGTCAGCATGGACATGCATGCACACATGAAAATTACAGTCCTAACATATACGGTTTTCCATATAATCATTCAAACTAACTCAATAAGGATCGTGTACTAATTTTAATACTTATATTTGCTATTGTAATAATATTTCTAATTCCTTCCTATAAATAGTATATTTTGATTATTTTTCAAAATAATTTAAATTTTCTAATTGCAACAAATATATTTTTGTCATACCCGTGTGCGAAGCACGGCTTCACACTAGTATATATAAATAGATAAGTGGTGTTCAGATATATTAAGAGGAACAAAATGCAAAAGATAATGTTAAACCTATTAGGAGTAATAAAATACATACTATTATAGCAATGAAATTGTTAGTAAAATATACTTTTACAGTGTAAAATATGAGGTAGAGGAATAAAATGCAACCAAAATAAAATATCTAAGTGGGAATAATTTGAATAAATTCGAGAAACTCTAAAATCCAATTTGAAGATTTGAAATACAGCCAATATTACACTACGGTTTCGGTTGATTTTATAACCAGCCGGAACCAAAGATTAAGAAAACTTAGGAGCATGGTTTTCCTTAACCCTTAAAATCCAAGCGGGTCAAATACAATCAAAACCAGTGGGAAAAAAACTTAGAAGCGGAGTATTTGAAGTTTTTATACATATTTTTAACAAGTTTCATTGTGTGCAAAAAATATGTATTTGCTCAAATACCACCAAATTATGTCTCTTGGTGCTAAATCGTATCTTTCTAAATTTATCAATGCCATATGTTCAATCACTTCATGAAGTGAGCTATATTGAGTATTTGTTTCTTAATCTTTGTCCTATCACCTTCCCTCATAGTTACATTGACCATTTATTATTTAATTCCACTATAACTACCACAATTTTATATATCTCATTCATTTTGAAATTTCACATTTTCATGTTTTTCCTTCATTAATTTGGCATGTTCCCTACTGTTAATATATTATTGAATTAGTTTGCAGTCATTCAATTCATTCCTCTATAATCAATCCTAGTGCTTTATTTTCCTGTTTTGGAAAGGAATAAAATTACATAGGACATTTATAGCATGTAATGTGAAAGCAATGGACAGTAGGTTGAAAAGATAATGCGAAACAAACATACTTATACAAAGTCCATGACTCGAATTTCGGCGTAGAAATCATTTGCTTTGCTTGCTTAATGTACAACAAAGATAAATCCTAATTATATCGCATTATCAAGTTCATAGAAACATTAAATTGGTAACAAATTTTCTATCGTTGTATTGTATTAGATATTTAGTAAGTAAACAAAAGTTTAATTTTGACATAATAACCATGGGCCTACTAGATGCTTTATCTTTCCCTATTATGGAGGTTAAACTAACAACAAATTTACTAACATTGATATTGGACTAGATATTTAGTAAGTAAACAATCCGCTTCAAATATCAGCATTCAATCACTAAGTGCATCATCTTCCCCCATGAATAACCCAATCACAATGGAATAAAACTCGTGTTGATAGATCGTTTTACACTTAACAGAATGTTAGAGTCAAATAGAATCAAAATAAAAGATCCGCAACACCTAAACTTCAAGGTATGAAAACTTCCAGATATGAAAACTTCAGATATGTATTTCTTGCGAAGTAATTGGTAGTTTATTCGATAAAAAAAAGTAAAGATCAAAATTGCATAATACCTGGACAGTCAAGTCGTTAATGAGTTTTTTATACATCTTAGTATTATCCGCAACACGTAGAAGCTCCTTGCTAGCAGATTCTTTCATAGAATTCACCAAATCATCTTGAGCTTGCAGAACTTTTATTCGTGATGCATTTAACTGCATCGAGTACTCACTACAAGAGAACACGATTAATGTATTAACATATGCTAACAAAGAGTAAACTTCAAGATTTAAGCACAATTCATATCTTGTATCATCTATTCTATTAAACAATAATAAAACAAAGAATTTCAAAGCCTCTCACTAATTCTAACAATTTATAAATCTCCTCAATTCTCTCTATTTATTTTTCACCCACGTCAACACAGTTTATTATTTTAAAATTTATTTGTTTTGTACTCCTTAATTCTTTCTTAGTATTTAACATTAAAGTCTGTTTAGTGTATATCTTTTAAAATTATTTATTAGTTTCTCCTTAATCCTCTTTTATATTTTATATTTTTAATCCTTAGTTTTTATAATAACTACAATTTATTGTAACGTTTTCCTTGCATCTATTAAATGACGAAAAATTCAAAATATTTGTTCTACTCTTCTTAATTTTCTTTGGTTACTCAATGGTAGAATTCTTGTCCTAATTTTCATACTAGTTTCTCTATGTTAATATATATATCGGTGGTAATTTTCCTTACACTTAATCATCAAACTAAGATAGTTTTACTTATTTCTGAATTCACATAATTTTTCAAATAATCATAATAATAAAAGTATTAGAAAATTATAAATTTACACTTGATATACGTCTCATATATTTTGAAACAAATGTTTCATTACATTGTTTTAAAACAGAAGAAAAATTACTGTATCATGTAACTATTTCAAATGAGTATTTTGAGGTTCGTTGCAAATTTCTAAATTCATGATAATATATATCCATTTATTGTTAATACACATTTTGTTATAGATATGTTGATCGTTCTCCAAAAATATATTTGATATTTAATAAACAACAACTTTCAAATTAAAAAATCATCTAAATAAACATTTATAAGATAAAAATTGATAAATATTAAAGTTTGAATTAAATCAATAAATTGAAGTAAGTAATATCCATTAATCTGCTTAACAAAATATTAAGTGCAAAATGATAACAAATTCAGTAAATACCTTACTTATATTAACATAAAATGAAAAATTCTAATTTATTTTTATTTAATAAAATATATAGTCATGCAACGATAATTATATGCTTAGATAATAATATACACAAATTTTAACATTGTATTTCTATAATATCACTGTGTGCAACGTCCGTATTACACACTAGTTTCCATGAATTAACGAACATAATCCAATGAGCAATTTATTGTGCAATAATTGAACAACAATGCATATATGGGTACATATAAGCATAAGTCGCATTTCTTTACACACTACCTAATGATTTGTCTTATCTTAATAAACGTGTACCTACCAAAAGTTTATATATAAAAGCGGAGTAAGTGTTAGAGGTGAGCATTTATTGATTCAAACCGAATAAATCAATTAAACCAAATAAATTTGGTCAGTTTGGTTAGGTTTTGTTGAGTTAGGTTATCGTTTTTGAAACTACTTGGTTTTTTCGATGTTTAAAACCGAACCAACCAATTAAACTGAATATGAGCCTTCAATTAACTTGTTTGGGAAAAATGGCTTTGTTGTTGTATGAGCCTTCAATTGATTATAAGAAACATAATCATTGATGAAAATATTATTTTTATATTATTATCTTAATAATATTATTTTTCTTTCAATTTATGTTAATCTTGGTAGAAGAGAAATAGTTAGTTTTTTAAAATTATAGCATCATCGCATCTTTATATAAATATGGACTTAATCAATTGTTTCTTTCATGCATTATGTTAACCACTAGACAATAGGTCATTAAAGGCATGACCGGTCAAACTAACAAAATCAAACCGATTTTTTTCGGTTTGGTTGGTTTCAGTTTTGAAAACAATCGGTTTGGTTTGGTTCGGATTCATTTGTTAAATGGTATTTTTTTTTTATATCGATTTCAAACCGAACCAACTGTTTGCTCATCTCTAGTGAGTGCTAATCAATATACAGTATTATAGTGCAATGATTAAACCAAGAAATTACCTAGTGAAGTAAACGTGATCAAAAATCTATAGCAAGAGAACTGTTAGCCTATTACAACCTATTTCATGTTGATCTTCTTTGCAACTTGTGAAGATCTTACTCAAGGGACTCTTCACCGAACTATTATGCAGTGGTGGACAAGGCAAAAGTGTATTTTAAAAAAATCACACCTATTTGTACAAAATGCTTTGCCATCACATAGTTGTAAAACATTAGGCTTTTCGAGCTCATCTTGAATTGATATAAGTAACTATACCGCACAAAACAGGGCGATGTGTTAGAACATGTTGTTAAGATGTTATAGGTTCAAAAATTCATCCTAAAAACAAGAAATGATTTGTTTGTTCACTTCAAATCAGGAAGAGCATCTTGAAGTTTAACATTATACTCCTTATAACTGTTATATATGAAAGTACAAAGGATCTCTAATACGGTTAATTAATGTAAATGTATATATAACCAAGCTAAATAATAATAAGGTAAAGTAAAAGCGATCACAACGAGATTTTTATACTGGTTTGGACCTCCGTCCTACGTCCAGTCCTGAAGCTCCCCTTTGGATTTTCACTAATCAATCATCATCACTTAGCCCGGAGGAATGGGCGTTACAAGAGTTTGCTGACTTGACAATATGGTGTTCTATCAACACAGATTTTGACTTCTATTACAAACTTCTTATAATCTCCTCTTTGAGTTGAATGAGTGAAAAGCACGTGAGTTTATGGAAGTAGATCGCCAAGGAATATCGAATAGTTCTTGATGATGTTGAAAATAAGTTTAGAACTTTGAAACCACTAGAGTTTAGAGAGCAAGAAAGAATATCGTAAAACAAGAAATTCGATTAATTAATCTCTAGCCTTGGCCATGTATAAATAGATGTGAGAAGTCTCCTTCAAAAGTTGCAACCCATTATTGAAAACCATTGAAGAAAGAGTCGCAACCGATGGAAGAGAGGAGACATGTCTTTTCAACATATGACTATTATAAACAACTCAGACGTCTGGATTAAGTAGTCAGACGTCTGATTTTAAAAATGTTTTTCCAGAAAAGAAATAGTTCAAAAAATCATGACCTCGGACGTCTGGATTATGTAGTCGGACCTATTATGTAGTCAGACGTCTGACTTTTGCAAATCAAAGACCCGAAAGGTTTTAGTTCAAAAATGCATGATTCCATACATCTGAGTTTTGTTGCCATACGTTTGGAAACCTAAGAAATTTAAAACTTGTTGAAGATTATTTTTTGAATGTTTAAAATAATTTAATGCAAACGTGCCAGCTTATATCAATCATGGAAGATTGTACATGCATATCTAAGACATTAACACTAGATATATGACTCCTACAAATATATGTTTTCATGTGAGCTCTTTTGATATGTCGTTGTAGCTTATTGAGTTTCCGATGTCTTTGTGCCTTCAAATGTGTGTATTCAAAGCTTCTTTTTTTATCATCGTGTATCTGCATGTTAGCTTAGCAATTCTTCAATATGATTGAATAGTTGTTCTTATTAATATTCAACAAGAGAGGTTCTAACAATATATTTATACATACTGTAATTGTAAGTAAACATAATCATGTACAGATCAACATGGAAATTGGAAGTGCAAAATGTGCAATCATACAGCCTCATAGGTATATTAGATTTGTGATGGCTGAAATAGGGAATAAGACCCAAAAAATAAATAAATAAATCTAAAGTCGTTAACTTACATTTTTCTACGAACTTCAACCTGTTTTTCCTTCCTCTCATATTCTTGGCGAATCTTCCTTTTTTCAGCTTCAAGAAGCTGCAGTTTTTCGATATTGAATTCCTAAGATGAATAAATTGTATTAGATTCAACATAATGAAAATTATATGTTATATGGTCACAGAAATAGTATACTTGAATTTTGCATTCAACTGCAATTGAAACAGGTTTACGATTCCTATCTGACTATCAAAAAATATTCTGAAGTAAATTTGAGAGTCATAGCTTTATGAACCCACATCCAATGCATGTATATGGCATCTTGACAATTTTCCTAACAAACTATAGTCGAATTTTACTAAAACGCTTCGGTGACAAGACAATAGTTAACATATGGGTTCAATATTAGCACAGAACCATTGTGGTAAATTGTACTGTAGACATGGTAGCAAAATTTAAAAGAGATAGAATTGTTACAAACACTGCATAGAGATTCTAATGATAGTCTTCTTCTCCTGATAGACAGAGACTATACTTTGCTTGAAGAATTAAAACACCATTGTATATGATGAAAAGAAGAGACGTGTGTCGATACCAAAACAAAAATAAAAATTGATAGTTGCCACATGAGAAAAGAAACCCATTGGCAGAGCTATCACTTGACTTCAGATGGGACATAATATTTGGATAGTCCAGAACCATTATTCCAAATATGGCAAAACCATATAAAACCATTTTTTTTATAAGGGAACTTCAATTTCTGAAATAAGGCGTGTGCCATATCTAGTCCTGTACGACCTTTGAACCGATGTGACAATACAGAAGTAGATGAATTGTAGGAATAGTTGAGTACCGTATTTCATATAGATTGGACGATTGTGCGTGCGTGTGTGACAGGTTACTGAGTAATGGGAAAGAGATGGATTGGCGCATCAGGTCTGAACATGTTAATTTCTAGAAAATTTGTTTAACCCAACACTTACCTTCGATTTGATTTTCCAGAAATAATGCCAAGCATAACTGTACTTTGAAAAGTGACTTAGCGAAGATATGTATGTACTAGTTCTGTCATGTCTTCTGAAACTTCAACTAAGCCACCGACAACTTGCTCTTGAATAAAATGGTGTTGAATTTCAATATGTTTAGTTCTTCCATGAAAAACCGGATTAGTTGTGAGTTTTGCTGCACTTTGGATGTCACAAATCAATGGTGATAGGTTTATGATTATAAGAAAGAAACAAAGTACACATTTTTGAAGCAAGGGAAGCTGTCTTGTATTCAGCCACGGTTGTAGAGAAAAACAGAGTCTTGTCTTTTGCTACACCAACAAATACAAATCGACCCGCAAGAGAAAACATAGCCTGGCATAGATTTATGATCTTTTAAATCTCCTCCTAAATCAACATAGCCTGGCATAGATTTATGATCTTTTAAATCTCCTCCTAAATCAACATACGCAAATCTGATAAGTAATTGTTTTACCTGAAAGAAGAATTAAAACATCTTGAAATTCGCTTGGCTGCTTCCGAATATGCTTTGCATATAACAACCAGCAAGATCGACTAAAAAAACGACAGATTTATTTGTTTTGTTTTACTATTTCTTTTAATTATTGTTGCTGTTATGATTTGTTAATTCTTTTCACAATTTTTTGGTAATTTGTTGATATTTTTGGAATTCAAATGCAAATAGTTTAAAATCAAACCGACCAACCAATCTGATCCAATCCAAACCCAATCCATACCGGTTTGGCCCCACCATTGTCAATGCCGAGTCGGACAAAACAGAACCACAATCTGTCTTTGATCCGTCATGAACTCGCGATTAGGACCCGATCAAACCCATGACTAAATCTACCAACGGATACTTTCAAATGTGGATAGTGTTATAATTTTATGTGTATTCGAATATCTATACCCGTGAATGGCAGATGTATATTGAACGTATTGACTGATAGGTTTAAAAGCATGACTCAATGTAGAACCGTCTCCATGACAATTCATAAAAAAATATACTAGAAATAAACAATGTTAAAACAACAATAATATGTAACAATAAATTTGTGTCTAAAATATAATAAAACACTACAATTCTCAATCATTCATTTTACTAAAATACACACAATATATGTTGCTGTCTTGATAAAAAGGACATATTTTATTTATAGAAAGGACATATTTTATTTATTGGCCCAAGAAAAAAAAACTGATTTCAATTTTAGGTCTTGTTCAAAACTAATTATCAAAATAGGTCTTTTTTTTCTCCATATATCAGCAATTTATACTTACACAATTTGAATTTGCACAAGCACAATTTTTTTTTTAATTATACTTGTGCAATTTCAAATTGTGCAAGTGCAAAATGTGATTTTTGTGCTTGCCCACTTTAAATTTGCGCAAATACAAATCATGGCCTAGTGAAAACCAAACCTTTTCTGTAATAAGTTTTGAATGAAGCTAAAGTTGAAAAGGGTTTTTTTCTTGAGGCCTATAAATAAACTTTGACGTATAAGAAATCAAACATATATTTTACGTATATGGATATCATTGTATCCATATCCGCATTCGTTTTTCAGATATAGGATATTTTCTAACTTTCGAATATGGATGTGAATAAAAATTTCAAATTTTTGGATGGGATGGATCACAGGTCATGTCTGACCTAATCCAGCCCACTAGTCAGGCATAATTATAACCATAATTCTTGGTTTAGCAATTCCAAAATGTGTTTTGAAGCATGCTTTTAGCCAAAATGCTGTAGTTCATCTGGTCGCAGTTACAAATACATAACAAGAACAATGGGAACAAATGGCTAAAATATGCTCTACTGCTCTAGCTTACAAACCTTTTAGCTACATTCAAAGTAAACGACCAGTAGCCCGGAAAAAAAAAAATCAAAAAATCCCAGAAAAAATTAATTTCTATAAAAATCAACCAACCTCTTCAGCAGAAACGGAAATTTCATTAGCTTTTTCTTCTGCTTCCTGCCTGATGAACCTGACCATCTGCTGTATCTGCTTCGATACTTCTCCATCATTCATTTTTTGATTTCTCTTCGGAGGCAATATTGGTTTTGGGTTCAATCGGAGAAGGAAATATAACGTCTTAAAATTAAAAATGGGATCAGATGCGTACAAAAAGGAGTGATTTGTGAACTTATTCCAAATGGTGTTTTAATTGGATCCGAAGATTCAGTTTAAGCCGCAACCTAGCCCACAAAAATTCTCTCCGTTTTGTTTGAGGAAAAAGAACCAACAAAATTTGATTATGTTGTTGGTGGACTATATTCATGTGCTGCTAATTGTTTTACCTACTCCATAGAAATTTTCATATAAAATATAAAATAGAAACGCTCGTGTTTAATAAAAATTAAATTAAATTCAATATTAAAGAATCACGAATTCGTAGTATAATCAATATTTTCACACGGTAACTAAAATTTCTATACATTATCAATTGAATAAAATTTGAATTTATTTCATGTATCAAATTCTATGTATATAGTTTTAATGTATAGTGAATTTTTAACGGTTTTTTACTTTAAATTAAATTTTAAAGTTCATTACTAAAACTAATATGATTCCTAAAGTATTACTAGATTATTCTCTACCTTTTAGATAAATTAAATCACTTTAATCTTAACATCAAAATTAAAAAGTTGAACATTTTAATATTCAAAATTTTAATTTAGTTTGTTATACATAGTTAATTAAATAAATTCGAATTTGATTTTATGTAATTGGATTCGAAAATTGAAAGTTACAAAAGTTAATTTAGGAAATTCGGGGATCTTAGTTTGATTAATGCATGAAAAAGTGAAAGTTAGTGAAACAAGATAAATATTTTCTTTTATTTTAAAAATAGGATAATTTTGTAAGATGTATGGTGTATTTTAAGAAAAAAAGGTGTATCTGATTTTCTGCATTTTATTTTCTAATTTTGTTCACCAATTAAAGCTAATTTTTTATGTATTTAGTATTTAATGTTTTCTTCTCTGTCTTTATGCAATAATTTATCCCTTTTAACATATGGGTCCGTCTATTAACCCCCCGGCATTTTCTCTTCACACCCCGGGTAAAATTTTAAAATTTTTATTACAATTATACCCTTTAAATGTTAAATTAGTATCTTATTCAATTTACTGTGTCTTTTCATCTTATCTTCATCTCTCTTCCATCTGGTTCCATCTGCTGAAATTGACATGGAGGAGGATACGAGCAAAACAGAAAATTACGTACAACAAAATCAGGTATGTTTTCTTCATAGCTGCTATTATACTAGAAACTAACATAGTCATAGTGTCATATACACTAGGAATTGCTCAAAACCTAGTTTACCATATACTAGGAAGTGATGAAAACATTGTCCGTTAAATACTACGTCCATTTTTTTTACTTTGTAGATTGGGTGGGTGGCCGAAAAAGATGAAGAAATTGTCATGGATTATAGCAATGAGTTCACAACATATGATGTGTGTAATTTATTTTACTATTTTGTAAATTAACTCATTTTCTATATTGAATTTTTTTTATTGTATGAAGGTATTTCCAAATAGATATAAAATGAAAGAATGGATTGATTCTACGGCTAAAAGGAATGCGATGGTAGTGGTAGTTTTAAAATCGGATATTAACAGTAGCGATAGAAATTCAAGAATTATATTTGGATGTGAGAGAAGTGGAACATATAAAGAGTACAAAGGCAAGAAATCTAACGGTGCTAGATTAACAAGTACAAAAAAGTGCAATTGTCCATTTCGTTTGAAAGGCGTTAAACTTCATAGTTCAGATAATTGGAAATTAGAAATAATATGTGGTGTTCATAATCATTGTGCACTTTACAGTTCGGAAGGTCACTCTTTTATTGGTCGATTAACGGAGGATGAAAAAAAATTAGCCGTTGAAATGTACAAAAATATGGTGAAGCCAAAAGCCATTTTGCACACTATAAAACAAAATGATCCATCCAACAGTACAACAATTAAAACGGTATATAATGTGCTTTCTAGGCACAAGAAAATGGATAGAGCGGGTCGTTCTCAAATACAATACCTCTTAAGCAAGCTTAAGGAAAAAAATTACTTCGAATGGCATCGTAATACCTTAGACGAAAGTGATATAATTACTGACATATTTTGGGCTCATCCTACGAGTATAGATTTGCTAAGAACATTTCCACATCTTCTTGTTATGGATTGTACTTACAAAACAAACAAATATAGAATGCAGTTGTTGGAGATTGTCGGTGTTACGTCAACTAATCAAACCTTTTGCGTTGCTATTGCATATCTCGTATCAGAACGGGAAAATTACTATCTTTGGGCCTTAAATCGTCTTCAATTGGTAATGATTGATTGCGATGTAGAAATGCCAAGTGTCATTGTCACGGATAGAGAGATAGCATTGATTAATGCCATTAACCTTGTTTTTCCCCAAGTAGCTCATATCCTATGTAAGTGGCATATCGAAAAAAATATTCTTGCTTTTATTCAAAGAAGAGTTACGGGTGTAAAAAAAGAAGTAAAAAAATAATTTTTTTCAAGATTGGGCAAATTTGTGTGAGTCCGGAAATATTGAGCAATATAACAATAAATTACAAGATTTGCATGTCCAGTATGGTGAGTACCCAAAGTTATTAAAATATATTACTGAAAATTGGCTTGATACATGGAAAGATCGATTTGTACGTGCTTGGATTGACAATTTTATGCACTTTGGCAACTACACATCAAATAGGTAAGACACTTACTTTTTTATTTCTTTATTTACTTTAGATTTATTTATAACAATAACTTAATATCTAATTTCTTTTAGAGCCGAGGCCGCACATGCTAAATTGAAAAAACATTTGACCACCAGTCAGTGCAACTTCGAAAGAGCATAGGAGAGCATGCATTCACTGCTTGAACTATCGTTTACCGAACTAAGAGCTTCATTTGAAACAAGTCTTTTAAAAGTAGCTCATGTTTATCATAAAAAAGAATTTAAAAATTTACGTGGTGTAGTTTCTCTTGCGGCATTGGATCTAATTCAATCCGAGCTTCTACAGATAAATTCTTATGAAATTGTAGATGATGAGTTATGCGGATGTGCTGTTCGTAAGACACACGGACTTCCATGCTTTCATACGTTAGCAAATCTCGGTCGAAATGTAGAAATACCTTTGGATTTGATTCATGTTCATTGGACTAGATTGCATATTATAAAAATGGGAGAGAAAAGAGATTTTAATATGAAGAAAAAGCTTGACGAAATGCTAAATGAAGTTATGAAATTGGAATTACCGCATCAAATGCAAGTCTATAAGAAAATAAAAGAGATTGTTTATCCGCAAACGTCAACTCTTGCATCTTCGATTAGCAAAGTCAAAACCCGAGGACAATCTCATAATAAAATTGATACTTCAACAAAACGGTTGCCTTCCGCATTTGAGCTAGGTGAATATGCTTCAACCCAATGTAGTGTAGCTAAAATACAAAAGGTTGATCCTTGTATTTCGACGAAGAAAGAAAAATTGATTGTTCTTAGACCTAAAAATATAAATTTAGGTGTGTATGAAAATTGCATACCAAAAAAGTGGAAGCCTTATATCGAAGGAACTGTAGACGTGAGCATGGATGGTAATTGTGGATTTAGATGTGTTGCTTCTTTCTTAGGATTAGGAGAGGATCGATGGTGGCAAGTCCGTAAGGAATTAATGGAAGAACTTGAACAATATCAAGAGATGTATCACTACGCCATAGATGGCCTACTGCAATGAAATTACATGGTGTTGCTAGCTATAATGTAACGATAGGTATGCTGATTTTTGTCTATTACAACATTCGCTTCAAGGTGTTAGCATAGGTATCAACAAGATGTTGCAGTAGCTATAGATGTATTCAAATTAAAAAATTAATAAAATTAGCAATCCGCGTGAATACGATCCAACGGTCTACATTTAATCTGGTTGTTAAAATGGATCACCACTGCAATTTGCCCCAAAATTTCGTTTTCCCGCCTAGTTCAGAGTAGATCCCCTTTTGGTTTTCATTCCAATTCGCCTCCTCCCATTCGCCTCCGCCACCAAATTATCACCCTCCTCTTCTTCTGCTTCCTCATTTGCCTCCGCCACCAAATTGTCACCCTCACCCCCAGCTACCCCCTGACCCATCGCGACCATCTAGCTCCAACCAGAGCCCCATCACAATACCAAAACCCGAAGCCAAACAAAGTTTTCCGTTCAAACCCCTTTTGCCACCGCTGTCTTCGCCATCAGCTCTCACCTCCAACAGAATACTTGCTCGCCACCAACCCCTCTACCTTTCTCCTTTAGACTACTTCACCTGAAACCCCTTCTAGCGCCTTAATTTCTCCCAAAACCCGAACTGCTGCCCTCGAGATTTTGGTTCACTTCGTACTTTCCATTGCAAGTTCAGAGCAGATCCCAGGCTGATCTCTTCGTACTTTCCCCTATGATTGCAGTTTCTTCACTTGGTACTGGTAATTTCAATAAGATAGTACGCCCCTCATATGTTTGTGCAAATGCTCCTTTGGAACTTGTTAATGTTTCAGAATCTGGCTGGGTATGTACTGCTTCTGGATGCCCTGTGCCTCCATCGCAAGTTCATAACTCGGACTGAGTGCAGAGTGATCTTATCCAAGCATTAAGGTTGGTTGGTTCACCATTGAATCTGGATGTAGTTGTATTGGTTGAAGGTTGGTTGGTTGATTTGGTAAGTTATGGAAGTGATGGTGTAAGTTGGTGATGCAGAGGAGTTTCAGTTGGCAGTGTGATGCCTGAATGTTGGCAGAGAGATGTAGACGGAGTTTGGAGTTTGACAATGGTAGAGTGCTGCTGTGTATTAGTTACGGAGAGAAGCTAATGTGGTGATTGGAAATTGAAAAGAGTTTGCAGTAGAGTTTTGGTGTTTGGCCGTAGGGGATTCAAGCAGATTTAGGCGAGGAGATGGAGGATAGGAATTAAGCTCAGTTTTCATTTGTGTATCATTTTACGTCATTTCAAAGAAGGCTCGATCTTCCGAAATCGGATGAATCGGGCGGTGCCCATTTCAAAGAAGGCTCGATCTTCCGAAATCGGATGAATAGGCCGGGACTGCGGTGCCCTGGACCCCCGCCGACGCTGCGCCCGGACCCGCTTCTCGCCTCGCCTTCGGCTCGGCATTCGGCTCGTCATATATTTGTCAGTGTCGGTGTCTGTATAAATTGAAACTGCATATGTAATGAATGAACTGAGTAATGTAGTGAGGAATATATGTATATGTGAATATCAGTGTTATTTATCATTGAATTGTAAAATAGTGGAGTCAGGAATTTGTACTATTTTAAATGTTGAAATAAAATATTTATGTAAATAAATTACTGTTTGAATATCAAATTCTATGCAATAGCATTTTATTAAATAAATATTTATTTCTATTAAAAAATCAAATATGCTCTACATTGTGGGCTCCACAATTCAGAAAGTTAATATTTATAGCAACATTTTGGAATGTTGGTACAGACACCTATGGATGTTGCCATAGACCCAAATAGGGTTCTATTGCAACAATATTTCTTATGTTGCCTTAGATAGTCAAAATGTTGCCTTTGAGGTTTGCGGCAACGCGGCAAAATGCATCGCCGAGAAAGTGTTGCCTTTGCCCTTTTTTAGCCTACAGCAACATTTTTTGGCACTTCCTGCATCACTTCTTTGGTGTTGCAGTATGCAATCTATGGCGTAGTGTATGAACAAGTGTTTATTGAAAATGGTAGAATCACCTATTTGCTAAATGTGCTTAATCACAAATTTGGCGGTGCCGAACCAAGTAAATGGATGATTATGCCCGAGATTGGGTACATAATAGCTATGAAATATAATATTGTCGTTTTTAGTATCAGTAAGAGTTTGAGTTTGACTATACCACCTTTAAGAGGAAAATTTTCATCTCAATTGTATCGTCGTGAACTAGGGATTGTTCATGTAAACAATGACCATTTTGTCCAGGTATTATGCATTATTCATTTTATTTTCAACAAATAGATGAAAGATTTACAATTACAATGAAATATTTTTATTTGTATAGGCCGTCTTACAAACGAACCATCTGGTACCACCAGTATACATCAATTGGTTTAATAATCGCCATGTTGAAGCTGAACAATGGGAGCATATATTACGAGCTAGAAGAGAAGAATGGGAGATGATGGAAGACTGTGAAAATATGGCTACGTGGGAAAATTGTGACAATGTTATTTTAAGTTAAAATGCAGTTTGAAATCGAAAATGTTGAATATCATTGTTAAACATCTTTACAAGATTTGAAATTGTTCTAGTATCTTTGAATTGAAATTGTTGTTTTGAAATTGAATTTGAGTTTTGTATATGTTGTCTCTGTATCACTGCCAATAATTATCCAGTACCTGTTATAAATTGGTGATTGTAATACAACATACGTGGTGTACAAAGAAGTCGCGTTAAAAGACTACGTTGACTTTAAAAGAAATAACGCTAGGATCGGACGAGGTCTTTGGAAAAAATAAAGCTTGGGAAAAACGTTAATTACGTGCTACCCTCGTTGTATACAGGGTCTTCAAAATCAACATAACCCGAGAGTTTTCCACATCAAAAAACAGCACGTGAACGAGGTCAACATTAATATTACGTCAAATGGAAACGTTGTTACCATAGATATACCGTTAACATCCGACGTTGTGTTTAATACAGGCCATGTGTGGCTTTAACGAGGATGTTTGGCAAACATCGTTCATGTTTAACGTTGTCTGTATGTAAGTGCCGTTCCATACAGGGTATTGACAACAAATTTTACCCGAGAGTTCCAACCAATAGGAATCAAACCAATAACAAGGTGTACGTAAGAATAACGTTAATATTGGACGTGGTAGGTGTATTTCCCTCGTTCATATTTGACGTTGTCTTCCTTACCGACTTCGTTTGTATTGGACTATGTTGCCTTGGTAATCTCGTTTATAGACAATCAATTGTAGACAGAATAACTCAAACTGAATCATTTTAATTGTAGATAGAATAACTCAAACTCTTACTGAATCATATCAATTGTAGACACAGTATCAGAAATAATCAAACTGCAGACAAAATTGTAGACAAAATTATGGACAAAGTATCAGAAATAAGCAAACAGCAGACAGAAGCAATAACTGTTAACAAACTTCCATGTGAACAAAATACCTTAACCATCCGTCAAACTACAAATTAACCGTCCATAGACTACAAAATAACCATCCAATTTAACAACAAAAGGAGTCGAAATAGTTCCAGAACAAGAAGTACAGTAACTGAAAACCACTACCCAAAACTAATCATCCTTTTTAACAAAACGAGCACAAATCTTTTTAGCTTTAGTGAGGGCTTTGCGGATTCTACCAAGATGAGCCAAACGTGAAGTCTCCGGTTGTGATGAAGCCAGTGTTATGCCTTCACTAATCACATTATTAAGCTCTTCATAGCTCTGCAGTGGAAATCGGTAATAAGTTATTATTGCAAAATCAGATATAAAAGAATAGTATATTGACTTTTACCGTGTATAAATGATCGTACGAAGGTCGATTGCTACGGTGAATAATTTGTTCATTAACCAGATGAACTTTTAACACGGCGCGCGGGTAATACCAATCAAAATAATCACTTGTCACCGTTTCAGTTGATTCACGCAGAGGAATGGAACGATATTGTGCACTAACAACATGATTTGGCCACTCATTCTAAATATTTTCCACAAACTCGTAAAGCACTTTATACGTTGAAGTCGTAGCACTGCGATGAGTGATTTACTAGTTGATTGAATAATAGGCTACGGAATGTTTTGAACCCTTCCGAATTGCCGCAAAACATGGGTGGGGTGATATGGTTCTACCACATTTAAGCATAATAAACAACTAGAATACCAAGCAATTTGCGAAAAAGGATGGAATTGTCTTGCATGCATGTAAGGGTCAAAGACTACCTACAGGAATTTGTAAAAATAATAATAATGCAGTTATTATAACTTGAATTTAAAAAAATTCAAATGATTCAATCCTAATAACACACCTCATGTTCTTGGATGTTATCAAGATACAGCCTTAGTTCCTTATGCGATGCACGATAATCGTTTGTTGGATCCCAACGGGCCGCTCTTGGTGAACTTTCATTATACATTTTGGTGATGGATGCAGATGTAGGAAATGTTCATATATCCATGATTCCAACAATCCGAGAAAACTAGCAACTTGTTTCACTTCTATTATACTCACAAGACCTAGCTGCCTATATAGCCAACATAGAGTTGCCGAACCCCAAGAATAACTACGAACTTCATCCAAATTACCAATTTGGTTTAAATAATGTACGGACACATGAGACTTACTTTTATCCACGAATAATGTATTGCCCACTAAATACAGTAGATATGCACGAGCAGCTTGTTTAATTTTTTCTTCTTCCCAATCATCGCAGACTCCATCAAAAAATTCGTACAATTTAGTATAAGGCAATTTGTATCCAACACTGTCCTTCATGGTATTATTTGCTTCAATATCACTTATCCCCAAATTATTGACAACCAAATTAGTAATATCATTTCGGGAATAATTATATGTTTGTATTGGTAATCCTTCAACCGGAATATGTAGTAGGGAGGCAATATCGTCTAATGTTATAGTCATCTCACCAAATGGTAGGTGAAATGCGTTTGATTCCGGATGCCAACGCTCAACAAAACAAGATATAAGTACTTTATTTACCGAGCTATAACATGTCTCTACTAGAGAAAATAATCCGAAAGATTCCAAATATCCTTTAAAAATTGTTGCATCACTTGGTATTTTCCAATTTAAAATCTTTGTACCATGGTTTACACATAAAAGTGTGTCTCGTTCCTAAAAGATAACTTAACATTATATTACGCTATTGGGATATATAATTTATTTAATAGAATATTGTAAGATATACCTTGCCATTTCGTATCAATGAAGCAACGTGGGTATCATAGCTGCTAATCACATCGGTAATTCTCGGTCCACCGAAAGATGTATTTTGTGTGCCACTAGAACCACCGATATCTTCATGCGTAAGATGCTCTTCAACATGTTATGGAGTTTGCTCTTGAACAGGCTGTGGAGGTAGCTCGTCAATATGCTCCTCTAAATTTTGCTCTTGAACAACATGCTCAACATTTCGCTCTTGAATAACATGCTCGTCTCGATTTTGTTCCTCTGTTTGATTTGTAGTGTCCGGATTTCTCGCTTTCACACGCCGATTTCTTTCGGAAGGCGTTAGGAGATTGCGCGTTGATTTTTTTGAACTTTCTGCAACAACAAAACAAATTGTAAATCCATATGTAAACTATGATGCAAACTGTTTTATATACGACTTATAAATTCCAAATACTGTCAATAATTTCATATGTAAACTATGATGCAAAAAAATGTAAATTGTTTAGAGGAGCATATGTAAATCCATATGTAAACTATGATGCAAACTGTCAATAATTTCAAATACTATGATGCAAACTATTTTATATAGAATTATTGAAAGGTTTTGTGCATCTTAATTCATATGCACTAAATCCATATGTATTAAATTACAGCTTATTCCTTCCATAATGAACATGATATACGACTTATAGTTCGTCCATAATGTTAGTTTGCCTATTGTGTTCACCTACATAACCAAAATAAAAATAGTGACATACAGTAAATTACATCAATTACATATGGATTTTTGAGTATATTTGATGCTGGGAGATTTAGTACCAAATGCATTTCAGATATAACCATAATAAAAATAGTGACAAATGCATTTCCACACGAAAATCCATATGTAGTAAATTACAGCAACTATAGTAAATAAGAAATGGTAGTAAATTACAGCAATTGCATATGTATTTTTGAGTATATTTGTTGCTGGGAGATTTGGTACCAAATGCATTTCATTGCAGCAAAGAACGTTCAACACGAACGAGGTTGTTGAACCAACCTCGTCAACCACGTTCGTGGCGGACGAGGTTGGTTCAACAACCTCGTTCGTGTTGAATTTCGTAGTTCGCATACTTCTCCACTCAGCCACATCGAATCATGCATAGATTAGGAATTCGAGTAAAGAAATCATATCGTGCCGATGTTTTCTCCTTCTTTCCTTCTCCATGGCGCGACGGCGACTGAAAAGCGCGACGGCGACTGAAAAGCGAGCACGAATAATGGTTTTTGAACGGCAAGTTAGGGTTTGAGAGAGGATGGACAGGTTAGGGTTTGAGAGGTTTAAGAGAGGATACGCATTTAACAAGGAAGATGGTAGTAATGGAATTAGACGGAGTGCGAAGAGTAAATAACAAGGTGAATTTTTTTTTTTAAAACAACGGGGTGGAAAGATAAATTTACGGGTGAGAATAGACGTACCCTTAACATATATATTGATATACGTGACTTACTTTCTTCTTACCTCTCTCATCCGCAAATATGAAAGCAAACATGAAAGTACATATAAGCTTTTGACTACCCAAATCTGATACAATTGGTACCTATCCTCGTATGAAATCAATTCCTAACTGTTGATTTTTAAATCCTAATTAAAATGTGGTTTTTATGAATACAGAAGCTTTTAACAATAATATTACATCATCTCGGTTGAACACAACGTTTGGTAGGTTTTTGGGCATTGGAGATGATTCCTGTAATACAAATGACATCTCATATGCAGAGTTTATTCTTATGCCATTTGCTAAAAAACACGCTTCAAGCCACAGCCAGTTTATACTATTGTGCTCACAAAGGATTGGATCTTCTGTTCCTAAATCCAAATTGCTTCATTTGACTTTGTTGACAATAGTTGTATTGAATGTTGTTGTAAAAGTATCTGAAAATGCTGAAAATATAATAATGATATTTGATCCAAGTTTTAGTTCCATCTGTTAGATGTATGAAAGCTGCAATAATGAAAATATCATAATTGATCCAAGCTTTAGCATGGCTGCTATATAATAATGCTACATGACAGAAACGTATGTAGTATTCTGCGGCACATTTTGTTTAAAATTATCAAATTTGATTCTTTGTACTATTGCAACAGTATTTTCTTTTGTGAAGAAACCTTCCTTAGATCATTAGTTTCAGTGGAACGGATGGATAATAACTAGCATATTGGACTTATTAAGATTTTCTAGGGTTAGGGTTTGTGAGAGAGAAAAATACGCGATTCCCTGATTGATCACTTCAGTTGATGTTCCTTCTTCTTCTGGTCTTTGATTTCTCGAAGGTCTGAACGCCTATGCTTTGGCTCAAGGACAAGTTGAATACTGTGATGTGTCCTTTTCTTCTGTTCTTCGATTTCCTGAAGATCTGAGCAATTATGCTTTGGGTCGAGGGAAGATTGGATACTGTGATGTTCCTTTTTCGTCTGCTCGTTGATTTGATGAGAAACAGTCTTGTTGAGCTCGAGAGAAGGTTGGATTTCAGTTACACCCAACTCTGACCTGAATTTCACGAAGTTCTTCACTGATAAGGACTTGGTGAGAGTATCAGCTCTCTGGTAGGTAGCAGGTAAGTGATTAACTTGTAAGTTCCCCTGTAAGACCTGATCACGAATAAAATGTAGATCTATCTCAATATGTTTTGTTCTGGAGTGTAGAATAGGGTTGGCTGTCATATACACTGCACTTTGATTATCGCACCATAGTGTTGGCTTGATATCTGATTTTAGTTTTAATTCATTCAAAAGTGACTGTAACCACATAATTTCGGCAGTTGCACTGGCTACACTTCTGTACTCTGCCTCTGTACTGGACCTTGAGATAGTTGATTGCTTTTTTGAACACCATGATATCAAGTTTCCACCAATGAAAATACAGTATCCAGTGATTGATTTTCTGTCATCAGAATCTGTTGCCCAGTCAGCATCTGCGTACCCAGTTAGATTGAGGTCTTTGCAAGCCTTAATAGATAAGTCATGATTTATAGTTCCCTTTAAGTATCTGAGAATTCTTTTGGTTGCTTTCCAGTGTTCATCCAGAGGATTCTGCATAAATTGAGAAAGTTTGTTAACACTGAATGCAATGTCAGGTCGTGTTATAGTGGCATATTGTAATGCTCCTATAACACTTCTGTATTGTTTAATATTATTTATGGCTTCCCCCCTGTTTTTTGATAAGCTTTGATTACTTATCATTGGTGTTGGCATGGGTTTTGCATCTTTCATTTTTGTTTTGGCCAGTAGTTCTGATATGTATTTCCTTTGACACAGTGTTATCTCAGAATTTGTTGCTCTGTGAACTTCAATTCCTAGGAAATAGTTGAGGTCACCAAGATCCTTGATTGAAAATTGCTTGTCTAGATAGTAGATAATTCGATTGATTTCATTTGGTTGTTACCTGTAATTATAAGATCATCAACATAGATTAAAATATAAATAGTAGATGACTGATTGGCTTTAATAAACAGTGAAGTATCTGATTTGATAGACTGATATCCATTTGATATTAAAGTTGATTTCAGTCTGTCAAACCATACTCTTGGTGCTTGTTTGAGGCCATAAATAGCTTTGTTTAGTTTGCACACAAGGTTAGAATTTTGTTCATAGCCAGGTGGCTGCTTCATATAGATCTCTTCCTCTAATATGCCATTTAAGAAGGCATTGTTGACATCCAGTTGCCTTAGTCTCCAACCTTTGTGAAGTGCAACTGTGAGAATAAATCTTATAGTAGAGGGTTTGACTACTGGAGAAAAGATTTCAGTGAAGTCAAACCCATACTGTTGGGTATAACCCTTGGCAACAAGTCTTGTCTTATACTTACTGATGGTTCCATCAGAATTTCTTTTTATCTTGTATGTCCACCTACATCCAACAATATTTTTATGTGCTGGTGGACATACAAGATCCCAAGTCTTATTTTTTATAAGAGCATTATACTCATCATCCATTGCTGCCTTCCAGTTATTATGCTTTGCAGCTTGTTCATAGCTTGATGGTTCATCAAGACTAGTATTGGCAATGTACACTTTTGGCTTGAAGATACCACTTTTAGCTCTAGTGATCATTGGATGGCTGGATTGGACTGTGGAATCAATATGAGGTAAGCTTCCAGTATCTTCGTGATCAGTGTTGTCTTTTGAGTTAGTTTGTTGATCTTGAGTTTTTTGACTTTCTTCATTTGTTGAGATAGCAGGTGACTGATTGGCAGGACTGAGATCATCAATCCAATCGGAATTTTGCTGAACAGATACAACGGGGTGGATTTGATGATTTTCAGTAGTCCTCATCACCTTTGTTTGATTCTCATTCTCAGAATATATGGGTAGATCAGGTATTGATACACTAGGGTTATATACCTTGCTTGTTGTTTTTACTTCAGAATTTTTAAAGGGAAATATAGTTTCATTGAATACCACATGTCTGCTAATAAAAAGTTTCCCACTATCATCTAGACATCTGTACCCTTTTTGATTGGTGGCATACCCAAGGAATGTACATGCCCTTGATCTGAAGCTTAGCTTATTATTGTTATACAGTCTCAAGTAGGGAAAACATAAACATCCAAAAGTTTTTAGACTGTGATAGTCTGGCTTTACCCCTTGTAATTTTTCAATAGGGGTTATATCCTCTAAAATTTTGGTTGGCAGTCTATTAATAAGATAAACTGCCGTGTTAAAGGCTTCAGGCCAAAATTTTAGAGGTAAGCCTGCATGAGCTAGTAAGCTAAGCCCTTTTTCAACTATGTGCCTATGTTTTCTCTCCACTAACTCATTCTGCTCAGATGTATAGGGACATGTAATTCTGTGAATTATTCCCTTTTTGATAAAGTAATCTTTAAGGGGTTTGTACTCAGTTCCACCATCTGATTGTATAATCTTGACATGTGAACTGAATTGTTTTTCAGCCATAGTAATAAAATCTAAAACAACTTTGCAAGTGTCAGATTTATTCTTTAAAAAATATATCCAGGTGTATCTGGTATAAGAATCTACAAAAGATATGTAGTATTTATAACCATAATCTGAACATGTTGATGCTGGTCCCCAGAGATCAGTAGCAATAAGTTCAAGGGGTTTTGAATATTTGGTTAAAGAGTCACCAAATGGCAATTTGTGACTCTTACCCATTTGACAGTGAGTACATATATATGGAAGAGAAATATCATTACAGTATATAGAATTTTGAGTAAGAATTTGTTTAACAACTTTGGTACTAGGATGACCAAGCTTGCAATGCCAAAGATCGAATACACTATTGCAGTTTTTTATTTCACACTGATTACAACATTTTTGCCCCTTTGCAAAGTTGGTACAGTTGATGGACTTAAATCTATATAGTCCCTTTTCAGCATCACCCTGCAATAAAACATCTTTAGTTAGAATGTCTCTAACAAGACAGTATTTAGGAAAGAATTCAAAGTAAACCTTATTATCATTGGCAAATTGAGATACACTTATAAGATTCTTTTTAATTTTTGGTACTCTTAGTAAATTATTTAAGAACAGTTGCCTTTTTCCTGTAATAGAAGCACCTCCCACATGAGAAATTTTGATACACTTACCATTGCCCATGCAGATAGACTGTTTACCTCTATACTCCTTGTTGCCAAGATTTAGATTTTCTAGATTGTTAGTTATATGGTTAGTTGCCCTGAGTCAGGATACTAGTAGTCTTCATGCACATGTTCTGGTTGACCATTTTCAGTTGAGTAGTGATCTTTGTTGTCTGCTTGACTGCTAGAGCCTGCTTGAGCCACATTGGCACTGTGATTATCATTTCTTGAATTGTTGCTATTCTGATTTGAGTATCTGAAGTAGTATTTTACAGCTGTATGCCCAACTTTTTCACAGATTTGGCATTTGGGTCTATTGTTGTTGTTGTACCTGCCTCTTCCCCTTGATCTGTTGGAGTATCCTCCTCTCTGAGATTGTTTATCACTTTTATTGATGTTTTGATTCTTGTTTCTTGTGTTGGTGGTGTAATTGATGGCAAACTCAGATTCTTGAGGCTTTTTATTGTCTATCCTGGCTTCATGAGCCTGTAGTATAGAGTGAACATCATCCACTAATGGTAAGACTTTATGTGATGAGATAACTGCCACTACGGCTTCATATTCATCACTCAGACCATTTAGAATGGTTAAAATCTGTTCAGAGTCAGATACTTTGTGGCCTGCAGCCTCAAGCAGATCACAGATTGTTTTGATTTTATACAGATATTCTCTCATAGATCCATTTTCCTTTCTGATGTTTTGTAGCTGTCTCTTGTGATACATAACTTTTGCTGCAGATTGACTATTGAAAACTTTTTCAATGGTTGACCAAATTTCACAAGCAGATTTGCATCCAATAACATGTGATAAAAGATTGGTGTTTATAGATGATAATAACCAGGAACATATCAATCTATCTTGCCTGTGATGTTTGATGTATTCTTCATTGCTAACTATTTTATTTTCTTGGACAGTGATGAATTTTGGTGGAGTTGGTGTTGTGCCGAGAAGAAAATCTTCAAGGCCATAACCCTGGATTGCAGTTTCAATCTGCAGTTTCCACAACAGATAATTATTTTCATCAAGACGAACAGTAATGAGTTGGCTCTGTGGGTTTGTGACAGATTTGATTAGCCTTGCTGTAGAATCAGTTTGCTGCTCAGAATGGGCATTGTCAGAAGTAGCTGATTAATCATCTGTCATGATGAAGTATCTCTATCAGAAAACAAGGAAAGAAGGCTTTAGATGAGGTTCTTGAAGAAGAAAATCCTCAAGAAGTTAGTGAAACAGGTATGATGCAGCCAGATCCAGATGATGAGAGTTATTTGATGGATCTTGGCGTGGCACTGATCTTGTTTTCTGATTTGCTGAGATGATTTTTTTTGTCTTTCTTGAATCTGATTTCTGCTGCTTTCTTGAAACAAGATATCTTTAATGATAATCTGAATGCAGCCAGTATATTGCTTGGCAAGGCATTTAGATTTGAGAAGATAGTCTTGTTCTTACCCAAATGATGATTTACGCAATCTGATGGGTAAGGATTTTCCAAATGATGAATCACTGATGGAATAATCTTTCTCTTGTATCTTTCTTTGATCTGGTGCTGTTAAGCAATTGGCTCTGATACCATATTAATATTTAATAAGAGAATGTAATTGTTTTGATGAAAGCAGAATAATATATCTCATTGCAAAGTAGTTATACTTATACAAGTTTTCATGGGCCAAATAACAAGAGCCCAGATACACAAATACAATAGCCCGAATGAACGGCTAAGATAACAAGTAAAAGATAGAAGGCAGAGATCTTCTCTTCAGTTGATAAAAGAATCAGAGCAACGCAGTCTTCATTTCATTTGGACTACACTTTAATCTCTTAACTACTCAAATGAATGAACTTTATATTGGATAGGTAGATAATCATCTTATATGAAAATGACTAATTTTTTAATCAAGCAATTTTTGCACAAAATTCCACATCGCCTTCAATGTGATCAATATGAAAGAAGAAGAAAAATCAATTTATAAATTTAATAGGATAAAAAAATCATTTCATTAGTAATTAATAAAAAAGAAAATATATAATATTCATGTGTCTATGGGCACAGTAAACTGTAAAACCTTGGTCGTATTAAACTAAATAGTACACACCTACTTTTATGTATATTCATGTGTCTATGTGTGCATTTTACATCTGGATAAATGAACAAGAATTTTAAGTTATGTAGATGATTATCACGATAATTTACAAAGGCCAATCATATATAATATCATGATTTTTTTTCTAATTTTAACATAGGAATAGTTTCCAATCAAGCTCCGCATTTGTGGCATTTGGACAAATCAGAACATCATACTATAATACTAGATGAAAAATATTTTAGGTATTACTTAAAATGAACACCTTTATTTTGTCAAAATGTTAATTATTACAAGATAGAAGTAGGAGAAGATATACATGCAGATATAATGCTAAGTAAGAAAAGCTGTGATAGTAGAATGGTAACTGGGTAGTTAAACAGCAAAGAAACTGGCGACCAGTCCATAAAAAGTAACCAACACACATCAGTATTATACAGCACGCATGGGCTCCTAATTATAAGCATGGATTAACCCATGTTCTCAATAATATTACACAACAAATCCATCAAAGATATACCCACGTTTTCAATAACAGATAACACACTTTATCTCCCTTCGGGATTCATGATCTGAGAAAACACAACAGCGCTAGAAGTCAATTCATCCAACTTCCCACTATTGAAACTCCGACTATCAGTGCTACTGCCTGAAGCATTACTACTAGTAGTCATAGTCATACTCGTGGTAGTAGTAATCGAATCCGATTCCAATAACATCTCATTTTTCAAATCTTTCTTCCCTCCCTTCATCAACGGAGCAGCCTCATCCCCACTGTCCCCAAACCCTCCGCTTTCTTCCGCGCTCTCCTGTAGCTGAAGCGCAAACTCCAGACTCCAAAGCACATCCCCCATAGACGGTCTCTCGATCCCCTGCTCCAACACACATTTTTCCGCCGTCTCTGTAAACTTCTTCAGACACTGAGAAGATATCTTCCCTTGCAGGTATGGGTCCACCAGCTGATCGATCATGCCTTTCTTCAGACAATGCCGCGCCCAATCAACAATACTTACCTGCTCTTTTGATAGACCAGGGTTCAATGCCGGTCGGGCGCACAAAATCTCAAATAAAACAACCCCAAAAGAGTACACATCCGATTTATCCGTCAACTGCTGACGCAGAAAATACTCCGGGTCCAAGTACCCGAAACTTCCTTTCACAACCGTACTGACATGCGTGTTGTCGAGCATTGGACCCGTTTTCGAAAGCCCGAAATCCGAAACCTTCGCAACCCACTTCTCATCCAATAAGATATTGGTCGTCTTCACATCACGGTGAATAATCGTGTGCTTGGCCCCAGTGTGAAGGTAGTGCAACCCACGGGCCGCGCCTATGCAGATCTCCAAGCGCTGCCTCCACGACAGGGGCTTGTTCTTAGTTTTGTACAGATGCTCGCGCAGAGTGCCATGGGCCATGTAGTCATACACCAATATCATCTCGTCGTTCTCCTCACAGAACCCGATGAGGGAAACCAAATGGCGGTGCCGGAGCTTGGAGAGCATCTCGATCTCAGTGCGGAACTCATGAGCGCCTTGGTCTGACGTCGGGTTCCCTCTCTTTATCGCAACCTTTACCGACCCGTTATCAATTTGACCTTTGTACACTTTTCCAAAACCTCCTACTCCAAGAAGCAATGCTTCGTCGAATCCGTTGGTTGCATCCTCGATCTCTGCAAAGGAGAAGTACCGGGATAAACTGGACAGAACGGAAGACCCGACGCTTCCGGTTGTGTTGGTTTTTCCGGAGTTCGAGTTGCCGTACAAAGATATCGGTAGCCAGTCAGTCGATCGAGCACCCTTTGCTTTGACTTGCTTTTTCTTTTTACAAGCAACGAATATCAACAAACTTATTATGACGACGATAAAGCCAAATGCGCCGCCAACGATTCCGCCTATAGTGCTTTTAGATTTCCGTTTTGGATTGTTGAACACTCTGTCATAGTCGACGTTTGACTCGGGCAAATAATCGGGATTCATGCCAGCTAGGCTGTGATTGCTTGTGTCTTCGAGTTTGAACACTTCGAGACCATTCAACAAAGCATCAACATACTGAGGTTTTGATCTCTCGTTCGGATGCAAGGCGACCCACAAATCTACCATACCGGTGCCAATCGTAGGAACCACATAATCGACATAGTAAGGAACACCGATCCCTTTGGTCCATACAATGACATCCGCGTCTATCTTAGCTGTTTGGTTGTTGATATAAATCGTAAAAACTCTCATGTTAGGCATGGTTATCGGATATGTCATTTCGCAAAAATGAAGCCTGACCACGTAATAGAAGCCTGCATCCACTGAAAGAATCCAGGTCAAGTTATAGTTTCGATTTATCGAGACGGTAGGACCCATTGATCTAGCAGTTGCGTAAACTTTTTCTGGCGCAATATAGGCACGCAAATTTGCTGAATACTTGATTAATGTTACGTTCGGGTCTTTGAAGTACGTAACTCCAAAAGCTGCTCCGTAAATGTAGTTGGAATCATCAGACCAGGCTCGGAACAAACCCGAATCTTGATTCGCAGTAATCGCCCCTCCTCCCACGTTGAGTCTGTATACGGTCTGAAGGGCCCAATCGGGCTCGATCGTGTACGGATACGTTGCAGCTCCGTTCACAAGCTCTGCTTCGTTCGGAAACATATCCGGAAGGGACAGGATCTCGATTCCATTAACAAAAGCGTAGGAATTAGGGTAATCTTTATCCTTGGATGGCACGAAAGTCAAAGAGAGATTGGAAGCAGACACGTTTAAGGAGTATTCGAACACCAAGAAGGCATAGTTTAATGCCTTTGCAGTTTGGTCGGCACTGAAGTTGCTGAGAAGGGTGGTGGGGCCGGCGGTTACGGAAAACCTAGCGTCGGACGCGTGGAGATTGGTGTAGTTGGAAGGGTAGAAGTGGAGTCTTAGGAACTTACGGCCAGGGTCAAGGGGGAAGGTGTAAGTAAAGGGAGTGGAGAAGATGCGAGCCGTCTGGTATGGGATTGTAGGGGTTCCCGAGTCCATGTAGGAAGCGGGAAAACCCAAAGAAGTGAGGGCCGGGTTGTATTTGGAGCCCACGTCGCCTGACCATTTGAGGCCTGGGGAGGATTCAATGGAGCCAGAAACGCCGCAGTTCAGGAGGATGTGCTCTCTGGGTTTGTAGGGTGCGGCGAAGTCTGAGGTGTCCGATAAAGATGAATGAAGTAGTAACATGAAAATGAATAAAACATACATTCCAGCAGATTCTGATAAATGATAGATCTGAGCAGATTATAACCTGCAAAACGGAAAGAAAAATCGATTTGTAAGTTGAAGAAATATGGGCAGACAATCTGCTGAAAAACAGGAAAAATCAACTGCAGATAAAGATACTTTCAAATTAGAGGAAAATGCCAGAAAAAGAAGAATGAAATCGAAGAGTGGGGAAAAGAGTAAAGTGAGTATGAACATGGAAAGAATAAATATGTTTGATTACAGTTAGCAATAATTTAGATAAACAGTACAGTTTGGTCAGTGGGTCTGTCATATTTGCACAAAAGACCAATTTTCGTGACTGTTGGCTCAAAACAAAGACTCCAAGTAGTTGGAAGTCTGGTCAATGCGAAAAGTATAATGAATTTGATTTTATACGATTTTCCCGTGTTCTGTGTCAGCCATGTTAAATTTATACTAATATTCTTTCATACATTTATATTTTTATCACAACTTCATACGTACACTATGTTGATCTATATGCAAAATAGTATTGCACAAAGTCAATAAAATTTCTCAGTGCAAAAGATGAAAGATTGATGATTAGGAAACAGCATGTTGAGCATAATCAGAAAATGTCTCTAAGTCAGTCAACTTGTGGAATTATGCACTTTATTCCACATGCAATATCAACCTTATATTTTTTATGATTATTCTTTTGTTGCTGACAACGGACAAACGAAACTTCCAATTACTTTTTCTGCGTTTTAGTGATATGTTAACTAAATTTGACAAGTTCAAAGATCATATGCACGTGATTACTTATTATTTTTAGCCAGAACATTCTGAATCAGTTCAATCATCTTACTATTATAAGTTACGGAGAATGTTTGTAGAGTATTACCAAATATACTAGTGGGTAACTCACGCGTTGCGCGCGGTACTATTGTAAAAGAAATTATTAAATATACATAGTTAAATGGTTGATGTTAAATGTAATATGGTAATATTAAACATATATTTGTGTGAGTTTTGTGTTTCAATTATTGTGTATATGTTAGTCTATAATAAAATATCAATTTTGAAAGAAAAATACTAGTATAAACTTAAATGTAGTTTGATTACATGAAATTAAAGTGAACTTTTCAAATGATTTGTGAATTATAATACAATATAAAGTGGTAAGGAAAATTAAAGAGTGCCTTCATTGTTATTCTTGAATGTAAAATAGTTGAAGTTAATTAAACAATGATAAAATTTATACTTGAAACTAAATGGTAGGTCAGAATCAAGAAGAGACTTATTAATAATCTTAAAAGTCATAAACTATAAACAACAGTGATCTTTATATAGAATACAAAATCGAAATAATAATAGACTTTAATTCTCAAAATTCATCAGTGAGATTCAATTTCTTCAACCTTACTATTATTTAATAGAATATATTTAACAAATCATTCTATCAATACTTTAAGTTACATAAGTATAAATTACCGAAAATTATATCTACTATTGTTTTGGATTATAAATATACACGTCTGAATTTAAAATAATTTTAGAAAAATGGTTTTGAAATTTAAATAAATTATTGAGTATAGTGTTTAATTAATTTATATGTATAGCAAATGAGTATACAAATATATTAACAGAAAATTTATATTGCTATTTTCGTATCTTCGAGTTAACATGATATTTTTGTTGTTGCAAAACAATTTAAAACAATATTTCTGAAATTAAGTCAGTTACGTTTTAAATATCATACTTAAATAACTTATATGTTTAATTAGTTACAAATAATTATAGATACTGTTATTTTCTGATTCTGAATATTCATAGTGAAATATAAAGTTTAAGTTAATTAGTTTCAAAATAACGTTATATATTAATGATTTATTGAGTTATATTTTAGAGTATATGAAATATTCATATTAGATTTAGATTAGAGTATAAAATTGTTATATATATATATATATATATAATGAAAGATAACCAAGGACGATATTATTTTATTTTGGACTTACTGAATTCGTGAGAAGCTTAATGACAAATCAATAGAGAGAATAAAGAAGAAATATTAAAAAGGGAGAATTACGGAGAAAAATATGTTTTGTTCAATTTTGTTATTATTTAACAGATCATTACTTAGATAAACATATATATTGAATAATTAATATAATAGGACAAATTATAAGTACCTATATCCTTTTAGATTGTAAATATCTAAAGTAATATATTTGGACTATAAAATAAGTTTAAAATTTATAACATCAAGCATAATTTTTCACCAATTTATATTTTTTAAATAAATATAGATGAATTTATAGAAAAATTATCATTATTATTTTTTGATTTTAGTACGTTAAAATGTTATGTTTTTGCAGTAAAAAATATTAAAAATACTATTTTGGAATAGTTAAAAATTATCATATTTTCATATTTTAACTATATAAAATGATAAATTAGTTTTACAATAATATTTCTAAAGTTTAAGGAAATTATATGTTAAACATATCATTTTATTAATTTATACATTTAAAAAATGTAAATACATAAAGTTATATTATTGTTATTTTCAAAATTTTATGTTTTGAAATATTTTATCTAATTTTAAAATAAGTTTAATTTATATTTTGAAATTAAGAAATTATACGTTAAATATGACAGATATATCCATATATGTGAAATAATTGTACGTATTTATTTATGTAATAAATTTCAAAGAAAAATATTGATGTAATTTTTTCCTTTTTGAAGTAATATTAGGTAAATTCATGATCTTGTGTGTATTTATGAACATGCGCACCCGCACATATGATGATGGGTTTTAGATGTTAAATTGCAAAATTGGTATTGGTAAGATTTTTTTTGCAAGGCATATTGGTAAGAATTTTAAATGTAATATAAGATAATTAAGCGAAGAACTAATTTTTTAATTTACTAAAATTGTGGATAATAATAATAATAAAGCAATAGAATGTATCTCATGCACTGGACATGCTAATGTTGTAAAAACATAGTACTCACACTTTAAATATCTTCAAAATATAATTTTGTTTATGCAATATGTTCATATATCAATCATAAATTAAATTTTTATTATTGTTTATGCATATAATTTTTGTTAAATGGTTCATATACTTTTATATTTGAAAGAAATGTTCATTTTACCATTTTGTTACTACGAATGCTTTATATAAATTGAAATTGTCATTTTGTTTCTAAATTGTCAGAGAACTTAATGAGTATTAATTACTTGAATTTATTTGTATAGTACGGATTTATAGTGTTTGGTTAATTTAAATACATGGATTTGAATGTAAAATAATAAGAGAAAATTGACGAAAACTTTGTAAATGACTGTAGAAATTATAAAATCTCGGTATATAAATATAAACTCATGGAAAAAATTAAAGCAATGACTTAAGGGCAGCTGCACACCAACACCAAGTCATTAATCATGTTAAAGTCCAACCTAAGACCTTTGAAATTGGCGTTCTTGTCCTGAAACGGATCTTTCCTAGCTCCGCAAATATGGGTCTGAGATGGAAAGGACTGTATGTCATTAATCAGAAGCTTGGAGATAGAACTTTCAAGCCAGTGACTGTCGATGTCATCACATTCCCCAGAGCATGGAATATTGAGCATTTACGATGCTATTTCACTTAATTTTGTTTCATTCAGTTGTATTTCATTTAGAATTTTCTTTTGCATTTGAATTCAAAGCCATGTAATAAGACAAACTCTGTCGCAACCTTTTTAGTTTGAAATAAGATCTGAAGTTTGCACCATATCTGTGAATTATTTATGCACAATATAATAGTTGTGCTATGCGACCGACCTACATCTACATATGCCTAATACAAACCAACAAGTAACCACAGTTTGGTGCCAACCAAGTACTTAGGTCCATAATCGAATTAAACAAATTGAACGTGACTCCACGGTTCATCCATTAACTCTCGCCTGCAATCCAACGGGCTAAGCATAAAATAGAGAACGGGTGTGACTCAACCATTTGTTAACTAACTCCATCTCCTAATTCAATGGGAAGAATGTAAAGTAAAAGTGGTCATGATACGACCAACCACTCTTCGACTTCTGCCCCAGAATTGGAGGTAAGGATATTAATCAAAGGAAATGTGATTCAACTGTTTCCCAAAACAACTTCAGTCCCCAGAGTGTGGGCTAGATTATGAATATCAAATGGGTGTGATTAACCACCCATCGACTAACTCTGATCCCTTGAATGTGGATAAGAGTACAAACAAAACGAATGAGTCCGATTCGACAATTCATTCTCCAACTCTGACCTAAACCCGATAAGAGGAGTAGAAACTCATCATGGATGAGACCCGACCGTCCACGAACTAGCTCCACTGACCAAAGACTAGGGTAGGAGTATAATCACTCAACCATTGAACACGACAGCATAACACTGTGGCTCGCACCTAGTGTTTAATACGAATTAAGGCCACGATCGAAAGGAGGCCTTGAGATGAATTTCTCGGATCGATGCCCAAAGCAACGAGGGACCCAGAGACATTGCAACTTAAGCGATAAGCGATAAATTACAAGTACATTGAATGGAAAACGTAATAGCTCGAACGCTTAAGCAAGTTTCATGCAAAAGCTGAACAAAAACGAAAGAGTTTTTATTCACATACTGAAACTTGGAAACTAGATACAAGTTATTTTAGAAACTAAAAGTCAAAAGCGGGGGCTATACCCGCATAATGGCGGCAAACAAAAAGAAACTAGCTACCTAGCTATGCACTACCCAAGCTTATTCGACAGCTATTTCTCATCTTTTTTGGGCTTCTTCGAGGTGTTCTTTGAGGTGGACTCTCTAGAGCTACCGCCTCATCCTTTCCTTTTCGACCCTCTTTTTCTCTTCCCACCCTTTGGAGAAATACTTTCAAAAACAGGAGTAGAGGTAGTCTCACTTTGGGATACAGAAAGGTCGCTTTCATCCGGAGTGACATAGCCCAACAGTATAACTTGGAGGGGGGTAGTATCCACTTCAGCACTCTCCTTCTTGGCTTGCAAATCCAGCTTCTCCTTTTCAATGCGCTCCTTCATGCTAAATTTACCAGTGTGTTCGGAGGCACGTCCTCTGTTTCATCCTGGCCCTGATGGTCGTTAGATTTTCTTCATTCAGAGCCCATATATCTTTAACATTAGGGTCGGGAGTCTCAGCAGGTTGATTGGTAGAAGCCATATGTACAGTGACGACCACAGCGGACCCTGTGGTCAGTGCCGGCTGTCCTAGGATAACATCATCATTGGGAGCATGGACAGATGCAGATTGACATGCAATTTCATGAAGATCAACGGGTAAGCTCATGACTCTTGGACGCGAGATGTATTCCTTCTTGAACGTCGGAGAAGTGTGAGATATACCTTCGCCAAATTGGACTTCAGTCGTAGTTGGAGTGCCGCCTTCAAGGATCGGAGATAGCCCAAAAGTCCTATGCATCCTTGGTTAACAAGGATTATAGCCTGTGTCCTTTTCAAGGGCATGCAAATCTGAAACATCATCTGTTTGATTTGGAGAAGGGTCTTGAGGACCATATTCGGAAGCTTCACTACCATCTTTTCCCTTCTCGGTGATCGCTAGGTCGCGAAATAGGCTGAGCCGAGCAGCCCTGAGTTCATCGGGCTCTTCATCAGGCAAGATTTCGCGCATGAGATGCTCTTCATCCACTTCAGCAGCACCGATGGACTTCTTCTTTATATCTGCAATATGGTCCCAGGCTTCGACAAGCGACTCGGGATAGCCCTCTCAAAGTGGAGGTTTCGATTCATGAGGACACATGCATTGTAATATATCAGCAACGGATCGAACTCGTTCTTTATATCTACAATAATAAGAATTTTAAATGTGATATAAGATAATTAAGGGAAAAACTAATTTTTTAATTTACTAAAATTATGGATAGTAATAATAATAAAGTAATATAATGTATCTCATGCATTGCACATGCTAATGTTGTAAAAACATAGTACTCATACTTTAAATATTGTTAATAATTTTTTTATGCAATATATCGATATATCAATCATAAATTAAATTTTTTATTATTGTTTATATATTCATATAATTTTATTTAAACGACTACATATGTATGCCCAGGTGGGCCTGCATTTAATCACAACGTGCATGCATTTTTAGCTGTACCCATGGAAGTAGATTTGATAGTAGCATCCCCATATTTGAACTCTGCCTAGGCAGAAGCCGCTATTTTTTTGTTCAGACTGCAATAGCTTCTTCATACTAATTCGGAATCCGGCGAGACTTCGACCGATTAACTCCCACCTAAATTACGGGCAATATGGAACACTCGGATACTTCATCTTGTGAACGCACACTGTAGTTCTCCATGGGGACTGACAGTTGTACTTAGAAAATAACAGGCTACCACATCCCCATATTTGAACTCCGCCTAATGCAGAAGCCGCTATTTTTTTTGTTCAGGTTGCAATATTTTCTTCATACTAACTTGGAATCTGGCGAGACTTCGACTGATTAACTCCCACCTAAATTACAAACAATATGGAATACTCGGATACTTCATCTTGTGAACGCACACTGTAGTTCTCCATAGGGACTGAAGTTATACTTAGAAAATAACAGGCTACCACGTCCCCATATTTGAACTCCGCCTAGTGCAGAAGCCGCTATTTTTTTTGTTCAGGCTGCAATAGCTTCTTCATACTAACTCGAAATTAGGCGATACTTCGACCGATGAACTCCCACCTAAATTACGAATAAAACGGTACAGTCGGATACTTCATCTTGTGAACGCACACTTTAGTTCTCCATGGTGACTAACAATTGTACATAGAAAATAACAGGTTATATCCCCACTTCAATGCTCACTGTAGTTCTCCATGGAGACTAATAGTTGTACTTAGAAAATAACATGCTACATCCTCATATTTGAACTCGCCTAGGCAGAAGCCGTTATTTTTTTTGTTCAGACTGCAATAACTTCTTCATACTAACTCGGAATCAGGCAAAACTTCGACGATGAACTCCCACCTAAATTACAACAATATGGTACACTCGGATACTTCATCTTGTGAACGCACATTGTAATTCTCCATAGGGACCGAGAGTTTACTTAGAAAATAACATGCTACCACATCCTCATTTTTGAACTCCACATAGTGCAGAAGACGCAATTTTTTTTTGTTCAGACTGTAATAACTTCTTCATACTAATTCGGAATCCGGCGAGACTTCGACCGATTAACTCCCACCTAAATTACGGACAATATGGAACACTCGGATACTTCATCTTCTGAACGCACACTGTAGTTCTCCATAGGGACCGACAGTTGTACTTAGAAAATAACATGCTACCACATCCCCATATTTGAACTCCGCCAATTGCAGAAGCCGCTATTTTTTTGTTCAGACCGCAATAACTTTTTCATACTAATTCGGAATCTGGCGAGACTTCGACCGATTAATTCCCACCTAAATTACGAACAACATGGAACACTCGGATACTTCATTTTGTGAACGCACACTGTAGTTCTACATGGGGACTAACAGTTGTACTTAGAAAATAATAGGCTACCACATCCCCATATTTGAACTCCGCCTAGTGTAGAAGTCGCTATTCACTACAAGAAAAACTGTCTTTTATAGCGGCATATAGCCGCTATTAAACACAACTATAGCGGTTTGATAAACGCTGTATATCGACATGTTATAAAAAAGAACTGCACATTTATAACACACAAAAAAACCGTTATAAAAGAGCATGATTTCATAGCATAGTATAGCCGCTATAAAATAGTTATTCTATAGCGCTTATTTCACGCTATATATCAACATGTTTATGGTATATTCTACATCCATTTACAACATATATACCGCTATAAAATGTGTAGATACAATAACGCCTATTTGCTGCTATCCTTTGACAGTAACCTCATACATTGGATTACCTTTTTATAGCACTTATGTCATATAGTTATAACGCTTTTAAGGAGCTATGCTTTATTTTACTATATATTTTATGCACCCTACTATTACATTTTAATAATAACAATAAACATGAATCTAGATAACAATTTGAACAATGTATGAACGAAAATAATAATATAATAATCAGCAAATTCAATACATATTTATGATAACAAAAGACAACATAGTTCAACGTTAACATCAGATCCCAGAATACATATTTAAAGTTTACTATTCAAGTTTGTAAGTCATATGATTTCTGCTGTTCTTCGATGATGCTCTTCAAGTACTTCCCTTGAGCTTCAATTCTTAGCTGCAGCTGCCTTTGGACCTGAGGAAATATACCAAGATACAAATAGATTTTTGTTAAATTTCATTGTTTAAGAGTATTAAGTCAATGTCGATGTGAATCACAATGGTTTATCCAGTATTGGTGTATCATTATAGTCTAGTTGCTAAATATCAGTAGATGCTTGCCTCTAACTGTTCATGCAACCGCTTTTGCACCTCCATCTGCAACTTCAGAGCTTTGTTTATTTGCATCCCTCTGAAAAGGATAAACATGAGCTTGATATATGATAGTCTGAGTCTTGCATAAACAAATTTCACAAGTATATTTGGAAGAACCAAACATCTTCAGTATTCAAGGCATATAACTGATCTCTTAAATCTACTATATATTTATACAAATTGGTCTCAACTAAGAACTTAATGCATTTAACTTTGTTTCAGTGTAGATTGTATTATATGTATGTGTGACAAATAATTAGCTTCCATTAACCAAGTTCCTTAAGTGTTGCACATGAACTTTAACTGCTCAAATATTACTAAGAAATAAGAAAAATGCTGCTTACTCTGCTTCATACAAATAAAAATAGAAAATTATTAAACAGGATACTTCTTTCTACTCGTGGAAACATAAATTAGTATTCTACTCTCCACTTACGAAGAGTTATCCGAGTCTGAAAACATGACATCTTGCTCGCCCTTTTCAGACTTATTACCTGCATATTTACACAACAAAAAATGATAAATATATAGTACAGGAATGTCAAAAATGCCCTAACGAAAAGAATAGAAAGGAGGAGAGAGTGAATGAAGGGGCAACCACCATATTAAAGAAGTTATAAAACACACAATGCAATCATATATTTATAATAACGCATGTGTTAATATGGTTTCATTTCCAAACAAAAGCACTAATAGCAAACCTGCTCTTGTAAACAATGTCACTTGTAACATACCTCGATCAAGCACTGTGCAGGTTAGCCATCAACTCGCAATTAAGTGCCCTTCAGCTGCAAAAATATAAAAATATCGCATTACCATACTTGCTATATATAAATCAAGATAGTTATGTAAGTGTGCTATTAGCTGCAAAAATACCTTCTTTAATAGACTCTTTTGCATAAACTTTTCATATATGTAGTCAGTGCATGATGTTGTTTCAATTCTCTATTCGCAGGTTGATTTTTGCCCACTGATTAGGCTACGTACGACTCCTCTCTTATACATAATATGGAAAATATGAGTTATGATCGGTGATTATTTAAATATCTGCATTGCGACAAATATTCATTCAGACGGAGGTGGAATTTAGACAGCAAATAATTTGAAAATTTCTGCATCTTTGAAATTAACAGCAGTCCTTTTCTTCCTGCTTTCATCATAAATCTTCAGTAGAAACCCATGTGTAAGTCATTAGACCATTGTTTCTTAAGACTGATTTTATGATATGGATGGAATGCTTGTTTCAGTGGTACAGGCAATATGTGAAAAATCTCCAAGGCAGTTGGGTAATAAATGAGTGCCTAACCATACTTTCAATACAACAGGCACATGAAGGATGAAATAAAACTCAAAGCATTGGATGGGGACATGTAAATATGCTACAGGCAAAAAATGAAATAAAAAAGAAGAAGAAGAAAAAAGTGCAAGCTTGTGGACGTGACAAAACGAGTATGGGCAATTGCCAATAAGGGACGTGACCATTTCAAAGCAAAATGGTAATGACAAATTCAAGGCAACATGGCACATTTAAACATTTTCAAGGCAAATTGATAATGGAGTGCTTGACTTTTCAAAGAAAAATAACAAAAGAGGGACGTGACAATTTAAAGCAACAAAAGAATTACTATTCGTCAAAAGGAGATTTGCAATTTGATCCAAACTAATGTGTTCAATTGCGTAAGGCATTGGGTATCACTACTCATCAATACAAGGCAGCAGAGCAAGGACACACTAAAATATAGCTACAGGTATCGTGTGACAAGAATTTCAAAGCATCAGGGCAGTGAAGGATCAGGGCAGTGAAGGATGAACGAGTCAAGGTAACAAATTATGCAAATATCCCAATCAAATTTAAGATCAATGCAATCAACAATTTAACCAATAAAAAATTAAGTAAATAAATTTATAATAGAGATAGTTGGGAGTTTGCAACTCACCTGTCTTCTTGTGTTTGATAGCAATTACACAGCGGTACTTTAATTCAACCAAAATTCTAGGCAAATATGCTTGTCCCGTGATCTGCAGTGAAAGAAGAAAATGAATATCAGCAATTCCAGTGAGGGTAAAAGTTTCAAATTCACCAGTAGTAAACCATGGGAGCTACTGGTTATGTCTCGTTATTACCCAAGCACTGAACATAAGAACACTGTAATACCGTGTTTGCTCAAACTCAAGTTGTAACAAAAAGTTGCAGGAAACTAATCTAATCTGTAAAACTATTTGATAAAGAAACGCAAAAAAGAAACTAAAATACACTACATAAAACTTGGATGATACAACAAAAAATGCAGAGAACAAGCTTGAGGAACAATCTGTACTGACAACTAGACATTGATATTCTAAAAAATATAACATATGAGTGTCATAGAATCCATTGCCTTGAGTTAACAACACAAGTTCTCTTATTTATATAATAATATCATCAAAGCATATAAATTCTGTAGTAGTGGTGACATACCCTATGCTTCAGCGAATCCATCTTAATAAACTTTTTATTTGTTGTTTTTAACTTTGAGTATTGCCACTTTCTCCTCCGTGCAATTTTTAATATATATTTGGATCAGCATAATTTCAACAAATAGATGTTTTGAAACTATTTTAATATGATCGCCAGCAAGTTTTTAATATTTAAACAGTTTGGCCTTGATTTCATTTTATTTTATTTGTTGAAGAGGAAATGTCGAAGATAATGGGGAAAAAAAGCATAGTCAATATTTACTAACATATAATTGATACTTACCACAGTACTTGCTATAAGAGCATCACATTTTTGGTTTTTGGGGTCCATGCACAACACAATTATGTTTCGATCTGCCAGTTTCTCAATCAAAAGACCAAGTTTTATAATACAACATATTTCCTTGATACTTACCAAGTTATGTTTCATTTGTAAGTACTCCAAGTTGCATCTTTTTTGTATGGGTGCAAGATCTTGACTCTAGTGTATGCAATTTTAACATTCTATAGCTTTAGCTAACAATAATATCTCTAACATTTTCAAAATGTTTGTATATGCCAAGTACAACACCAATATCCGAGTATTTGAGTTAAATATGTTCCTCTAAACTCACTTTCATCAATTGTCTTCATATCAAGAGTACTCTCTGAAGCTAACATGTCTATCAAATTTCCGCAGTGTATCTACTTAAGACTTTTTCTTTTTCATGACTCACGAAGATCAACTTAATTTCCTAATTGCATTAGTTTTTGCTTAACAGATTTCTGTTTACACATACAAAGTTAATAAAGTATATTAAAAAATACTAGTTTAAAGTGCTCCACAATATTTATTAAGTTTGGTATCAAGAACTATATTTCTTCTGTTCCTAGAATGCCATATAGTTAGCAAAAGCAAACTAACAAAAGCCAATGCATTAATTAAGGCATCAAAGGCACATGATCCATGAAAAGTAATCTTAAAAAGCATACTAAAATATCCTATAACTAACTATATATATAACCAGTGAGCTATGAGCACAGGATATGTATAGAAAAACACACTAACTAAAGTAGACAAAGTGAGAGCAATGGACGCCAGTAGCGTAAAGAAAGGTCCTTGGACTTCCGAAGAAGACTTGATCTTAGTCACTTACATCCAACAACACGGACCTCGAAACTGGAAATACGTCCCAGTCAACACAGGTATCAATTATTACACATTTTCCTGATATATCTGCAAATCAAAATTCAAAATGAGTATTGCATTGCATATTAAAGTTGCAATAAAATTTCAGGATTAATTAGATGCAGCAAAAGCTGCAGACTGAGATGGACAAACTATCTCAGGCCAGGAATAAGACGAGGCAATTTCACCTCACATGAAGAAAAGATTATCATTCATCTTCAATCTTTGTTAGGAAACAAGTAAAATATCAAAATCTCCAAATCAAAACAAACTTAATACTATTTTTATATATATCATATATCCTCATACGTAATGTTTCCGTTTAGGTGGGCAACAATTGCATCATACCTGCCACAAAGAACAGACGATGACATCAAAAACTACTGGAACACACATCTCAAGAAAAAAATAAAGAATTACAAGACAGAAACAGACAACATAAACATTCATCTTGAGCTAGAACCTGAAATTGAAGAAATTAGAACTCCACAGCCTACATTATCAAGATTTTATAACACATCGTCTACATATGCAGCAAGTGCTAAAAATATATCAAGGCTTTTGAAATCTTGGACTGAACCCACTTCAGATTCTACTGCCACTAGCTGTACAACTGCTGTTACTAGTAATGCAAATCAAGAACATGGAGAGAGTGCATTGTTTGATATTAGCCAATATGAATCTTTGGACTGGAATGATAATTCATCTATGTTCAAGATGTTTGAAGATGAAGATGCTGCTGGAGAAACTGAAAATTTTGCAGAACAATTCAGGTGGATACAATGAAATCAAGCTATAGTTATTAATTATAACTATTGAATCAGTGAGAACACAGAACCATATGCTCATCAGTTGTACAATGTCAAGGGGTGTGTTGGTTAGTTGCCTGTATCATCTTAATTGTTGCCAAGTTCATAAAAGTTCATCCTGTTTAACGATTTTTTTTATTTCTTTAATCATAAGTTGAATTCGAATATATGACCACGTAAATTAGCATAAACACAGAAGCAAGGTAAAGAGTGTACGAATAAAAAATTCATTTCAGTCATAATTTAACAAATTATATTTATTCAAATCAACCCAAAATCACTACCTATGTTCAAATCAATAGCTTCATTCGATTCAATAACTAATTCAAGTAAAATCCTAAATAATTAGATTTAAATCAGCGAGAATTAAAACTATGGTTAGCAAATTACCATTACTATTGATAGGATCAGATGAACGGAGGAAGATGATGCCAAAGTGGCATAGAATGTTGATTTGAAGCGCCTAGTTTGGATTGACTTTTGCTCGACGACAAGAGAAGAAACCTGCGATCGACATTTTTTTTTGTTTTTTTTATGAAAACACATTCTATTTTGATGGCTTCTAATTTTTTTATGTGAATTGCGTTTCTGAACTTCCCTCCGTCCTTGATGAAGAGTGAAATCGAAGATTGGAGATTAGGGTTCGAGACGACGTCGCCTTCACAACTGTTGAAGATTGGAGATGGAGTAGAACGGCTGAAGTTCGGTAACCAGAGATGGAGATGGAAGAGAACGTCGGTTAGGGTTATTTCATTTGGGAGGGAGATGAAAATTGTTAAAGGGTTATTTGGGAGGGAGACCAAGCCGGTTAAGTGTTCTTGGAGGGAGACACAAATTTTAGGGCCAAAACGTTACACATGTACCGTACAAAACAAAATGTCAAATATTTAAAGGTAAACAATAACGCTTTAGAATAATGCGTTATTAAATGGCGTTATTAATAACATGTTTTCTTGTAGTGATTTTTTTTGTTCAGACTGCAATAAATTCTTCATACTAATTCCGAATCCGGTGAGACTTCGACCGATTAACTCCCACCTAAATTACGGACAATATGGAACACTAGGATACTTCATATTGTGAACGCACACTGTAGTTCTCCATGGGGACTGACAGTTGTACTTAGAAAATAACCGGCTACCACATCCCCATATTTGAACTCTGCCTAGTGTAGAAGCCGCTATTTTTTTTGTTCAGACTGCAATAACTTCTTCATACTAACTCGGAATCAGGCAAAACTTCGACCAATGAACTCCCACCTAAATTACGGACAATGTGGTACACTCGGATACTTCATCTTGTGAACGCACACTGTAGTTCTCCAAGGGGACTGACAGTTTACTTAGAAAATAACATGGTACCACATCCCCATATTTGAACTCCGCTTAGTGCAGAAGCCACTATTTTTTTTGTTCAGACTTTAATATTTTCTTCATACTAACTCGGAATCCGGCGAGACTTCGACCAATTAACTCCCAAATAAATTACCGACAATATGGAACACTCGGATACTTCATCTTGTGAACGCACACTGTATTTCTCCATGGAGACTGACAGTTGTACTTAGAAAATAATAGGCTACCACATCCCATATTTGAACTCCGCCTAGTACAAAAGCCGTAATTTTTTTTGTTCAGACTACAATAACTTCTTCATACTAACTTGGAATCTGACAAAACTTCGACCAATGAACTCCCACCTAAATTACGGACAATATGGTACACTCGGATACTTCATCTTGTAAATGCACAATGTAGTTCTCCATGGTGACTAACAGTTGTACTTAGAAATTAACAGGCTATATTCCCATATTTGAATACTATTTCTCTATGAGATGTAAAAGGGTATATTTGGAATTTCAAAAGGACACCGAGTAAATCTATTCAATGAATTATCTTTATTAGTAGTAAAGATAAAGATGATTCGTATATTTTTATATTTGAAAGAAATATCCGTTTTACCTTTTTTTACTACGTATGCAGTATATAAATTGACATTGTCATTTTGTTTATAAATTGTCAAAGAACTTAATGAGTATTAACTACTTGAATTTATTTATATAGTATGGATTTACAGTGTTTGTTTAATTTAAATACATGGATTTAAATGTAAAATAATAAGAGAAAATTGAAAAAACTTTGTAAATGACTATTGAAATTATAAAATATCCATATATGAAAATAAAATAATAGAAAAAATTAACGCAATATTTTGGATAATTATAAAATGAAAATTATATGGATTCAAAAAAATCGAAGAGAATTGAGGAGTGGGGTGAAATTTTTATAATTTGTTGAGATGATTTGTAATTTTTAAACCTTTCTATCATTCAATTAATAATTTTTTAAAATAAATAATTATACATTAAAATTATTCTTATTGTCTTTTATGTGATCCGTATTTTCTTATATCCGAATGAAAATTTAGTTTATACCATTTTGTTATAATGAGTATGATATACTTATTGACTTTGTTATCTATATTATTTATTAAACAAATTAATAAATAATGGTTAATTAATTTTGTTTAAACAGTTTATAGTTAAATTATTTAATTAAATTAAATATATTAACTTAAATGTAAATTGTACATAAAAATTGAGAGCTTTGAAAATAATAATAGAGAATAGAAAGTGTAGATTTTTAAATGTAAAACGATAGTATAAAAATTAATAAAATATTGTAAACAATTCAAAAATAATAAATTGTATCGGGTCTTTAAAATAAAATATTAATAAATATCTTGAGAAAGTTAAGGAGAGTTGAGAGAAATGCTAGAATTAATGTGAGAGGTAGAATTTCTTCCGCTTTACTATTATTTAATAGATATTTTTGACTAGAACACTCCCAAATTAGTTTGACGTCATTTGGTTATAAGTTACAGAAAAAATTTGTTATATAAATTCTTGAACGGAAGTGCAAAAAGATTTAGTTTTCCGGTTAATTATTAATAACCATTAAATAAAATTCAATAAATCACAATATAAAGTATGAATAATGAAAGAATATAACACAGGAAGATTCAACGAGGTTCAACTATGCTCATATCATCCGATCCGATGATTATCTTTATTGTTCAACTTCAACAAGAGTACAAGAAAGAGGAGAGAAATTATAAATATCACCAACTTGCTTGAACAACCGAAAAACTCTAACAAAATTGGATCTATAAACTAGGACAAAATAGAGATATAATGATGGATTCTTTCTTTTTGATGCAATGAAGAAGAACCGAAGTTTCATTTGTATAGGCTTATGAATAAAAGCTTGTCTTATATATAAAAGTTAATTTCCTAATCAATTTTGAAGGATTTTTTATTCACATGATTTGATTTGCATGTTATATTTATTTACATGTTATCTGCATTCATATTTTTCTTCCCCCTCATTAAGTAATCAATTTATTATTCAATCAATCAATTAAGTGTCTTTTTTTCCTTTCATCATATAGAAAAATTGATTGATTGATTGGAATTTAGTAATTGATTTACTCTTTTTTGTGTATTTGGTAAACATTTGAACATACCAATTTAATACTCCATCTTGATTAAAATATATCTACCACTTATACCAATCAGCAAAAAGGTTGTTGGGTTAGAACCCCATAGTGCTAAGTATCTCCACCACACTACTCATGTTTGAGCAATGCTCAATCATGTCCTTGGAACCGACTTCATCACCATATCATTGGATTATCCTTAGTATGTACCTTCAACAACTTTATCTTTTCTTTCTTATTCAAGCATAAGAAAGAAAACGCTAACATTAATGTGTTTTGTATATGAGTTGTAGGCTTGGTTTTCAACAAGATGAATAACTCTCTGACTATTTGAAAACAATTCTACTATCTTCTACATCAGTGATAAATCCTCCAAAAGCTGCAAAAAATACAATCATTTCTCTATAGCTTCCACAATCGAAATAAGCTTCGCCTTTGTAGTTGATAAAGCTACAATGAATTGTAGTTTGGATCACCAAGAAATCAATCCTATGCCAAGTGTATAGAAATAGCCCAAAATAGATTTCGTATTATTACTCTAATGACCCTACTTTTTAACCCTCGAATGACGATACTAAATACACCCATAGTATTCTTATACTGAACAACCAAGTGCTTGAAAGACAGATAGTTAGAGTAAAGTAAAAAAATAGAACAAGAAAGAAAGAACACAATATCAGAACCTCATAGCAGAATGATAAAATACAATATCCAAAAAGATAGTACAAAGGGTTACTCCAAAATACGGAGTAATTTCAGAGTTATTAAACCTAAGTACTATCATCAGCCTAGACAGTTATAAATGCCTTTTCTCACAATGTTGATACATAAATAATAATAGTGCAACAAAAAATAGTAGTAGATAGGTAAACAGAAGCCACCAACTCGTCTCCAGAAGCTCTTGAAGCGTCCAAAGTAAAACCTGCTTTATTCGGCCTACTCGAGAGTGTACACGAGGAATTTAGGGAAAACAAAAATAAATTGTCAAGCATAAGTCTTGTATGAGAAACTCAAGATACTGTGGTGACCCTCACTCTATAACACATAGTTTTTATATATATATATATACAACTTTCAAGAGGCCTTCACTACTAAACCCCAATTCTTTTATATTTGAATATTTATATAATTTCCAAATATTTTTCCCAAGACCCTGGTTTTACCAATATAATCATATCAGTGTACAAACAAACTAAGTCAATTGTATATTTGATGATATACAATTGTTTCTTTATTATTATTATATATATATTTTTTATCAGAGGGAATTTAAATCAAAATGAAATTAAAGTACCATACAAGCTATTGACATAGCCACTTATTTCTTTTCTAAGTCTTGTTCTACTGCCATAGGTGCACTTTGACAAATACTAACACTTATATATATATATATATATATCTTGCCTAGATAATTCTATTTAACTCTAAAATAACATTTACTTGATCTCATGATAGTTATCAAGGTTGATAATAATTAATAACAATAAGTTGGATCTGCTAAAATCGATAAATCTTGAAAATTTACTCGAAAATAAACAAATTAGGCAAAATCAGCAATTCAGACGTCTAAATTTTTATGACAGACGTCTAAATTGGATCTTAGTCGTCTAAATTTTTATGACAGACGTCTCAGAGTGTCTAGATTTTAAACAGAGAGTAGAAAACATTTTGAACTAAGTTCAGACGTCTAAATTTTTATTAACAGACGTCTATATTCAATCTCAGACGTCTAAATTATTATAACAGACGTCTCAGAGTGTCTAGATTTTAAACAAGAGTAGAAAACATTTTGAACTAAGTTCAGACGTCTAAATTTTTATTAACAGACGTCCATATTCAATCTCAGACGTCTAAATTATTATAACAGACGTCTAATTTGATCTTAGACGTCTAAAATTGTTGATAAGTTTTCTCAGAGGTTAAACTTGAATACTCAATTACTTATAAGTTTCCTAAACTCGTGCATATGCAAGTATCACTTACCTGCCATGCGCAAATTCATCTCACTTGAATATTCTACTAAATTCTTGAGTGTTCATTAAAAATCAATCCCCTTAGCTCATTAATTTCCATAAGGCAAAACATAAGCAATGAAAATCAGAGTTCAAATATATATGTATCCATACCAAATGTATATGACATGTCTAACCCCTTATTTTCTCCAAATCAGACATTCATAAAATAAATTTAGTAGTTATCAAAAACATCATCAATGATCACTCATAACAGGTTTTGATTAAGTACATATCTTTAACTCAAAATACTTAAAAGTTTCCTAAAAGTAACTTCAATTACAGAAGATAAAATGTGCCTAGTAATTTCATTACAATGCATCTGCAAATTTAAAAAAAAACAAGTCTCTCTCTTATTTATACTAGCAGCCAATTCCTTCTCTACTCATCAAGCCAACTTCAATTTCCTGCAAGCAAATCATTTAGCTGCCCCAAAGAATTTTTGAGACACCCAGATGATTGCAAGGGCAACCAAAAGGGTCAGTTTTCACTGGTATGAGCATTTATCAATTTTGTATACACATTCATAATTTTAAAACATAATCTTGCAGTGCCTTTCTAGTTTAACAGATGTTCATACTTAGCATGTTTTGGTTCATACAAGGTAATACAAAAACACATTCATCTATTCAAACAAATACACAGCAAACATTAAAAATAAACATATGTATAATTCTTGGTTTATTCTCCCCAAATCTAGATAAATAAACCCAAGTTTCATACTCCAAATTTTCACCCAGCAACTAATCAATGAACAAGTTTAACTTGATTATTTTAACACCATATCTGGATATTTATAACCCAGATTTTTAAACCCCTGTCCCCATTTATTTTATGGTCTTTAACTCCTTGTCAAATGAACACTATGTATGCATTGTGAAGGAAACTCCCAGGTTGTTTAAATTATTCCAACACACAAAGGCCTCAGGGTGCAGTTGCACCATGCATATACTTGCTTCCACCTGAAGTAAGCAGATCATTGACTGACTCCCAAGTGACCAATTTAGTTTTTTCCTTCATTCATATTTCAGAAAGATATAACTGCTTGTATATTTTTCCGATTCAACCCCATGTTCCCCTGTTTAATCTATATCCATGTTTAATGATAATAAGATAGAACAAGAATGCTCTAATCATGTTAACACCAAAAGCCACTTACAGATTAATACTCCAAACAAAAACAAAAATGCACAAACAAACATCCATATCACCCATAACAAATCAATTCAGAGATTTAAATGTCTCATAATATTTTAGGCTGCCTGCAATAGGACTTAATGCCATTGCATACAAAGGATAAATACTCACATTATGTTTTTCCTTTCACTGCTTTAATCTTTTGAACAGCAAATCCCCCAAAGCCCCAAGCTAGTGTTTCTTCCTTGTTTATTTTATTTTGTTTTTTGATCCCCAGAGAGTGATGGTTTTGGCCATGTGCAGTTATTTATAAATCCATTCTAGGGTTTAAGAAAATGGGTAATTCTCCTAATACCCTTAGCTGTTCATGCATGCATCTCATTCCTGTGTGGTCCTAAATGGGAATTGCACACATCAGGTTACTTTAATTGGTTATTTTGGGAGTTGAACATTTTAAACACTGCATGCTATTTTCATGTTTCTATTTTGTTCATGCCATATGCATGTGATCCTTTATTCATTTCTTTTTATAAGTTTAGAGAATCTGAAAATCTCATTTGTACACTTAAATTTAAAATCACATATACTATGCTAATTATTTCTGGCACAATTATAACTATATATATATAACAGAAAATGCCCTATATATATTAAATGTATATATTTTTATTTTATTTTATTTTAGGGTCATTACATACCCTCCCCCTTAAAGGAATTATGTCCCCATAATTTCACCTATTTTCTCCAATTAAAAACACTAACCCATAGCCTATTTTAACTCCATAACCCCATACTCATATTTTATGGAAACAAACAATATATAAATACATTTAGAAAAATTATCTTAGGCTGCTTAAACATACCTCTCCATCAGTAAACAAATTGGGGTATTTAGCCCTCATTTTGTCTTCAACCTCCCATGTACAATCATTAGTGTCCAAGCTCCATTGGATTTTCACCAGTTTGATCACCTTGTTCCTCAACTTTTTCTCTTCCTTGGCAACTATCCCTACTGGTTCATTTGTATAAATCAAATTTTTCTGGACTTGAACTTGAGTAGGTGACTCCAGAATTGCTCCTTCATCATGCACCCATTTTCTCAATTGAGAAACATGAAATACAGGATGCACACCACTCAACTCCTCAGGTAACTTAAGTCTGTAGGCCATAGCACCAATTCTCTACATAATTTCATATGGTCCTACAAATCTTGGTGATAGTTTACTAGATTTTCCAAACCTGAACACTTTCTTCATTGGTGATACTTTCAGAAAAACAAGCTCTCCTACTTCAAACTCCATTGGCTTCCTTTTCCTATCTGCATAAGACTTTTGTCTTGATTGTGCTGCCTTCATTCTATGCCTAATCAATTCAATCATGTTGGAAGTTTCTTTAACATGGTCTGGCCCCAACATTACACCCTCTCCTGCTTCTAACCAACAGGCAGGAGACATGCAAGGTCTCCCATACAAGGCTTCAAAGGGAGCCATTCCTATGGTTGATTGATAGCTATTGTTGTAAGTGAATTCTGCCAAGTGGATATGATCCTCCCAATTACCCCCAAAATCAAGCACACATGCTCTAAGTAAATCTTCCAATATTTTATTCACTATCCCTGTTTGCCCATCACTTTGAGGATGGTAGGCAGTGCTTAAACAAAGTTGTGTTCCCATTGCTTCTTGGAAACTTTCCCAAAATCTTGAGGTGAACAAAGTGTCTCTATCACTTACAATAGTCTTGGGTATGCCATGTAGCCTCACCACTTCTTTAATGAAAAATTGTGCAAGCTTAGATGCATTCCTATCTGACCTGACAGGGACAAAGTGAGCTGATTTGGTTAATCTATCAACAATTACCCATATACTATCACTGCCTTTCTTAGTTCTAGGTAAACCATCCACAAAATCCATGGAAATGCTTTCCCACTTCCACTGAGGTACCTCCAAAGGTTGCAACATGCCAGAGGGCTTTTGGTGGTCTGCTTTAATTTGTTGGCATGTGGAACACTTTGCCACATATCTCGCCACTGCTTGCTTCATTCCTGGCCACCAGTAGCCTCTTTTTAAATCATGATACATCTTAGTACCACCAGGGTGTATGGTGTACCTGGTCTTGTGATGCTCATTCATGATTTCTTCCTTCAATTCTGCAATGTTTGGCACACAAAGTTTATCATTTTTCCTCAAATAACCTTGGGAATCCATTTTAAAATTCTCTGACTCAATGTTATTCAATAACATTTCTTTCTTCTCCTTTAGACTTTGATCTTGATCTTGCATGCTACCAACTTTCTCCACCAGATTAGACTTCACTGTGATTATCCCCAGCGTACCATACTCCACCATATCACCATGTTCTTTAAAATTCACTGCATCCTTGCTGTATATATCTGCCTCCCCAAGTACTGCGAGATTTTTAAACTCATCAATCATCAAACTGGCTAATCTAACATGATTTCTGCTCAAAGCATCTGCTACTCTATTAGCTTTTCCAGGAGTGTACAAAATATCTAAATCATATGCAGCTAGAAACTCCAACCACCTTGCTTGCCTCATATTTAAATCTTTTTGAGAAAATAAATATTTCAATGCTTGATGATCTGTGAATAATTCAAATTTTGCCCCAAGCAAATAATGCCTCCATAGTTTTAGTGCAAACACTATTGCAGCTAATTCTAGATCATGAGTTGCATATTTGGTTTCGTTAGGTTTAAGCTGTCTTGATGCATATGCCACTACCTTGCCATGTTGCATAAGCACCGCACCTAACCCAGACCCACTAGCATCAGTGTATACCACCATTCCTTCATTTGCTTCTGGGATTTGTAGGACAGGAGCTTCCACCAATGCTTGCTTCAATTTCTCAAAAGCTTGTTCACACTGCTCGGTCTACACATATGGTTGGTTCTTCTTGGTTAGTTTGGTCATTGGTGCTGTTATTCTTGAAAAATCCTTGATGAACCTCCTATAATACCCTGCCAAACCTAAGAATGACCTCACCTCAGTCACCGTTTTGGGTCTATTCCATGTTTGAACTGCAATGACCTTGCTTGGATCTACACTTACTCCCTGCTGTGACACTATGTGTCCTAAGAACTTTACTTCATGTTGCCAAAATGCACACTTTGAACACTTGGCTTTTAATTCATGTTCTCTAAGTCTGGATAATACTAAATGTAGGTGCACGGCATGGTCATTTTCTGTCTTTGAATAAATTAATATGTCATCTATAAATACCAAGACAAACTTATCCAAAAAGTCTCTAAAAATTCTATTCATCAAGTCTACAAAATAGGAGGGAGCATTGGTCAAGCCAAATGGCATTACTAGAAATTCATAAAGGCCATACCTTGTGTTGAAGGCTGTGTACTCAATGCTTTCCTCTGCAACTTTCATTTGGTGAAATCCAGAGGCTAAATCTAACCTTGAAAATATTTTAGCTCCATATAATTGATCAAATAGATCATCTATTCTAGGCAGTGGGTACTTATTTTTAATAGTTACCTTGTTTAAATCCCTGTAGTCTACACACAACCTCATTGTTCAATCATGCTTCTTAACAAAAAGCACTGGGGAACCCCAACTGGAACTGCTTGATCTTATGAATCCTTTCTCTTCTAATTCTTCTAGTTGATGTTTTAATTCTACCAATTCTTTTGGACCCATTCTATAAGGCTTCTTAATGATTGGATTTGTTCCTGGGATTAATTTTATTTTAAATTCAACTGGTCTGTTTTGAGGAATTCCCTTCACTTCTCCAAACACATCTACATATTCATTAACCACTGGAATTTCCTCTATTTTTAATTCCTTTTGAACTTCATTAATACTCCAGATTTTATTAAAACATGTATTCTTTGCTATTTCACTTAAGATGGTAATTCTTTTGCCTTCATTTGTTTCCAAAGAAATAGTAAGGTTTTCTAAATTTAAAATTGCTTTATTTCTCATTAACCAATCTACTCCCAAAATAATCCCAATACCAGGATAATTTAAGGTATATAAGTCTGAATTAAATTCATAACCCCCTATAATTAATTTCAGACCCATACACTTCATCCCCAACATACAATGACTCCCTATGGGACTGTGTACAATTAAGGGCTGATCAATAGAAACACAAGCAAGTGTTAACTTCTTTACAATTTCCAAAGATATTAGTGAATGTGAGGCACCAGTGTCATATATTACTGATATTGGTTGGGTATGAATAAAAATTATACCTTCAAGTTGCCCAACACTCCCAGTGTTACTTGCTGCCAAAGCTCCTACCCTTGTTGTTCCTCTATTAGTTTCTGGGCAATCCTTCTTGAGATGACCCATCTTTCCACAATTATAACAGCCTCCTCTAGGTATTTTAGGGTCAGGGCATTTGTTACTATAATGTCCAGCTTTTCCACAATTAAAACAATGAGTAAATTTCTTGTTTTCAAGTGCTGTTGCTCCTTCCCCTTTCTTAACTCCTTTACTTGCATCTCTCTTGTCATAAGGTTGCACTTTGTTCTGACCACCCTTCTTCTTATTGAGCTTCATATTCCTGAATTTCTCCCTTGTAGTGTCATGTTGCTCAAATGAGAGAGTTAGATCAATTACTTGATCAAAGGTTTTGTCTTTGTATGGCAACATTGCCCTTGACAGACTAGGGTTCAAGCCTTGAATGTACCTTGCATTCTTTGCTTCTGCATTCCCTATTAACACCAGACCATACTTGGATAGTGCTTCAAACTTCTGAGTGTATTCATTTACACTCATACTTCCTTGCCTTAATCTAATAAAGTCTTCTAGCAATGTGGCCTTGGCAGATGCTGGGACAAATCTGGCCTCAAGCATGTCCTTGAAATTATTCCAAGTGATAGTATCCTCTTGTCTTCCTGCTGTCACAACTTCCCACCAATCCAGTGCAACCCCCTTCAATTTCCTTGAAGCTATCTGTCTCTTCCTTTGGTCATTGATTTGCATATCTGCGAAGACCCTCTCCATAGTTCTTATCCAAGTTTGAACTCCTATAGCTCCTTCAGTACCTTCAAAATCCTTTCCTCCCAAAGTGGTACATGTCTTTAGCAGTTTGGAGAGTTCTTCATGAGGATTGTCTTGCCTGGGTGCCATTCCATCCCTTAAAGCTCTCACAAAATCCTCCATGCTCATCACAGGTGGCTCTCGTGATGATCCTGCACCTGTATGGTGCCTTGGTCCTACCATAATGCTATAAATATGATTTTTATGTTAGTTTAATTACCCCTATCATTTTTTTTGGTGTCTTTACTTGATTCATTTTTATTTCTGTGCACACTGTGCATGTATCACATGTACACATTTATATATATATATTTTATTCAGTCATAAAACAAAAGCATTCAACATCAATAATTCAAACAATGCATTCAAACATCCATATGCATACAACAACATTTACTATGTTATTTAAAACATAGCTCTGATACCAAAACTGTGGTGACCCTCACTCTATAACACATAGTTTTTTTTTATATACAACTTTCAAGAGGCCTTCACCACTAAACCCCAATTCTTTTATATTTGAATATTTATATAATTTCCAAATATTTTTCCCAAGACCCTGGTTTTACCAATATAATCATATCAGTGTACAAACAAACTAAGTCAATTGTATATTTGATGATATACAATTGTTTCTTTATTATTATTATATATATTTTTTTTTATCAGAGGGAATTTAAATCAAAATGAAATTAAAGTACCATACAAGCTATTGACATAGCCACTTATTTCTTTTCTAAGTCTTGTTCTACTGCCATAGGTGCACTTTGACAAATACTAACACTTATATATATATATATATATATATCTTGCCTAGATAATTCTATTTAACTCTAAAATAACATTTACTTGATCTCATGATAGTTATCAAGGTTGATAATAATTAATAACAATAAGTTGGATCTGCTAAAATCGATAAATCTTGGAAATTTACTCGAAAATAAACAAATTAGGCAAAATCAGCAATTCAGACGTCTAAATTTTTATGACAGACGTCTAAATTGGATCTTAGTCGTCTAAATTTTTATGACAGACGTCTCAGAGTGTCTAGATTTTAAACAGAGAGTAGAAAACATTTTGAACTAAGTTCAGACGTCTAAATTTTTATTAACAGACGTCTATATTCAATCTCAGACGTCTAAATTATTATAACAGACGTCTCAGAGTGTCTAGATTTTAAACAAGAGTAGAAAACATTTTGAACTAAGTTCAGACGTCTAAATTTTTATTAACAGACGTCCATATTCAATCTCAGACGTCTAAATTATTATAACAGACGTCTAATTTGATCTTAGACGTCTAAAATTGTTGATAAGTTTTCTCAGAGGTTAAACTTGAATACTCAATTACTTATAAGTTTCCTAAACTCGTGCATATGCAAGTATCACTTACCTGCCATGCGCAAATTCATCTCACTTGAATATTCTACTAAATTCTTGAGTGTTCATTAAAAATCAATCCCCTTAGCTCATTAATTTCCATAAGGCAAAACATAAGCAATGAAAATCAGAGTTCAAATATATATGTATCCATACCAAATGTATATGACATGTCTAACCCCTTATTTTCTCCAAATCAGACATTCATAAAATAAATTTAGTAGTTATCAAAAACATCATCAATGATCACTCATAACAGGTTTTGATTAAGTACATATCTTTAACTCAAAATACTTAAAAGTTTCCTAAAAGTAACTTCAATTACAGAAGATAAAATGTGTCTAGTAATTTCATTACAATGCATCTGCAAATTTTAAAAAAAACAAGTCTCTCTCTTATTTATACTAGCAGCCAATGCCTTCTCTACTCATCAAGCCAACTTCAATTTCCTGCAAGCAAATCATTTAGCTGCCCCAAAGAATTTTTGAGACACCCAGATGATTGCAAGGGCAACCAAAAGGGTCAGTTTTCACTGGTATGAGCATTTATCAATTTTGTATACACATTCATAATTTTAAAACATAATCTTGCAGTGCCTTTCTAGTTTAACAGATGTTCATACTTAGCATGTTTTGGTTCATACAAGGTAATACAAAAACACATTCATCTATTCAAACAAATACACAGCAAACATTAAAAATAAACATATGTATAATTCTTGGTTTATTCTCCCCAAATCTAGATAAATAAACCCAAGTTTCATACTCCAAATTTTCACCCAGCAACTAATCAATGAACAAGTTTAACTTGATTATTTTAACACCATATCTGGATATTTATAACCCAGATTTTTAAACCCCTGTCCCCATTTATTTTATGGTCTTTAACTCCTTGTCAAATGAACACTATGTATGCATTGTGAAGGAAACTCCCAGGTTGTTTAAATTATTCCAACACACAAAGGCCTCAGGGTGCAGTTGCACCATGCATATACTTGCTTCCACCTGAAGTAAGCAGATCATTGACTGACTCCCAAGTGACCAATTTAGTTTTTTCCTTCATTCATATTTCAGAAAGATATAACTGCTTGTATATTTTTCCGATTCAACCCCATGTTCCCCTGTTTAATCTATATCCATGTTTAATGATAATAAGATAGAACAAGAATGCTCTAATCATGTTAACACCAAAAGCCACTTACAGATTAATACTCCAAACAAAAACAAAAATGCACAAACAAACATCCATATCACCCATAACAAATCAATTCAGAGATTTAAATGTCTCATAATATTTTAGGCTGCCTGCAATAGGACTTAATGCCATTGCATACAAAGGATAAATACTCACATTATGTTTTTCCTTTCACCGCTTTAATCTTTTGAACAGCAAATCCCCCAAAGCCCCAAGCTAGTGTTTCTTCCTTGTTTATTTTATTTTGTTTTTTGATCCCCAGAGAGTGATGGTTTTGGCCATGTGCAGTTATTTATAAATCCATTCTAGGGTTTAAGAAAATGGGTAATTCTCCTAATACCCTTAGCTGTTCATGCATACATCTCATTCCTGTGTGGTCCTAAATGGGAATTGCACACATCAGGTTACTTTAATTGGTTATTTTGGGAGTTGAACATTTTAAACACTGCATGCTATTTTCATGTTTCTATTTTGTTCATGCCATATGCATGTGATCCTTTATTCATTTCTTTTTATAAGTTTAGAGAATCTGAAAATCTCATTTGTACACTTAAATTTAAAATCACATATACTATGCTAATTATTTCTGGCACAATTATAACTATATATATAAAACAGAAAATGCCCTATATATATTAAATGTATATATTTTTATTTTATTTTATTTTAGGGTCATTACAGATACATGGATACATGTAACATTAACTTTTGAGACCGTACGGGTCACTGTAATAGTTTTCCCCTCAAAAGAAACCAACCATCTATAGTGATATAATAGATAATGTCTAGGGCGCGGAATATAAATCAGAAAATACCTGTGCTAGTTGCATCTCAAAACACAACAATATTAGAAATGCATCTAAAACCGCTAATGTACATTCGCATATGGATTTTCCATGGAGGTCCCTACAATAAATTGATGCCAGCTCGTATACACAAGGATCAAAAGTCACCTTCCGAATGTCGTATATCTCTAGATAAAATATACCATAAAGAAAACACATCCGGCCTACGCCCTAACACATGGAACCGAGTATCGTCAACTCCCGCTAGCAACATCGGTAAGCGTGCTCAAAATATTAAGTTGATATACCCCATCGTGGGTTAGCTAAACCCCAGGCTATGCAGCCAACTATGTATTTAGCCATTTTCGATGTCGAGGTCATGTTCGACATCTCTCACACGAGTCTTCATCACTCGAACAGGACACGAATCCTTTCATGGATTCCAACACAAGTCGACGACAAATGCTGACGCTGACATTTCCCTTGGACTTAACCTTTGGATACATAGTTCAACTCTATAGCATTAGTCTGAAATGTTTACGTTGATCTCTCGCATGGACTTAATCTTAGCATAGAAAGTTCAACTTCATAACATTCTACTTCAAAACCACTTCTAAAACGTAGACTCATATACTAGTTTTGAAGTGGTATTCGGTAAGTAAAACACTTACCAATCCTAGACTCTTCAAAACTAAATCGATGAATTTTCGGTAAACTCAATTCTGGTTCTTTTAGAAGTAAGCGAACAATATGTAAAGGTGTCCTCCTCGGGGAATCTGATATATATACAATTCTTAAAGCTAGAGATGCTTCCTACCAATGAGTCCTCCTTGGGGGATCTCAAACCATATAAAGCCGTAAAGCTTTCATATACTTCCTAAGTTAAATGATTAAGTTTGATTAGTCGACAAATCAGCTTCCTAGTTCTAAAAGCGATTGCTTATGGAAATCAAGTTTCGTATACTTAACACGTTTCCAACTGTCTCAACTTACTATCTCTCGATCAAGAGTGAAGCTGGTAGGTTAGTGTAATATTGCTTCTAAACCCTACTTGAACATCATTCTTAACTCTCACAGATAGATAGGTCTACTTCGTTGGCTTCTAGTGCAGTTAATTACTTTTCATAAACAAGTTAAACAAACATGATTAAACCATTAAGGAACTCCTAAACCTCTTTGAAAATGACACACACACACACTAACTTATTTATAAAGGTAAAATATTTTAAAAACAATTTAAAAGATTTTATATTATAAAAGATTTTTAATACTTAGGTGAAATAATTAACTAATTTTCAAGAAACTATATATACTTAAAATTCTTTTAAATACTTATAATTGTGGTTTAAAAATTTACTTAAATTATTACTTGAAATAATTAATTTATAATTTATTTAATTCAAAAAGTATGTTTTTACTTATTTAAAAATAAACCTTCCACTTTAATAATTCATAACTAATTATTAAAAATGTATAAAAATTCTAAACCACTTTTAAAATACTCAAATATAAGTTAGAAAAGACTACTAAAAATATTTAAGTAAAATACTTAATTTAAAAGTCGTTTCAAAGCAATTTAAAGTCTCAAACAAAAACTACTTCCATAATGTTGTAAAAAGAGGTTTAGAGATACTACAATGTTTTTAAAGTGCAACAGTTGACTATTACAAAAGGCCGTGAACTGGCCCAGTTTTGGTATCTTAAAAGTTTGATCGACTTTCGATATAATAACATCCAATCTTTTTACCATAACCAATATAAATAATATACATCATAACCATGGTGAGAAACCCCTAAGGATCTCTATACAAAATTTTATAGAAAATACATAACTCAATGCATTTCCTAAGTGCTTCTATAATGACTATCGTTATAAAACCACTTTCAAATCCAAGTCCGATTCAACCTATGTTCAACCAAACCCTATGTCCTTTGTTTCAAGGCAACAAGTCCTAGAAGTCATACAAGTACATATCCATCAATTACACATATCATTTGCTTTCTAAAGCAAGAATCACAATAATATATCATAATATAAATTCAAGCACATATACTATAGTTCAAACAACATTATATACAGTTCATATTCATTTAAATGGTGAGTTAGCTCAACCTTCAACAAGCAAAAAACCAAGTATAAGCTTTCACTTTCTACCGCAACCTTGCAAGCTCCCAAAACCCTTCCTACCTAAATCTTTGTTCACGGCCTAGGCTTAAAAAGCCCTAGAGTGCTCACGGCCTTGACCTTATTTGGGGTCTTGTGCTCTAAATATTCTAGCTATGAGTTGATGGAAGTTGTTGCTATGATGTTTCAAGAGCTATACTTGAGTTGGGAGAGAGTTGAAGTTGTTTTGAGTTACTTTGTTCTTATGAAATTACGAAGAGATAAAAGAATTGAGGACTTTGATTTATTTTGTAAAAATGTAAAAGCGAATACACAATGAGTGTGTGCACTATATAGGCAATAAGTGGTGTGCCTACCATCTTCTCATCCCCCTAGCTGGCTAAGAAGGCTCACCCCCTGTGTTCTTGCTTTTCGCCTCATCATGTCAAAACAAATATCTCAACTCACAAATATCTCATTTCCTTCTAGAGGCTATTTTTATTAACCAAAATTATTGCAAATATTTTTATTAGTTATTAATGACCAGTTATGTTATTTAGACATGTACACAAAGTTCTAATAACTTATCGATATTTCTTCAAAGTATTTATTTTTGTAAAAAAAATTAAAAAACAAGTTTCTTATCATTAGTTATTAATTAAAATGTGTTTAACAAGGTTATAAAATCACATTTATAACACTTAACCATGTTTCAAAAGTTCCAATATTCAAAGATAAAGTGTTCGAAATTACGGAGCGCTACATTCTCCCACAATTAAGACATTTCATCCTCGAAATTGAAAAAAGAACGATTATCTTAGAAGAATAGAAGAAACACGATACACATATAAAGTATTGCTGAAGATATATACAAACCAAACTATAAACCAAAATGCATATAAGTGACTCCACCTCAAGCAATGAGAGACACTACAAAATATATTTTACAAGATAAGAAGAAACCACTAATGTAACGACCCAGAATTTTATCACATTGATTTTTGGAATATTTAATTAGTTTTAAATATTTGATTTGGGGTTCTATGTAAAATGTAATAAAATCTATGTTCCAAATAACTATTTGGTTTTTTATGACGTATTTTTAATTTAATTTTTATATTTTTCCATAATTTTAAATTTGGAAAATAAGTAAATTTTCATTTGACGCATTTTACGGCAAACGTTGGCATTTTAAAACTTCGCAGAATTTAAAACTTGTCTTTTTTATTGTTGTTTTGTGATCGCATCCTAATTCTATACGCAATCATATTTCATTTTCTGTTGATCGCGGCTCGTAAACAGACGCGATACAGTATGGAAGGGTACCGGAATCTTTACAAAATCAAAATAAAAATTCAAGTGCAGCCACCCTTGTTTCCTTTTCTTCATGCCTTCCTACCTTGGTTTACCTGCATCTTGCCTTGTCTCCCAAGCCCCCATTGTCTCCCTACGCTTTCCTGACTTTGTCCCCTTCATCTTATATGACTTGTCCCCTTGTTCTTGTTCTAATATAAATACATGTTTTTGCACTTCTATGTTTTTCAACATGCTACTTTTGTTACCTGACCATGGAAAAACAAAATTCACTTTCCTTTCAAAAATCCTTTTCTTCCAATCAAAGCTAAATCATCCAAAACTCGAAGACGATCATCTCTAGTATTTTTAGAAATTGATTGCTTGGAATTTCATCAAGGGATGATCCGGATATCATCAAAAATCAATAAGAGGGTAAAATTTGGTTGTAAACTTCGAAAATCAAAACTGATTGATTTAGGCAGCTAAAACTCATGGAACTTGTTTCATTGTACTCGTATCGAGTTAAGCTTCGATCTATGATGGTTTGGAGTAGTTCGGAGGTGATTTTAGGTGTCCGTCCTAGGATTGCATGAACTAGGGCTCCATGTTTCTTTCGATTGGAGCAACGATAGGCTAGTTTGAGCTTGGATTCGAGTTCGGGGTGTCGATTTGCAGCTTGGGGCCGAGTATGGTGGAACTCGGTGGAGGGAAGGGTGGTGCGATTTTCTGGTACATGAGTTGCAGAGGGGTGTCGCATTTCGTTCTAGGGCTTTAGAGGGAGTGGTGAGAGGTGAAGACGGTTGAGCAGGTGGAGGGGAACTTGTAGGCAAAGGCTGTTGGTCGAATGATAGCACGTAGGTGATGTGCACGTGCATTTGACATGCACGGGTTTGGATTCAGGGAGGATCGAATTGAGGAAGGAGGAAAGAAGAAGAAGACTGTAGCTTTGTAGGTGCGGGTCTTATTGGGTTAGACCGAGCCATTAAACAATGTGGGTGAGTATATATATAAATTGTTTTGTTTTTAATTATATATATATATATTAAACAAGTTAATTTTGAAAATTTCTATCTCATTCATATTAAATCTATTTAACCAGCGGATTTTTGCTTTGGTTTTGTATTAACGAGCATGACACTTTGACATAAATTGTTGTCAGTTTTGGAAGAGAATAATTTCATGATAAATTAATACTGCCTGAAAACAATTACGTTAATTTGGATAGTAACGTAGTTCAATTAATTATACTTAATGGGTGTTATATATTTGGCCAAATCAACACCGTACTGCTAAAATGAATCGAATATGGTAATTCGAACACTTATTTTAGCGAAATAAAACACCATTCCAATAATTAAATTAATTGACCATTTAATTAGCAGAATAAGTCCTCGTTATGCTATTTTAAAGATTTGGACATCCAATTATGTATCATTAATTGATACGTCACTCCGAATTTGTGATATGTTAATAACGGAGGGTTTATATATATGCTTGCTTATGTAATACTTAAAAGTTGAATTGAATTGAATGATAGCTTGTTTAAGTACCACTGGGATAGCCGAGCCTCCTTTTGGATTTGAAAAATTACGGATCTTAAATAACTTCGAATCTTATAAATTTGAAGTAAAGTGTTTTGTTAAATTATTATTTTACAAAATATTTTGTGGAATTATTTCTTTAGTAAAGTAAATTAATATATTTATAATATGTTGAAATTAATTGTTTATTTAATATTGCTTTAAGATAATAAATTACTCGATTATGAGTTATTCATAGTTAGATAAGTATTTCATTAATGATATTGTTTAGAAGTTATTAAATCTTATTCTAAAGGTTGATTAAAGTTATTTATCTATATTTGATTATTAAAAATGTTTTTAAAGGTTAATTATTATTATATTATTGGGAAATTTTAAAAGTCTTATTATTATATTATAAATGATGTCTTAAAATTTTATTTTTATTTTTATATTATTAAAATGTTTAATGTTTAATGTATTAATGTAAGGTTTTATTTATTTAAATTAAATGGTAAATTGGATATAAAAAGGGATTTGTTTAGGGAGTTATAAACTTGGAAAGAATGGAGTTGGAAAAGAAGTTGGATTTTAAATGATTTTAGGAAAGAAGTTTACAAATGGTTTAGCAATTTGAAAAAGGGAAGTTTATAAACGGTTTGAGATTTATAAAAGGATATTTCCCTAAATTAAAATTGGAAATATATAAATAAGATTTATAAATAGACTTGGAGAGATTTATGAATAAAGAGATTTTGGAAAGAAATGGTTGATTTGTATAGCGTAATTCGAGGGGCAGAGATTCCCTACAGCTTACTATGGATTCGTTGGGATAGCGACGTAACCATTGTGTAAGCTACGATCCATAGTTGATATTGAACAGTACTTTCTATATCTATTTTTAAAAGTTTTTAATTATTTTGAAATGAATGGTTTGTGAATATACCTATTTTGATAAGTATATGAGTATTTTGATAAATATTTTTGAAGAGATTCTAATTAATGAAAATTTAATTAAATGAGGCTTAGTGATTTCCACGGAAAATGTGATCTTGTCTTGAATGTTTGATTATTTGATAGTTAAATAACCGACTATCAAATCTTGGCTTTAAATATGTAATCCTTTTTAATTTTTGGTGGTACAGAAATATTCCCTACTTAACACCGAAGGATTTTAACTCTTGAAATATCTAGGAGAAACACGAGAATTATATAGTACAGCTACCACCGTTGGTGCTATACTGTACGTATAAACTTATTTTGTTCTTCTAGGACAAATGATAAGGACATCCATCCACTTAAACGGTTAGGGGGTGATCCCTGTTCTTATGTATTGTCTGATTATTTCCTAAAGAACTAGTATTGAGCATTTCGGAAAATCGATGATTAGTTTTCGGAGCACCCAGGAAGTGAAAGAGTGTACTCGTAAGAGATGACTCGAAAACCGTAACCACTCTGAAACCATATACGGTTCTATGGACGAGTTTCGTGATATATTGTGATGTTTGAATCCATGTGTGCTTCCGAACCCATTCGGGTATGGGAATCTGTGCGTAATTCCAAGATCTATTTAAGATGTGGGAATCCATGTATGATTTTGAGACCCGTTGAGGTATTGGAATCCATATGGGATTCCATGATCAGTTTGATGGCGGTGCATGAGTTGGAATGCTGGACGTAGCCTCATCGACGGTAATGACTAAAACCAAAGATAGAAGGCGTGGGCAGTAGGGTTGCAAACTCATAGGGTGTAGTCGGCTCTTCCTAGTCGTTACTTACAATTGTTTTGCATGCATGGGGTGATGCACTCGGTCTTAGCGAGACCACCTATGTTTTTCCTATGGTACATCAGTAGGGATGTATGCTGCTTCGGAAGGATATCTCTGATCCTTGTGTAGGAGGACCATTCTCAAAGTACTATGGACACCTCCATGGAAATCCTAAACAATTAGCGAACGTGCCTTATCGGTTTTTGATTATATACCTAGTATTATTGTGATGTACACCCACGAGCATCATAGCTACTTGATTATTATTATTTTCACCCTTAGACATTATTTTAATATCATTGAATTTTTGGATATAAATGTTTTGGTTATCGTAAGGTAAAAACCCGTCTGTGTTTATGTGCGGCCCGATCTTACGAGATACCTTTGATTTTAAAAGATTTTACAAGTTATAATAAATAAAATTCCTTGTGATTTGAGTTTCTCACGCTGGTTTTACCAGATTGACCCAAGCGTTGTTTTCGTATAATGCTCGGGTCATGTCGAGCATATGTCTAGGTTTAGTTAGATGTTTTGGAGCTTCAAGAGACGAGCTGGAGGCCTAGAGATGTATTCATGTACATGGTTATTTTTCCATTGTATTCATTGTTGTATTTATCAGCAATTGTGAGGATAGGTTGTTATAACTGTCTGGGCTGAAATAGGCTAGCATACTCTGATTGATGTCTGTATATACTTATATTACAGTTTGGTTTTGTGTAAAGATTGGTTTATATTATAGATTATTCATTCCGCTGTGAGATTCTGTGTTTTGTTTAGTTTTCTTCTTGTCTTCTTTCTTTCACCTAACTATCTGCCTTTCTAACCAATTTGGGTGGGTCATGTGTGGTTTATTGACCACTTAAATTATATGGAAAAGTGGGTCGTTACAACATGGTATCAGAGCTTAGGTTGAGCAAACACCTAGGCTTTGATGGAATTGACTCATTTGATATAGGGTAAGTGAGACCCTAGGATGAGCTTGAGTGAGTGTGTGTGTGTGTGTGTGTGTGTATAAGAGCGCGTATTTATTAATGATATAAAGAAGTTTTATATTGTTTGTTTGATCAGTTGAGTGGCTTAAGAATTCTGGTCGATGCGTTTAACCAACGTTATCGATAGGGATTTCCTAAACACTCGAACAATACCAATCGACATAGTATTGTTTCAAAATGGGTAAATGAAATAATTTTACCTAAGCTTATATTTCATATATAAGAATAATTTTTCAAAAATTTAATATAGTTATTCTTGGTTGTGCTTGGTTGATAAAAATGATAATATTCCATCATTATCATCTAAGATTTGGTCGCTCATGCTCGCCATTTCTGAGCATTGACAATTATTGGTTAATCTATCTACAATCTTCATTTTGAAACCTGGGTGGGGTGGATAGGAAATTTGGAAACGTTGAAATGAACACCTTGTGAATTAAGTTTCACAGTTTGACTATATGGCGTTCGTTGATAACATTGGGTTTTAATAAATGTTGTTTTATTAAAAAGAAGTTGAAATATTTATGAAATAAATACTTAAAAAATGATTTATATAAGGAAGCTAGAATATTTTCGCAAAAGAATAATTGAGGAATGATTTCCTTTAAAGGGAGATATTTTATAAATTTGATTTATAAGAATGTGTTTTATAAATAAAAGGAATTTGAGAATTTAAGTCCCGGTATTTTGGAAAATGGTTTTCAAGGTTTACAAGTTAATAATAGTATTTGAAAATGTTTTTGGAATAAAAAATATTTCTAAGGATTTTCAAGGGGGATATAAGCACTGAACTAACTTCAATAGCTGAAAATAATTCCGACGTTGATTGCAAAGTCGTGGTGTTCATTTTTGAGTTTCTAAGTGGGGATTGCTACCATTATGATCTCGCTATATAATTGTTTTGATAAAACAAATTTTGATTTGATTCCAAAAGTATGATTTGATTTACCATAGAGTAAGTATGTATAGTTTCATTTAAAATGATTTGTGGAAAAAGAAATAATAATTTTACTTGAGATAGTTTCAAAGTATAAATGATTTTGGAAATGGTAATAATAGTTTTCTTAAAGGAATTTTTGGTGTATCAATATTTTGGAAATAGTATGCTTAGAAAATATATTTAAGTATAAATATCTTTGAAAGAGAATTTTATAGAAAGGTGTGTTTTCTTTGGTTGGTTTGGGAAACGAGTTCCGATTTGTTTTGTAATGATCGGAATAATCTTCTAAGTGACAATCAGATGTTTGCTTAGACTAACAGTATTGTGCACTTAGTAAATTATTCCTTTTGTCATTGTATGTTTTGAACGAGTTCGAATCCGAACGAATCCAAAGCCAATCGGAATTAGATATTTCGTTCAAAATATTTAGCTAGAAATATAGTTATGGTATTTTTTCAAAAAGGGATTTGAAAGGAATAAAAGTGTTTCTAAATTAACTAGTTCGAGTTGCTCGAAAATAACTAAAAATTGACAGGAGATGTGTTCAGATGGCAGACACTTCTCTTATGTATTACTCTTCTTGGTAAGGGAATATATAATACTGTTGGGAAGTACCCAGTTCCTTGGTTTCATTTTGGGGTTACTCGGGCTTTATATATATATATATATGTTATGGATTAATATGCATATAATATATGTTTAATAGTGTTTTCAAAGGATAATTGATTTTTGTTTTAACGATAATAAAAGATTAATTATTTTATGATTCTTTAAAGTATTTCATAAAGTTATTTAAGAATATATTTTCAAGTTATTTAGTTATTGTTTTAAAATGTTTAATTATATTGTAGTTATTTGTTTAAAGTTGATTAATTATTTAATTAAATTTATTTTATAACAAACCGACTTCAAAGTTAATTATTATTCATAAGTTAATTATTATTTATAATTAATTATTTTATTATACTTTAAAGTTAATATATCATTATTATAATATTGATTTAAGTTATTTTCTGAAATGAAAATCCAGGTATTTGACTCTTGAATTTCCAAAATATAAAGATGTCTTGATTTAAAATAGGCCAATAAATGAAGTTTTAATTGGGTTCAAATATATTAAGAAGGTTTAACAAATTTTGTTTTATTAAACTGTGTCTTTTAGTTTTAACAACTAGGAAATTAAAAACTACTTGATGTTATTAGCCGGCTAATAAACATTTTTACCTCTGAGTGTCTAAAGAAAAGTAGACTCTATGATGGAGTTTGGATACCAGCATCCTACTCTTCTTAGCTACATACCAGATCGAACGGGTAAAGAGGTTATATTGGTCTATTCGGTTTTAAGCTCCAAAATTATTTTGGACCTATATCTGAATAGTTAAAAGTGAATAGAATTAAAAATATGATGTTTTGTATATACTCTTAAGATGTAAGAGAGTATTATACAGGTTAATAAAGTAAAGTGATTTTATGAAAGGGTTTCATAAATAAATTTGTATCACCTGAAATGTTTGAACCTAAGTTGGAATTTTTATGAGATGTTTTCATAAATAATTTAGTGGTAATAGAATTGGTATTAGGAATAACCAATGAAATAAGAGCCTAAGTTGGACATAGATCATTTCTCTTTTCATATAGTTTTGATCTAATATTCGAGTACAAGGCTTTGAGGTGTTCCATACCGTTCCAAATAAGGGTCTATTACTCCATTTTTGACGGCAAACACTTGGTGAAGATTGTTAATGTGGAACCAAAAGTTTTCTATCGTGGTTTATGGCTATGTAAGGAGAATGAAGGTTCCTAATTAAGAAGCCCGATTAGAGTTCGCATTAGGAAACCGAGTAAGTGATACTAGTTTGGAAGTGGAGTTATGTATTCGAGTAGTGACTGAATCGAATTTAGTATATGAATAATCTATGATCATCATGCGGGCTTATGAACAGTATTGATTTTTCATGTGGTGAAATTTCGGGGACGAAATTCTTTTTTAAGGGGGGAGAGTGTAACGACCCGAAATTTTATCACATTTATTTTTTGAATATTTAATTAGTTTTAAATATTCGATTTGGGGTTCTGTTTAAAATGTAATAAAATCTATGTTCCAATTAACTGCTTGGTTTTTAATGACGTATCTTTAATTTATTTTTTAGATTTTTTCCATAATTTTTAATTTGGAAAATAAGTAAACCTTCATTTGACGTATTTTACGGGAAACATTGGCATTTTGAACTTCACAGAATTTAATAACTTGTCTATTTTATTGTTGTTTTGTGATCGCGTCCCAATTCTATACACAGACGTATTTCATTTTCTGTCGATTGCGGCTCGTAATCAGACGCAATACGGTATGGAGAGGTACCAGAATTTTTACAAAATCAAAATACAAATACAAAAGTAGCTACCCTTGTTTCCTTTTTTCCTGCCCGCCTACCTTGGTTTACCTGCATCTTGCCTTCCTTGTCTCTCCAGCCGCCATTGTCTCCCTATGCTTTTCTGACTTTGTCCCCTTCATCTTACATGACTAGTCCCCTTGTTCTTGTTCTGATATATATATACATGTTTTGGAACAAAGGCATTCTTCTATGTTTTTCAATGTACTACTTTTGTTGCCTGACCAAGGAAAAACAAAAGTTACTTTCCTTTCAAAAATCCCTATCTTCCAATCGGAGCAAAATTGTCCAAAACACTAAACATAAAACTTGGAGATGATCATCTCTAGTATTTTTAGAAATTGATCACTCGGAATTTCATCGAGCAATGATCAAGATATCATCAAAAATCAGTAAGACGGTAAAATTTGGTTGTAAATTTCAAAAATCAAAACTGATTGATTTAGGCAGCTAAAATTCATGAAACTTGTTCGTTGTACTCGTATCGAGTTAAACTTCGATCTATGTCGGTTTGGAGTAGTTTGGAGGTGATTTGGGGTGTTCATCCTAGGCTTGCATGAACTAGGGTTCCATGTTTCTCTCGATTGAAGAACGAGAGGCTAGTTTGAGCTTGGATTTGAGTTTAGGGTGTCGATTTGCAGCTTAGGGCCAAGTATGGTGGAACATGGTGGAGGGAAGGGTGGTGCGATTTTGTAGTACAGAAGTTGTAGTGGAGTTGTCACATTCCGTTCTAGGGCTTCGGAGGGAGTGGCGAGAAGTGGAGATGGTCGAGCAGGTGGAAGGGAAATTATAGGCGAATGTTGTTGGTCGAATGATGGTACATAGGTGATGTGTACATGCACCTGACATGAACCGATTTGGGTTCAGGGAGGATCGAATTGAGGAAGGAGGAAAGAAGAAGAAGACTGCAGCTTTGTGGGTGCGGGTCTTATTGGGTTGGGCTGAGCCATTAAGCATTGTGGGTAAGTATGTATATTTTTTTTTGTTTTTACTTATATATATATTACACATGTTAACTTTGAAAAGTTATATCTCGTTCATATTAAATCTGTTTAACCCGTAGATTTTTGCTTTGGGTTTGTATTAACGAGCATGACACTTTGACATAAATTGTTATCAGTTTTGGAGTAGAATATTTTCATGATAAATTAATACTGCCTGAAAACAATTACGTTAATTTGGATAGTAACATAGTTCAATTAATTATACTTAATGGGTGTTATATATTTGGCCAAATAAACACCGTACTGCTAAAATGAATTGAATATGGTAATTTGTACACTTGTTTTAGCGGAATAAAACACCGTTCCACTAATTAAATTAACTGGTCATTTAATTAGCAGAATAAGTTCTCGTTCTGCTATTTTACAGATTTGGACATCCAATTATATATCGTTAATTGATATGTCACTCTGAATATGTGATATGTTAACAACGGATTGTTACTTATGGATTGGGTTTATATATATATATATATATATATATGCTTGCTTATGTAAATTCTAGGGATTTAACTTGAAAGTCGAATTGAACTGAATGGTAGCTTGTTTAAGTACCACTAGGATCGCTGAGCCTCATTTTGGATTTGAAATGTTACGGATTTTAAAATTTAAAGTAATGTGTTTTGTTAAATTATTATTTTACAAAATATTTTGTGAAATTATTTCCTTTGTAAAGTAAATTATTATACTCATAATATATTGGAATTAATTGTTTATTTAATATTGCATTAAGATAATAAATTACTTGATTATGAGTTATTCAAAGTTAGATAAGTATTTCGTTAATGATATTATTTAGAAGTTATTAAATCTTATTCTAAAGGTTGATTAAAGTTATTTATTTATATTAGATTATTAAAAAAATTAAAGTTTAATTATTATTATATTATTAGAAAAGTTTAAATGTCTTATTATTATACTATAAATGATGTCTTAAAATTTTATTTTTATTTTTATTTTTATATTATTAAAACATTTAAAGTTTAATGTATTAGTGTAAGGTTTTATTTATTTAAATTAAATGGTAAATTGGTTATAAAAAGGGATTAGTTTAAGGAGTTATAAAATTGGAAAGAGTGGAGTTAGAAAAGAAGCTGGATTTTAAATGATTTTAGGAAAGAAGTTTACAAATGGTTTAGCGATTTGAAAAGGGAAGTTTATAAACGGTTTGAGATTTTTAAAAGGATATTTTTCTAAATTAAACTTGGAAATTTATAAAGAAGCTTTATAAATAAACTTGGAGATATTTATGAATAAAGAGATTTTGGAAAGAAATGGTTGATTTGTATTGCATAATTCGAGGGGCAGAGATTGCTTACAGTTTACTATGGATTCGCTAGAATAGCGATGTAACCATTATGTAAGCTGCGATCCTCAGTCGATATTGAACGGTACTTTCCATATCTATTTTTAAAAGTTTTCAAGTATTTTGAAAATACTAGTTCGTGAATATACATATTCCAGTGAAATAAATATATGAGTATTTTGATAAATATTTTTGAAGAGATTTAATTAATGGAAATTTAATTAAACGAGGCTTGGTGATTTCCATGGAAAATGTGATCTTGTCTTGAATGTTTGATTATTTGATAGTTAAATAACCGACTATCAAATCTTGGCTTAAATATGTAATCCTTCTTAATTTTTGGTAGTACAGAAATATTCCCTACTTAACACCGAAGGATTTTAACTCTGGAAATATCTAGGAGAAACATGGGAATTATATGGTACAACTACCGTCGGTGGTGCTATACTGTACGTATAAACTCATTTTGTTCTTCTAGGACAAATGATAAGGAGATCCGTCCACTTCAACAGTTAGGAAATGATCCCCACTCTTATATATTGTCTGATTATTTTCTAAAGAACTAGTATTGAGCATTCCAGAATATCGACGACTGGTTTTTGGAGCGCCCGTGAAGCGGAAAAGTGTACTCGTAAGAGATGACTTGGAAACCGTAACCACTCTGAAACCATATACGGTTCTATGGAGGAGTTTCGTGATATATTGAGATGTTGGAAACCAAGTGTGGTTCAACGTGTATGGGAATACGTGCGTGATTCCAAGATCTATTTGAGATGTGGGAATCCATGTGTGATTTCGAGACCCGTTGGGGTATTGGAATCCATATGGGATTCCATGATATGTTTGATGGCGGTGCATGAGCTGGAATGCCGGATGTAGCTTCACCAGCGGTAATGGCTAAAACCAGAGATAAGAGGCGTGGCCAGTAGGGTTGGCAAACCCATAGGGTGTAGTCGGCTCCACCTAGACGTTACTTATAGTTGTTATGCATGCAAGGGGCGATGCACTCGGTCTTAGCGAGACCAGCTATGTTTTTCCTATAGTACATTGCTAGGGATATATGCTACTTCAGATGAATATCTCTGATCCTTATTCAGGAGGACCGTTCTCTATGTACGGAGGGCACCTCTATGGAAATCCTACACAATTTGCAAACGTGCCTTATCGATTTTTGATTATATACCTGTATTGTTGTGATGTACACTTACAAGCATCACAACTACTTGATTATTATTATTTTCATCCTTAGACATTATTAAAATATCACTGGTTTTTTGGATATAAATGTTTTGGTTATCGTAAGGTAAAAACCCGTCCGTGTTTATTTGCGGCATGCCCTTATGAGATACCTTTGATTTTAAATGATTTTACAAGTTATAATAAATAAAATTACTGGTGATTTGAGTTTCTCACGCTGATTTTACCAAACTGACTCGGGCGTTGTTTTCTTATAATGCTCTAGTCAGACCGAGCATATTTCCAGGTTTAGTTGGATGTTTTGAAGCTTTAGGAGATGAGCTGGAGGCTCAGAAACGTATTCACGTACATGGTTATTTTTCCGTTGCATTCATTATTGTATTTATCAACAATTGTGAGAATAGTTTGTTATAACTGTCCGGGCTGAAATAGGCAAGTATACTCTGATTGATGTCTGTAGATACTTATATTACAGTTGGTTTTGTGTAAAGATTGATTTTATATTATAGATTATTCGTTCCGCTATGAGATTTTGTGTTGTTTAGTTTTCTTCTTGTCATCTTTCTTCTTTCTTTCCCCTAACTATCTGCCTTTTTGATCAATTTGAATGGGTCATGTGTGGTTTATTAGCCACTTAAACTGTACGGAAAAGTGGGTCGTTACAACTAATCTAGAAGCAACTCCGAATAGGACTCCCTTACGCTAACCTATGTCTCCTAAGAACAATCCCGAGCATTCTCTCTCCACTGTACCTTAACCAACTTCACGACCTTAGTCCTCAATCGCTTGGTATCTCGATCAACAAAGTGAATAAGTTGCCTCAGAATAGTCAAATTAGGCTTAACCTCCAAGTCTTCTTGCTGCGATGCTTCCACTTTCAAAGAAGAATCATGCATAAACTTCCACAAATGAGATACATGAAACACATCGTGCACACCCGATAATCTAGTCGGTAACTTGACTTTATACGCAAGTGTACCAACCCTCTCTAGAATCAGGAATGGTCCTATATAACAAGGAGCTAACTTCTCCGTCCTTCCAAATCGAATAACACTTCTCATTGGAGAAACCTTTACGAGTGTAAAGTCCCTAACCAAGAATTCCAAGTCTTCATGCCTTTGATCTGCATAGCTCTTCTACTGATTCTGTGCTCCCTTAATTCGCCTCTTAATCTCTGTTACCTTATTCGACTCCTCTCAAATCATATCCGGTCCAAGTACTAAACGATCCCTTGGTTCCACCAAACACCGATGGAAATTTACAAAGCCTGCCATATAATGCTTCAAAAGGTATCATTCCAATGCTAGCCTGGTAACTATTGTTATATGAAAACTCAACAAGAGGTAAATCTTCTTCCCACGAACCACTGAAATCTAATATACATGCCCAAAGCAAGTCCTCTAACACTTGGTTAACCCTTTCCATTTGCCCATCAATCTTTGGATGGTAAGCCATACTCAAACTTAGCTCTATCCCCAATGCATTATGCAACCCTTTCAAGAACTGGCTTGTAAATATCAGATCTCTATCACTCACTATATCACAAGGAACTCTGTAAAATTTGACGATCTCTTTAGCATAAAAGTTAGCTAAACTAGAAGCCGCCCTCGTATTTTTCACTAGTAAGAAGTGTACGCTCTTAGTTAATCGGTCCATAATGACCCAAATGTCTTCGTTACCTTTTCTTAACCTAGGTAGTCCATCAATAAAGTCCATAGATATGACGCCCCACCTCTAAACTTACACTAACCAAGGACACTACTGGGTAATGCCGTCGATTAGTACGAAGGATAAGGCTGTTAAGGAGCGACCATCTATGTAATTGCTTTGTGCGAGTACCGATATGTCAGATAGAATGTCATGCATTTCATTTCAAGAGGAAATCTGACATATCAAAAACAAACTCAAAGCTACTACGCAGTGGCTATGTGGCCTTCGGAAACAAATATAAAATAAGCATAACATAAATCAGTCACAGATATTCATATCAGTAAGGCGGAAACAGATATGAATATAACACATAGAAGTGGGCATCAAAGTAGTGGTCATACATGATCCACTACATCACAAAAGAATAGGTACAAGTGCTAGACAAAAGAATACGTATACATCAAGGAGTCTCTATCTCGAATGTATAAAAACAAAAACTACTAAGCTAAAGTAGTTAGCCAAAAGTCAGAAGCTAGTCCCTGCTAAGAAGTCAAGTGGAAGCACCTGAAACATCTCGGTCTGACCCGAGTATTATTTAAGAAGAAAAATAATAAACGGATCAGTCTAGCTATAATTATCATGTGAGATGAGATAGAATAAGAGATATAACAAATATATTTGATAACAGTAAAAATCATACAATATCTCAAATTTTCTCAAACACCAAAAAGAATGTCATATTCTTTATTTTTATTCACCAAGTCACAAATATTGATAGAGCTTATCAATGAAAATCACAAAAATTGGTGGAACACAAATTCTAGAAATCAATAATTAGAAATCCAGAAAACATAAAAAGAGGGAGGCCTATCATAAACGGGAGCATGAAAACTCACCAACACGTGTATCTCAAAAGGGACGCTATCCCATGGCTAGCTAACCCATAGAGCCGGTGCAACGACGTAGTACAACGGTACGCCCGACGAACCTGAACCTCAAATAAGCCGGAACAATGACGTAGTACAAAGGTACGCCCGATGAACCGAACTCCATAAAACCCATAGGTCGCTAGCCTAACAAAAAAAATGAGATGAAGCTCAACTGAACGGGGTACAGTCCCCCACGTGGACAATGAGACATCGCATATCGCTAGTCTAAACCTCAAAATGACCGTCATAGATCAATAAGTGTAAATTACATCAAGCTAGTAAATAGATGAGTTTAGCTTCATATCCCATAACCACTTGCTTAACTTAAATATTTACAAACAAATTGTAGATTTCCACTCGAAAATTGTCACAAGATTTCAATCGAACAAGTCTAAGAATTAACCGACGAAGTAAACGCAAGCATTTCATACCACTTGTTTTGATAAGTCGTTTAATTGGATTTCTCGTACGAATGAGGTAAAGGTTTGTATATACTAATATATTGGAAAACATTTTTAAAAATAAGCTTTGTATTAAAAGAAATGTTGAAATCATTTTTGTGAAAGAGTTTGAGTATTTACTACTAGTATAGAAACCTTTGTATTTTAAAGTGACAAATCATAGAAACGATTGTAAAAACAATCTATCACCAAAAATTAACATTCGACGACTTGAATCAAAACCATGAAAATCGATATCAAATCCATCAAATGGATATTCCCAAAAATCCAGAAAAGAAGTCATCAAAGTCGATAATAAATGATAACAACCAACCGGATCAACAAAAATCGTTTATAACAACACACATAAAAATAGGCATATTGACTGAATTTAACAGCGCCAGACGTCTGGTGGTTCTCCCAGACGTCCGAGCTGAAGATTTGGAAATTTTCTTCCAGATTGCTCAAATGTCTTGGAATAACCTCAGACGTCTGAGCTGAGAGTCTGGAATTTTTATTCCCATGCCTCAGACGTCTGAGCGTTTTCCCAAACGTCTGAGCTGAAGCTCAGGGCAAAATTTGCCTAGGCCAATGATGGCCAAATCAACTCGGAAGCGATCAAATGAGCGATGGTGGCTAGGGATTTATGCCAAGCGACAACCCAGCCCTATAGGCTCTTCAATACACTCCAAACAACATGTCCAAACATCCATAGTAGGATTTTCATGGATTTTGACTTCAAAATACCAAAATTGAAAAATTCACCAAACAAATTTAATTCAAAAGAAATTGAACATGAAATAGATGTTAGGAATTCATACCTAACAATAATGAAAACTGTAGACATAGATGTTAGTTCAAGAACTCACCTTTAAACTCAAAAACAACAATGAGAAGCTCTAAAACAAAGAAAGATCAACTCCACTTCAATCACAACTCTAGAAGCTCCAATCTATTATCAAATGCATAGATTTCCTAAGTTAGGTTATATAAATTTCTGAAAATTGGAGAGGGATTGAGATGGAGAAGATGAAGAGGATGCTTACCTAAGCTTCTCTTTGATTTATAACTTGAATTTGAATTCCTAAGAAAAGCTAGGGTTTAGGAATTTTAATTTCCTTTCTTTTCCCCCATTTTTCCTTTAGGGCTTGAGTGTTAGGAATTTAGAAAATGGAATGAATGAACGAAGAGGAGTAGAGTGGGAGCTATTAGGTAGAAGAGTTTGGGTTCTCTTATTGGGTTAGTAGGCTAGAACACAGACCAAAGCCCAAACTAAATACCAAAATCCTAATCAACTCCAAACATATCAATGTTTATACTCAAAAAAGTTATAAACGTCGTTTTGAACTCAATGGAAGCGGTCTCAAGTCTGGATTCGACTGTTTACAAAAATCACATTTCGGACTTTAATTCAACTAACGATGCTATATTTATTACATTTAAATATATATTCGTAAAATATGCGGGTTGTTACAGACTCCCCTCCTTAAAGAAATTGCGTCCTCGCAATACTTAAGAAGAAAATAAAGAGTAACAACCACAGTAAGGTATAATAACACAAAAGAAAATTTTGAAGCGAGAAGTTCACCTTATAGAGCACAAGAGAGTAAGTCCGGATGTGTTCGCTCGATGAATTCTCTAGATTCCCAAGAACAATCTTTAGGATTTGCGGACCATTGAACTTTCACAAGCGGAACATCTTTATTACGAAGGCGTATAACCTCCGTATCAATGATACGAATAGGATGTTGCTCATAAGTCAAATTAGGTGAAACTTAAATTTCTTCAATAACACCGGGCTCAAGAATAGAATCGGAATCTCTAAGGCATTTTCGTAGTTGAGAAATGTGGAATGCATCATGAATAGTAGAAAATTGAGCCGGTAATAAAAGGCGATAAGCCACGAAATCAATGCGTTCGGTGATGGGAAATAGGCCAATATATCGAGGTGCTAATTTTCTCAATCGACTGAAACGCACAACACCCTTCATAGGTGAAACACGAATGAATACCAAATCTCCCACAGAAAATTATAATTTCCTTCTTTGGTTATCGACATAGGATTTTTGTCTACTTTGAGCTTCTTTCATCCTATGACGAATAAGGTCAATCTTTTCTGTGGCATCATGAATAAAATATGGACCTAAAACCAGCTTCTCACCGGCTTCAAGCCAACATGAAGGAGATCGGCATGGCCTTCCGTAGAGTGCCTCGAAAGGTGCCATACCAATACTAGACTGGAAGCTATTATTATAAGAAAACTCAACAAGAGAAATATGATCTTCCCAACTTCCACCAAAATCAAGAACACAAGCACGAAGGAGATCTTTAAGAGTTTGATTCACACGCTCCATTGTCCATCAGATTGAGGATGATAGGCGGTACTAAAATTAAGCTTCGTTCCCAAAGCTTTTTGAGACCCTTCCAAAATCCACTAGTAAATAATGGATCTCGATCGCTAACAATAGAAGTTGGAACACCATGCAATTTAACAATTTCTTTAACATAGAGTTTGGCCAAAAGAGGTACGGTCCGATTGGACTGAACGGGAATAAAATGGGCGGATTTTGTAAGTCTATCTACAATCACCCACAAACTGTCACGACCCGAACGAGAACGGGGAAGACTATCAATAAAGTCCATGGAGACTCGATCCCACTTCTAAACAGGAATGTCCAAAGGTTGCAATAACCTACTGGGCCTTTATGAGTTGGCAAGTCATGTAACGCTTTATAAAGTTAGCAATATTAGATTTCATTCCATCCCAATAATAAAGTCGCTTCATGTCCGCGTACATTTTACTACTACCGGGATGAATGGTAAATTTAGAACGATGAGAATCTTCTAAAATGTCTTTACGAAGATCACCAATATTTGGCACAATAAGTCTACCAAATTTTTGAATGCCTCCACGAGCATCGATTTCAAAGTCTTTCAGACCATCAATATCATTTTTATCCCTATAACTTTGGCTAAGATGAGCTAATTCGTGATCTTGCTTTTGAGCTTCAAGGATGCGGTCTAGAAGAGAAGGATGAGCCTCAAGGCTACATAAAACAAGAGATGAACATGAATCGAATTCACAATCTCAAATGTCACAAGTGGAAAAAGTCTCGAGATCATTCCATTCGGATATCATCATGGAAACAACCGCTTGTTGCTTACGACTAAGGGCATCGACAACATGATTTCCCTTTCCGGGAGTATAGAGAATATCAAGATCATAAGATGCAAGGAATTCGAGCCAACGTTGTTGACGAAAATTAAGTTCCTTTTGAGAAAATAAATACTTCAAAGATTTATGATCGGTGTAGAGAACAAATTTCTCTCCCAAAAGATAACGACGCCAAATTCTAAGAGCGAAAACAATAGCCGTGAGCTCTAAATCATGAGTGGCATATCTAGTCTCGGCAGGCTTTAATTGCCTAGAAGCATAAGCGATAACACGTTCCCTTTGCATGAGAATGGCTCCCAAACCAACACGACTAGCATCGGTATAAACAATCAAGTCTTGGTTCCCTTTGGGAATCACAAGAATAGGAGCATCGGAAAGGAGTTCTTTTAATTTCTGAAAAGCAGCTTCACATTTGTTTGACCAGATGTACTTAACTCCCTTCTTTGTCAAACTAGTAAGAGGTACGGAAATTTTAGAAAAGTCTTTTATGAACCGACGGTAATAGCCCGCAAATCCAAGAAAGCTACGAATTTCCGTCACACTCTTCGGTCTCTTCCAATTTTGAATCGCTTCAATCTTTGAAGGATCCACGGAAATTCCAGATTCGGAAATAATATGTCCTAAAAATTTCATACAGGATTGCCAAAAGTGGCACTTAGAAAACTTTGCTTTCAATTGATTTCTCCTAAGAGTTTCCAACACAATCTGAAGATGTTTTTCATGCTCTTCCTCGGTTTTAGAATAAACAAGGATATCATCGATAAAGATGAGAACATATCGATCGAGGAAGTCTTTGAAAACTCGATTCATAAGGTCAACGAAATAAGCTGGAGCATTCGTGAAACCAAATGGCATAATAAGCCATTCATAAGATCCATAACGAGTACAGAACGATGTCAAAGGAATGCTATCCTCTGCAATACGAAGCTGATGAAAACCGGTGCTAAGTCTAACTGTGAAAAGACTCTAGCACCGCTAAGTTGATCGAATAGATCATCGATCCGAGGCAAGGGATATTTATTCTTGATGGTGAGATCATTAAGCTTGCGGTAGTCAACGCAAAGCCTATGTGTACCATCGGATTTCTTCACAAAGATAGTTGAACCTCCCTAAGGAGAGGAACTAAAACGAATAAACTGTTTTGCTTCCAATACGGATAATTGTTTACGCGTCTCCTCATTTTCCTTATTGGACATACGATAAGGAGGACGTGTGATAGGTAGAGCTCTAGGGATTAGATTAATTCTGAACTCAATTGCTCGCTTAGGTAGTAATCCTAAAACGGGCTCAAATATATCGGGAAATTCACAAACAACGCGAATGAGGGAAATGACATCTTCCTCATCATCATTATCCTCATCATGTTGATTTAGAGAATATAGGGATGCCACCGAATTGGAATCTGAATTTTTAAGAATAATAGAAATCTGCTTAACATATTGAGGATGTCGAAGATGGATAGTCCTCTCGGGACATAGGAAGTGGGCATCATAACGATTAATCCAATCCATTCCCAAAATCATTCCGAAACCTAAGTAACGCATAACATGCAAATTGGCTCGGAAAGCATAATCACATAAAATAATCTTGACATCTTTACAAAACAAACTGAGTGTTGCGGATCCACCAACCGGATTTGCAATTCTCAGTGAAGTCATCAAGCCCATAACATTTAAAGACAAAGTATCAACAGGTTCCTTTGATATAAGAGATGCACCCGTATCAAAAAGAACTCAAATAGGATGTGTTATCCCGCCTTTTGGCAAGGCCGTGACACCAAAGAATTGAAAGTTACTAAGTGATAGTGTAATCTGAAATTATAACTAAATTAATTACTTGTGCGGAATAATTGTAGAAGTAATAACAGAGTAGTAAAAGACACCAGAGATTTTTATTCTGGTTCGAACTTCCCGTTCTACGTCCAGTCCCAGACTCCTTCTAGATTTAATCAATACCCTCGCTTCACCCGGAAGAACAGGTATTACACCGCATAGATAACCGAATAGGACTTCTACCGCCTGAGGATACTACAACAGGACTTCAAATACAAATGCAAATGTTTCTGACTGAGTATGCTCTAAAATAGCACTGATAAGTCAATATAAGTACACCCTTCCTATAATCTTCCCCTTTATGGTATATAGTATAATTTGTGAAGAAAGGAAGTCTAGTTGACCACACAAGAGTATGCTTGAGTGTTTGGTGATCAAATAGTTTTATTTGTAAAACTTGAAAGTAAATAGCAAGAATATAGAGTTTAGAAATCAAAATAAGAATTGGTTGAGAATAGTGTTGAAATTGCTTGCTATTTATAGTTGTTAAAGGTTGCAATGATTAGTGAAGAGTTGCCATGAATCAGAATAGAAGCAACTGTTGAAATGAATGTTGTTTCTGTTCAGGGAAGAGAAGCAACCTTTCAAAAAACTAGCCGTTATTTTCAACTCAGACTTCTGAATTAAAATTCATCCTTCTAAGTGTAGTGAAATGACAAGGCAGCGCTGAAATAGTGCATTTTTGACCTTATTCAGACGTCTGAATATTGTGTTCAGACGTTTGAATTTTCTATTTAAAAAGTGCTTTGCTTCAGCAGTCAGACGTCTGAATTTATGATTCAGACGTCTGAATTCTGCTAATTTAGACATCTTTAAAACTTCTTTTGAAAAAAAGTGTGTGTATTCAATAGCTTGTGCATCTATACCAATTAGGAGAGATTTTAACATATATTACTAACTAGACACAGACTCTATAACCTGTAAACGATTACGTCCATCAATTTGGAATCTGGTCATCAATATTTTCCTGTAAAACTTGGTTAGATAAACACATATAATTGTTATCATCAAAATATCAGGAACTGAGGTTCTAACAAGAATTGACTGAAAACGGGAGATAATCAGTCTCGACGACCGATTACCTACAAAGTTCACTATGGATGCTGGTAAATTTTGTCCAAGTCCGGATCGAGCTACAATTAACATCACATGACAATCAAAGCTATGAAAGCCAACGCTCCAAATTTCAAGTCAATCGGAGTTCGCGTGCTCAATATAGGAATTGATCAAAATAGAGTCGTTTCAAGTTGCTTGGAGTCTGCTCCGATTCACTTTCCTGTTTACTTCGGGTTTCCAAGCAGTCTGCTTCGAGTCTTCGATGGGTTAGCACATTCGCAAGTTACTTTGAGTCATTACAGCACCTGCTTCGAGTCACAGGAGGGTCCACTTCGGGCCAAGGAGATGGTTACTTCGAGTCATGGCCATGAATTGATCAGCAACCTAGGTCCCTATCAATTTTGTATCCATGCTATTCGTATCCATCAAGTTTGCACTCGTTCCTTTCGTATCCATCAGACAAACGCATCTCCCAGGTCGATCAAGGTTGTTCACTTCGTATCGATATATGTTTCATATCGATCGACCAGTTGATCGATACGAAACCAAACCATTTCCATCGATACGAAGTAGCTCATGGATTTCTACTTTGTATCGATCGCGTTGGTGTATATTTCGTATCGATCAACCGGGTGATCGATACGAAACTATCACTTTCCATCGATAAGAAGTAGCCCATGGATTTCTACTTCGTATCGATCATGTTGGTGTATATTTTGTATCGATCAACCGGGTGATCGATACGAAACTATCACTTTCCATCGATATGAAGCCAACGCCAGGTGATCGATACGAAGAGCGCGTGCTATGCATAGATACGAAAAAAGACGGGATCGATACGAAGAGCATAGTACCCGATGGATATGAAGGAAGAAGCAGTCAACGTGGCATAAAAGATGGATCTACCCTAGCTTATCGCTCCACGTCACCATCGTCTGATCGATATAGACGAGATCGATGCGAACGACATTGATACGAGCTCGACAATGCCTTACAAAAGCAAACTTGCATCGATCATAACTCGAGATCTACAAGTCCAAATGCTACCAAATTTTCACAGGAGCTTGCGTACAACCTCAGGAATGTTCATGATCGATCGCGACTTGATTGGGATAAATTTTGATCGGTACGAATTTCGTTCGTATTGATCATGGATCGAGTCCAAACGATCGGGGATCGATCATGTGGGCCCACCCACGTGAGGGAATGAGTCTTTCGAAGCTTGAGACAGATATTTCCAGCCTACACCTATAAATAATAGCCCAGGGCCTTCAGAAAAGAGATCTTTTGGCTCTTCTATGCCATTACTCTGCTGAACTCCATTGCAATTCAGATATTATCAACTGTACTCTTGTAAATCAATTGAGAATCATCAATAAAACAGTAACTCTTCAAAGTGGACGTAGGCTACAACGCCGAACCACTATAAATCGTGTGTTTCTACTGCTTTCCCTTTTAAATTTTGAGTGTTCTTTACATTTATATTCTCTACATACTTGTTATCTATGATCTGTGATTGTAAACGGGAGCTTTCATCGACAATTGGGTGTTTGTGACTAATTTTGACGCAAACAGGATGATCACGAAACATAATAATGCCATCAAGGACAGAATGAGAAATACCTTGTCCAAGAGAAGTATTACTAGGAGTTTGCACAACATTTAGCTTTCCCTCTTTCTTACTTTGAAGTTTGGGACATGTAGATATAAGATGACCCGAACCTTTGCAATAGCTGCAATAAAGGGGTTTCGGACACCTATTTGCATAATGGTCCTTAGATCCACAATTGTAGCATTCTCCACGATTTGGGGTAGGAGTCTTTGCTACCGAAGTTGCTTGCTTCCCGTTCTTATTGGGATTAGGGCCCTTGAACTTACTATTGAGTTGCCTCTTTTTTTTGTTGTTGAAGTTCTGTTTGGCACTGACAACTTCAACATCACTTTCTTTATCGGCCTCTTCAAGTCGAAGAGCGATATCTACAAGTTGATCGAAAGAAACTTCTAGTTTCATAAGTAAAGGCTTTTTGAGGTTCTTATTCAACCCATAGATAAACCTCTGATTTTTCTTCAATGGGGAATTAATATACTCGACCCATATTTAGAGAGCGATTCAAATGATGCGACATAATCTATCACAGAAGATTCACCTTGAACAAGGTCAATAAAGCGTCGGGCTAAAGTTACCTTTTTAGCTTCCAGCACAAACTTTAACTCGAACCTTTCCCGAAATTGCTCCCAAGTAAGATCCACTTCAACAATTTCCTAAATAAAAAGCTCATACCAATCTAATGCTCTCTCTTGGAGCATGCTAGAAGCCACTTGGACTCGATATAGACCCACAAGATTCATGCGAGAAAAGATGCGATCGCATGTTCTAAGCCAAGCTTGGACTTCTATAACGCTTTCGGAACCCTTGAATGTCCTTCCGCCCAAATTGGTATAATCACTGCACAAGCGTGCAAACTCGGATTTAGGATGGGTAGGCTCAGTAATGGGTCCGGCAGCTTGGGCATTCTTTACAAGATCCAAAAGCTGTTGGGCAGACAAGAATACGCCATCCTGAGGAGTAGCACTGGATTAACCGGTGCTAGGACGGCCAGGTCTAACCATCTCTCTTCTTTTAGAAAGAAAGAAAGAAGAGGAAAAAGGTTATTCTCAAAATGAATTCAAATAAACTAGATTGATAAACAAGGAATCATAAAAGGAAATAGGATATAATGGGTCCTAAGACTCGAATTAAATCCTAAGGCATGATTCCTAAGAGAGACTTAGGACAATAATCCTTGCCAGATTATTCTACATTGTTTCGAAGTTTGGCTCTGATACCAAGCTGTGATGCCCCACCTCTATACTCACACTAACCAAGGACACTACTGGGTAATGCCGTCAATTAGTACGAAGGATAAGGCTGTTGAGGAGCGACCATCTATGTAGTTGCTTTGTGCGAGTACCAATATGTCAGATAGAATGTCATGCATTTCAGTTCAAGAGGAAATCTGACATATCAAATACAAACTCAAAGCTACTACACAGTGGCTATGTGGCCTTCGGAAACAAATATAAAATAAGCATAACATAAATCAGTCATAGATATTCATATCACTAAGGCGGAAACAAATATGAATATAACACATAGAAGTGGACATCAAAGTAGTGGTCATACAAGGTCCACTACATCAGAAAGGAATAGGTACAAGTGCTAGACAAAAGAATATGTATACATCAAGGAGTCTCTATCTCGAATGTATAAAAACAAAAACTACTAAGCTAAAGTAGTTAGCCAAAAGTCAGAAGCTAGTCCCTGCTAAGAAGTCAAGTGGAAGCACCCGAAACACCTCGGTCTGACCCGAGTATTATTTAAGAAGAAAAATAATAAACGGATCAATCTAGCTATAATTATCATGTCAGATGAGATAGAATAAGTGATATAACAAATATATTTGATAACATTAAAATCATACAATATCACAAATTTTCTCAAACACCATAAAGAATGTCATATTCTTTATTTTTATTCACCAAGTCACAAATATTGATAGATCTTATCAATGCAAATCACAAAAATTGGTGAAACGCAAATTCTAGAGATCAATAATTAGAAATCCAGAAAACATAAAAAGGGGAAGGCCTATCATAAACGGGAGCAAGAAAACTCACCAACACGTGTATAACAAATGGGACGATATCCCATGGGTAGCTAACCCATAGAGCCGGTGCAACGACGTAGTACAACGGTACGTCCGAGGAACCTGAAACTCAAATAAGCCGGAACAACGACGTAGTACAAAGGTACGCCCGATGAACCAAACTCCATAAAACCCATAGGTCGCTAGCCTACAAATAAAATGAGACGAAGCTCAACAGAACGGGGTACAGTCCCCCACGCGGACAATGAGACATCGCATATCGCTAGTTAAACCTCAAAATGATCGTCATAGATCAATAAGTGTAAATTACATCAAGTTAGTAAATAGTTGAGTTTAGCTTCATGTCCCATAACCACTGGCTTAACTTAAATATTTACAAACAAATTGTAGATTTCCACTCGAAAATTGTCACAAGATTTCAATCGAACAAGTCTAAGAATTAACCGACGAAGTAAACGCAAGCGTTTCATACCACTTGTTTTGATAAGTTGTTTAATTGGATTTCTCATACGAATGAGGTAAAGATTTGTATATACTAATAGATTGGAAAACGGTTTTAAAAATGAACTTTGTATTAAAAGAAATGTTGAAATCATTTTTGTTAAAGAGTTTTGAGTATTTACTACTAGTATAGAAACCTTTGTATTTAAAAGTGACAAATCATAGAAATGATTGTAAAAACAATCTATCACCAAAAATTCACATTCGACGACGTGAATCAAAACCATGAAAATCGATATCAAATCCATCAAATGGATATTCCCAAAAATCCATAAAAGAAGTCATCAAAGTCGATAATAAAGGATAACAACCAACCGGATCAACAAAAATTGATTAAAACGGAAACACACATAAAAATAGGCATATTGACTGAATTTAACAGCGCCAGACGTCTGGTGGTTCTCCCAGACGTCCGAGCTGAAGATTTGGAAATTTTCTTCCAGATTGCTCAGATGTCTTGGAATAACCTCAGACATCTGAGCTGAGAGTCTGGAATTTTTATTCCCATGCCTCAGACGTCTGAGCGTTTTCCCAAACGTCTGAGCTGAAGCTCAGGGCAAAATTTGCCTAGGCCAATGATGGCCAAATCAACTCGGGAGCGATCAAATGAGCGATGGTGGCTAGGGATTTATGCCAAGCGACAACCCAGCCCTATAGGCTCTTCAATACACTCCAAACAACATGTCCAAACATCCATAGTAGGATTTTCATAGATTTTGACTTCAAAATACCAAAATTGGAAAATTCACCAAACCAATTTAATTCAAAAGCAATTGAACATGAAATAGATGTTAGGAATTCATACCTAACAATAATGAAAACTATAGACATAGATGTTAGTTCAAGAACTCACCTTTAAACTCAAAAACAACAATGAGAAGCTCTAAAACAAAGAAAGATCAACTCCACTTCAATCACAACTCTAGAAGCTCCAATCTATTATCAAATGCATAGATTTCCTAAGTTAGGTTATATAAATTTCTGAAAATTGGAGAGGGATTGAGATGGAGAAGATGAAGAGGATGCTTACCTAAGTTTCTCTTTGATTTATAACTTGAATTTGAATTCCTAAGAAAAGCTAGGGTTTAGGAATTTTAATTTCCTTTCTTTTCCCCCATTTTTCCTTTAGGGCTTGAGTGTTAGGAATTTAGAAAATGGAATGAATGAACGAAGAGGAGTAGAGTGGGAGCTATTAGGTAGAAGAGTTTGGGTTCTCTTATTGGGTTAGTAGGCTAGAACACAGACCAAAGCCCAAACTAAATACCAAAATCCTAATCAACTCCAAACATATCAATGTTTATACTCAAAAAAGTTATAAACGTCGTTTTGAACTCAATGGAAGCGGTCTCAAGTCTGGATTCGACTGTTTACAAAAATCACATTTCGGACTTTAATTCAACTAACGATGCTATATTTATTACATTTAAATATATATTCGTAAAATATGCGGGTTGTTACAGACTCCCCTCCTTAAAGAAATTGCGTCCTCGCAATACTTAAGAAGAAAATAAAGAGTAACAACCACAGTAAGGTATAATAACACAAAAGAAAATTTTGAAGCGAGAAGTTCACCTTATAGAGCACAAGAGAGTAAGTCCGGATGTGTTCGCTCGATGAATTCTCTAGATTCCCAAGAACAATCTTTAGGATTTGCGGACCATTGAACTTTCACAAGCGGAACATCTTTATTACGAAGGCGTATAACCTCCGTATCAATGATACGAATAGGATGTTGCTCATAAGTCAAATTAGGTGAAACTTAAATTTCTTCAATAACACCGGGCTCAAGAATAGAATCGGAATCTCTAAGGCATTTTCGTAGTTGAGAAATGTGGAATGCGTCATGAATAGTAGAAAATTGAGCCGGTAATAAAAGGCGATAAGCCACGGAACCAATGCGTTCGGTGATGGGAAATAGGCCAATATATCGAGGTGCTAACTTTCTCAATCGACTGAAACGCACAACACCCTTCATAGGTGAAACACGAATGAATACCAAATCTCCCACAGAAAATTATAATTTCCTTCTTTGGTTATCGACATAGGATTTTTGTCTACTTTGAGCTTCTTTCATCCTATGACGAATAAGGTCAATCTTTTCTGTGGCATCATGAATAAAATATGGACCTAAAACCAGCTTCTCACCGGCTTCAAGCCAACATGAAGGAGATCGGCATGGCCTTCCGTAGAGTGCCTCGAAAGGTGCCATACCAATACTAGACTGGAAGCTATTATTATAAGAAAACTCAACAAGAGAAATATGATCTTCCCAACTTCCACCAAAATCAAGAACACAAGCACGAAGGAGATCTTTAAGAGTTTGATTCACACGCTCCATTGTCCATCAGATTGAGGATGATAGGCGGTACTAAAATTAAGCTTCGTTCCCAAAGCTTTTTGAGACCCTTCCAAAATCCACTAGTAAATAATGGATCTCGATCGCTAACAATAGAAGTTGGAACACCATGCAATTTAACAATTTCTTTAACATAGAGTTTGGCCAAAAGAGGTACGGTCCGATTGGACTGAACGGGAATAAAATGGGCGGATTTTGTAAGTCTATCTACAATCACCCACAAACTGTCACGACCCGAACGAGAACGGGGAAGACTATCAATAAAGTCCATGGAGACTCGATCCCACTTCTAAACAGGAATGTCCAAAGGTTGCAATAACCTACTGGGCCTTTATGAGTTGGCAAGTCATGTAACGCTTTATAAAGTTAGCAATATTAGATTTCATTCCATCCCAATAATAAAGTCGCTTCATGTCCGCGTACATTTTACTACTACCGGGATGAATGGTAAATTTAGAACGATGAGAATCTTCTAAAATGTCTTTACGAAGATCACCAATATTTGGCACAATAAGTCTACCAAATTTTTGAATGCCTCCACGAGCATCGATTTCAAAGTCTTTCAGACCATCAATATCATTTTTATCCCTATAACTTTGGCTAAGATGAGCTAATTCGTGATCTTGCTTTTGAGCTTCAAGGATGCGGTCTAGAAGAGAAGGATGAGCCTCAAGGCTACATAAAACAAGAGATGAACATGAATCGAATTCACAATCTCAAATGTCACAAGTGGAAAAAGTCTCGAGATCATTCCATTCGGATATCATCATGGAAACAACCGCTTGTTGCTTACGACTAAGGGCATCGACAACATGATTTCCCTTTCCGGGAGTATAGAGAATATCAAGATCATAAGATGCAAGGAATTCGAGCCAACGTTGTTGACGAAAATTAAGTTCCTTTTGAGAAAATAAATACTTCAAAGATTTATGATCGGTGTAGAGAACAAATTTCTCTCCCAAAAGATAACGACGCCAAATTCTAAGAGCGAAAACAATAGCCGTGAGCTCTAAATCATGAGTGGCATATCTAGTCTCGGCAGGCTTTAATTGCCTAGAAGCATAAGCGATAACACGTTCCCTTTGCATGAGAATGGCTCCCAAACCAACACGACTAGCATCGGTATAAACAATCAAGTCTTGGTTCCCTTTGGGAATCACAAGAATAGGAGCATCGGAAAGGAGTTCTTTTAATTTCTGAAAAGCAGCTTCACATTTGTTTGACCAGATGTACTTAACTCCCTTCTTTGTCAAACTAGTAAGAGGTACGGAAATTTTAGAAAAGTCTTTTATGAACCGACGGTAATAGCCCGCAAATCCAAGAAAGCTACGAATTTCCGTCACACTCTTCGGTCTCTTCCAATTTTGAATCGCTTCAATCTTTGAAGGATCCACGGAAATTCCAGATTCGGAAATAATATGTCCTAAAAATTTCATACAGGATTGCCAAAAGTGGCACTTAGAAAACTTTGCTTTCAATTGATTTCTCCTAAGAGTTTCCAACACAATCTGAAGATGTTTTTCATGCTCTTCCTCGGTTTTAGAATAAACAAGGATATCATCGATAAAGATGAGAACATATCGATCGAGGAAGTCTTTGAAAACTCGATTCATAAGGTCAACGAAATAAGCTGGAGCATTCGTGAAACCAAATGGCATAATAAGCCATTCATAAGATCCATAACGAGTACAGAACGATGTCAAAGGAATGCTATCCTCTGCAATACGAAGCTGATGAAAACCGGTGCTAAGTCTAACTGTGAAAAGACTCTAGCACCGCTAAGTTGATCGAATAGATCATCGATCCGAGGCAAGGGATATTTATTCTTGATGGTGAGATCATTAAGCTTGCGGTAGTCAACGCAAAGCCTATGTGTACCATCGGATTTCTTCACAAAGATAGTTGAACCTCCCTAAGGAGAGGAACTAAAATGAATAAACTGTTTTGCTTCCAATACGGATAATTGTTTACGCGTCTCCTCATTTTCCTTATTGGACATACGATAAGGAGGACGTGTGATAGGTAGAGCTCTAGGGATTAGATTAATTCTGAACTCAATTGCTCGCTTAGGTAGTAATCCTAAAACAGGCTCAAATATATCGGGAAATTCACAAACAACGTGAATGAGGGAAATGACATCTTCCTCATCATCATTATCCTCATCATGTTGATTTAGAGAATATAGGGATGCCACCGAATTGGAATCTGAATTTTTAAGAATAATAGAAATCTGCTTAACATATTGAGGATGTCGAAGATGGATAGTCCTCTCGGGACATAGGAAGTGGGCATCATAACGATTAATCCAATCCATTCCCAAAATCATTCCGAAACCTAAGTAACGCATAACATGCAAATTGGCTCGGAAAGCATAATCACATAAAATAATCTTGACATCTTTACAAAACAAACTGAGTGTTGCGGATCCACCAACCGGATTTGCAATTCTCAGTGAAGTCATCAAGCCCATAACATTTAAAGACAAAGTATCAACAGGTTCCTTTGATATAAGAGATGCACCCGTATCAAAAAGAACTCAAATAGGATGTGTTATCCCGCCTTTTGGCAAGGCCGTGACACCAAAGAATTGAAAGTTACTAAGTGATAGTGTAATCTGAAATTATAACTAAATTAATTACTTGTGCGGAATAATTGTAGAAGTAATAACAGAGTAGTAAAAGACACCAGAGATTTTTATTCTGGTTCGAACTTCCCGTTCTACGTCCAGTCCCAGACTCCTTCTAGATTTAATCAATACCCTCGCTTCACCCGGAAGAACAGGTATTACACCGCATAGATAACCGAATAGGACTTCTACCGCCTGAGGATACTACAACAGGACTTCAAATACAAATGCAAATGTTTTTGACTGAGTATGCTCTGAAATAGCACTGATAAGTCAATATAAGTACACCCTTCCTATAATCTTCCCCTTTATGGTATATAGTATAATTTGTGAAGAAAGGAAGTCTAGTTGACCACACAAGAGTATGCTTGAGTGTTTGGTGATCAAATAGTTTTATTTGTAAAACTTGAAAGTAAATAGCAAGAATATAGAGTTTAGAAATCAAAATAAGAATTGGTTGAGAATAGTGTTGAAATTGCTTGCTATTTATAGTTGTTAAAGGTTGCAATGATTAGTGAAGAGTTGCCATGAATCAGAATAGAAGCAACTGTTGAAATGAATGTTGTTTCTGTTCAGGGAAGAGAAGCAACCTTTCAAAAAACTAGCCGTTATTTTCAACTCAGACTTCTGAATTAAAATTCATCCTTCTAAGTGTAGTGAAATGACAAGGCAGCGCTGAAATAGTGCATTTTTGACCTTATTCAGACGTCTGAATATTGTGTTCAGACGTTTGAATTTTCTATTTAAAAAGTGCTTTGCTTCAGCAGTCAGACGTCTGAATTTATGATCCAGACGTCTGAATTCTGCTAATTTAGACATCTTTAAAACTTATTTTGAAAAAAAGTGTGTGTATTCAATAGCTTGTGCATCTATACCAATTAGGAGAGATTTTAACATATATTACTAACTAGACATAGACTCTATAACCTGTAAACGATTACGTCCATCAATCTGGAATCTGGTCATCAATATTTTCCTGTAAAACTTGGTTAGATAAACACATATAATTGTTATCATCAAAATATCAGGAACTGAGGTTCTAACAAGAATTGACTGAAAACGGGAGATAATCAGTCTCGACGACCGATTACCTACAAAGTTCACTATGGATGCTGGTAAATTTTGTCCAAGTCCGGATCGAGCTACAATTAACATCACATGACAATCAAAGCTATGAAAGCCAACGCTCCAAATTTCAAGTCAATCGGAGTTCGCGTGCTCAATATAGGAATTGATCAAAATAGAGTCGTTTCAAGTTGCTTGGAGTCTGCTCCGATTCACTTTCCTGTTTACTTCGGGTTTCCAAGCAGTCTGCTTCGAGTCTTCGATGGGTTAGCACATTCGCAAGTTACTTTGAGTCATTACAGCACCTGCTTCGAGTCACAGGAGGGTCCACTTCGGGCCAAGGAGATGGTTACTGTTGAGTCAAGATTTTTATATAGTTTTGATTTCTGACAAAGGGATAAACCGTGATCGTCAAAAAGAAGTCATTCATTGAGACACAACGAGCTTCATACATTAGAGGTGGAATATTTGGTATGTTGGTAATATTAGTTATGTTAAAATCTATCCTCAAAAGAATCGATGTATAAACGTTTTTGATGACAGCGCACATTCACTGTGCAATTTAACAGCGACCGGTCGACCGGTCCAAAACCAGGCGGTCGACCGTTCCTGTGTAAATTGCACAATAAACGTGCACACATGCACATAACGTCTATATATTTGAAATTTTCGTCTACTGGTCATTTTTGACCTGTCGACCGTTTTTAAACAGAAAGCAACCTTCTTCAATGGTTGCTTCTCTTTCCTTTCATCAATGATCACATCTTTTAATGGCTACTCTTCACAAAGAGTTACAACCATTTATTCTCTATATAAACATATCTAAATCATTGATTGAAAAACAACAATTCTTTGCTTTAAAATTCTGATCTTAATTTCTAAATACTCTTGCATTCAAAAAGCTTTCTACTTCAAAATTGCTTATTGAATCATTGAAATTATTTCATATCTTTTGATTCAAATAAGTAATATACTTCCTTCAATCTTCATAAACATCATTCACATATTTTGAGGATAAGATTATAGGAAGGGTGTACTACAAGTGACAAATCAGTGTTGTTAAGAGCACAAGTTGTCAACGACAATTGTATTTATTTTTGTTGAAGTCCTCGGTGTTGTAAGAGGCACGAAATCCCGTTCGGCTGTTCGGGTGTTATAAACCTGTTCCTCCGGGTGAAGCGAGGTAGTTGGTAGTGAAATCCAGATAGAAGTCTGGGACTGGACGTAGGACGGGAGGTCCGAACCAGTATAAAAATCCCTGGTGTGATTTTTACTGTTTACTGCATTTACCATTCTATATCTGTGAATTGCTATATAGTTAGTTTATTGAATATTTACTTATATAGCAATTGTATATAACATTCCGCATATATTAGTCCATATTACACGATCCACAATTAGTGTGCACAAACATACACACTTTCAATGCTCTCGTACACCTGGAAGTACGCCTAAATCAAAAAAGGCAAAGAAAGTGCTATTCTATTCTCCTCAAACCAAAGAGAAGATCAATGAAATTCATCACTATCAAAAACATCAAATAGATCTTCAACGTCAGCTTCATTATGGACAACAACAGCTCCATCATGAACAACAGCAGACTTCGGCACGATTATCTATTTTAGAAAGAATGGCATTCTTCTTCTGTGGATCAAACAAACGAGATGTTCATGAGCCAATGCCAAATGCACCTTCATCTTCTAGAACCCCAAACTCATGGGACAGAAACTATGCTCAGAATGAAGGGGCAACTGAAAAATGGTCATCTTGGAAGGCTCGCATTGATGATATTAACGAAGATTCAACCGATCTTCCTTCTCCCACTCTTCATTAATTTTATTTTCATTTTTATATTGTACCGTTGTTTATTTTCTTTTGTAATCACTCATTTAATAACAATTAAATATTATAATAAGAGTGATATACAATTTATAGGACACAACTATATTGAAAACAGGCTGAACTGAGCTTCCAGAACAGCACCGGTCGACAGCTCAAAATGGACCGGTCGACCGTTTTGCTCTCTGGATAAAAACGGTCGACCGCCCCATTTTCACCGGTCGACCGGTTACGAGCATTCTTGTTTTTTTTTTTTAATATATCGGTCCGTTCTTTTTACCCCTATCACTCTTTTCTTCTTCATAACCAGTCTTCTACCCCCAAATCAAAGACACCCTACTTTCTCTTATTAACTTTCTTTCTTCAAACTTATCCCTAATGGCTCCTCAACAAAAGAAATTTAAGCAAGCCTCTACCTCAGAAACTCAACCCATTGATCTCTCTATCAAGAAATGGCTTGTGGATCCAATTTCACTCAAAAGGTGGAATGAAATGAAAGATTTTACTATCCATCCGGGTTCGTTTGTTAAATTCTCAGATTTCTCTAGTTATCGTATTTTAGATTTAGCAAGGGATACCGACATTGAAAACCTTATTGACTATGATCAAAACAATGTGGAAATTAACCATGTCATGATCAAGTTATTCTATGCTAATCTAAATATAGAGAAAAACAAACCCGCAAATCCCAATTATTGTCTTTGGTCTGTTGTATGTGGCAAAGAAGTGTTTATCTCATGTGATAGGATGGCAAGTGTTCTTGGTTCTAGGTTTATTGGTGAAAAATTCTCAAATGACTTTTGCAATATTCATATCCGTAATCAAATTAGTCATCAATTTACTGAAGATGACAAGGATAGCACTAAGTCTATTGGCTTAAGGCCATCTGCAAGAATTCTTCATCATACTCTTATGCACTCCCTTTTCCCAAGAACTGGAAATTTTGATGCCGTCTATAAAGAAAATTTCAAGGCACTATACGCAATTTATGGGGGTATTCGTATAAACTGGATTGGTATGATCTTCGATGAGATCTTGAAAGTAAATGATAGCTCTAGACCTCACTTGTTTTATAACGAGTACATTATGCGTCTCTTGCTCGATTGTGGAATTGAACCACCAAAGTCTTCCATTTCCAAACCAAAAGCCATCAACAAAGCTTCGATTGCAAGAATGAAGCTTCCAGCTCCGTACTTCAATATTATGCCTTTTGAACAATGGAAAGACCAAGGACATAGAGAGGCTTCCTCCCGTTCATCCCGATCTAAACATGGAGAAGTTAAACTTTTAAGATCATCTTCCTCAACAAAAGAATCACTTAACACTATTGCTCAAAATCAATTTCTTCTAGAAGCTCGACTTAAGCGCATGGACACCAAAATGGATAAACGATTTAACAAACTTAAGTCGTTCTTCAGTTCTATATGGGAAGCAATATCATGTGGAGCATCATCCTCATCCATGCCAACTCAAGACCCTGGCAAGCGCCCAGCTCCTCCTACTTTTGCTTGGACATCCTCGGAGGAGGGTACAAGCTCGGGAACGAGTCATGGACGTGGATACGGAAAATCTCAGCTTGTTGACGAAGAAGAAGATGAGAGTGAGACAGATTCAGATTGAATCCTTTTAGTCTATGTCTTTATTTACTATTATGTGTAAATTATGACTTAGTTCCTGCTTTAAGACATTATCTGGCACTTGTACTAAATAGTGTCGCATTTTAATTCGTACTAGACTCTTTGGCATTATCATATTATGTGACTCTTAACTCTTGATCTATGGAAGTAGTCTTATTTTGCTTATACTCTGAATTATATATTTTATATCCTATATTTTAATAAACTCCTTTTTGTCGATGACAAAGGGGGAGAAAATTGTGCTAACAGTATATATGCAGGAAAATATAAAGTTACAGGCACAATCTCAGGGGGAGATCAAATACAGGGGGAGATTCATAACTATGTTGTCATCAATCAAAAAGGGGGAGAATGTTGAGTCAAGATTTTTATATAGTTTTGATTTCTGACAAAGGGATAAACCGTGATCGTCAAAAAGAAGTCATTCATTGAGACACAACGAGCTTCATACATTAGAGGTGGAATATTTGGTATGTTGGTAATATTAGTTATGTTAAAATCTATCCTCAAAAGAATCGATGTATAAACGTTTTTGATGACAGCGCACATTCACTGTGCAATTTAACAGCGACCGGTCGACCGGTCCAAAACCAGGCGGTCGACCGTTCCTGTGTAAATTGCACAATAAACGTGCACACATGCACATAACGTCTATATATTTGAAATTTTCGTCTACTGGTCATTTTTGACCTGTCGACCGTTTTTAAACAGAAAGCAACCTTCTTCAATGGTTGCTTCTCTTTCCTTTCATCAATGATCACATCTTTTAATGGCTACTCTTCACAAAGAGTTACAACCATTTATTCTCTATATAAACATATCTAAATCATTGATTGAAAAACAACAATTCTTTGCTTTAAAATTCTGATCTTAATTTCTAAATACTCTTGCATTCAAAAAGCTTTCTACTTCAAAATTGCTTATTGAATCATTGAAATTATTTCATATCTTTTGATTCAAATAAGTAATATACTTCCTTCAATCTTCATAAACATCATTCACATATTTTGAGGATAAGATTATAGGAAGGGTGTACTACAAGTGACAAATCAGTGTTGTTAAGAGCACAAGTTGTCAACGACAATTGTATTTATTTTTGTTGAAGTCCTCGGTGTTGTAAGAGGCACGAAATCCCGTTCGGCTGTTCGGGTGTTATAAACCTGTTCCTCCGGGTGAAGCGAGGTAGTTGGTAGTGAAATCCAGATAGAAGTCTGGGACTGGACGTAGGACGGGAGGTCCGAACCAGTATAAAAATCCCTGGTGTGATTTTTACTGTTTACTGCATTTACCATTCTATATCTGTGAATTGCTATATAGTTAGTTTATTGAATATTTACTTATATAGCAATTGTATATAACATTCCGCATATATTAGTCCATATTACACGATCCACAATTAGTGTGCACAAACATACACACTTTCAGTTACTTCGAGTCATGGCCATGAATTGATCAGCAACCTAGGTCCCTATCAATTTTGTATCCATGCTATTCGTATCCATCAAGTTTGCACTCGTTCCTTTCGTATCCATCAGACAAACGCATCTCCCAGGTCGATCAAGGTTGTTCACTTCGTATCGATATATGTTTCATATCGATCGACCAGTTGATCGATACGAAACCAAACCATTTCCATCGATACGAAGTAGCTCATGGATTTCTACTTTGTATCGATCGCGTTGGTGTATATTTCGTATCGATCAACCGGGTGATCGATACGAAACTATCACTTTCCATCGATAAGAAGTAGCCCATGGATTTCTACTTCGTATCGATCATGTTGGTGTATATTTTGTATCGATCAACCGGGTGATCGATACGAAACTATCACTTTCCATCGATATGAAGCCAACGCCAGGTGATCGATACGAAGAGCGCGTGCTATGCATAGATACGAAAAAAGACGGGATCGATACGAAGAGCATAGTACCCGATGGATATGAAGGAAGAAGCAGTCAACGTGGCATAAAAGATGGATCTACCCTAGCTTATCGCTCCACGTCACCATCGTCTGATCGATATAGACGAGATCGATGCGAACGACATCGATACGAGCTCGACAATGCCTTACAAACGCAAACTTGCATCGATCATAACTCGAGATCTACAAGTCCAAATGCTACCAAATTTTCACAGGAGCTTGCGTACAACCTCAGGAATGTTCATGATCGATCGCGACTTGATTGGGATAAATTTTGATCGGTACGAATTTCGTTCGTATTGATCATGGATCGAGTCCAAACGATCGGGGATCGATCATGTGGGCCCACCCACGTGAGGGAATGAGTCTTTCGAAGCTTGAGACAGATATTTCCAGCCTACACCTATAAATAATAGCCCAGGGCCTTCAGAAAAGAGATCTTTTGGCTCTTCTATGCCATTACTCTGCTGAACTCCATTGCAATTCGGATATTATCAATTGTACTCTTGTAAATCAATTGAGAATCATCAATAAAACAGTAACTCTTCAAAGTGGACGTAGGCTACAACGCCGAACCACTATAAATCGTGTGTTTCTACTGCTTTCCCTTTTAAATTTTGAGTGTTCTTTACATTTATATTCTCTACATACTTGTTATCTATGATCTGTGATTGTAAACGGGAGCTTTCATCGACAATTGGGTGTTTGTGACTAATTTTGACGCAAACAGGATGATCACGAAACATAATAATGCCATCAAGGACAGAATGAGAAATACCTTGTCCAAGAGAAGTATTACTAGGAGTTTGCACAACATTTAGCTTTCCCTCTTTCTTACTTTGAAGTTTGGGACATGTAGATATAAGATGACCCGAACCTTTGCAATAGCTGCAATAAAGGGGTTTCGGACACCTATTTGCATAATGGTCCTTAGATCCACAATTGTAGCATTCTCCACGATTTGGGGTAGGAGTCTTTGCTACCGAAGTTGCTTGCTTCCCGTTCTTATTGGGATTAGGGCCCTTGAACTTACTATTGAGTTGCCTCTTTTTTTTGTTGTTGAAGTTCTGTTTGGCACTGACAACTTCAACATCACTTTCTTTATCGGCCTCTTCAAGTCGAAGAGCGATATCTACAAGTTGATCGAAAGAAACTTCTAGTTTCATAAGTAAAGGCTTTTTGAGGTTCTTATTCAACCCATAGATAAACCTCTGATTTTTCTTCAATGGGGAATTAATATACTCGACCCATATTTAGAGAGCGATTCAAATGATGCGACATAATCTATCACAGAAGATTCACCTTGAACAAGGTCAATAAAGCGTCGGGCTAAAGTTACCTTTTCAGCTTCCAGCACAAACTTTAACTCGAACCTTTCCCGAAATTGCTCCCAAGTAAGATCCACTTCAACAATTTCCTAAATAAAAAGCTCATACCAATCTAATGCTCTCTCTTGGAGCATGCTAGAAGCCACTTGTACTCGATATAGACCCACAAGATTCATGCGAGAAAAGATGCGATCGCATGTTCTAAGCCAAGCTTGGACTTCTATAACGCTTTCGGAACCCTTGAATGTCCTTCCGCCCAAATTGGTATAATCACTGCACAAGCGTGCAAACTCGGATTTAGGATGGGTAGGCTCAGTAATGGGTCCGGCAGCTTGGGCATTCTTTACAAGATCCAAAAGCTGTTGGGCAGACAAGAATACGCCATCCTGAGGAGTAGCACTGGATTAACCGGTGCTAGGACGGCCAGGTCTAACCATCTCTCTTCTTTTAGAAAGAAAGAAAGAAGAGGAAAAAGGTTATTCTCAAAATGAATTCAAATAAACTAGATTGATAAACAAGGAATCATAAAAGGAAATAGGATATAATGGGTCCTAAGACTCGAATTAAATCCTAAGGCACGATTCCTAAGAGAGACTTAGGACAATAATCCTTGCTAGATTATTCTACATTGTTTCGAAGTTTGGCTCTGATACCAAGCTGTGATGCCCCACCTCTATACTCACACTAACCAAGGACACTACTGGGTAATGCCGTCAATTAGTACGAAGGATAAGGCTGTTGAGGAGCGACCATCTATGTAGTTGCTTTGTGCGAGTACCAATATGTCAGATAGAATGTCATGCATTTCAGTTCAAGAGGAAATCTGACATATCAAATACAAACTCAAAGCTACTACACAGTGGCTATGTGGCCTTCGGAAACAAATATAAAATAAGCATAACATAAATCAGTCATAGATATTCATATCACTAAGGCGGAAACAAATATGAATATAACACATAGAAGTGGACATCAAAGTAGTGGTCATACAAGGTCCACTACATCAGAAAGGAATAGGTACAAGTGCTAGACAAAAGAATATGTATACATCAAGGAGTCTCTATCTCGAATGTATAAAAACAAAAACTACTAAGCTAAAGTAGTTAGCCAAAAGTCAGAAGCTAGTCCCTGCTAAGAAGTCAAGTGGAAGCACCCGAAACACCTCGGTCTGACCCGAGTATTATTTAAGAAGAAAAATAATAAACGGATCAATCTAGCTATAATTATCATGTCAGATGAGATAGAATAAGAGATATAACAAATATATTTGATAACATTAAAATCATACAATATCACAAATTTTCTCAAACACCATAAAGAATGTCATATTCTTTATTTTTATTCACCAAGTCACAAATATTGATAGATCTTATCAATGCAAATCACAAAAATTGGTGAAACGCAAATTCTAGAGATCAATAATTAGAAATCCAGAAAACATAAAAAGGGGAAGGCCTATCATAAACGGGAGCAAGAAAACTCACCAACACGTGTATAACAAATGGGACGATATCCCATGGGTAGCTAACCCATAGAGCCGGTGCAACGACGTAGTACAACGGTACGTCCGAGGAACCTGAAACTCAAATAAGCCGGAACAACGACGTAGTACAAAGGTACGCCCGATGAACCAAACTCCATAAAACCCATAGGTCGCTAGCCTACAAATAAAATGAGACGAAGCTCAACAGAACGGGGTACAGTCCCCCACGCGGACAATGAGACATCGCATATTGCTAGTTAAACCTCAAAATGATCGTCATAGATCAATAAGTGTAAATTACATCAAGTTAGTAAATAGTTGAGTTTAGCTTCATGTCCCATAACCACTGGCTTAACTTAAATATTTACAAACAAATTGTAGATTTCCACTCGAAAATTGTCACAAGATTTCAATCGAACAAGTCTAAGAATTAACCGACGAAGTAAACGCAAGCGTTTCATACCACTTGTTTTGATAAGTTGTTTAATTGGATTTCTCATACGAATGAGGTAAAGATTTGTATATACTAATAGATTGGAAAACGGTTTTAAAAATGAACTTTGTATTAAAAGAAATGTTGAAATCATTTTTGTGAAAGAGTTTTGAGTATTTACTACTAGTATAGAAACCTTTGTATTTAAAAGTGACAAATCATAGAAATGATTGTAAAAACAATCTATCACCAAAAATTCACATTCGACGACGTGAATCAAAACCATGAAAATCGATATCAAATCCATCAAATGGATATTCCCAAAAATCCATAAAAGAAGTCATCAAAGTCGATAATAAATGATAACAACCAACCGGATCAACAAAAATTGATTAAAACGGAAACACACATAAAAATAGGCATATTGACTGAATTTAACAGCGCCAGACGTCTGGTGGTTCTCCCAGACGTCCGAGCTGAAGATTTGGAAATTTTCTTCCAGATTGCTCAGATGTCTTGGAATAACCTCAGACGTCTGAGCTGAGAGTCTGGAATTTTTATTCCCATGCCTCAGACGTCTGAGCGTTTTCCCAAACGTCTGAGCTGAAGCTCAGGGCAAAATTTGCCTAGGCCAATGATGGCCAAATCAACTCGGGAGCGATCAAATGAGCGATGGTGGCTAGGGATTTATGCCAAGCGACAACCTAGCCCTATAGGCTCTTCAATACACTCCAAACAACATGTCCAAACATCCATAGTAGGATTTTCATAGATTTTGACTTCAAAATACCAAAATTGGAAAATTCACCAAATCAATTTAATTCAAAAGCAATTGAACATGAAATAGATGTTAGGAATTCATACCTAACAATAATGAAAACTATAGACATAGATGTGAGTTCAAAAACTCACATTTAAACTCAAAAACAACAATGAGAAGCTCTAAAACAAAGAAAGATCAACTCCACTTCAATCACAACTCTAGAAGCTCCAATCTATTATCAAATGCATAGATTTCGTAAGTTAGGTTATAGGAATTTCTAAAAATTGGAGAGGGATTGAGATGGAGAAGATGAAGAGGATGCTTACCTAAGCTTCTCTTTGATTTAAATTTGAATTCCTAAGAAAAGCTAGGGCTTAGAAATTTTAATTTCCTTTCTTTTCCCCCATTTTTCCTTTAGGGCTTGAGTGTTAGGAATTTAGAAAATGGAATGAATGAATGAAGAGGAGTGGAGTGGGAGCTATTAGGTAGAAGAGTTTGGGTTCTCTTATTGGGTTAGTGGGCTAGAACACAAACCAAAGCCCAAACAAAATACCAAAATCCTAATCAACTCCAAACATATCAATGTTTATACTCAAAAAAGTTGTAAACGTCGTTTTGAACTCAATGGAAGTGGTCTCGAGTCCGGATTCGACTGTTTACCAAAAGTCACATTTCGGACTTTAATTCAACTAACGATGCTATATTTAAATAAAACATTTGAATATATATTCGTAAAATATGCGGGTTGTTACAGATATATGCTCCCATTTCAACTTAGGAATCTTAAGTGGCTGAAGCAGTTTAGCTGTCTTATGGTGGCTACCTTTGACTTGTTGGTAGTTTGAACACCTACTCACAAAGATGAAAACATCTCTTTTCATGCCCTCCCACCAAAATGTCTGCCTCATATCTTGATACATCTTTGTTACTCCAGCATGTATCGTCAGTCATGAATAATGACTCTCTGTCAGTACATCTTACCTAATCCCATCAATATCAGGAACGCACAACCTTCCATTCATCCTTACTATACCACAACTATCCACCCCTCCGGTGCCTCATTCTCACTCACTGCTTTTGCTATCCTAGCAATACGAAGATCTCTAAGCTGATTCCCTTCGATATGACTAATCAGGGTAGGATGAAGCTCTACATTTACCAGAATCTATACAATTAAAGCACTTAGCGGTTCTATAGCGGTGGAGGTGCAAAATGTAAAGCAGGGATATAGAGGAGGTGCAAAAAGCTTCATTAGATATAAAACCAAATATTTAAAGTTAATTTATTTCATTCTCACATTATTTGTATTGGAAAATGAAATATTGTTTAATCTTATATAACAAAATTAAAGAATATCATGATTTATGTAGACTAGATTTGGTAACTATAATAGATTTATAACTTATATTGAGTAGTTATGCCTTAAATTAGGTCTTTACCTAACGTTGTTGATTTGGTTTAAAAGATAACCAGTCAAATCAACCTTACTATATTAATATTGCTAAACTCAGATGCTAAAAAGTTGTGACTTAGTGGGTGTAGTGGAAAATAGATGGGCTTAAAGTAGATCTACTATTTAATAGCATTAAATTGAAATATCGTAGCGGTCAAAGAGGTCTATGCACTATAACGGGAATTTTGCGAGGCTTTAGCATGGCTTTAACTGCACAGACCAGAACTGCATACCTCCTACTGAGTGCATCAGCCGCAACATTTGCTTTCTTAGGCATATACAATATATCTAGATCATATGTCGCCAGAAACTCCAACCACGTATCTTGCCTCATGTTTAGGTCCCTTTAAGTGAAAAGATACTTCAAGGATTTATGGTCCGTATACAACTCAAACTTCTCATCTAGAAAGTGATGTCTCCACATCTTAATCCAAAAACAACTGCTAACAATTCCAAGTCATGTGGTGGATACTATGATTCATGTGTCTTGAGTTGCTGACTAGCATAAGCGATGATCCTTTCATGTGCATCAATACTTTACCTAAACTTATTCCACAAGCATCTGTGTAAATAGTTAAACCCTTACCTTCGTCTGGAATAGTAAGAACAAAAGCGCTAGTTAACCTTGCCTTCAACTCTTTCAATGTTTGCTCGCATTTATCAGTCCAAACAAATTTGACGTCCTTCTTCATCAAATTCATCAAGCGTGAAGCAATCTTCAAGAAATCCCGAATAAATCTCCTGTAATAACTGCTAACCCAAAGAAGCTCCTAATGTTGGTTGCACTTTCTGGCCTCTTCCAATCCTGAACAGCCACAATCTTCACGGGATCCACAGAATTACCTTCTGTCGAGACAACATGTCCCAAGTACCTAACTTCAAGCCGCCAAAATGACACTTCGAGACATGCTCTCTCAGTGTTTCTAATACAATCCTCAAATGGTGAGTATGCTCCCCTCCTTGATCATAGAGTAGACCAGAATATCATCAATAAACACAAGAATAAACCTATTCAACACATCCTAGAAAACCTGATTCATTAAGTCCACAAAACATGCTGGAGCATTAGTTATGCTGAACGGCATAACTAACCACCCATAAAAATTATCAGACATGAAAGCTGTTAAACGTACACTCTCCTCTACTGCCCTCAACTAATGAAACCCTGTGGCAAGATCAAGCTAAGAAAACACCCAATTACCATGAATCTAATCAAACAAGTCATCTATCCTAAGAAAAGGATACATGTTCCTAACGGTCCTCTTATTGAGCTCACGGTAATCCACGAACAGTATTAGGGAACCGTCCACCTTCGTAGCAAAGACAATTGGCACTCCCCAATCTGATCTACTCAATCGGATCAAGCCTTTACACAATAAATCGCTGACCTAGTTGGTAATTCTAGCTCCTCCTTCGATGATAGCCTATCCATATGCAACACAATAGGTTTAGCATCCTAAACCAAATCAATACAAAATTCTATCTCACGATGAGGTGGTAAATTAAATACCTCTTCAAACAAGTCAACAAACCCCTGTACAACAAAGAGCAAACCCAACTCCTCTTCCACCATATTAAGAGAATAAATAAAACTACACATAAGCAAGATAGGTTCTTCACAATTCACTATCAGAGCCTTCCTCCCTTTCTTTAATACTACAGTTCACTTAACACCATCCAAGACTGCATTATTCCAAGATAACCAATCCATCCCAAGAAAAACATCAAACCTCATAAAACCAAGAACATACATATCACAAGGAAAGAGTTGGTCAAAACAAGTAACCAGAACTCGTAAACATACCATACTAAGACTGGTCAAGCCCCTCATAGGGTTCGACACACAAATAGAGTCAAAAGCCATAATTGATTCCAGTCTTAATCTATCGACAAGGTTATGAGATATGAACTAAGAGAAGCACCGGTATCAAACAAAACACGAACAAGCATGCCAAAAATAGATAAGATACCTTCTAGAACCCGCTTCCCCTTTACAGCTATAGAAGTAGTAGGTGTTGAAGCAAGTACGAAAACTCTAGGCTATTGTCCTTTCTGAAGCATCAGACAAACCATAACAAAATGACCTAGTTGGTGGCAATTGTAGTAACTCCTTGATGCAAACTGAGCTTTGGCTGCCTATGCCTTAGTACGACGCTTTTAACTAATGGTGCTTTAACTATCAGTGCTCTAGCTACTTGACCTCCCCCTCCTGACCTACAGTTCCTAGCAAAATGTCCCTTATATCCACACCTATAGCAAATAATAATGGGAACATCCCTCGATGGCTAAAACTTAGGCATATCGTTCCCAGTTGGTGCAGATATAGATGGCTTTGGAGCCAAACTCTCGAACCTCAAAACCATACCTATCAGATTCAAAAATGATCCCTGAATATGATTTATCATGTCCCTCTGAAACTTTTAATGCATACTTGCAATGAACATCTTGTTCTTCTTCAGTGGTGTGTCTACCAACCCTAACCGGAACCAAGATAATGCATTGAGCATATTCTCATATTCAGCAACTAACATAGCCCTCGGCTTAAGATCTAGAAATCTCCTAAACAACATAGTCTTTTCGGCCTTCGGAACAAACTTCATCTCAAACACATCCGTGAATTGGGCCTAAGAAAAATCATTCTTCTAGACATCTACAGTAATCGAACCCCACCAATCCATAACAGCATTGGTCAAATATCGTGATGCCAAATGACGCTTCATCGTATCATCCAACTACATGTCTTCGAATATCCTATCACATAAACTAAGCTATGTCTAAACCTAGATGATAATCTTAGTGCCATTGAACATCTTACCGCCCAACCTCTCATAGTCATAGCAAATCAAAGCAAAGTTCAACTGTGGTTGAACCTGCACGACCTCTTCCATAACATTTACCATCGGTTCCTCGATAGGAGAGGCATTCCTCGTTGTCGATTCCCACCATTAGTAACAGTACTACCCCGTCCACCTCAACCTCTATCTCCTCTAGCATTAGCAGCTCTAGTACTCATCGATCTTACTACCTGAACATTGCAAAACATATCTAGGATACTTAAGAATAGAGTTATTTCAAAGAAAGAGTTATTCCTAATGAATTACTATAAAGGGGTCTGTTTATAGAAAAAAAATACAAATATGCTCTTTTATATATATAATACACACAACTCATTCTAGGTTATTACTTACCCTATCATTAATGGGTCATATCTGACCAAAGCTAAGGTATTCGCTAAACCTGGCTCTGATACAAAATGTAATGACCCTACTTTTTGATCCTCGAATTTCAACACTAAATGCGTCCACGGTATTTATGTGTTGAGCACCCATGTGTCGGAAAGACAGATAGTTAGGATAAAGTAAAAATATATAAAAAGAAACAAAATAAGAAAGAAAGAACACAATATCATAATCTCACAGTGGAATGATAAAATACAAAATCCAAAAGGATTGTACAAAAGATTACCCCAAAACATAGAGTAATTTGAAAGTTACTAAACCTAAGTACTATCATTGGTCTGGACATTTATAATTGCATGTCCTTATAATGTTGATACATACATAATATTACTACAATGGTAATAGAAATAGATAGATAAACAGAACCCTCCAGCCTATTTCCTGAAGCTCTTAAAGCGACCAAAGTAAAACCTACTTTACTTAGCATACACGAAATACGAGGAATTTAGGAAAATAAAAAACCACGTGTCAGACATAAGTCTGGTATGAGAAACTCAAAATACATTGATACATGTAACAGTAACTTGTGAGACCGTACGGGTTACCGTAATAGTTTTCCCCTTAAAAGAAACCAAATCATCTATAGTGATATAATAGATAATGTCTAGGGTGCAGAATATAAATTAGAAAATAGCTATGCCGCTTGCATCTCACAACACAACAATATTAGAAGTACATCTAAAACCGTTAAGGTACATCCGCATATGGATTTTCCATGGAGGTCTCGTCATTAAATTGAAGCCTGCCCCTAGGCACAAGGATCAGAATTCACCTTTCGAACGTTATATATCTCTAGATAAAATATACCATAAGGAAAATACAACTAGCCCATGCTCTAACACATGGAACCAAGTATCATTAACTCCTGCTAGCAACATCGATAAGCATACTCTAGATATAGAGTTGATATACCCCGTCATAGGTTAGCTAAACCCAGGTTGTGCAACCTACTCTGTACTTAACCATTTTCAATGCTGAAGTCGCGTTCAACATCTCTTACACGAGTGTTCATCATTCGAATAGAACAAGAATTCTTTCATGGATTCCAACATTGGTCGACTGAAAAATGCTAACGCTGACCTCTTCCTTGGACTTAACCTAAGTAGATAGTTCAACTCTATAACATTAGTCTAAAATGTTAAGGGTAACCTCTCCCTTGGACTTAACCTTAGGGTAGACAATTTAACTCTATAACATTCCACTTCATAACCGCTTCCAAAACATAGACTCGTATACTAATTTTGAAGTGGTATTCAGTAGGTAAAATAGTTACTAATCCCAGACTCTTCAAAACTAAATCGATAATTTCTGGTAAACTCAATTTCTTTTCTTTTAGAAGTAAGCGACCGATATATAAAGGAATCCTCTCCAGGGGATCTGGTATATATACAATTCTTAAAGCTAGAGACTTTTCATACTAGTGAGTCCTCCCTAGGGGAAATCAAACCATATAAATCCTTGAAGCTTTCGCATAGTTCCTAAGTTAAATGGTCAAGTTCGATTAGTCGACTAACTGACTATCAGGTTCTAAAATAGATTGCTTATGGAAATCAAGTTTCGTTACTTAACACGTTTCCGACCATCTCATCTTACTATTCCTCGGTCAAGAGTGAAGCTGGTAGGTTGGAGCACTATTGCTTCTAAACCCTACTCGATCATCCTTCTTAACTCTCATAGATAGATAACACTACTTCGTCGGCTTTTAGTATTAAGTACTGTTAATTACTTTCCATAAACAAGTTAAACAAACAAACATGATTAAACCACTAAGAAACTCCTAAACCTCTTTGAAAATGATATATATATGTATGTATGTATATATATATATATATGTATGTATGTATGTATATGTATGTACACTAATTTATTTATAAAGCTAAAATATTTTAAAAACAATTTAAAAGATATTATATTATAAAAGCTTTTTAATACTTTGGTAAAATAATTAACTAATTTTCTAAAAACTATATAAACTTAAAATAGTTATAATAATAGTTTAAACATTTATTTAAATTATTACTTAAAAAACTAATTTATAATTTATTTAAAAACTTCAAAAAGTATGTTTTTACTTTTTTAAAAATAAACCTTGTACTTTAATAATTCATAAATAATTATTAAAAATATATAAAAATTCCAAACCATTTTTAAAATACTCTTATATAAGTTAGAAAAGACTACTAAAAATATTGAAGTAAAATACTTAATTTAAAAGTTATTTCAAAGCAATTTAAATTCTCAAACCGAAACTATAGCATTTTCAGAATGCTGTAAAAAAGAGATTTAGAGATATTGCAACCTTTTTTAAATGCTACATAAGACTGTTATAAAAGACAGTGAACTAGGCTAGTTTTGGTATCTTGAAAATTGATCGATTTTCGTAATGATAATAAACTTTTTAGCATCCAATCTTTTTACAGTAACTAATATACACAATATACATCACAACTACGATGAGAAAATCTTAATGATCTCCTTACAAAATTCAATAGAAACTGCTGAATACAAGGCATTTCCTAAGTGCATGTATAGCGACTATCGCTATGAAAATCCAACTCCAATTCAACCTATGTTAAACCATTAAATAAGTCGTAGAAAGTCATACAAGTCCATATCCATCAATTACTTATGTCATTTTCTTTTCAAAGCGAGAATCACAATAATATATCATAATATAAATTCAAGCACATATATTATAGTTCAAACAAAATTATATACACTTCACACTCATTCAAATAGTGAGTTAGCTTACCCTTCAACAAGCAAACAACCAAGTACAAGCTTCCACTTCCTACCACAACCTTGCAAGCTCCCAAAACCCTTTCTACCTCAACCTTTGCTCACTGCCTAGGCTTAAAAAGCCCTAGAGCGCACACGTCCTTGACCTCGTTTGGGTTCTTGTTCTCCAAATATTCTAGCTTTGAGGTAATGGAAGTTGTTGCTATGATGTTGCAGGAGTATAGATTTCATAATTGGCGCCAAGTGCAAGTGAGAGATTGATAGAGGTAGGAGTATGCCCTAGAGACAATTATGTAATTTATTACATATACCTAACTCAATAACCAATCTTGTTCAAAACTGAAAGGTGTTTTCTTATGTTATATTAATTAATTAAATTAATTAATTTAGTTAAAAGTATATTTAGTAGAAAATTCATAAATGGTATGTTTTGTGATAGTAGTTACAAAGTGTTGTAATCATGAGTAATTTATCACAATGAAATTAAACATACTGTTTTAAATATTCCTAGTCAAGATATATCGAGGTTGGATATCGATACATCTGTTGAGACTAGAGTACGTAATGCTCTTCATATGTTGGGTGGTATATTACTCATGACTGTTGTGGGGCACCAAAAGGCCATGTACTGATAGTTATTGAATAACTATGGAATATCTCACTCGATAGTTTTTTGTTGGTTAATATAAGTAAGGTCAAACATAAAATATCGATGTGACAAAATTACACAGTTCTCTCGACTTGAGAGTACTCTTGATCTTCAATGTGGAAACTCTGCTTTGATTATAGTTAAATCGTGGCACCGTCGTCCATCGAACAATTATCGTTGGGTTGAGTGGAACCATTAAGAGTGAAACACTATTCAAGAGAGGATTTCTCTTCTCGGTTATATAAGGTTAGTATCACGGTCAACTTAAGTCAACTCAAAGTCAATACTCTCTAGTCAGAATAGTTCGGATGATAATAATTATTAGTACTGAATCAAGGACTTTGTATTTGGAGTAAAGAGTTGAATATGAGTGATATTGAAATTTTGACCCTTACCAAATTCCATAAGTCCAAAGTGATATAGTTTTGATGAAGAGAATTGGTATAAATAATTGTCCCTACCAAGTAATGCTTAATAAAGTAAAATTTCATTTTAACAAAACCAAGTAAGCGATAAATTTGGTCAAAATGTCACACCAGCTACTAAGTGACATGTGAACGTTAGTATTTGAATTATCAATATTAATCGCTGACCAAATTTACACCTAAGAGTCACACAACCGAAAAGTTGAATACTCCTGTTACCACCTGATTTAATTAAATTATAACTGTTATAAATTAATTCATATTTATGTAATATTAACTATAAAATTTTATTTGATGTATGTTGAACAATATTAAATAATGTGTATATAATAGTTATAAATACACTTATCGATATACGATATCAATGCGGGTTTAAATTGGATTTAAATGTGTTAAATATTTTTCAAACTATAAATGGTTTAGAGTCCCATGAAAGGGCTTGAATTTTCAATTGGGACTTGATGGGGTAGACCGGCCAAAATGAAGGTGTTGGAGGCTTGGATTTTAAACTCAAAAAAAAAAGAGTAAGAGAAAAAGGTGGATCTGGATCCTCCTTTTGCTCCTTAGACTCTCTCTTATTTAAACACCCTGATATTCATTTTTGCGACGACCCGCCTTTTCGACCGTTGAAAGTCGATACTAATACATCCACGATATTCAAATTCGAGCATCCAAGTGCCGAAAAGACAGATTGTTGGGGTGAAAGAAAAGAAAAATAGAACAGAATCTCACATCATGACGAGTAATATATAATATCCAAATGATATTTAGAAAAAGAAATTTTACAACAATCAAAGTAATCTAACCTATCATCATACTGAACAGTCATAAAAATCTATCCTTACAAATGCTGATAAATACAAAATAAGAAATACAGTGGAAAATAAAATACGTCAAGTCATGGAAGCATCCGGCTCATCTCCTGAAGCTCCAAGCATCCAATGCTAACTTTGGAAAATACTCGGGTCTGACTCGAGTATTATAAGAATATAATGTTTGGATCAGTCTGGTAAACCAAAGGGTGGTACTCAACTCATAGAGATTATTATACTTATAAACTCTTTCAAAAATAAAGGTATCTCGTAAGACCATGTCGCATATAAACATGAATGAGTTTTTACCTTACGATAACCAAACCATTTTATTAGAAAATACAGTGATATTATAATAATGTCTACAGTTTAAAAGAAATATATAACATAACCGAAATGGTTATATAAATTACATTCCAACATATATGGTATAGAACTAAGTCCGTAAAGGCACATATTGGAAAATGGATTCCATATAATGACAAGGAACTAGGGTACCACCTATAACCATACATCTCTTAATATAATGTACCAAAGCCCTCACATAGACACCCCGCATGATAAGACCGACCTATCCCTTCGTGCATAGTACCGAATATGTCATTATCTCGACTTCTTTACAAACTTTTTCTTGTGAGCTCACATACACATACCAAATCCATAAATAGTGATCTAGAAAGGTGATGACCATACCCTAATGGGTGCGACCCATATAGCCTTGCGACATATCCCAAGTTTTAGTCATTCCCGGTTGTGAGGTTTGAGGCAACGATCACCTTTTTCTTTTAGAAAATCCCACTTGAAATGCTAACAGTGCCCTCCAAGCAATAATGTAATGTTAGCATTCATCCATACAAGTTGTTAAAGATATAAACAAACCAAAGGCACCACTTCCACTACGTCCTTTTTGGAATCACCCTCAGGATTAGTAGAAAACGGTCCTTGCACTTCAAAGAACTCTATCTTTGGTTCCATCATCTTTAAGATGTCTCAATTCAAACGCTTAAGTTGGTTCGAAGTGGTTTTCGAATAACTCATGCTTATCTGATCCCAGTCTCTTCGAACCAACAATCGATAGTTTCTGGTTGACTCAATCTCGGTTCTTTTAGAAGTAAGTGGACTATATAAGAGTCCCAAAAGGATCTTTAATACACTCCTTTAAGCAAGGGACGTTTCACCTAAAGGAGTTCTCCCAAGGGAATCTCAAACCTTATGGAATTGCAAAGCTTTCGTATACTTCCTAAGTCAAAATAGATTAAGTTATCAATAGTGAACAAACCACTATCTAGTGTAAGTATATAGTTTTGCAATCGAATATCATATACTTGTCACCACCTTTTGATTTCAAACAGTACTATCCCTCGATTAACAGTGAAATCGGGCAAGTTAGAAAATCCATCCTTTGCCTTAACACACATTTTTAATTCTTAAGATAGAGACGAGTTTCCATACCTCGGAATTTGATGTCAAATATAAGATGAGGTACCTTCCATATACTTAATTAATCATGACCTATTTATTGAAATTAACCCTCTTATATTTATTACATTTTCGACATTTTGACTTCTCCATCCCTCGCCCATAATCGAAGTTAGGTAAGTTAAGATACTGGTTGCTCCCAGTCTTACCTTATTCAAACACTTTGATCTAAATCTTACAGATAAAGGGAATTCTACTCATCGGCTTTTAGTGCTAAATATAAGACGACTTACTTTCCATAAACGTGTCAACATTTTAGCACCACTTTATCATATTTGTTTTGCTACTTAATGGCACCAACAAACAAATCCCTTGCATAAAACAAAGCCTTTTTAAAACAATCTGAAAATTATTTCTAGTATTCAATTTTAAACCAGTAATTTTCATCAGTTAGAAATGAAACCGCTCAAGTTAGATTATCATTACCTCTCAAACCTTGACTAGCCAACAATTATAACTTTCAAAATAGAAACAAATTTCATACCTCGAAGTCGAGAAATTAAAATAGGATTCAGAGTTCCAATACATTTATTTTTAAAAACATTTTCCAAAATCATTTATTTAAATCAAAGTTTGATTAAAAAGGCAACAACTTTTCCTTTATAAAAGTAAACACTTTTTAGTTAATAAATTCCAAACCACTCTAAAACATCTGCCCTTTTTATAAAATTAAACAACTTGTCTAATAATAACAAAGTGTTATAAACCAACTTCCTTTATAATTTCCGAAAACCATTTACTATAACAAAAATGTTATAATACATAATCTCTTTCCTTTTCTCGAAAACGTTTATTACAACAATAGTGTTGTAATCCATGATTCCTCTCTCCTTTAAAATTACTTTTAAAACTCTTTAAAACATCTCTTTGAAGATGGTCGCTTTTAACAAAACTTGACTTTTGAAAACAAAGGCATAAAATTTAAACCTCTTGTTTAAATAACTAAATAAATTCTTAAAAATATATTTAAAATTTCAAACTTCCTTTTTAAATACTTATAAACACATTTTAAAAGACTTTTCAAAATATCTAAAAATATACAACTCTTTTTACTTTACAAAAATCATAAATTTCTAGACCGCATCCATAACGACTATTGCTATATAGACAATAACTTTTAAACTTGTTTTTGTAGATCAAATAACCTTTAAACTCAATTTACTTCCCATATTTACACCACTTTAATACCTTTGTAAAAAGGTTTGAAAAACAAAAGTCGTTCGGAAAACATTTGAAAACTTAGAAAACAAATAGTAAATCGCTAAAAAGTGAGCATGGGATTTCAATGTCGTAATAAAACAAACAATAAGTAAGTTAACTATAACTAAGCAACATTCAATTTTCACAACTATAAGTATTTTCATAACCAATAAAATATGTAAATAAAAATTAACAAGGTGAGGAATCTTTTAGGATCCCTTTATAACATATTATTCTTCGAAGTGTTTCCATAGCGACCTATTTGCTACGAAGACACTTCTACTTCCATTTCATTGCTTTTGTCCCCTGCAACAAAATGGTTATTTATGTCATCCACTTTAAAGTGGGAATCAAATAATAACAACCAACAATATATCACACACATATATACAACATTATAAGCACTAAATTATTACACCAATATGACAATTTTAAAATTAACTTTAAAGTGAGAAATCTCTCATTAATTTCAACCAAACTCTACCACTACCATGGAAACACAAACCTTCCTACCAACAACCAATACATTACAAAACCACCTCCCTCTCCTCCCCATGCTCATGCAACCACCCCCTTCTTCTCCAATAGCTCACGGCCATAGGACATTTAGGGATTTTAGCAACAAAGTTTATATCTTTTTGGTGGTGGAGATGTTTGCAATAACATAGAGAGGATTATAATTGATTTAGAGAAGAAAAGAAGAAACTTTGACATGGTTTTAAAAATGGAGAAGATGAAGAAGAAAAGGGCAAAGTGAAAAAGGAAGCGAAAGAATGACATAAAAGTGAAAAAGTAAAGAGTGGATGTTCTTTTATAGAATTTGCAAAATGTAGTGAATCACCACTTAGCCCTTTAGCCAAATTACACAACTACCCTTCCTTAATTCATGCTACACCCTTCCTTTTTCATAAACTAATACCCTTCCTTCTATCCAAAGCAAACACATGCCAACCCATGTGCACATCATTTCCATGCACACAAATTTATGTACTTTTTTCTTATATTTTGTGTTTTGTTAATGTTTAAAACAAAAAGAAAAGTCCACTGTTACTTAATTACTTATGCACATTTTAATTCGTTTTAGATCAGCATTTTAATTAGTGAACTTGTTTTCTTATTTGTATATATGTGTACGCTAGTTTACACAACATATTCCAACAATTTTTTATCGATGAAAAGTCGAAATTCCGAAAACGATTTTTGGTCACATTTTCAATTTTTCATCTACTATTTATATTGTAAACAAACTATCAAAACAAATTTACTGTCATTATTTATTAATTAAAAGAGGGTTATTTAACCATTATAAATTGTTAGTTAAATATTTAAAATTTATCAAATATTCATAAATCAAAACGATAAAATTATGGTTCGTTACATTCTTCTCCCTTTAAAAGAATTTCGATCCTGAAATTTCATCACAATTAAACAACCATAAAACTACCCATACTAATACTTAACACTTTCCAAATTGTTAAATGACTAACAATCAAACTTAGTGTTTGCTTAAATTTACAATGTTCTCATCACCTAAGGATGATAAACAATATTTTGAGCATACCTTATGCTCAATAGCCATATGTTATTACTTAAACGATTATTCACATAACCTCATGATAGATCAAAGAGCCATCTAACCCACTCCATAAAAATTAAAGGAAAATATAACTAAGCCCGTACGATGTACATAGACCATCCTTATGTAATATTTGATTCGATCACTTACTCAAATAAATAAGCTTTTCCTTTGAACAAGTATCTCTCACCCAATTTCCCTAGCGCGAACTTCGATCATGATCCTTGATTAGGAACCTCTGTTCTCCTTGCATAGCCATATACTATGATATAAACCCTCGGTACCATATCAAGAACCCTTATCAAGTGTTCGGCGTCACGAATCGAGTGATAAATCTTAATTCAGACCGGTGTGAATCAGCTCTAGGTCATGTACTCGAATCTTGGATCTAGAATCATGCAAAAAATGATCTATGTACAACTTACTTACTTATTGTAATTGGTTCTTACTTATACTAATTTCTTTTTACTTCTAAAATTATTTATGAAAATATTTCATAAAAAATACAACTTAAGTTGTAAACTTGTATAATACCCTTCTATATCCTGAGAGTATATACAACTTTCTGATTTAACCTTTTACCTTTTCTTAAATTCAAACGCAGACCTAAAATAAATTTGGGTCTTAAAACCGAGTCGAACTCTTCAACCTTTTTATCCAACTTGTCCGGTAAGTAGCTAAGAAGAGTAGGATGCTGGTATCCAAACTCAGTCATAGAGTCTACTTTTCCTTAGACACTTTTAAGGTAAAGATGTTTATTAGTTGGCCCAATAACATCAAATAGTTTATAAAGCTTAGATGTTCAGAAAAGGCATGGTTTTAATAAAACAACGTTTATTAAAACCTTCTTATTAAATTTAAACCATTTGAGAACTTCCTCTTGACACATTCTTCTATCAAAATACCTTTTCATTCTGAATCCGTTTTCTTTAAAGAACTTAAGAACTAAATACTCGGTTTTTATTTCAAAACCTCTTTGAAATGATATTATATATTTTAATCCATATAAAATATACATATAGACCGAGTAACGCAAAAATAATACCAAGGAACTGAGTTCTACCGACTAGTATCATACAACCCCTTTACTAAGAAGGGTGATACTTAAGAGAAGTGCTTACCATCTAAATACATCTCTTGCCCATTTTTAGTCATTTTCAAGCTACTCAAACTAGTTAATATAAACTATTTTTTCTTTATTCGAATCCCATTTTGAAACAATACCATACATAATTATTACATATAAGTAAAATAGCTTTAGTACTTTATTTACTAAAACTTGCTTTGTTGGTTCATTCGGATTCGAACTTGTTTCGATCGTATAATGATAAAAGGAATAATTTACTAAGTGCATTACGACATTCGCCTATGCAAACATCCAATCGTTACTTAGAAGATTATTCAAATTATCACAAATCTAATCGAGACGTTTTCCCCGAACTATCCAAAGAAAATGTATATTACTCAAAATTCTTTTTGAAAATGCTCGCACTTATAAATACTTTCAAGTAATACTGTTATTACTTTTTTGAAATATCATTTAAAAATCTTTTCCCAAGATACCAGGATTTAAATTCTCAAAAATCCTTGTTATTTTATAAGACGCATCATATAAACCAAATTTATATAAATTTATTTTTATACAATAACTTCTTTTATTATAGTAACCCTTTTAACAAAGTAAACTTGTTAAACTTTCATTATTAACAAATGCCTTATAGTCAAATCATGAATTGAATTCATAAGGTGTTCATATTTAATTTAATCAGAACAATAAATGCTCATAAACTGGCCAAACATAAATAATCAATCAACAAATGATGATAAATAAATATCATCATTCCCTAAGAAACAATCATAAAAAAATAACTATATAATACTTTTTGAAAATTATCCTTTTATATATAAATATAAAATCTAGGTAAAGTTATTTCATTAACCAATTTCAACATAATATAAAACATTTTTATAGAATCAACAAATACGCGCTCTAATATATATTACACTCAAACTCATTCTAGGGTGTCACTTACCCTATCTCTAATAAGTTTAACCCACCAGGGCAAGGTTCTCACTTAACCTTCAGCTTCGATACCAAATGCGACAACCTGCATTTTTGACCCTCGAAATTTGACACTAATACATCCACGGTATTCATGTGTTGAGCATCTAAGTTCCAGAAAGACAGGTTGTTGGAGTGAAAAAAAGAAAAGATAGAACAAGATGTCACATCATGACGAGTAATATATAATATCCAAATGATCTTTACAAAAGAAAATTTTACGACAATCAGAGTAATCTAACCTATCATCAGCCTGAACAGTTAAACAGCCTATCTTTACAAATGCTGATAAATATAAAACAAGAAATACAGTAGAAAATAAAATACATCAAGTCTTAGAGGCATCCGGCTCGTCTCCTGAAGCTCCAAGCGTCCAAAGCTAACTCTGGAAAATACTCGGGTCTGACCTGAGTTTACAAGAGAATAATACCCAGATCAGTCTGGTAAACCAACGTGAGGAACTCAAATCATATAGATTGTTATATTTATAAAAACCTTTCAAAAATAAAGGTATCTCGTAAGACCAAGCCGCACATAAACATGGATGGGTTTTTACCTTACGATAACCAAATCATTTTACTAGAAAATTCGGTGATATTATAATAATGTCTAGGGTTTAAAATAACTATATAACATAGCCAAAATGGTTACACTAATTACATTCCATCATATATGGTATACAACTAAGTCCGTAAAGGCACGTAATGAAAATGGATTCCATACGATGATAAGGCACTAGGGTACCACCTACCACAGTACATCTCTAGATAAAATGCACCGAGGGCCTCACATGGATCCTCTACATGACATGATCGACATACCCCTTCCTGGATAGTACCGAATATGTCATCACCCCAGGTGCATTACAACCTTTTTCTCGTGAACTCACATGCACATACCAAATCCATAAATAGTGATCTAGAAAGGCAATGACCATACCCTAATGGGTGCAACCCACATAGCCTTGCGACATATCTTTTGTTTTAGTCATTCCCGGTTGTGAGGTTTGAGGCAACGATTACCTCTTTCTGTTAGCAAATCCCACTTGGAATGCTAACACTACCTTCCAAGAAACAGTGCAATGCCAGCATTCATCCACACAAGTTGTTCAGGATATGAACAAACCGAAGGCACCACTTCCATTACATCCTTTTTGGAATCACCCTTAGGATTAGTATCAAGTAGTCTTTCACTATAAAGAACTCCGTCTTCGGCTCCATCATCTTTAAGATGTCTCATTCGAACGCTTATGTTGGTTCGAAGTGGTTTTTTGATAACTCATGCTTATCCGATCCCGGTCTCTCCAAATCAACAGTCAATAGTTTTTGGTTGACTCAATCCCGGTTCTTTCAAAAGCAAGTGGACTATATAAGAGTCCCAATGGGATCTCTAATATACCCCTTTAAGCGAGAAACATTTCATTGAAATGAGTTCTCTCAAAAGAATCTCAAACCGTATGAAATTGCAAAGCTTTCATATACTTCCTAAGTCAAAATAGGTCAAGTTATCGATAGTGGAAAAACCACTATCTAGTGTAAGTATATAGTTTTACATATGGAAAATCGGACACCATTTGCTCATCACCACTTTTCGATTCCAAATTATACTATCCCTCGATTAATAATGAAATCAAACAAGTTAGGAAAACTATCCTTGCCTCGACATACATTTTCAATTCTTAAGATGGAGACAAGTTTCTATACTTCGGAATTTGATGTCAAGTATAAGATGAAGTACCTTCCATATAAATAGTTAATCATGACCTATTTATTGAGATTGACCTTCTCATACTTATCACATTTCTGATATTTCGACTTCTCTGTCTCTCGCTTAGAATCAAAGTTAGATAAGTTAGGACACTGGTTTTTCCCAGTCTTATCTTATTCAAACACTTCAATTCTAGATCTCACATATAAAGGAAAGTCTACTCATCGGATTTTAGTATTAAATATAAGATGACTTAATTTCCATAAACGTGTCAATATTTTAGCACTACTTTAGCATATTTGTTTGGTTACTTAATGGCACCGACAAAGAAATCTCTTGCATAAAACAAAGTCTTTTTAATACAATCTGAAAACCAATTCTAAAAACTTGTCTCTTGTCTTCAATTTCAAACTAGTATTTTTCATTGGTTAGAAATGAAACCGTTCAAGTTGGGGTATTACCTCTCAAATCTTGACTCGACAACACTTTTAGCTTTCAAAATTGAAACTAGTTTCATATCTCGAAGTCTAGAAATTAAAATAAGATCCGAGAGTTCCAATACATTTGGTTTTTAAAAACATTTTCCAAACACTTATTTAAACCAAAGCTTGACTAAAAAGGCAACATCTGTTTCTTTATAAAATAAACACATTTTAATTAATAAATTCCAAACCACTCTAAAATATCTTCCCTTTTGTAAAAGTAAACAACTTTTCTAATAATAACAAAGTGATGTAAACCAATTTCCTTTACAATTTCCCGAAATGATTTACTATCACAAAAATGTTATAGTCTATAATCTCTTTTCTTTTCTCAAAAACATTTATTATAATAACTGTGTTGTAATCCATGAGTCCCTCCTCCTTTAAAATTAGTTTTAAAACTCTTTAAAACAAGTTTGAACTAGTATTTAAAATATTCCTTTAAAGATGGCCGCTTTTAACAAAACTTGACTTTTGAAAACAAAGGCGTAAAATTTAAACCTCTTGTTTAAATAACTAAATAAATTTTTAAAAATATATTTAGAACTTCAAACTTCCTTTTTAAATACTTATAAACACATTTGAAAAGACTTTTCAAAATATCTAAAAATAGATAACTCCTTTTACTTTACCAAAATCATATATTTTTAAACTGCATCCACAACGACTATCGCTATATGGACCGTAACTTTTAAACTTGTTTTTGTAAATGAAATAAACTTTAAACTCTGTTTTCTTTCCATATTTAAACCACTTTAATACCCTTTAATATGGTTTGAAAAGCAAAAGTTTTCAGAAAACATTTCAAAATGTAATAGAAAACAGGTAGTAAATCGCTAAAAAGTGAGCATGGGATTTCAATGTCGTAATAAAACCAACAACAAGTAAGTTAACTATAACTAAGCAACATTCATTTTTCACAACCACAAGTATTTACATAATCAATAAAATATGTAAATAAAAATCAATAAGGTGAGGAATCTTTAGGATCCCTTTATGACATTTTTATTCTTTGAAATGTTTCCTTAGCGACCCATTCGCTACGAAGACTTCCATTTTCTTTGCGACTTCCATTTTCTTTGCTTTTTTCTCCTGCAACAAAATGATTATTTATGTCATCCACTTTCAAACGGGAATCCAAAAATAACAATCAACAATATATCACACACACACATACAACATTATAAGCACTATATTATTACAATAATATGATAATTTTAAAACCAACTTTAAAGTTAGAAATCTCGCTTTAATTTCAACCAAACTCTACCACTACTAAGCAAACACACAAACCTTCCAACCAACAACCAAAACATCAGAAAACTACTTCCTCTACCCTCTCCATGTTCATGCAACCACCCTCCTCTCCTCCAATAGCTCACGACCATAGGTCATTTAGGGATTTTAGCGACAAAGTTTATATCTTTGTGGTAGTGGAGATGTTCGCAATAATGTAGAGAGGGTTATAATTGATTTAGAGAAGAAAAGAAGCAACTTTGACTTGGTTTTGAAAATAGAGAAGAGAAGAGAAAAGTGGAAAAGGAAGTGAAATAATGAAATGAAAGCGAAAAAGTAAAGAGTGGATGTTCTTTTATAGAATTTGCAAAATATAGTGGATTACCACTTAGCCCCTTAGCCAAAGTACACAACTACCCCTCCTTAATTCATGCTACACCTTTCCTTTTTCCTAAACTAAAACCCTTCCTTCTTTCCAAAGCAAATACATGCCAACCCATGTGCACATCATTTCCATGCACACAAATTTATGTACTTTTGTCTTATATTTTGTGTTTTGTGTGTATATATATATCTGTGTGTGTGCACACGCGTGCGCATATAAAAATAAGAAAATTTGTATATGAATGTTTGTTTATTGCTCACGACCAAATAAAAAATTAAAAATAATAATATAATGTTATTAAATGATTTTAATTATTTAAAGCCTATATTTAAATGGTTTAATATCATATAATGTATGATTTAAATTTTATAAAATATATTTATGTCTAAAATGCTTTTGGCTTTAAAAAAAGGATTTTTTTGTATTTATATTAATTATTTATTTAATTTAAACAGATTATACATATTATACACACACACAGATATATATATATATATATTTATTTATTTACAAATAAAAAAATCAATAAAAATAAATTTCCTGTAAAATTTTGTTCAAAATATTTTACAATTTTTACTTCCGAAAAAAAATTAATTTTTTTTATAAAATTATGTACTGATTTTAAATAATAAAATAATTGTTTATTATTAAAAATTACAGACACAAAAATTATCTGGGCCAAAAACAATATTGTAAGTATATTTTTATATATTTTTATTATTATTAATTTCATCAATATATAGTATAATTAATTGTGTGTTTATATATATAATATAAGTTATCTTTTAAAAAAAATTGAATTTCATATCATAATTAAAATTATTTTATAAACTAATATTTAAATAATTTTGCGATTTAACAATATTTATAATTATATATATATGTATATATATAAATTTCATAAATGCTTTATATAAATCATTTACAATTAATTCGTTATCATATATATAATTATATTTATATACATATTTTACTTGTATTATATTTTGATGCATATATGTATCTATTTAGATAATATATTTGTATTCATGAGGGGCTAACATGTCCATTGTGGTGTAAATATCATCATCTATATACGGGCATGTCAAAACATATACACTCTATTATGTTGCATGTGCACATACACACAAATGTGTATATTATACACATATGTATGTTATTTGGTACAAACTATAAAAATAAAACATTATTTATCAATTAAATAAAATTTAGATTTTATTTAAATAATATTTAGAAAAGTTCTAAATAAATTTTGACTACAAAGGCCCATTAAAGATCCAAAAGTGGATTTTTTTGAAATTTACCTATTTACCCCGCTATGTGCTGGCCCAATTCCAATAATCCATTTCTCTTACTGCAACTAATTTACAATTGAGAGTTTTAGATCAAATATCTTGAACTCAAGAAATGGATCTAGAGAATGCATTTTTTATAAGAAAAATACATTTAAAATAGAAATCATATTTCTTGTTTCCTATTAAACGCTTACAAATATTTTAACCAATTGTGTTTATGATGTCTTTTCAGAAAGTAGAAGTGACCATTCACTCTCTTCGTCCCAATCATACCAACAATATTACCATTCTCAAACTTTCGTTTTCTCTTTCAAAATGTCATGCCACTCAAAAGAGAAAACCTTTTCTTCAAGGCTTCACCAAATTTTTTTTAAAATGCATTCGATCATTCTTAACATTTTAAGGATATCAAATAAGTTGTACTTAAGTAAACAGATCAAAACTGACATTTCAATGATTGAAATCTTAGGTATGTCTTGTAGTTCTTGGTTAGTGTTGATTCTAACACAACGAGATCCTTATTGTATTCAATTATATTGAACAAATGGTCTTGCACTATGGTTTACTTTCTCATTTCGAATGAAACATTTTCATCGAGAGTTTGTATATTACAAACAAGATAGTTCACCATACAACTTTTGTATATGATCGAACGTAGATCAAATATTCATACTCATGTATTGTTTTAGAGTTCAAAACTCATAGAAGATAGTACACAATCACAGATAAATTAACACTTAAGTGCCAAGGCATGAATGCTTTTAATGATTGTATAAATTACCTCTTGCATGGGCCTTGAAGCAATAACATTCGAAAAGGTTTATTCATAAGTATATTTCATATTTTTTCATCAATTGTTAATTCAATTCGTAGTATATTTTAATCGATAAACAATTTTATAAACTATATTAACTATGTAAATTTATTTTAGTAGACTATTTTCATATCACGTATATTCTTATACTTATTAGATTAGTTTATTATATTTATCCAATAAGACTCCCATTGAATTCCGCATCTCTCAAATACACCAAAAGAAATACGGGAATTTCATAAATTCCTTCAGTGGGTGTTAAGACCCATTTATCATGTTACTACCACAACCTTGTGGGTGCTTAACATATTATAGTCTCCATAAACGGTAAGTAATACTTTACTAATTATATCTCATATATAACTCCTAACATACTTTTACTATGCTCTTGATCATCTTAATGACCTTGAGGTGCTCAACAAATCACATTGTACATTAGCCTTCCTAAACCCATCATTTTACGATATCTTACGAGGAATTATGTCACCCTTGAGAGTGCTCAACAAAATCACATAATATTCTTATTTATCTAGGGATAATACAAAAATCACTTTAGATATTCTATGGCAGGAGGGTGCTCAACAACCATATGTGTATAAAGTACTTTATTTATATTATAAATGATGAAGAGCATTTTTATTTTAAATTCATAATTCAAAATAATTTTTATAGAGTATTATCAACTATTTAAGAGAGATAAGTATAACTCATGGTATCATATATCTTTATATACATTCAATATATACTCCATTAAGTCTTATTAGTTTTAATTTATTTAACCTCCGATTTTCCTTATACTTATAATATATATATATATTATAACATTTAAATTTATTAAGTTATATATATATATGTCACATATAATATATACATAAATACATATATATATATATTATAACATTTTAAATTCATTAAGTTATATATGTCCTTTATTAATTAAATAATTTAATTAATTATAAATATAACACTTATATTTATATAAATTTAAAACAATTTTAAATTTATTTAATTATAACCTTTACGAATACAGGTTTAAAAACAATTTTAAACTATATTAATTACTCGTATAAATTTTAACTTTTAAAATAACTATTTTAAAATAATTTATTTATAACTGTTATACATTTAGATTTGAATTTAAACCAAAAATTTTTAAATTCAAATTTTACGTTATACAAATATGTTTATTTGAATCAACCTTAAGACATAAAACATTTTTGAATCTTCACAAAGGGTAGGAGATCGGGAGGTTTTCCATTCATAATAATGTTCCTTAACCATAGTAACCTTCTCTTTAATTAAACACTCTTTCCTTAGAAACTCGTCTAATTGGTTTTTCCAAGAGACTTCCCTACATGTTGGTTAATTATTACATAAACACAATGCAGATTCTAATACCATTTTTGGATCATGTGCATTTACAGCGGGGTTAAAAGTATGATTTTGTGTGAATACTAAGATTGGAATGACAAAAATGGTGGAAATTTGAGATATTCTCTGATCTAAACTGGGTGAGTTGGCTTGTGCGAGAAAGATGAAGGTATTTAAAGTGACAAAGACTTTGCCATTTTAAATATAAACCACATACACAAACCGTTTTACATCGAAATGATAAAAGAACAAATATTTGTGTTTTATATGTTTGTGATTTTTTTATAAGCTAAATGTGGCCGATCCTTCTTTGGGTGCACGAGGAGTGAAAAAATGAAATTGAATTGAACGGTTTTTGGGAATGGTCTAATTGTAGAATCGAAAAATTGAAAGATTGAAGAGATCGTTGTAATCGATGATTCAATTTTCATTTTCTACTGTGCAAAAACCTCATCTCCTTTGCATTGATTGTTTAGCCCAATCTATAGCCCAGCCTTCAAATAACATTTGACATCCCAAAATATCCCTAGAATAATTCATTTTTAAATCTCCTTCACCTCCAATCATGGTAGGTCCTTTCTGCTTTGCTTGCTGTCTGGTAATAGTCATGATCAGAAATATGCTCATGTGGTGAAATAATGGAGAATGAGTTGTAGTTAGATATGTTTATGTTTGAACAAGAGAGGTTAAGAAATTGCAAGAAGTATCGAAAATTGGTGGATAAGTTGAAGGTTTCAGGAATAAGAAAGATCAAAGTAAAAAAGAAAAGAAAAGGAACATGCACACGGAATTGACAACAAATATAGCAAAATAAAGTTAAGGTTTATTCATTAAATCATAACTTGTACACTCCCAAACCAATCAACCAACATGTTTATATATACACTGATCTACAACGGTCATAAACTCATGAGCAACCCTAGTCTAAACTTAACCCCTAGACATAGTCAATCAAACAACTATAGTTACAAAAACTACTGCTCATGCCTATGCATGCTTGTGCATGTGCACAGATGCACACTTGCTATCTCGCATTGCCTTTACTTGCAGGGTTCAAACATCTAACCCATGGCAGCCTTATTACCATCAACTTCACCTCTAATGATCTTTGGCACCCACTCTGATGAACTCTGGTCGAAACCCTAAAGTCTGTAAATTTCATCACCTTGTTCTCCTGAAGCTAACGCCTGGGCCTAACATCTCCCTCTCCATTAAAAAATAGACCTTGTCCCAAGGTCCAAAGTTGGAAACTTCTTAACTACCTACCAATACTCCTCCCATGTAGCATCATCCTTATCTAACTCCTTCCATTTCACCAGAATTTGCACCATTGATTTGTTGTTGATGGGGACAATTCTCTTATCAATTTTCTTCCCAAATCTCTAAATAACTTCTCTACATAAGATGGCATATCATCTAGAATGATCACACCAGACCCTAGCCTTTTCTTTAGTTGAGAGACAAGAAAACGGAGTGGATTTTTACCCATTGTGGCAACTTCAATTTATAAGATACCTCTCCAACCTTATTCGCTACTTCATAGGGTCCATAAAGCTTTGGCAAGAGCTTGTGTGTCTTTTGAGTTCGAGCCGATAATTGCCTATAGGATTGTAGTTTAAGGCAAACCCAATCTCCAACCTTGAAACTCCTTTATGTCCTCTTCATATCAGCATACTTCTTCATTCTTTCTCTTGCAAGTATCAAGCTATCTTTCAGGAATTGGAGGACTGGATCTTTGAAGAATAATTCATCTTCTAGTTGATGAATTTTAGCTGTGTTGAGCACATAAGTAAGCAATGTGGGAGGGGTGATGCCATAAATTGCTTGAAAAGATGTCATTTTTGTAGAAGATTTCCAAGTACCGTTGTACCAATATTCTATAAGAGTCGGCCACTTAGACCACTCGGAAGGTTTATGGCAAACAAAACATCTTAAGTACCCTTCCAAAATCCTATTTGTGATCTCTGATTTCCCATCAGTTAGGGGGTGGTAAGATGAACTCAACTTCAAAGAACCGCCTTGTAACTTGAAGAGTTCTTGCCAAAATGTGCTGGTGAAAAGAGTGTCTCTATCACTGATGATGGAAGAAGGCATACCATGAAGTTTAAATAACCCATTGAAGAAAACCTGAGCCGCTTCTTTTGCTATGTATGGTGTGCTTATGGGAAAAAATGAGCATATTTAGGCAACCTATCAATAACAACATATATATAATGGTAAATTTTTGGATTTTAGGAAGGCAAGTAATGAAATCCATGGCAATATCAACCCATATTCTCTCTAGTATACGTAGAGGCTGTAGTAAGCCTGATATATTGATGTTTTCACCCTTGCTCCTTTGACACACTTCACATTCTTTAACAAATCTCTCAATGTTTCTCTACATTTTTTCCAATAAAATACTGCCTTGATTCTCTTTATTGTACCCTTAATGCTAGAATGACCATTGAAGGGGGTTGAATGGAATTCATTGATAAGTATTTTGGATAGTTCAGAATTGTAATGGTCTATAAGTATTCTCCCTTTATGAAATAGGAATCCATCAACTAGCTTGTATTTGCAGGTACTTGAGTCTCCTGCTTCTATCTTTTTCTTTATCGCAACATATAAAGGTGAATTAATCAGTGTATTTTTAGCTCATGTAACCATGTAGATTGCACTTGAAAGAGAACCATGCATTGTTTGAAATTTCATCTTTTCTAGACAAAGAATCTACTACCAAATTTTCTTTACCACTTTTATATTCTACTTTATGATCAAAGCCTTGTAGTTTAGCAAGCCACTTCCCTTGTATACTAGTGTGTAGTCTCTGAGTTAGGAGATATTTCAAGCTTTGAGGATCGGTTCTTATAATGAATTTCCTTCCTAGCAAATATTTTGACCACTTCTTTATTGCCAAAATCAAAGCAAGAAGCTCCTTTTCATAAGTTGAAAGGTTAAATTCCTGCCATGCAAAGCTTTACTTAAGAATGCAATAGGCTTATTTTCTTGTAAGAGAACAACCCATATACCTACTCCACTAGCATCACACTCTATAATGAAGGCTTGCTGAAATTTGTCATGGTGAGTACTGGTGGAGACATGAGACATTGTTTTAATTTTTCAAAAGCCCGAGTTGCCTTTTCACTCCAAAAAAAAGAATCTTTCTTCAATAAATCAGTTAATGGTTTAGCAATTATTCAATAGTGTTTTATAAATTTTCTATAGCACCCAGTCAAGCCTAGGAATCCTCTTAATGCCTTACGTATAGAGGGCTTGGGCCAGTCCTTGATAGCTTGCACCTTGATGTTGTCCATTGCTATTCCTTCTGTTGAAATCACATGTCCCAAATATTCAATTATTTCCTTAGCAAAAGTTCATTTTGAAAGATTTATCATGAAATGATTTTCCTCAGTACCTACAAAGCAACCCTAATATGCTCTAGATGCTCAAGCATGGCTTGGCTATAAATTAGTATATCATCAAAAAATACTAAAATAAATTACGACACCCCACCTCTATACTCATACTATCTAAGAGTATTACTGAATAATACTATCAGATAATACAGAGAATAAGGCTATATGGGGTACACACATGAATATTTATTTAGACTAACACTGGTATGTATTAAAATATCAAATGTATAACTCAGCCATACGTACACAGTATCAGTACAAAGCAATAAACATGTGTGCCTCTAGGACAGAACAATATATAATATAATGCATTACAGAGAACATAGAGTTACCCGCAATGATAAATATTTAATATATATATAATACAATAATGTCATAAGATGCAAGACATTTCTAAAATCAAATATCTTAATCTCAATATGATATAATGAATAATCAATATACTCAGTAATAAAGTTACAGTGAATTAATGTCTTTTAAATATCATGCAACATCCTAATAAGTCTCCTCCAAGCCCACTAAATCAAATGTTGGTCAAGTCATCCCTGTACCTGAAATGTCTCAGACTGACCCAAGTAGTATAAAATAACACACGGGTCAGACTATGTCTAATCATGGATCACAATTAAGGGTAACGGTGTGTACTGGAAATAACAATATGATATCATAATCAAAGATACTCAAATCATCAACCAACATGTCAAGATAGATAAATACGTCTAAAAATGTATGTCTGGAATATTATATAATACAATGGATATCTATAAAGGCATCATACCTTACAAATAACTCAAATTCATATGAAACAATCAACATTAATATCAAAAATATCATCACCCATATAGAAATACAACGAATCAGAAATCACATAATCAATACAAATGGGTGAATCATATGCATCTAGAAATCGTCATCAAATCCAAAAATAATCAGTAATAAGACATCCTCAAGTGAAGTCGAGTAGTAATAAAACAATGCCCACTATCTCTCTTAATCTCATATTATAAAATACCAATATCAAATTGATAAAATCAAAAAGAAAGATTTGAGCCAGCTCATAACAATGCTGCAATGTGCAAAATCATATATCTCGACCCATAACCCTTAGTGAGGCGAAACTCTCGATTGAAAGGTCCTAAGATATTGAAACAACAAATCGATAATAAGTAGGCCATCTGCCTAAGAAGGATACTGGGTTGATAATACTTTGGGTACAGTCTCAGGTATAATCTCATCCATACATAATACATGTCTATCTACTATCCACACACATACACCCACACTAAAACCAGACGGGAGACTGATAGCATGTCTGCTAGCTCCAAGAGCTACACATGGCCTATATAACATGACTCCTATAGTCATTGATTACCATTACCTCTCCCATCTCGGTATCATGACGATGATCCACCATAGGCTTGACAACACATAACTTCTTCGGCCACGACTACCGACATGTGCCCTTATGGTAACTGACAGCTGGCCTATGCGACACAAGGGCAACCTACTACTAATCTCGTGATGTGCATCGAATATCAGAAACGACAACGGTGTCGTGGATCTGGGGAACGACCCCACGATCAAGCCGTCAGGGTGAATACTAGCCAATCTAGTTCACTCCCGAAATATAAAGGTAGTCGGACAAGGTAGACTACCATATAGTGTACACAAATTATATGGCTAACAAGTAGCCTCCATACGTGCTCACCACATCGAGTCACACACACCACGTACCCTTGTATGAGTATTATCCATGAGCAAAGAATAATTGAATAAATAACACAACGACGTCCCATACAACCACATGTTACTAGTCCATTTATTAAATGCTCACACATCACACTCACTCCTTCGATATTTTATATAACGAATGCAAAGAATAATCAGAAAAAATAACCAAATGCCCCATCCCAAATGGTATTGCCAATCCATTTATTAATTTTTTATCTTTGTTTGCATTTATAATAACAATTACTTTTATTTAAACACAACAACAAATAACAAATGATAACAATCAAATATTATCATTCACTAACAACCAAATACACCATATATAACTATAATAATTCCTGAAAAATTATTCCTTTATATATAAATATAATTTAGGTAAAATTATTTCATTTACCCAATTTCAAAACCAAAATCATTTATATATATCATTAACAAATATGTGCTTATATATATGCACTCAACTTATCCTAGGGTGCTACTGACTCTATCTATAATGAGTACCCAACCTAAGCCTAAAAATTTGCTAAACCTAAGCTCTGATACCATGTGTGACAAATGGAGATTTTCGACCCTCGAAGATCGACACTAATACATCCACGGTATTCATGTGCCGCATATCCAAGTGCCGGAAAAACCGATCGTTATGGGGAAGAAAAAGAAAGAAGAAGAGAAAGAAACTAAAAACAAACACATAATCTCACAATCGCAGCGGAACAACATACAATATAATATCAATGAGCTTTACAAAAGAGAAACTATAATCTTTAATATACTTACATCAATCAGAGTACACAATCAAATCAAAATCATCAGTCTGGACAGTTATAATAACCTATCATCACAAATGTTGATAATTTAAAACAACAATGCGGTGGAAAATAAACATATACGTGGAATATGACCAAAAGACTTCCAGCTCGTCTACTGAAGCTCCAAAGCACCAAATCTGAATCTATAAATATGCTCGGTTTGACCCGAGCATTGAAAGGGAAGAACGTCCGGATCAGTTTGGTAAACTAGCGTGAGAAAACACATCTCAAATTTATTTTAAAGTTATAAAACTTTCTTTATCAGAAACAAAGGTATCTCATAAGACCACGTCCACACATAAACATAGACGGGTTTTTACCTTACGATAACAAAAACATTTCATATCAAATCATTTGATATTATACCAGTGTCTAGTATTCAAATAATAATAATCATAGTAGAAATTGTTACATTATTAAATTCTAGCATACTAGCCACAAAGTGGGTTCTACAAACAAAATGGCAGGCACGTAGTGGAGAATGGATTCCATACAAATGACAAGGTAAGGGACTACCTTTCGACAATACATCTTTAGAAAAATATACCTATGGTCCAAATACTGAACTCCTGAACCAACACAGAACCAGCCTACCCCTTCCTGGACAGTACCGAATATGACATCACCTCGGTCGTTCCCGACCTATCCGTGGCTACAACATACAAATACTCGACATATAAAGGGTAGTCTAGAAAGGTGATGACCATATCCTTATGGGAGCGACCCACATAGCCCTACAGCTTCTACCATGTTTCTATCATTTCCGGATGATTAGGCATAAGGTAACGATTACCTTTCACAAAGCACATTCCACTTTGAATGCCACATTGCCATTCCTTCGATCACTATTGACTTTCACGAACATATAACCTCTGAGCTCGTATATCTCAGAGATGGGTGTTAAGCTAAGAGAAGTTGCCTTCTCCACCACCAAACAGATGTATGTTTGTAAAAGTCAACGATGTAATCTTAGAAATGCAATGCCATACATCCATCCATACAATTTGTCCAGGAACAGGACAAACTAAAGGCACCCTCCTACCACATCCTGTCGGGAATCATCCCTAGGATTAGTAGTGAGATGTCCTTGCATATCGTTGATTTTCATAACAAAGCACTGCTGCCACCATAAATATATGATATGGTAAATTTCACCTCGAGGGACTAGTAGCAAGTAGCCCTTCATCATGAAGATCTCCGTCTTCAAAAGCATAATCATAAACTTGCACTTTCGAACGCATACATTGGTCCATAGTGGTTCTCGAATAAATCCGACCCCGGTCTCTCCAAACCAACGATGATAAAAAGGCCAAATTTGATAGTCGGTTATTCAACTATCAAAGCAACAAACAATATCTAGCACATAAGCAGTCACTAGGCCCATTTAATTAACCTTTTATTAATTAAATCAATTTTCAAATATTTACTTCAAATTATCTTTAAAAATATATATCTTCAAAACCATTTCAATCTTTTAATACTGGAAAAACATTCTCATATACTTATATCAACGGTATAAGTATATTCACAAATCAATTCATTTTCAACACTTAGAAAATATCTCCATATACTTAAATTCGTAATAAGTATATTTACAAATCATTTAAGGAAAGCTTCATATTTTCCAAAACATGCTTTATTGGGTAAAAACGAATGTTGCCTAAAACATCGTTACGACAACCCAAAAACATAGTATATCGATTTAATTTATATATATATATATATAAATCCTGTATACTATATAAAACATTTTCTTTCAGAAATTATTTACCATAACAACAGTGTTATAGTACATGCCTTCCATACTTACCCGAAAACGTTTATTACAACAATAAATGTAGAAATCTATGTTTTCGATACATACCACATTTTAAATCATTTTTCAAAACCATTAAATTCCATTTGGAATTATTACTTTCAAAACTTCGCTTTTAAAGGTTATCACTTTAAAACCATTGACTTCATCAAAAATATTATTTTCAAAACAATCCTTCGTAAGATTGTTAAACTCTTAAAACTCAAATATATTTCCTTTATATAAAAATCCATATTTAAACCTCAACATAAATCATTTCCATGTTTATAAAAAAACCATGTTCATATATCTCCTTGCTATTTTATAAAACTTCTATTTTATAAAACCACTTTATTTATAAATTCTATTTATAACTCATTCTTTTATAAAAATTCATTTACTATCAAAATCAATTTATAAATCCATTTCTTTATAAATCTAATTTATTTATAAAAATTCATTTATAAATCCATTTACCAAATACTTTTCAAATCCATTTACAAAATATGTTTCAAATCCATTTACAAAATATTTACAAATTCCGATTATAGATCTATTTCTTTATTTATAAAATATTGCTTTTAAAAATCCTTACTAAATATTCAAAAATCTCTATATAAAAATATTTCACCAAAACCATATTTTTATAACATCAAAAATCATACTTTATATCTATTAAAAATAAATCCATTCCTTTTAATAATTTAAAAATCATTGAAGCATATATACTTCCAAAATTACCTTGAAAATCATTTCAATTCAAAATCACTATTTTATAATATTTGAAAATACTAAAAATATGGTCCAGTGCTACCATAGCACTAAATAAGCAAAGTAAATTCATGTCATCAAATATGGCATCCAACGCAACATATATCAAAATATATGAAAAATAAAATCAACAACATGAGGAATCCTATTGGATCCCTCCAACCTGTCCCCCTGCATCAAATACAGCATATAATCAAATAATATAAACATCAACTGCTTCGAGGCGCGATTCGTATACAAAGGGTCATCCGCTCATACACGAGAACGTATAATGTCGCATCCGCTCCAAAGGCGGGAATATATCCAAACCAACTAACAAATATAGTATATCATCCAAACAAGTAACAAACAATATAAATAAAACTATTCATACTTATATAAAAATATAAGCAGGCCAGAGATGTGAGTTTACACACAAAAATGCCAGAAATCGCCAAAGCACTCTTATTTGAATTAAAATTGAACAGTCAACCCAAAATTTCTGTTAGGTCGAATTTGTCCAATCCAACCCCGTAGCATAGTACTTGCTAATACGAACGTAACACAACTTATCGCGCTCGACACCGACCTCGTACGAGAAAGTTATGAATTAATAAACATTTGATATCATTAAATTTAATTAACGTAAATTAAAATAAGTTTTAAAACTTCAACTTTCTTCTTACTTCCGCTGTTCAAGCGCGCGTTTGTTTTCTAGGACGAGCTTCGTTCTTTTTTTTTGAAATCCACGAACGTTGTTCCAACCACCAACGCCGCCGACCGCCGCTATCGCCTCGCCCTCCACCACGCTTGCACCGCCTACCCTGAACCACCATGCGTGCACATGAATCAAAGTGAGAAACCCATATAGCTACTCGTGGTTGCATGAGTTTTGCCACGACGATACAACCATTGAATAGCATCGTATCGATGTGCTCTACGTTTTCCTAGTTGAAGTCGTTGGCTAATTTGGCCCCTAGTGGCTCCGATCAACCACGGCCGTTGGATAGTTAAGTTTTAACGGCGGCTGAAATTTATTTTAGGGTTAGGTTTTGCAAATGGAAGAAAGTCGAGGGCTATTTATAGAAAATTTTCCAAAGTACTATTCATCCATGAAAATTTTGAACTCCAAACGAAGCGCACCGCCTGGCGTTTTATATGTTGTACTCCTATTCCGAACACAATGGAATATATATATATAAAGCCAATTCCATCATATTCAGAAGATAACTTTTAGAATCAAATTATTTTAATTAAAATTCCTTTAACTAATTTCTCCGCGTTTCGAACTCGCACGACCAAACGATACGTCCGATCGTCACGAAATTCGATGGCATATAATAATTTACTATTAAGGATCCAAGAAACTGGTTTCATCGAAATCTGAGACAGTGCCATAAAAGGCTATTTTTACACGTTAATTAAAACGAGAAATTTCCAAAATCAATTTAATTACTTTTAAAACTCAAATTAAAAGTTTATTATCTCCATTTTTATTCAAATAGATTTGAAATCAACTTTAGAAATCATTTTCATTCATATTAAATTCAAGATTTCATTATTTAAACAATTTCAAATATTAAATTTAACAATTTAATTATCAAATAAATCACTATATTTGAAATATAAGTAATTTAACTTATAAAATTAACTTTTCAATATTTAAGATCGATTAAATATTCTAAAATCAAATGACTGAAATTTTGGATCGTTACAGCTTGCGTGAGAGTGATAAGGTGATGAGAGATAATTCTAGAAAATAGTTTTTGTTAGAGCTTCATGGGCCTGGGACTAAAACATAAATAAGTGAACAAAAATATGTTTTTATTTTCTTCTCTTTTACTCTTTAAAACAAAAGTCAATTTAATTTAAATAAATACAAATTTTCATTTCAAGTTCCAAATTCAATATTATATTTTCTCAATATAAATTCTTTTTATTATATAATTTTGAAACCTATTTTCAAATAACTTCCCATATTCTAATTTAGTCGTTTAATTTACTATTATTAACGTTAATTAATTATTACTTAAAATCGGGTTGTTCCATAAATATTATTAAGTAGGGTTTGAAAACTATATTCATTAATGATTGAATAGTAGACGGGCCATTTACAAGCCCAAAAGGCATCACCATGAATTTATAGCGGTCATCATGTGTTTTAAGAGTTGTTATATGTATGTTTTCCTCATGTACTCTTATTTGATGATAACCTGATCTCAAATCCAACTGTAGTAAAATATTTAGCACCAAATAAATCATCAAATAAATCATCTACTAAGGGTATAGGAAACTTATCTTTGATGGTGATGCTATTCAGCCCTCTATACTCTATGCAAAACCTCCAAGAACCATCTTTTTTCCTTACCATGAAAACTGGTGATGAATAAGCACTAAAGTAATGCCTAATAATTCCAGAACTAAACATGTCTTGAATGATATTTTCTAATTCATTTTTAATGTGATGTGAGTACCTATAGGGTTTGAGGCAGATAGGTTTAGTCCCTTGCAAGAGTGGAATTTTGTGGTCCTTAGGCCTTTTGGGAGGTAATTTATTGAGAGGGGTGAGTACTTTAGGGAATTTATCAAGAATGTCCTTAACTGCTTCAGGAATTTCAGTGCTTTCTCCTGTGACTAGTTGTGTACATAGCATCATAGTAAGTTGGCCTTGTACACAACCCTTTTTAATTGTCTTATAGTCAAAAATATTCACCCTTTCTGGTTAAATGCCTTGCCACATATAATGTTTTCCTTTGTACTTGAATTTGACATGAAGTTTTGTAAATTTTAGGGTTACCTCACCTAGGGTTCTCATCCATTGAGGACCTAGCACTAGTTGACAACCATCCAGAGGCAACAATAATAGGTCAATAGGCATGTAGCAGTTTTGACACTTCAATAAGACTTGGTTACACACCCTAGACCCTTGTTTCTCACCATTTACTATCATTACCTCAAATAATTTAGAATCATCTACCTTCAATTCAATTTTCTTGGCTAATCTATAAAATTATGAGTGGAGCCAGAATCAATGAGTACTTGCACAGGTTTGCCATGAATTAACCCACGGACTTCGATAGTATGTAGGGAAGGGATGCCATACATAGCATGAAAGGTGATGGACGGGTTTGTTACTTCCTCAACAAGTTCTGGGAATTCATCACTGCAGTTTTCATCATCCTTCACTTTTTCATTCTCACTGTCTAACTCCATAACTCCCTCAAGAATGTATACTTGCTTATTCTTGCATTGACGACCTACATGCCACTTCTCATTGCAACCATAACATAAATTATTTTTTCTTTTCTCCAAGATTTCTTCTAGAGACAAGCCTCTACTTCTAGCAAATCCCTCTAGTGCTTGGCTTTTGTTTGAGTTAAGTGGTGGCAAAGTTGGTCCAGGGTTTCTTGAAGGTGGGTTCTTGACAAGGGAAATTTGTGAAGGTAAGAAGGATTTAATAAATCTTCTGGTGTCAACCCATTTATTATCAAAAATCTTTGCAAAAGCCACTTCTTCTTTAATGTTCTTAGGTTTAGAAGCCTCAACATCGTATCCGATCTCCTCTTTCAAGCCATCCATGAATTTATCAAAGACATGGTCAGTGTGTAAATAGTCTAAGTGGCCTTGTAGTTGCTCAAATTTAGTCAGGTAGGCTTAAATAGTAGTGAGTTGTTTAAGGTTGGCGAAAGCTCCAAAGAGTTTCCTTAATTCAGGGGGTGCAAATCTCACTATAATTTCTTCTCTTAATACCTTTCGGTTCTTATGGTTTCTGACATTCTTGACCAGCCATTTATACCATTGTTGAGCATCTTCTTTGAGGTGAAATGAATAAGTGGGTACCCATTCTATTTCTGGTGCATAATGATATTTGAATAGTTGTTCAACTTGCCCTAGCCAATCAATCACAGTACGGTCACCAAAATAGGTAGGGAATTCAAGTTTGATTGTCATGTGTTGCATCAATCTAGAGTCTAGTAGAACGTTGGGTTATGGTCTTGAATTGGATGCTAGGGTTTGGTCATTAGGGTGGAGTATTTCTATTGAGTTTTTAGTGTGTTTTCTATCAAAAGGAGGTACATAAGGTGGGTTTCTTAAAGCATGCAGTGGTTCTTGAAAGGCTACAGTAGGTGAGTTTCAGTTGCTCTTCATTTCTTGCATTAAAGATTCTAAAGTTGCAGATATAAGGTCGATCTTCTCATTCAATTCTTGAGATCTTTCCTAAAGAGTTTGGTGTAGTTCTTGGTGCGAATTGTGAAGTTCTTGCTAGGCTTCTTGTAGTTGAGTTAAGGTATGGTTGGTCCTTTCATTGATATGTTCATGTCTAGCCCATAGTTCATCTTCATCTTCAAGTGCAGGCATAGATAGGTTGCTTTCATCTTGATTGCTTGCCTCAGGATTAGATGGTTGAGGAGATGCTGGATCTTGATGAACATCCTACTCTGATACCAAAATGGTATGCCCTTTCTGCTTTTCTTGCTGTTTGGTAATAATCATGATCAGAAATATGCTTGTGTGATGAAATAATGGAGAATGAATGGTGGTTTGATGTGTATGTTGAAGAAGAGATGTTAAGAAATTGCAAGAAGTATTGAAAGTCGATGGATAGCTTGAAGGTTTCGGGAACAAGAAAGATCAAAGCAAATAAGAAAAGAAAACGAATATGCACACAGAATTGCATAACAAATATAGCAAAATAAACTTAGGGTTTATTCATTAAATCATAACTTGTACACTCCCAAATCCATCAACCGGCATGTGTGTATATACTCTGATTTACAACGGTCATAAACTCATGAGCAGCCCTCGTCTAAACTTAACCTTAAGACTTAGTCAATCAAACAACTATAGTTATAAAAACTGCTACTCATGACTATGCATGCTTATGCACGTGCACACATGCAGACTTGCTATCTCACGTTGCCTTCACTTGCAGTCTTCAAACATCTGATCCATGGCCACCTTGTTACCACCAACTTCACCTCTGATGATCTTTGGCATCCACTCTGATGAACTCTGGTCGGAATCCCGAAGTCTACAAATTTCACCACCTTGTTCTCCTGAAGTTAATGCATGGGCATAATAAATCGCCATCCGAAACCATAGGCGAAAATATCATAAAAAAGAACCCTTAATATCAAACAGATGAACAAAACTTGAGAGAGAGACCGAGATAAGCACAGTGAAATGTGGGATCACGATCAATACCGAGAGTATAGGCGCAGCGGTAATGAAAAACGCCACCATCAGGATAGTGACTCTTCAATCAATAACAATAGAGATAGGGTACATTATTCTTCCACAAAAATGAAAGAGCACGACCATAGTTTTGACGATTACAATAATGATGAAATTGTAGATGAGTAGTATAGGAAGAAGAGGAAAGGTGAATTTGAGGAGAGCGATGAGTAGTATAGGAAGAAGAGGAAAGGGAGGAGTTCGGCGATAATTTACAGAAATGGGAGAGCAAAAAGAATTTAAAGATGAAAGAAGATCCCGAGATGATAAAGTTAAAAGAAGATTTGGGTAATGAAGCAGAAGTTAAGAGGGTGAAGGACAAATATGTTAATGCTGATAAGAGCAACGAGTCCTGTAACAACCCGGTATTTTTAGCCATTCGCAGCCGCACATGTCGGACTTGAATTGCTCAAAATACTGCATTGTAAATAAATTTGGAGCAAATGAAATACAAATCACAGAATCACAGACACAGAACAAATAGAATACCTCGCAGCGGAATATAAAATACATAGTAGTTCATGAAGCTACTACGGCAGAGTCTCAAACCAAATACATAATACAGTCTGAAAACAACATAATAGAAATCCCAAATACATAGAAGTTCACTAATACATGAGATAAACTAGAACAGCTGAAACAGAAAGTAGATATAAATGTAGATAAGAAGAAACTCCAGCAAAGACCAGCTCCAGAAAGAAAATCCAAAGCTGTGAATACTCAGGCTGACCCGAGCGTAAAGTAAAACACAAAACACTTGAGTCAGGACAATATATACTTATATAATGTAAACCAACTCAAGTGAACTGTAACAGTAATGCACAATAACTTAAAGGATGCTTGGGATTGCCCATTCTTTAAGAATTAGTTAAACTATAAATTAAATACATCCCGTAGTTAAAATTTCAAAATGGTAATTTATACTTTGAAATCAAATATCATTTCAAATTTCAATATCATTAAAAATCCATTTCAAAATATCATATTTGCCAAACCACATTCATTTATTTAAAATACCATTTCAACACACATTCAAATAGTTTATATTTCAAAACAAATTACTTCATTTAAATCATAAAAATGAAGTTATTTTATTTAATAATTAAATTATTAAATTTCCAAAATTTTTAATCTTTCAAAGTTCATTTATTCACTTAAATTTATCAAAACAATGAAAATTCACCTTTCGTAGCATTTGGAAAATGCTACAGAAAGTTACATTCCAAACAGTTCAATTTAACAAAAGACAGCATTAAAAATGCTGTATACATTAGTTCAAATAAAACTTTAGTTAAATTCAACAATTATAGCACTTACAAAGTGTTATAATATCCCTTTATTAAAATTTAGCGATTTGGTTCATTTATATCAACTACAGCATTACAAAATGTTGTAATATCATTTACATTAGAAATAATAGCATTTCAAAAATGCAATTAATTAACTTCAAATATTCAATATAATTTCACAAACAATTATATTTTTATTTAAAACAGTTTTAACTTATAAAATCACATATTTTCACTTTTATAACCATCATTCAAATACCCTTATATTCATGATTTTATAAAGTTAAATTACCACTCAAAAATCAATATTTAATAATAATTCACTTATTAAATTCCACCATTAAATTTCAATTCATATAATTAAATTTTAACTAAACATTTAAGCTTAAATTTTCAAATATAACTTAATTTCATTTTTATTTACATAACTTAAAATTCACTTTTAAGCCAAATTCACAAATTTCCAATTTTAGTTATATTTCAAAATTTCAACTTAAATATTCATTCATTTCACATTTTAACTTTATTCAAAAATCATTAATATATTATAAAATCATTTTAAATTCATTTTTCCAAATTATCATAAATTTATCATATTTTCATAATTACTTTAAATTCCATTTAAAAATTAAATCAAAATTTCCAAAGTAACTCACATTCAAATTTTCTAACCTTTCCATAATTTATTTCACTTATAAATTTTCAGAAAATCAATAATACTTTACAAAAATCATTTTTAATTAAGTTTAAATCAAAATATTATAATCTTTACATTTCTAAAATATTTTAAAATTTTTAGAAAAACATATTTTAACAACGGGTCTGTATTTCATTTCTAACCTAGGTAAAGTGATACGGGTAATATATCATTTCAACCCGTAATTTACAAAGAAAACCCGGGTTTGATCATTTCAAACCCGCAATCCCAAGTAAATGAAAATAATTGAAAATCATTCAGGCCTATCATTTCAGCACATAACGATTTTCTCCTATTCTAAAGTCCGTTCGGGTATGTATCATTTCAACCCATAGTGATTCTAATCTAAAGGGAACTTGCAGTGTGATAAACTGATAAAAATAATAGAACAACATAATATAACAATAATATATAATATAACAGGTGTTTAAGCATGGGTGAACATCATAAAATCATAACATAGCAAGTGTAACATGATAATGCATTTTACAGATTCAAAAGGGGTCAATTCACTAGTTATATATGTACATATTGTCTGGTGAGAATAACTCACTTGTATAAGCTGGAGATGACAACCAAATACCCAAAACAAAGATCTTCAAAGGCACGAAAGCATGACAACGATTCGAAATGAGGGAGAGCCAAAGTTATTTGTCTTGTAACATATGGAACAAAACAATACATAACATGAATTTCAAACCAAAATATGACATTCAACAAGCTAGAATTAAGGAACAACAATTAATCAAACACTTGCACTTGCTTCCACCATCACTATGCTCAGCCTATAGGGTGATAAGGCACTGCCATGGGGTGTATTTGGTCAGGTATGGTTCATATATGCTCGGCCTAACAAGGGTATTGAAGGTATGGAAGTGGTTATGCATGGAAATACAAGTAGAAGGCAAACAAGTGGATTTTGTGCAAATATAAGCTTCGGGCAAGGCTATAAATGGCATGGCTAGACCTGGTAGAGTCTAGGGGATGGTGTGGCAATGGTTTCAGGTCAGGTAGGGGCTGGAGAAAGTGGTGCAAAGGTCGGCAAAGAGGTTGTATGAGGTGGTGGAGTCATGTGGAGGTCGGCTTGGATGTTTTAGGTGATGTTTTACTAATTTTTGTGGAGCTCTTCATCAAGGATGGCCATGGCTAGTTGGGTCAGAGGAGATGTAGGTGATTGCAGCTGGACAAAGTGGTGATGGAGGTGGTGGTGATGGTGGAGGCTAGAGGCCGAGCATATAAGGTGAAGCATAGGCAAGATCAATACAAAAACAAGGAAGAAAAGTGAAAAAAAGTGAAATATTTACCAAATTATTTTTGCTACAGGAGAATGGCCGAAAAAATTTCTCAGGTGAGAAGAAAATAATTTACGTGAAAGAGAAATGAGATGGGTCGGCTGAAGTGAATGCGTTAAGGCAGCCAATTGAATGAAAAGTGATGGTTGGAGTTGAAAAGGTGAGAATACAAAGAGCCTTAAGAAATAAAAAGTCACAAAACCTTTCACATTTCTCTTATTCTTTTTATAAATTTAAATAAATGAAATATATATAATAATTCAGTTAAAATACGAAAATATAACAAATAAACAAAGTATAAATAAATAAATATTAATTATATATGATTAAATAAAGAGAATAACACCGAAAACGAAAACTAGTCTAGAAAATTTGAAATTAAATGGAACAAACTTTGAAAATTTTATATGTAGATGAAAAATATTTATAAATAAATATAAGAATATAAAATAAAATGCATTCACAAAAATGAATAAATAAATTTTAATTAAATATAATTTAATTGAAGAAAATAGCATAAAAATAGAAACTAGCCTTTAAAGATAGAAAATAAATTCAATAAGCGTTTGAAAAAAATCTTATCATCACTTTAAAAATATTTAAAAGACAAAAATATATGTAAAATAACATATAATACAAATTATAATAAGATATGACAAATAAATATATTATTTATATAATTTAAAATGAAGAATATTGCTAAATAATTCAATATACACACAATATTGTAAAGGGTATAACTTTCACAATTTAAATCCAATTTCAACGAAACGAAAAGCAGTATTCATGATAGTAAATCTATTTTTATAATAAAAGATAAAATTTAATAATTCAAATATTTAAATTTAAGGTTTAAAAAATCAAAGTTTGACTAGTTTGACCAGAAATCCCTTTTCCAGGAAAATGTTCAATTTATACCAGTTTGAAATTAAAATTCACATAATAATCAACATTTATATAAAAAAATGAAATGTTTGAAATAAAACAAGTTTAAAATAATTTAGAATAAAATAAAGTCAAATTTAAATATATGTAGAAATCTAGGGTTGTTACACTCTCCCCCACTCAAATCTTTTCGTCCTCGAAAAGGAAGGAAGCAGAGAAAAAAATAGAATGAACAATAGGTTGGAAGACATCTTGAAAGAAGGTAGGGAAAAAGTAGCTAGGAGGGAAAACAGGTTGAAAGACAAGGATGAACCGTTATTTAAACATTTTAAAATCTTTAGAAGGGAAAGTAACTGATCAAAATATCCTTTATATAGTACTTTATCAAAATACTTTTTATAACTCGATGTCTTAACAAGTTTATCCTCGTTCCTGTAGACTCTGGCAGTGCGTTGATCAAGCGCAAAGCTAGAATTCTCCAGGTACTTAGTAGACTTGTTTCAACACCTAGTGAAAATACTGGAAAAACTTTAAAAACAGATATGGAAAGTACAATCCAAACAAAACAACCAAAACCTTTGTCTAACCATGGTTCGCAGATACACAATGGTTATGCCTGGGTCCCCCAGGAAACAATCCATATCCGTAAGCTTTCTCAGCCCTGCGAGTTACGCCATGATGACTAGTAGAATGCAGGATACACAATGGTTACGCTTGGATTCCCCAAGAAACAATCTGTACCCCTAGGCCATCTCAGCTAGGCGGTTTCGCTACTAATGCGACCTACATAGAGTGCAGGTTACACAATGATTACGCCTGGATCCCCTAGGAAACAATCCGTACCCCTAGGCTATCTCAGCCAGGCTGTTGCGCTATGCAGTCGCGCTCGTAAGACCATGGGTAACGCCATGGAATTCGATGGAAACTCGAGTATCATATCCGGAAAACCAAAATCAAAGAGAATAATACGATAGAATGAATCCTCAGTGTGGCCACAAAGCGGATATCAAGCAGAAGGCACTTTCCATATCTTTACTTCGAAAATATGTATCATCTAGTACCTTTCAAAATCACTTTCAAATATCATACTTATATAAAGTCCATTATATATAAGATTCCATTTCAAATCAAATACTTTCCAAATCAATAGTATATCAAATCATACTTATATAGACTTCAATTATATAAGATTTCACTTCAAATTGAGTACCTTTTCAAATCAACAGTTTCAAATCAACTTCATACTTATACAAATCCATTATATAAGTTCGATAACTCCCAAATCAAGTATTTAAACAAAACAAGGTTCTCAATTTCAAACCATTTCAATATCAATTCAGTTTCAAAGTCATATATGATTTCACCAAATCATTTCCTTCAATTTACATATATTCAGTTTCAAAATTTCTTAAAACAATAGATTTAGAAAATAATCCAAATTTCCAAATCAATATAGTTTAAGTCAAACAATTCATTTCCAAAATCATCTTATATTTACATAAAGTCCATCTTATATAAGGATCAAAATTTTCAAAAATAAATTTCGTTGTACAAAGAGCTATATGGGATTGAACATCTTTGCTTACTAAAAGGTTTTTAATTTAGAATAGTTTTGTATAAAAAAATAGTTTGTAGAATAGGTTTGTAAATAAAATGGTTTGTAAAATAGTTTGTATGTAAAATAGAATAAAATAGTTTGTTTGAGAAGAATAAAAGAAAAATAGTTTTGAAAAATGGTTTTAAATTGATAGTAGTTTTTCATAAAAGAAAGAATTCCAATTATATTACAAAGATATCCAACCCAACAACTTCCAATTTTAGCGGCAAGTATATCAATGACATAAGAATATAAGATGTACATATGTCATCATTTTGCAAAATCACATTCAATCGCTCGCTCGATCACACAAGTTCGCTTTCGAACTAGTATTGTCCATTCAACTTCCCTAATGCGGATTTCGATATGGTTTCTCGACTAGAAACCATCAGTCTCCTTGCATAGCCATATACTATGATAGAGAATTCTAGAATCAAGCCCAAAATCCATATCAAAAATTCGCCATCAAGAATCAAATGAAAAATCCTAACACGAAATGGTGTAATTCACCTCGAACTTGTGTACTCAAACTTGGATCAATTTAATTATGCGAATATAACAACACACGTACAACTTATGTATCTAGTCCATCTTGTTAAATATATAGCTTCATAAAGATGTTACTAAATTAAACATTTAAACCAAATTATTTATTTTTCTCAAAATATTTGAAGACAAATTTTCAAACATTTCAAATCTAAATTTCATATTAGTAAATTCAAAATAGCTTTATTCGTTTACTTAACAAAACAGTTTCAACTTTTCTAAATCAGATTACTACATACTTTAAACATACATACCAAACTTATATGCTTTACTTCAAAAAATTTAGCTTTTGAAAAGTTAACCTTGATTTGGAAGTGCTCGAACCTTCAAAATAATCGAAGAAATCATATTTCAATCCAAGAGTTGGAAATCACAATTAAATCGGTAAATCAATTCCAAAAATAGGGTTATATCAAATCAAATCCAAAACTCAAGGACTGAACACCGGCTCATTTCAAATTGTTCAAATATATATACATATATCTTTCGAATATCACATCACACTTCGGAATTTGAAATCAAAATTGGTTTCGCAAATCAATCGCATAGCAAAGCTACCGAAGTGGCCTCTCCCCCACTCAGAAACTCGAAAATCAATGTCGATGATGCATGCATTCATCACCGAAATTATTTTCCAGCGACATTAGTGGGTTCTGGACTTCTTTTTTCTCAACTTCTTTTGAAATTTCTTCGAAATCATTTGAAACTCATTAAAATCATTTAAAACATTTCATATTCGGAGAATACTTTCTAATCATATTATTTATTATTTCAAAATCTTAAAACCAGTTTCAAAAATGCCGAAGTTCAATCACTCAAATTCAGATTCAAAATCTTCAGTTATAAATCATTTACATGAAACCATTCCTTATAAATTTTCAAAATTTCAAATCCATTCAAAACTTTAAATTCTCAATTTTAAAATGATATATAATCCTTATCGAAAACATTTCATCTTTATATATAAAATATGGTCATCCTTATCAAAATAATAATTTCGATGTATACACAAATTCCAAAATACAATCAACCTCAAATTTTTCAAGGGATGATTCAAGGATAGATTTCAAAGCAAAACAGAGATTCAAATTTAGAGGGACTCCAATTAAATAGAATTCTGATTCGAATATAAGCTCGAACGAAGATAAGATCATTAAATTACCAAATAGAAGATGGATAAGCCTATATAAATCATGGGCGACCTTAACAGGGTCAATCGTGACTTCAGGAATATAATCGATGCGAAATCTAAGGCAAATCGACCTTCGATCGCCAGAGATAGAATCTAAATATAGCAGAAGATAGAAAACATCGTAAACCGAGGATACAGAAATCTCCGGTGAATCAATGCCAATTATAAGGGAGTTTCACTCTTTTACAAATCATTCAAAAATTGGCGGAACCGCCGATCTTTGTAGAGGTCATTCAAAGTGGAGTTATGGAATGCTCCAAAAATCAAAAGAATACAGTTAGGGGAGACCGAAATGGATTTCAGAGCAAGTGGGAGCGTTCCAAAATTCAAAGGAATCCTAATCGAAGAAATTACTAACAAGGTGGATACGAAAGGGATAAAGTCCAAAAAAAATTCTTTCAAAACAAGAAAATTTTATATCAAAATAATCTTAAAAAAATCCTTTGAAAATCATTTGAAAATCATTTTATACTTCGAAAATACGTTCTCTCACAAAGGAATGATTCTGAGATTGATTTCACTCATTCTAGGGTATTTCTACCCTATCTCTAATGAGTTTTTGCTCCGCAGGCTAAGGTTTGCCTAAAACCAAAGCTCTGATACCAAATGTAACAACCCGGTATTTTTAGCCATTCGCAGCCGCACATGTCGGGCTTGAATTGCTCAAAATACTGTATTGTAAATAAATTTGGAGCAAATGAAATACAAATCACAGAATCACAGACACAGAACAAACAGAATACCTCGCAGCGGAATATAAAATACATAGTAGTTCATGAAGCTACTACGGTAGAGTCTCAAACCAAATACATAATACAGTCTGAAAACAACATAATAGAAATCCCAAATACATAGAAGTTCACTAATACATGAGATAAACTAGAACAGCTGAAACAGAAAGTAGATATAAATGTAGATAAGCAGAAACTCCAGCAAAGACCAGCTCCAGAAAGAAAATCCAAAGCTGTGAATACTCAGGCTGACCCGAGCGTAAAGTAAAACACAAAACACTTGAGTCAGGACAATATATACTTATATAATGTAAACCAACTCAAGTGAACTGTAACAGTAATGCACAATAACTTAAAGGATGCTTGGGATTGCCCATTCTTTAAGAATTAGTTAAACTATAAATTAAATACATCCCGTAGTTAAAATTTCAAAATGGTAATTTATACTTTGAAATCAAATATCATTTCAAATTTCAATATCATTAAAAATCCATTTCAAAATATCATATTTGCCAAACCACATTCATTTATTTTAAATACCATTTCAACACACATTCAAATAGTTTATATTTCAAAACAAATTACTTCATTTAAATCATAAAAATGAAGTTATTTTATTTAATAATTAAATTATTAAATTTCCAAAAATTTTAATCTTTCAAAGTTCATTTATTCACTTAAATTTATCAAAATAATGAAAATTCACCTTTCGTAGCATTTGGAAAATGCTACAGAAAGTTACATTCCAAACAGTTCAATTTAACAAAAGACAGCATTAAAAATGCTGTATACATTAGTTCAAATAAAACTTTAGTTAAATTCAACAATTATAGCACTTACAAAGTGTTATATACCCCTTTATTAAAATTTAGCGATTTGGTTCATTTATATCAACTACAGCATTGCAAAATGCTGTAATATCATTTACATTAGAAATAATAGCATTTTAAAAATGCAGTCAATTAACTTCAAATATTCAATATAATTTCACAACCAATTATATTTTTATTTAAAACAGTTTTAACTTATAAAATCACATATTTTCACTTTTATAACCATCATTCAAATACCCTTATATTCATGATTTTATAAAGTTAAATTACCACTCAAAAATCAATATTTAATAATAATTCACTTATTAAATTCCACCATTAAATTTCAATTCATATAATTAAATTTTAACTAAACATTTAAGCTTAAATTTTCAAATATAACTTAATTTCATTTTTATTTACATAACTTAAAATTCACTTTTAAGCCAAATTCACAAATTTCCAATTTTAGTTATATTTCAAAATTTCAACTTAAATATTCATTCATTTCACATTTTAACTTTATTCAAAAATCATTAATATATTATAAAATCATTTTAAATTCATTTTTCCAAATTATCATAAATTTATCATATTTTCATATTTAATTTAAATTCCATTTAAAAATTAAATCAAAATTTCCAAAGTAACTCACATTCAAATTTTCTAACCTTTCCATAATTTATTTCACTTATAAATTTTCAGAAAATCAATAATACTTTACAAAAATCATTTTTAATTAAGTTTAAATCAAAATATTATAATCTTTACATTTCTAAAATATTTTAAAATTTTTAGAAAAACATATTTTAACAACGGGTCTGTATTTCATTTCTAACCTAGGTAAAGTGATACGGGTAATATATCATTTCAACCCGTAATTTACAAAGAAAACCCGAGTTTGATCATTTCTGTAACGACCCGCTATTTTGGACCATTCGCATCCGCACATGTCGGACTTGAATAATTCAAAATACCGCGTTGTTAATTTAAATTTGGCAAAACTGAACATATACAGTAAATAAAAAATCACATATCACAGACACAGAGTAATAAATGCAGCGGAAATAAAAGAGATAGTAGTTCATGAAGCTACTATATAAATGTATAAGTTACATTAGAGTTAAACCAGATACAACGGAAGAGTAATACGATACATCAGATACAAATCAGAATACATCATTGGAATCATCGAATACTAAAAGCAGAATAGATGGCTGGATCTTCAAGCAAAGCTCCAACTCCAAAGGTGAGTCTCGAATACTGGTACACTAAGTCTGACCCGAGCGTAAAGCAAAACACAAAACACTCGAGTCAGGATTAACATTCTTATATCAATAAATCCAACTCAAGTGAAATAGCAATTGAAATACAAGTAACTCAGAGGATGTTTGGAATAACCATCCTTTAAGGATCCGTTAAACTATCTACTAGGTAGTAATATACGCTAAGTAGATAATGTCTATCAGTAATATAAGGTATCAAAATAGTGTTAAGGCGTTACCATTATTCCCCTTAACACATTTTATATAAGCGTTATAGTCTATACAGCACTGTAAACTCCACCGTAAACTAGTGGGCTATCAGGGAGTACTCCATAGGTATAACACAAAACAAATTCGTAGTGGTCGCGTATATAGGGATCCAAGTATGACAAGGCACATGAGGCAATACCCAAGGTAGTGAAACTACCGTTTGCCTGATCCGGACTGGTGAGAACGCATCGCCGCAGCGACCGCAACACCGCGAAACAACACTCCCAAATCAAGGGTGCACCAATCGACAACAAGTAATGAGTAATTTTCGAAGAAGTGTGTTCGCTTGAGGTAGCTGACCTCCATTGGCCCGGTACAGCTCCTGTTTTAGTCATTTCCAATTTGACACAAGTGTCAAGGCTATCCATTATCGTTCTCTTTCTTCAGTCATCACGTACATCATTCCAACCACTTCATTCTGGATCACACTCCGCGTATAGTTATTAAAGTGGTTTTCGGTTTAGACAGTGAGTATGTCCCTAACCGATTCTGATCTCTTTAATAACTTTCGTAATTATTACACCGATTGGTCGTTTAATAAATTTCAAAATCAAATCAATTACAATTTCAATTAGGATTCGTAAATCAACATTTCATTTGTCTTTCTAAACAATTTCCATAATTTACGTTTCACTTCCAAATTTCCATTTCAAAATCTTATAATTCAAATTAAATATTTGATTTAAGACAATTCAAGTATTCATTTAAATTCGAATATAAGTTTCATTTCGAAATCATTTAAATTAATTTAATTTAACATTCAAATCAATTTAAATTCATTTATCTATTTCATTCAATATTTGTTAAGTTAATTTGCCATTCAAAACAATTTCTATTAAATTTCCAATTCATTAAATCCATTATTTAAATTCAACTTCATTATATCAAAACTTACAAATTGAATTAAATTAAATTCATCAAATCAAATTCTTTAAATTTCAAGTCTTACATTAATTTCAATAAATCACATTTTATTTCTCGTTAAAGAAATTCAATTTTTCTTATTTACTTACTTAAATAATTTTTCAAAACTTAATTTTATTCATTTACGAGGTTCAAATTTACTTATTCAAAGTTCAATTTCTCTTATCAAAGAATTCCAATTTTTATTTAATTATCAAATAATTCAATCTTATTTAATTATTAAATAATTTCAAAACTTAATTATTAAATAAATTCAAACTTAATTCAATGAATAATTTCAAACTTAATTCAATGAATAATTCCAATTTAATTGTCAATAATTAATTTCAAAATAATGCTCTTTCAACAACTACTATGTTAATATTTGTTTCAGATTTTAGATATTAACATTTTCCTTTTATTAATTCAAATTCCAATTTCATTTCAAAACCCTATTCTTTACTCAAATAAAATCTTTATTTCATTTTTAAATCAAATTATTGACCAATCGGTTTTTATTTAATTCTCTATCCTAAGTCAAAGTTTATTTGGGTATTTATCATTTCAACCCGATTCCAATTCAATTCAAAATCAAAGCATAGCAAAGGGAACTTGAGTGTGATAACTGGGATGGTGTCAAAGTAAATAAACAAGCAATAACAACAATCAATATCAATCCAATAATCAATTCAAATAATCCCGAAATAATCGTATTAATTCACATTGTTGTTTGTGCAAATTAATATAATCATTTCTAGAATCTACACTATCATTTCATGTAGATTAAAGATTATTACACTAACATTTATATGGTTCTTCACTTGATATCTATTGTTCAATTTCATACTACATCGATTTAAACAACGTACATTTAAATGGTTCAAGTACAATTAACCATATTTCTTCGTGTCAATTTATTTAAATATTTAAAGGGGCATATTATGCAAATGTCATTTATTCAAAATTTACCATATATCAAATCTAACTACCCTACGTCAATTTCAATCCAAATTATTTATCATTTACTATATTACCAATTTAACGTCCAATGTCAATATCAACAATCAATCATTTATCAACCAAACTGGATTATCATTTCATAAATAACAGATAATGCTGTCAGATGTCACAGGTGAACTGATACATGTAATAGCATATATAACAGTGTAATTAACTAACAGCAGCATTTCAATTGTCGTTTCAATTGAAATCAGATTTAATAAATAAAAGAACATTAATCGTGAGTGATTACTCACCTTTCGAGGCTAGAGAAGATAGAAGAAATGTGCTACGAATCCAGGCACGAATTCCAAAACAAAGTGCGATGGCACGAAATCGACGATCAAAACTGATAAATAGGAATAGACGAAATCAAATCAGAACTGGATTGATGACGATAAACAACTTATGTAAATAATTGTATATAACTAAAAATCATATTCATATACCTTTAAAAGTTGTATCTTTGGATTCAAACTTAAAACACATGATATACTTGTATATAACTTATTATATATCACCAATATATAACAGTTGTCAAAAATGAAACATTGAAAAATAAAATATATACACAATATATATTTTTGAAATTTATTATTACTATACACTCTAAATCTTTACAAAAGCAAAACGGGTCCAAAGCAAAATTTCTAAATATATATACAGACGCCTTGATATTATTACTATCATACATACAACCGTAAACAACTGCTTTATATAACACGTCTGTATATATATAAATATATATCTCCATAACAGAGCAAATGAACAGAGTAATATATAACATTTGCATAAAAATATATATATTAATATTAACAAGATAGCACTAACCTGTAACTTATACGAACACCTATTCATAATAGCAATATATCTAAAATTTATATATTATATACAACAAACAGCAAACAATATCATACATAATTATATAACTTAGAAACCATATCAGTTTATAGTATAAAAATACCATATATAATATTATATTAAATCACTTAACGTTTTTTTAAAAAAAAAAATCAAAATCTGATGTAACAACACATATCAACTGTAAGCAAACATAAAAGTGGAAGAAAACTTTATATCCAAGCAGTAAAAATATAAGTTTTGCATTCAACATAAACAATATACATAAGACACAGGAAATATATATATACATATAAAACTTACTTATAACTGTAAACACGCAGAACGATATTATACTTACATATAAACGTCTACTATTTCATACATGCGAGAGAAGTCAAGGAGGCGCACGGCAAGTTGATGGCAGGCAAAGTGAAGGTTGAGTGGAAGGCGGAGATCGGTGATGGGTCTGGATCTGAGATGGGGAATGGTGGAGCTAAGTTGCGGCTTGGAGGGGATGTTGCCTTGTTCGGCTGGAGGCGTGGAGGAGCAGGAGCGGTAGGATGGGTTCAAGGTGGAGAGCTAGGCTCGGCTTCGGGTTGCTTGGGTGCGGGTTTAAGGCGAAGGAAGTGGGAAGAATGCGGAGCGGCATGGAAAAAATGAAAACGAGGGAGAGGAGAGCGGTAAAGAGGCAGCAGGCTAAGCAAATTTTGTAGAACGTGACAGAGAAATCAAAATGAACAACCAGGCTTTCAAGGGAAGAGTGGCAGTCTTTCAAAGGGAAGAGGAAATGAATGTTCTGACACATCATTTATAAAAAGCAGGAAGGTTGAAATACCAACAAATAGAAATGTCAACAAGCCAACGTTTGAATCTCTGATAATGGTAAAGGTCATACCCGAGATTTTATTTATTTGTTAAATTTGAAAAACAAAAGCAACGGTCAGTGGGAAAAATTTTGAAAATTGGGAATAGTGAAGGACATCGATCGAATCCAGAAATTATTAAAAGCTACTGACTATTTCGTTTACCCAGTGGAAAATGGAAAGACACAAGGAAAGCAAAACAAAACAAAACAAAAGTTCAAACGGGTACCGATACGACCAATCGATGCAGATAACACTGCGTATCGGACTCCGAAATTGACAATCGAATATACCGTAGAGATCAGCACGACGGGACGATCACAAGGGTATACAGATATCAGTGGTTTGATTGAATTATAAAAATTTGAATTTTCTACTAACGGAAAATGCAGCAAAAACGCAGAAGATTAAGATCGACGGAGCTGAAGAAGTCCGAATTTTGAAAAACGAAAAATGACGTCTTGCTCAAAAGATGTTTTAGAATTTTTCTATGTAAAAATATTCAGGTTTCGAAAACGTTTTATTTTCATCGCTTTTTAACTGATTAAATTGAAGTAAATTTACGCACGAAATAAACTTTCATATTTTCTGACGAAAATTTATAGTTTGCTATGTTTAATTAGACGCATTCCAAATAATAAATTTTTATTTCAAAATTTTATCGTTTAAAATTTCACAAAAATTTCGACTAATTACATTATTAAAACAGTGGAAATTTACGGGTCGTTACAATTTCAAACCGCAATCCCAAGTAAATGAAAATAATTGAAAATCATTCAGGCCTATCATTTCAGCACATAACGATTTTCTCCTATTCTAAAGTCCGTTCGGGTATGTATCATTTCAATCCATAGTGATTCTAATCTAAAGGGAACTTGCAGTGTGATAAACTGATAAAAATAATAGAACAACATAATATAACAGTAATATATAATATAACAGGTGTTTAAGCATGGGTGAACATCATAAAATCATAACATAGCAAGTGTAACATGATAATGCATTTTACAGATTCAAAAGGGGTCAATTCACTAGTTATATATGTACCTATTGTCTGGTGAGAATAACTCACTTGTATAAGCTGGAGATGACAACCAAATACCCAAAACAAAGATCTTCAAAGGCACGAAAGCATGACAACGATTCGAAATGAGGGAGAGCCAAAGTTATTTGTCTTGTAACATATGAAACAAAACAATACATAACATGAATTTCAAACCAAAATATGACATTCAACAAGCTAGAATTAAGGAACAACAATTAATCAAACACTTGCACTTGCTTCCACCATCACTATGCTCAGCCTATAGGGTGATAAGGCACTGCCATGGGGTGTATTTGGTCAGGTATGGTTCATATATGCTCGGCCTAACAAGGGTATTGAAGGTATGGAAGTGGTTATGCATGGAAATACAAGTAGAAGGCAAACAAGTGGATTTTGTGCAAATATAAGCTTCGGGCAAGGCTATAAATGGCATGGCCAGACCTGGTGGAGTCTAGGGGATGGTGTGGCAATGGTTTCAGGTTAGGTAGGGGCTGGAGAAAGTGGTGCAAAGGTCGGCAAAGAGGTTGTATGAGGTGGTGGAGTCATGTGGAGGTCGGCTTGGATGTTTTAGGTGATGTTTTACTAATTTTTGTGGAGCTCTTCATCAAGGATGGCCATGGCTAGTTGGGTCAGAGGAGATGTAGGTGATTGCAGCTGGACAAAGTGGTGATGGAGGTGGTGGTGATGGTGGAAGCTAGAGGCCGAGCATATAAGGTGAAGCATAGGCAAGATCAATACAAAAACAAGGAAGAAAAGTGAAATATTTACCAAATTATTTTTGCTACAGGAGAATGGCCGAAAAAATTTCTCAGGTGAGAAGAAAATAATTTACGTGAAAGAGAAATGAGATGGGTCGGCTGAAGTGAATGCGTTAAGGCAGCCAATTGAATGAAAAGTGATGGTTGGAGTTGAAAAGATGAGAATACAAAGAGCCTTAAGAAATAAAAAGTCACAAAACCTTTCACATTTCTCTTATTCTTTTTATAAATTTAAATAAATGAAATATATATAATAATTCAGTTAAAATACGAAAATATAACAAATAAACAAAGTATAAATAAATAAATATTAATTATATATGATTAAATAAAGAGAATAACACCGAAAACGAAAACTAGTCTAGAAAATTTGAAATTAAATGGAACAAACTTTGAAAATTTTATATGTAGATGAAAAATATTTATAAATAAATATAAGAATATAAAATAAAATGCATTCACAAAAATGAATAAATAAATTTTAATTAAATATAATTTAATTGAAGAAAATAGCATAAAAATAGAAACCAGCCTTTAAAGATAGAAAATAAATTCAATAAGCGTTTGAAAAAAATCTTATCATCACTTTAAAAATATTTAAAAGACAAAAATATATGTAAAATAACATATAATACAAATTAGAATAAGATATGACAAACAAAAATATTATTTATATAATTTAAAATGAAGAATATTGCTAAATAATTCAATATACACACAATATTGTAAAGGGTATAACTTTCACAATTTAAATCCAATTTCAACGAAACGAAAAGCAGTATTCATGATAGTAAATCTATTTTTATAATAAAAGATAAAATTTAATAATTCAAATATTTAAATTTAAGGTTTAAAAAATCAAAGTTTGACTAGTTTGACCAGAAATCCCTTTTCCAGGAAAATGTTCAATTTATACCAGTTTGAAATTAAAATTCACATAATAATCAACATTTATATAAAAAAAATGAAATGTTTGAAATAAAACAAGTTTAAAATAATTTAAAATAAAATAAAGTCAAATTTAAATATATGCAGAAATCTAGGGTTGTTACAAGTCCCCTCCAATAGAACCAAGTTAAGGCCCATAATATGAAGTTTCGTTAATTTTATGTCTACAACAGTGCAATTCAAGGGATTAATCAATGTAAAATCTACGTTTCCACTTTAGGAAATATAATCAATTTTAGGTGGTGATTTAATAAACACTTGAGGCATGTGTTTATTTAATGAAAGTTCGAATTCAATCGTTTATTTAATGAGCGCCTCAAAGAGATTGATAGTTAGATGTTTATTCAATAAACGCTACGTTGGACGGTTATTGAATAACGCTTGGTGGTTGGAATTTTTTTCCCAAGTCCGGTTACCTTTCGAGCCGTAAGAGTATGAAGTTTAAACCATTATAAATGCCCTTATAATGAGATAACAATTACAAAGCTCATTTCCGAAAATGTTTATAGTTTATACACTTGGATGGAACCCGTGTTTAGCACATTAGTTGTTAAATGATTGTTTTGCAGTCCAACACCGTATGTTTTAGTAGTTTTATAACATCATTTTTTTATTAAATATAAGTACGATACAAACGTGTAGAACTATAATATACGGTACTGTAGCAGTAACTGAGAAGGGAATGAAAGAAAGATTCTATGTAGATTGGCTCAGCCAAATGCTTGAAGCCTTAAACTAAGTAATAACTACCACAAGTCATTATTTGTTGTATTTAATGTTGGAGCAAGCACATGTGAGATAATTAATTAGTAGTAAGTTACATATTGTGAAAAGTAAATTGGGACTATCAGTGGTGAGTAGTAGATCATCGTCAACATGGAGCAACGAGGATTCATAGATAACAGGCATGCTAAAGTTGGGATTACCTTCTTCCCTCATTTTACCACAAAAAGTAATCGGTTAGTTTATAAATTGAGAAAATTACCCTTTTCAGGACGGTCATATGCAGTTAACTCACTTACTATAGATGTGTGCGTATAGACATAGACGAACTGAGCACGGAAGTCGGTTGAAAAGGAAACGTGTATAAGGATGCGAAGAGGTATTTGAACAAAGTATTTGAATTAATTATTTAATTTATGTTTAATTAATTGTTTGTTTTGTCGTGTAATATACGTTAAATAAATTACGAAATTTCATTAAAAATACTACAATGTTCGAAAGACAAATACAATAACCTAAAGATACGGATAAAATGATACAATTGCAATGTTTCATCGCAGCTCCGCTGCAACAATTTCATCTTTTATGGTATTGTGAAGTGTTGCTATTTCATTGCCTATGTGTCGCTCTACTTGTTTAATCACTCTATTTGCGGTAGTTCTCATACTATAATATTCTTCGTATTATTCTTTTGGAACAAGATCGGGATCATCATCATAAGCCATAAAATCTGGATCACTATTATTGTATTTTCGTATAAAATTGTGTATAGCCATTGTAGCAACGACAATTTTTACTTGAGTTTCAAATAATATGTTGACACATTCTTCAAAATGACAAACTTTTTCTTTCAAATTTCAAAGGTTCTCTTAATTGTCATACATAAAATTGAATGTTATAAATTAATATTTTCATTGACCTAAGTATTAAATAACCAGTTTGAAGTGGATATCCCGAATCTACTAAACATAATGTCCAAGTGGAGGATGGGTAAAGTTAGAGTTTCTATCATTTATAAATGCATTAAAAATTCTATTATCATGCGTAGTACTTTCCCAACCAACCATAACATAAGTGAACCGTAGACCAAATGAGCATGCTGTTAAGATATTTTGTGTAGCAAAACTTTTTCATCCAATATGTGGAATAATCCGATCTACAAATAAGTCTGTGTCATTACGTGTGTACTGTCTATAACACCAATATAGTTTTTAAAATAAGGATAGTGTTAGTTTGAATTTTTAGTACGCTCTGGAATATTATTAAACTGAGGATATTATGACTTAATAATATCTTTAGCAAATAATTGTACAGTTTCTAAAACAGCATGAAAATAAATTGAAATTGTGCTATCTAATCTTTGATTTTTTTTGCTTAATTATCGATTTGAGAGCGATGCAGCTATGGTGTATAATAGTATGGCAATCGAATCTTTGATATTAATAGTTTCCGTTGAAACCAGACCATAATTTTGTAACATATCGCACAACGAGAGAAAACATAACCTCCTCAATCGAAAATTGCATTGCCAATGTTTTTTATGTCCATTTAATATATCGTCCATCCACAATAAACTCATATAGTTTGACGTGCGAAATTGTCTAATATCAATACGCTGATATAACAAATAAATTCTGCATATTTTTGTAGTCGTAATTTATTTTCGAATCAATCATTGATAGTAGAAGAGAATATATCAAAGAAGAAGAGAAGAGAAGGTAGGATGAAAGGAAGAGGAGAAGAGAACGTACATGTAGAAGGGGAAATTTGGTGTTCATACATTGACGTTCGATACGTCGGACGTGTCGGATGCCAACATACATTTTTATCCCTCAAGCCCCAACAGGTTAAGGAAAGTGTAAGGACTGTTGCTGCGTCTGAAACATCGGGCATGTGTCCAACGGCAACATGCTAAAAAATAGCTGGGAAAGATATCTTAATTTCGCCCCTGCGTTTGGTCTGTGTGCACGCATGTGCGGATTATGATTTTCTATTGGTATAAATTTGTTACACTTTTTATAGGTTGATGCTTCTTTCTAATTCTTTTATGCATGTAGTTGGTCAGTATGTACTATTGACGGAACCTGAGTTTGAAGAGCTTATCAGTGAAATTTTTGTTTAGGACTCAATTAAGTATTATCTACAACATCAGGTGGCTGCATGTTTATTAACCAAATGCATATTTATTTGCAGTATGTAGCATGAAAATAAATTTGCAGTTATGTGTTCTCATGGCATTTCTTTGATTCATAGTCTAAAACCATTCAAGTGGTGAATACACATATATTTGTGTCTATATACTAAAATGTGAAAAGAAAAAAATTATGATGTAATTTGTGTGCATCACAATTAGATCACACACAATTTCTATTCGTTTGAGATTCATTGAAAAATCGTATGAATTTAATTTCTTTATCCTCTTATTAACTGTTCCCATATACCATAATTAAGAAATCACAGTCATTTGTTATAAAAAAATGATGAATTAACATGACCTATCATATCATATGAATATGAATGGTTGAAAATATAAAAGTAACATTGAAAAGTGTTTGGTAACGGAGACTGATAAAAAGGAAAGAAGTTACAGAAAATTTGAGGTGAAATTGTGAATACCCCGTCTCCTCGAAGTTCTAAAATCATAATTATCTCATGTTAGATCATTGAATTGATTGACTGGACCCAAAATAATTAAATGTTACGTAGTGAAGCAGTGTTAGTTTATAATATCTCATGTTCAAATTCTTCAACCGTTACCGTATCCGTTACCGTTGTAGATGGTAAATAGGGGTGTTACGGTTACGTAACCGTCATTATTACTACCAACCGTAACCGTAACCGTTGTTGATGGTTATAAATTCTTATAACCGTTACCGCAACCGTTTATGATGGTTAACCGTCGTATTTTAGATCTTGAAGTATGTCGTACATATATTTTCAATTATATGCATTATTGGTGATAAATTAATATAGCTTTAACTGGATTTTGTAAAAAAAATTATTTGTTTATAAAATGACCAGTATGAATGCACATGTTATTATTCATTTGGACACATATTATTAATTTTCAAGCTATTCTTTTAACTTAAATTACTAATTTTTATACTTTAATGTTAAATATTACACAAAAAAATCATGTACGGTTGGTATGGTTAACCGCGGTTTTCAAATTCTTCAACCGTTACCGTATCCGTTACCGTTGTAGATGGTAACCGCATGAACGGTTGGTGCGGTTGTGCGGTTCAACCGTAACAGCCCTAGTTTATATGTTTGTTTCCCTGTAATATTCCAGCCGAATGAAGACTAGGAAAAATGAACTTATGTAAACTTTGATATTATAAATAAAGTGAATATTAGACTTAGCTACTTAAAATCCAATTTAATATACGAAAACTACTCTCATAACAAAAATTGTAAATTAGGTCATGAATAATTGCAGAAATTTATGCAATTATATTTAAAAATTCAAAGCTAGTCCAAAAAGTTAAAAATATGAATACATATAGACGACCACTGCATAATCTGGAAAGACTTGGATCAAGTAATGTAACTGGGTAGTAAACCGCCTAAACAGTAAAATTGTATGCAATGAAAACTCATTTGATAAAGAAGAAGGCACCCGATCGCTCTCCAGTCTGCAGTTTCTCAGATCTGGAGATGAAAGCGTAAGTTTAACTACTACTACTACTGAATTCTAAATTTCACGCTTCCTTTGTTCAAGCTTGTAAGTAGCCATAATCCAGTTTCTCTGCAGTTCACCTGTTTCCTCGTCTTTACTAGTGAGTAGCCCGTGCTTCGCACACGAGCATTGTTATAATTCGTAAATTATAATCTCCGTAGTAGAAAGGCAAAGGTAGTACGGAACAGTGATCATATATTTCATATACATGTTAATGGAAAGTGAAAATTGAATTCATATGTCAGCACAAATATGACATGTAATTACAGTGGTAATGCAAGGAACAATGATAGTCATAAATAGTAGTTTAAGGCCGGAGCTGAGATTTATAAAAAAAAAAGCACGTGTGTACTGCATACGAAAGCAAACAAATTCAATGTCATACATCCTGACGTATGGTTTAAAAAAAAGTGCAAAATGAGGTACCGGGAAAAAAAAGTAGAGTCGATGGCTACATTGAACGGAACAGTAGCAGGCAATGCAGAACAAATATGAAATCGTGAAATGGAACAAATTAATTTTTTTGTTTTTTCTCTCGAATTTTGATTCCAGTAGATGCTGCAGTCAGCTGATCTGTATCAACATCCTGCAGATAAGGAAATAAAACAGTGTTCACGTTTGGGAGTGCAAAACATGTTGAGGTGGTAGAAGGTGACGATATGAAGTGAATGTACATTGTCAAAGTATTGGTTTGAAAGTTGAAACAGTTCTAAACAGGAGTATCCATACGTAGAGCAGCCTAGTAGTGTTTGATATGGATAAGTAGGTGTAATTTCCACTAATGTAAGAACGTACCATACGATGATAATTTAAGCATTGTGTGTCGCATATAATAGTTGTCAGTAGACAAAGTAATTGGCACAAGGAAAGAATGCATTGTTAAAATTAACTATCGTCAAATAAAAGTGGTGAACAAAACAATAAATAAATCCGCACCTTAATAACAATTCCTCTTCTCAGTGTCTTTCCGGGGAATAGTGGATCAGAAGCACGTACTGCCGAATGATTGACACTATTGTCGTCCTGGTAAACATATCAATGTCATTTATGTGATACCACTTGAATAGACGTAGAATCGTGACGATTGCAGATCAAACCTGAGTAATATGTTTCTTCCCTTTGATGTCTGCTCCCGATGGTGTGTCATGCTTATTTTTCTTTGAGGGATAAACTAAGTTAGAACTTTGATCGCTAGGTGGAGTGAGCTGTAAATTTCAAGTATTGGGAAACAGAAGGCGTTAATAAGCGAGAAAAAGTAATTATATAAATTATAAGTTAATACATAATCAAATTTGAGAACAAACCGTCACAGTTAAGTTTTTTGTGATTTTTCTGGTAGTGAGATAAGCGTCGGGATTATTCATCTCATAGTTACTCGGTATGAATTCAACTATTGCTTCAGTCCCCGAGAGATGGTGGAAAATTTTGTCGATTTTCTGGACCCCATTTTCCTGCATCAGGAAACATATCTTTAAGGTAGGCTATGCACAGAGTGCCATTAGTGATGTTACTGTCAACAGAGTTCAAAGATTGTGTCGTAGTGCAAATACACGTGAAATAGTAATGTGGATGGTATTCAAAGGTGCAATAGAACAGCCTACATATAACTGTGGACAGCGCATATCATAGCTGGGTAAAACTGAGGGGAGTACAAAAAGGAAATTAAATATGTCAGTACAATTTGAAGAGGGATGGAACAGAAAGTGTATAAAACTTAGGGAAACTGTCATTGTTCACATAGCAGTACGGTTGTAATGTGTGTGTCTTAGTGTGCCACTCGGTTACTACGATGTACATGTTCCACGCGGAGGATGATTATTGCTTTCGAATAGTGGTACGCAGGAATGCGTTTTAAACTTAAACCCATCCACACCAATACTTCTCATTCACCGAGTGTAGAACAATGAGAACAATGTTGTAACAGTTAGGCTGTTATTTGTTTGGGAAATAATATTTACGAATTCGAATTAGTTTGGAGTATGTACGTTTTCAATAATGTTGGGAAGCCCACGGTAATATTTAACCACATAACAGATTGGCTTTATGCGTTGAAAGATATATAAAAGGTATACCATTATTTAAGTATAGAACAATGAAAACTGGGTTGTAATATAAGGCATGCATGTGAGAATGGTTTTCCAGTTATGACCTTCGAAAAGTTTAAGCTTCCTCCTCTCATCAGTCTCCATGATCAGGGCGGCCATGCAGGTACAGATTTGTTCAACCTGTCGAACATCCTCTGCAGAAAATGCAGATGCTAGTTAGAGCGGTATTTAATCAAAAATTCATAACGTTTTCTTCTGAGTGGACATACTGTTACGCAAGTAAATCATATACTGTAGCTATTCAACAGAGGTGATTGTACAGTGCAATGATAAATTTTATGGATGCACTTTTAAGGAGAATTAGACCTTAGATGTTCCACTAAAAGTGTACCCACTTTTGGCAGGACCACGGTACAAAGATTAAAAAATTAATTAAAAATATTTGAAGAAGGTAAACAAAAGGATATTGTAGAGATTGAACTTAAGTAATAAACGTCCCTCCAATAATCAATAAGCAGTGATACTGTTTAGGTAAGAGCACGGATAGTAGTTCAAATTAATACAGGAGTAAGCAACTCACAGTGATAATGAAATCAATTCCACAGGCATATATTTTCAAAACTCTTTTGGATGTTGGCAACGTAGTATAACCAATAACTGATTTAAATCGCCTTTCAGATATTTTTGACAATGTAACATTAGGACAGTCTGCGGTGGAAAACCCCAAACTGAAGTGATGATTTATAGCAATACACTACTGGGGAACATACATGCATGAAATGCAGCAATTCTACTGAATAATTGTTTGGAGGGTTGTTAATCAGCCACGTCATAGTTAGTCAGATGAGCAGTTAGTTTAACGGACAGTTGGTTCTCAAAGAGGTCGTAAAATTAGTCTGAGATTAAGGCAGCCAAAAGTTGGATGGTGAGCACAGTAGTCATGTTTTACCAAACCACGAAGGTTGCAACAACTGTGGTAACAGAGTACCAGGACTTTCCTTTTGGTAGATCACAGCTAAATAATCTGCAAACATATTAGTGTTTCCAGAATTTATTGATGATGTTGGATTTGTAAATCAGATATATATCTATGACAACGATCGGTCTGGTGGAAAAAATTTGAATTCTTTCTAATACCATAAAAAAATGCAGTAATAAAAGCATAAAAAAATTGTAATTAATAATTAGCAGTGTGGAGTTTCAAATTAATAATTCCCATACCCAACCCTTAATTAATGATGATTGGTTAAAGGAGAAACATTTGATTTGTTACTGCAGAATCTCGTTGCCTGCATCTGTCTGACAGTAGTCATTTTTTATCTGTGTTTTATGCTTTGCAAAGGAGCGTAAATTATGTATAACATGTTCGATCGTTCGGTTTTTGGTATCACAGAACGGACAACAGTTAAACTTTTCTTAGAAACATAATAATGGTAATAGCAAAATTTATGGAAACCACTGTTCATAAGGCATCAATCAGGCACTTACATGTCCAATATTGATATAAATTATGTATGTCATTCAAGTATGGTAGTTGTTATAACCGTGTATGGAAAATCCATGTAAACGTTAGGATTCCACAGTCCACAATTGCAGTATTATATTCAAAATAAATTTTATGCCTGCTGTAACTCAATAGGAATGGTTAAATTCTATGCAAGCTTTATATCTTTTGATTGTCGGTTTGGAAAAATTAGTTTACAGAGACAACACTGTAAAAGTTTATACGATTTGAATTGGATATCTGAAAAGTCGTCGTAAATGAAAAATAGAGTCAGACAAATCCGACAAATCCGATATGGATAGATCAAATCAATGGAATGAGTGTTTGAGAAATCAAAGTTTGTTAAGGAACGTTTACACGCTAAACGAAGACATATCACTGAATTTGTATGAAAAGCATTGTGGACGGTAAAGCGTGGTTATCTGTGATTCGCTTAACTTGAAAAGAGGATTGACTGCTTTCAAAACAAAGCGCAGAAATGCATTTGATTCAGAAAGTCAAAAGGCGAGAGGGAAACGGAAAATTGTTACCAATTCAGCAAGCATTAATAAATTGAGCGAAAACAGAGTGACGAAGGTTGACTGTAGTTTAAAGTCTTAAAGCAGCGTGCTATGAATTCAATCGTGCACAAAGCGGTATGGCTTTTGCTTACGTAGCACAAATGTCAGTTTCCTGCACAAGTAAACACCGGGATTCAGAAAAAAGAGGAGAATGGTGCAATTAGAGTGCAATATAAATCATGTTGAAAATCCTTGTTGAAATAGGGGTGAGGTGTTTGTAGGTAATCTTGTGGAAAAAATGGACTGTATCGAAAATCTATCAAAAATATATGAGGCAGCACCAGTGCAAACCAAGCATGTGATGTAAATGAGGGCTGCCGATAATTAAAGGGGGTAAAATTGAAACATATGTTGTTTATGCCAAAAAATCGAAACAATCAGAATGCTGCAGTGTTAGTGTACGGTAATTATTGCTCAGCTGTAGGAGCTTGCAACTACCTTCAATTTTTTTTTTCCAAATTTCAAACACGTCCTGGATTTCATTTATATGATATGTTAACTTTTGAGCATAAACTTTCTCAATGCGTTATATTATCTTCAGAATACTGCAGTTCGATTGTAATACGTTTGCATACATGCAGAAGGCTCAGAAGTTATGGATAAGAGGTATAAAGGCGGTTTGACAAAGGTGAAAAAAGGTGGTTGGGTAATTGGCTGGAAGAAGAAGGTAGTACAACAATGGCACATGTACGCTCACAATAACAGCCGGCTAAGCAAGCTAAATCTGTCATCATTTGTTGTTAACCTGCTAAAAGCATACATCGAATTTCTATGGTGATCGTTGGCATCACAACACGGAAACATTTTCTTATTTTAAGTCCATGTTTCTACTGCAATCTACATAGCTTCTATCTACTGCATTATTCTTTTCTTTTCTTTTTTTCATTTTCCTTCTCTAATTTTGTAAAACGACTTCTTATCGTTTCCATAAACTCATATAAGTTATTGCAGTCGTACTAAGTAATAAAATTTTATTAAGCAAAATAATGTATGCATCTCAAACTACCTTACCGAAGGAATATAGCAGTAGAGTGCAAAAAGTATTGGAAGAACTCCGATCTTAAACAAATCCAGCCTTTTTGGAGAATAAACCTATAAAATGCATACACTGAACCAAATGAAATCAAATAAATAATATCCAAAATACAACCATCAGTAGAAGATTTTAAATTCAAATTGGACAACCATCATGGCTGCTTGTTACAGATCTCAGTCGTATCAAAGTAAAAATAAAATAAAAGGAAAACTATGAATAGAAGTTCAATTTTACACCATTTCAATAATGTCAGGATAGTGATTGTAGTTTGACAATTGCAATGCATTTGCAGGTCTGCAAAACTGGTCAGTATTCATGCATATACATACAGACGGTCCATAGAAAATAGTTAAGTCTGCGCGAACTGGGTTTATTTTCAATATTGGTTGTGGAACCTGTTATATTACAACTTCAAAAACTGTTGCAGCAAATGAATTATCAGTGCAGAAATTAGTTGGTTGGCAGGACATATATTTTAATACATATAATACATACATTAACACACACACAACTCGTACAATGCATTGGTAGAGCTACTTGATTGGTGCTTCCTTATACTGTACACAAAATAATATTAACATATATGCGCTGATTAAAACCAAAATAAAAGTTCCCTCAATAATTTGCATTTATGTATTAAAAATGAAATAGCTAAAGGAACTTGTGTAGTGAAAGTTTATGTTAAAAAGAGCGTATTTTTACGTAATTGGTTTGAGGTGTACATCAAATTGCATGTATGATAGCAGTAGTTGGTTCAGCCACAAGCAACTTAGATTTGCTATCATGTTCTTACTATATCAGTATCATGGTTAAACGGCATTTATAAAGTAATAACCTCCTGTAAATATTTGTACTAAGCATGTAATGAATATCAAATGTAATAAGACGGGTTATAAGACATGCACTCATTGTGTTGTGTAGTAAAAGTGTAAAGGGGTATGAAATAATTAGTTAATAATTTTTCAAAAGTAAATATCGATCCTAAATATGTATTTACAACAGCAATTCACATTATCTATATAAAGAGGTATATATAGAAATTTAACTTTAAATCAACACATACTGATTGATATCATGGTAGTTGTAATGACCTGTAGAAACATATAGATAACTTTTACAAACATATAGCCGAAGGAAATATGGACACCAAACATCGTGAACACAAGTACATAGGAAACAAAGAAATTTGTTGTTAATGCAGCTGAATTTAAATTTTAGTTTTCATTACAACCTATCCTTGGCCACTATAACAGCTTTTACTTGGTCATCCAAGTTAACAAACGGGCAAATTGGAGTTCAAATTTGTATAATGTCGAAAGAAGATTGTAAATATGCGTAGGTAGAAAGTAAGATGGTTTGACATATAGCAAAGATAATTATTCCTTACCAAGCCATCAATAGACGGAGAAAAAATCAAGTGCAGAAATGTCAAAAACCATGGCGGGCAAGCAAGGTGGATTTAATAGACCAAAACATAGTCGGTTTGGGAAAATTAGTTTACAGAGACATCACTGTAAAAGTATGTACGACTTGAAAATTAGAAGTCTTATGCTCGGGGTTGACTGGTTGGATATATGAAAAGTCGTCGTAAATGAAAAATAGATTCAGACAAATTCGACAGTTCGCAGGGTGTAAATAAAATTGTCATAATCGTGAGGCTAATTGGTGGAAGACGACAGCGGAGACATCAAATCAGTCGGACCAGAAGAAAATAAAATTCGAATACAGTGAGGACGGAAGCAGTTACCTGTATAGCCGATTGAGCAGTAAGGAGGAGGATTGGGGAAGAGCAGGCCGTAGTTGGTTGGGCAGTCGCCAGGAAGATTGCCAGATCGACACGTGTAGCTTCGAAAAGGCAGATCGTTACTCCTGACGCTGATCGGGGAAGGAGTCAGACGGTGTTCAGTATTTGACGTACAGGGCTGACATGGAGGTGGGGAGGAGGCGATGATTCGGAAGAGGAGGCGGGGAGAAGGATGGAATTCGGCAGTATCCTGTTAGGGAGGGGAGAGGGCAACGAAGTGAAAAGAGAAGTGAGTTGGCAGAACCACGTGGTGGAGCAGTTGGAGATGAGGTAGGGCAAAAAAAAAAAGTGGAAATTAGGGAGGCCTCCCTATCATACTTTCATATTGTAAAGCGGGTCCCTGTCAAAGTTTCATTGTAAAGCGGGTCCCTGTTTTCTGAAAACGAAGAAAAATTATTGCTGAAATGTCAGCAACTTTTATAAATAAGTGCTGATATTTCAACAACTATCTGTGTCAAAGTTTTATTGTAAAAACAAAGAAAAATTATTGCTGAAATGTCAGCAACTTTTATAAATAAGTGCTGATATTTCAGCAACTTTCATAAACTGTGTTCACGGTGTACATAAATGTTGCTGAAATATCAGCAACTTTTATAAATAAGTGTTGATATTTCAGCAACTTTCATACACTATGTTCACAGTGTACAGAAATATTGCGAAAATGTCAGCAACTTTTATGAAATGTTGCATCATGCTCTGCAATAATCGTGAATAAAAAACAAGGACCTAATTTACACTGAAATTTAGTGAAGGACTTTTCGTGAATTTTGAAACTTAATAAGGACCTGTGCCAAAAGTACTCAAAAAAAAAAGCGGAAATGGATTAGTAAGTGCCAGGAGGGGAAAAAACGCGGAAGCGAACAATGAAGCAGCATTTTGAAATGAAAGAAGCAGAGGAATTCACGTCAGTGTGGGAAAGTTCCTGCTTTTATATAAAGTAATAGATAGATAGATTTTTTCTTAATATAATAAAAACAAGAAAAGAGCTACAAGTCTCTGTTTTTACTGCTGTTATAAAAAAAGTCCGTGCATAATTTAGTATGTAAATTTGGTCTCTATTTTTGAAAAATAAAAAATGCAAAGTGCCTTGCACTTTTCTAATAGAAAACACAAGGTAACTTGCAGTATTCTGATTTTGAAATTCTTTTTGAAAATTTTAAAAATTTAAATTTTCGAAAAGCGCAAATTAATTTGCACTTTCTAACAGAAAACTACAAACTGATTTGCACTTTCTTATTTTGAGAAAATAGAGACATAATTTATATTCTTTACTACGGTGATTTTTCTTGAAACAACATCAGAAATACGCAGAAATAGAGAGCTCATGTGCAGATTAGCCCCCGAATAACTTTCCCCTCTTCTACAGCTTTTGTTCCCATTTCCTTTTATTTTATTACCGTCGTCTATGACAAAAATGGATGTTGGACTTTGAATTTGCATTCTCTTATTTTTCTTGTTTGATGCATACGGACATACGTTCATAATCCTGACAAGAACTCTTATTTTCTTGGTCAAAATGTAAACAATGACGTTACTTTCTCATCTACGTCTGCATGTTTACCACGGCTTTAGGATATTTTCTTATCGTGAGTAGCGTTTGTATCTGATATTGTTAAATAGATTTAAAGAATTATTAGATAATAATACATGAATTGATCGGTATGCTTCAAGGGCCTTAAAATTCGATAACACCATTTTCTTTAAGAATACCAGATGTAGGCTGAAAATTTTAGTCAAAACTATTTCATTAAGTCGACTTTACAACTTGCAGTGTATTTCCTTGAATTTTTATTATCATCTTTCCAATATCTGTCCGGTCCCGATCTACGATATGTGCTCATGCCCCAATTCCGATATTGGCTGTCTACAGATCTGGCTAATGCACATTGGTTTACTGTGTGTAACTGTATCGTTTATTTATTTTTAAATCGGCCTACACATCCATTCATCTGTTAATGTACGCACACCTATATGATTGTTAGAAATTATTTTATAGTGATTTTTTTTAACTTGATGGTTTCATTCATCTATTAATGTACGCACTTCTATATGTAGGTAACATCTGCGCATTAATTTCTTTTACCATCTGTGAGAAAACAGAGAATGAAACGAAGGATGAACATACGAGCTTAGCCCGAACAATATTTTTTATTTTGTTTGGACTTAATTCATTCGTGTGCGACCATCAATAATAGTAAGAGCCGCATTATTTGCTTGTTACAGACATTAAAAAAAAATGCAAGCCTTAAGGAAAACCAACAATTTAAAGTTCTCTTCTCGTCACAAACATAAAAAAGATTGTCATAAATATCAAGGCTTCATTTTAAATTTAAATTATTCTATTAAATTAATTGTAAACCATTGTTTAAGAAAGAATAAAAAAAGATAGATGGGTTGAAATATCTTATTTATTGGTTTGTTGATGGGTTTGTGTCTTTGAAAATTAATATCACCCGCGCTTTGTATGCTTGCATATATTTTTGTTCAAATTAACCCTAATTGACTCGGGTGATATTTTAGCTTGGGAAAAGGCTTCTACAACCCTTTTAACATTTGTTAAATTTTGTGCAATTAAATCCTGATAGAATTGCATCAAAATCTGATCATCGCAAGGTTTAGAGTAATTTTTCAAATCAGAAAACTGTTGAAAGTGAAGCACTATTTCAGTTTTGAAGGTCAAGCAAGAATATTTTCTGCAGCTTTAATGATCTTCATGAGTTCATCTATGGTTACAACATCGAATATAAATGAAAAATGCAAGACTATAGTTAAGAATCCACAATAATTTGTTGGACAAGTTGATATATCTGATTGAGTCAAAGAGTGTTACATGTAAAAATAAAAATCTGGTTCGAAAATAATTTTAGTTAAGACTCAATGATGAAAAATATACAGGTGACAATCTGAATGAATTTCAACATGCAATAAGCTGGTTGACAAATATGATATCACAATTGATAATGATTTATGAGTTTTTTTATTGATGAAATTGCATACTAAAATGCTAAAATAGTGTTTCGATAACATAAAAAATTTGAAGTAATTACATGCTAAAATGCTAAGGTTTCATGATAATATTGTAGTATTCAATTACGAGTGCAGGTGATTCTAACAAGAAGGCTGCAACTAAATTTGCAAACTAAACGTATTGAATTGAAATAACATGTGCATAAAATTCTCAGTATATATAAAATAAAATAAAATAAAAGCACTAGCACTTCACAAGTCATAATATCAAAGCTTTAACATCCATGGGAATGACTGAATACTTACATGACAATGCGTTTCAAACTAAAAGGTATGCAGACCAGATATTTGCACAATAAATATTTATGTTTCATGAGTAATAAAGAGTTTCCGCGTTCGAATACAAACATCATTTAATATAACCAAGCAACACCTTGCTTGCACGATATAAGATAATGTATATCACAGTTTCATATGTTTTTGTATCACGTGTTATCATGCACATGTCATAGGTACACAGATGGTTAAACTTCTACGAAAAACACAACTGGATGGAAAGTTAATAATTAAAAGCTATAAGATTACTGGATCAGTGAGGGCTAAGAGGACTTGGTTTCTGAAGAAGAACCGAAGGCTTCACGTACGTAAAACCCGTGAAGCTACTGCTTCCTGCAACAGGACTAACCACAGGCGAAACAGTCAATGGCATTTTTGTCCAACACTCGTCAAAATTAGCAATGCATAAATTGCCAGCTACATTTGGGATGAAACTTGGTTGAACTTCTCGCGCTTCAAGTTTTCTCCAGTTTATTGACTTGAACCATTTGTGAGTTTTTATTTCCTCGCTACCACTAGCTCCACTGCCTAGACGTCTACTTGATTCTTTCTGCAATAACTGTAACCAAGGGAAGAAATTAATATTATTTGCTGGTGTAATTAAAGGAAAGGTAGCAAACATGTAAAAATATATGAATTAAGAGTTGAGATAAGTTACCCCTTTCAGTAAAGAATGAGCCTCGCTTGATAGGTACGAAGGTAACTTAATCTTATCTTTCACGATTTTCTGCTGAATTTTACTACGGTTGCCACCGGTGAAAGGAGCCTGTGCATGATACACCAGACATGGTTACAAGAGAGGAGTTAATAATGTAGAATGCTGATAGCCTGTGATAAATTTAACATGGTAAGTTACTCTGCTATTTTTGATCATTAGGCTTTAGCTGTTGTGTTTGCCCAGGAGGATAATCTAATCCATCTACCTACTCATATTAGATGTCTTAACACTATTACAACTTACAAGCGATCATATACAACTACTCTGCTATTTTGTTTTTGCTATTGTGTGACATGTGATATTTTCTGCTTTGATAAAAAATTTATGTAGGCAAGTTCTATTTGAACCCAGAGATGTGCTGAGTTTCCTCCGAAATTTAAAAAAAAAACAATAAAAAAAAACCCCAATCATTTTGCTGAGTCCCCCCCCCCCCCCACTCCAAAAAAAAAATCTAAAAATACTCTTCCATGCAGTGGCCCTGCGTGGTGCCCTGAAGGCACCACGTAGTTGCTCTGCATGGTGGACAAAAAATTTGAGAGAAAAAATAAAACATTAATTTAGACAAAAATAATCATAGAGGTATTTTTGTCCTTAAATTTTTCATAAAAATAGAGGGGCAAAACTCAGCATTTTTGGGGGTTGGAATAGCCCCAGCCTTCTATGTAAGGTTGACGCCCAGTCACACTTCCAATTTGAAACATGATGACCAAATACATTGGATAAGCGAAAAAGGCTTTTGTGGTGATGTTCAGTATCATGATTCATATGAAAATGTCAGATGAAAAATACAAGGTAAACAGATAGAAAGCACAACGGTTTGACTGATGTAAACACAATGAACCAGTAGACATTGCTGACTACTTTACATCATCCAGACACAGCCATGAATTGAGGTTTAATTATGATGAAAATACAAGAACTTACAATCCAAACTAACCTTGCCAGTTAGCATTTCAAATAGAAGGACTCCGACGCTCCACCAATCAGCGGCCTTATCATGTCCCTTTCCAAGAATAATTTCTGGTGCCATGTACTCAATTGTCCCACACATTGAGTTTGATCTTGTGTTTTCATCAAATTCTTTGGCTAGACCAAAATCAGTTAACATCACCTAGTTTGCAGTAACATTATGAATATTAGTTAACAATTACAGCACCCCCCACCCCACAAAAAATAAAATAAAATAAACACCACCCCATAGTAATTTAGCACACAAGGTAAAACATTCCACTAAAGAAAGATAAAACTGTATGAACCCCTCACAATTTGAAGTGTAGAACAGCTTTTCGCAGTACAGAATAAGTAAATAAGATTTCTCTAATTTAGTAAAAATTAATTGTGGATTTTACATGACCATCAGCATCCAGAAGAACATTCTCAGGTTTTAGGTCCCTATGCATTATCCCATTTGCATGAAGGTGAGAAACGGCAGACACAATTTCTGCAGTGTAGATACGTGCCAATTCCTCTCTGATACAATCCGTTAATGTTAAAGAACTAATAATATGAAAATAGGAAAATAACAGTAATCGTCTGTGGTAACACTACCTGAATAAACCATGGTGATACAGCTGAAAGAATAGATGTCCACCATTTACAAAATCCAGTACAAGATATAGTCTGTACTTTGTCTGCCAAAACAAAGCAAGGTCAATAAATTGTTGCCAGCAAAATAATATATTCTAGCCATAAATTCTATTTAAAACTGCATGATGCTACTATGATTAAACACACAGCAAAATGGTGCTGATGGCAGACTTCACTAAACAGTTATTTGCATGGCACTTTATGCCTTTCAGGCTGTTTATTGTGCAAAAAGGGGTGGTTACAACCAAAGCAACAGATTTACACGAAAATTAAAAAAACATTTTGCACTTGATCCAAGAAAAACTCATTTCTGCATAAGGTTTTTTCTCTCCCACAATTGGCAAGCTCATGACTGGAGAGGATATTCAAAATTCAAACCGTTTGCTTTGTGTAATGTGTGCATATTGTTGGGGGCATCTTGCATCGTGTATGGGAACTAGCGCAGGTCAGAGAAATTAGTCTCGGAGAAAATAAAAAAAGGTGAAGTAGTATGTACATGAGTTTGATTGCATGTAACACCGACATTTCTTTTTGTTACAACTATTGTATGGCGTGCGCACACGGTGTACGGACGCATGTACGATGCAGAGATAGGGGAGGTTGTGAAATAGTGAAAGGGTATTTATGTAATTTTGACAACAGTTGAAACGAAGGACACATTGGTGTATACAATCAATTTCTTTTATTAGTAAGTAGAGAAGCAGAGATAGTATGGTAGCACTTATATGTTGCTCTCATCCAGATATGTGAGGGTAGATCCGACTGGCAGAGCGGCGGCTTGATTATAAAAGTGGAGCTCCAAAGCAGGAATGCCAAAACCAGCACATATTTATTACTAATTTACTTATTATACTATATAACTAGAAAGTGTTATGGTTAGAAATGGTTTCATTTACACATCCAGTTACTTTCTTTAGAACGTGATTTTATGCTAGCAGGATATGGTAAAACAATGTCATTCCAACTTGATAACCATTGCTAATTTCATAAGTACACTAATACTATCATTGTGTTGGTGAAGTGATCGCCATTAGATCTAAAAGCATGATGCAACATAAGTCTGAATAACATAATTTATTTTGATGCTGGTATATAATTTGATGCTTATTATCTTACAATACAATAGATATATTGCATGTAGTGCATTTACTGTTCATAATAGAAAATTTCTCATTTGATTTTGTATAACATGAAGGCATGCATGTGAATCTGTGACGACAACAGAAGAAACTGGTACCAAGTCAGCAGAATATTACAAATATACAAGGTCATAATTAATGGATGGTGTTTCACGTAATAACCCATGCTTAGATGCAATTGTTGTTGACAATGCAAACAATGTGAAAGTACTATTATACCTGGAAAGAGTATCTTAGCTGCACGATGAATGGGTGATCGATCTTAGTCAGTATATCTCTCTCTGCTTTCATGTACTCGGAATGATTTTTTTCAAGAATCTTATCTTTTCGCACAACCTTCATTGCAAATATTTCTGAAGTTCCTTTCTTCATAACTTGGAAAACTTTACCAAATGCCCCTTGCCCCACAACTTTCAGAACATCAAAGTCCTCCAGTCCCACACTTTCAACCTTATCAGATGGATTTATCTCAATATTTTCAGTGGTAGTGGATGACTCTTGATTGTTCCCTGCTATTTCCGGAGAAATCTCTAAAGTTTCCAATTCAGATTCAAGTAAAGGTATGTGTTCCTGCACACGTGGAGACTGACAAACACGTGCACTGGGACCAACAAGAGAATGTGAACGGGTCAGAATGACTAATGGATCATTGTATATTTTGTCATCGGAACTTTCAGTGTTTACTTCTAAGGAAGTTGGTACGGGCTCTTGACCAAAAACATCAGAAAAGTCGAACTCCAAATGCTCGGATGTAACATTAGATGAGTCCATGGGAAGAAGCAATTCTTTCTTGAAAGCTCTTTGGACATGGGTATTGGTCAGATCTGATATCTGTGAAGAAACCATGCCACAAAATTATTTGAAGACTACAAAACAATAACTTGCTCGTGCTTTATCACTCCACAAATATCCAAGACTACATGGAGAAGGAATGACAAAGGGACTTTGCACAAATGAGAGTACACACTAGTAAACATCCAAAAATTTCTTGCGCTTCTTGATGCACACTAAGCAATGGATGTTAATGAGTTTCCTACTTTGACGAAAGCAAACATTTCCATAACTGCAGGGAAAGTTGCATATACATGATTAGTGCTCTGCATTAGTACAAATAAAGCTTCTATAGGAATCATAGCAGAAAGAGAGAAGACAAACATAGCAGAGGAGGGATGTATTAACCATATAATATACATATTATCAAATAGTGTACAGGAATTCAAATGGGACACATTAATATTATAGCCTAGTAAATTGAAAGATGCATGGTAAAAGCTCAACCGATAATAGTACTCGCCTAATAATCTAGTAAGTACCAAAACCAGACCGAAAACCTCCATGGATACGTATGGTCATAGACTTGGATGGGAACCATAAAATGCAGTCTATAGCCAAAACATACTATAAGTGCATTCCTCCATGCAAGCACATTGTATTTTTATTTATCAAGCGGCGTATTTTGTAACAAACATGCACATCATTATCAATTTAGTTCTTTACGAATATTCCCTCATGTATAAACTGTAAAACACATAACAATGTATGGATTAATCAGAACAGTTGAGCATCAACGGACCGAAACCCCATAAGTCAATTATAATGAGCAAAAATAGGATTATAATTAAAGACAATCATGTTCCCATCTAGGGCATTCGTATTTGAAGTACATGTAAAGAAGGAGCATTAAGTATGCACCTTCTAAATATTAATCACATTTAATAAACATATCCTTTCCTAATTAAGTATTGTCATTCATAACATATTATTCACTTGAAAATATCCAATCTTAAAATTACCCAGATCAACATAAAATTACTCAATCTATTACCAACTTATTTTCTGTTATTTTTACATTGAAAAAAAGTTCTTCCATATATAGACTGCCATAAAACTTTTGTGTAATATGCACCAAATTAAACAACAATAGAATTTATGCTGTTCTATTCAGTCTGAGGTTTTCCACCACCTGACTAGGTAATTTTAGTACACATGACATTAAAAGGATTTTTGTTGTTTGGTTAAAGTTAAGTGTATAGCATGGAGATAACATCACCGCTCTTTTTAGTTTGTCTGGTGAAGCTTTTACAAATTTCTGAATCTGATCTGTTTTGATCAATTGCTCTACCCAGAAGATATGAATTTTAATTACATTATTTTCTATTTTACATCATTATAAAAGCTTGTTCACATTTATACAATAGAATTACCTTCTCAAGTGTTTTACTTGAGAAGTGATTCACCCATGAATCCAAGACATGAGTTGTTTGAACTAAATAGCATTTTCTCTACCCATAATTAATATAATTAAGAACCTACTTGATCTACACCATTGAATTTGTAATCCGGTGAGTTCACCAGAGAAGGATACCTTGGTACCAAAATCATAAGCCTTTTAACACATATTTAATGAACACGATTAGTTCCATTACTCTTACCACATAATGTATTGTTAAAGACATATAACTCAGAAGAAGAAAATATTTCCTTTCTCTCAATAACATTCATCTATATACGGATTTACCTTATATAGTGCTTCGGCACTTTTTTGTATACTTCTCACAGAATCTGATTCTGCAATCCAAACATGGTCAAATAAATTTCCCCAAACTAACAAAAACAGCAGTTCAATAAAGAATGACCATGCCACAATCCTATATCTCCGAAATCACACGTACAGAATCATTGGAGAACAAGAATCGTGGTAAAGAATTCTAGATCCAGATCACAACATCGTTTGTGAAATAAATAAACCGATAATGAACTGATAAAATGCCTCGCTATTAATTAATTAAAGATCGAAGATACCTGTATCTAGAGCAAGGAAAAATAATTGTAGAAGAAGTTCGTCTAATGATTGATACTCAGAATTTTGCAATTTGTAAAAAGACGAGAAGAGGCGCGGTTCGACACGTGCCCGCGTGACGGACGGATGCGATTAAGCGCAAGTGGATATTTGGAGGGATTGCGCGGGGAGTATAATCAGGGCTCACTGATTTCACAAGCAAAGATGATGTTGTCTTCTCTAAAACCTAACCAATTACGCAACCATGAGTTTTATGGTAATGCCCAAGTGCATTTATAAATCAATAATCAATTTTGTAACAATAAATCAAATTGAGCAGATATGATTTATCAATACACGGATCGCAACCTTTTGTGGATATCGAATCTCATCCCTTGTTTGTAAGCACACACGTTCTAACGGGAAAACATGGTCAACATTTCAAGTAAAAACAAATTACTAACCATATAAAGGAACCTAAATTAACAAAAGTAAAAGAAGATTAAGAGTTTAGAAGAACTCTATGTTGAGGTTAGGAAATAGTGCTAAACACAGAAAGTAAAAAAAAAAACTAATTCTATTTAAATTCAAAAAAATGCTGAGTTCTCCGTCTTTAAAAAACACACACCTCCTATTTTACCCTTTTTCCCTCATTGTTTCCAGTTTTGCCTCTGCCTTTTTCACGTACCATAAATTTATTTCTCTCAATAAAAAAACTTCTATAATGAAAAGTTAATTTGCAATATTAAAAACATTATATCTTTCAGTAGATATATTGGATTTCAATTTCGTTTCCACCATTAAATCACAAATTTTATTATCTTTCGATGAAGATCCATATGTGATATGTTTTAACGATTTTTTAAAATTTTTACAATGGCAATATCTGCCGGATTTGCCGCCCCTGTAAATTAAAAAAATTCAAGCACACACATTTATCAAACACACACACATTCAAATTACATTGTGATCAAATTACATTGCCATTGTTCTCAAACACATTCAAACACAAACACAAACACAAACACAAACATTAATATCAAATACCATTGTTTTTTCTTAAAACTAAAAAACAAAGTAAATTAATTTCATTGTGCATATTGAGTTCGTTCATCCTAAACTTGCTCACTACCCACTACACTTTATTCAGTATCCACTCCACCTTTGGCTATTGTGGACATGCATGAGAAATTTAAAGGTAGAGTGGGTATTGAGCAAGCTACTAAGGGGTTTTTTTTAATTTACAATGGCAAATATTTGCCCTTTTTAATTTTTACAATGGCAAATATTTGCCAACCTGCCACCATAAAAATATGAACTTCTTTTCTCAGAGAAGAAGCAATGACAGTATCTGAGGAATAAGCATCGGCTAACTCTGTGCCAGCAGCCGCGGTAAGATAGAGGATGCAAGCGTTATCCGGAATGATTGGGCATAAAGCGTCTGTAGGTGGCTTTTCAAGTCCGCCGTCAAATCCCAGGGCTCAACCCTGGACAGGCGGTGGAAACTACCAAGCTGGAGTACGGTAGGAGCAGAGGGAATTTCCGGTGGAGCGGTGAAATGCGTAGAGATCGGGAAGAACACCAACGGCGAAAGCACTCTGCTGGGCCGACACTGACACTGAGAGACGAAAGCTAGGGGAGCAAATGGGATTAGATACCCCAGTAGTCCTAGCCGTAAACGATGGATACTAGACGCTGCGCGTATCGACACGTGCAGTGCTGTAGCTAATGCGTTAAGTATCCCGCCTGGGGAGTACGTTTGCAAGAATGAAACTCAAAGGAATTGACGGAGGCCCGCACAAGCGGTGGAGCATGTGGTTTAGTTCGATGCAAAGCGAAGAACCTTACCAGGGATTGACATGCCGCGAATCCTCTTGAAAGAGAGGGGTGCCTTCGGGAACGAGAACACAGGTGGTGCATGGTTGTCGTCGGCTCGTGCCGTAAGGTGTATATTTTTGGATAACCAATCCATTTTCAAATATAGTTGGGGGACTTTCCCTAAGAAATGGGTACGTAAAATGGAAAGATCAGAACATGGGATGGGAGGGTTAACAAAATATATTCCAATTACAAGAATTACTTTTTTAATTTTAAAAAAATTCATCAAAACATATCACATATGGATCTTAATAGAAAGATAATAAAATTTGTGATTTAATAGTGAAAACGAAATTGAAACCCGAGACGTCTACTGAATGATATCATATTTTAAATATTGCAAATTAACTTATCATTTTAGCAGATTTTTTTTACCAGTAAAATGGATGAGAGGGTATTTTTGTCTTTATTTTTTTCCTAATAAGGGGGGAACTCAGCATTTTTCTAAGTTTAAATAGAATTAGCCAGTAAAAAAAGAAATTGCTAAAAAAGTTATGCATTTTTCATCGTGATAGATGAAAATAAGTTCATACCATCTAATAATATTTAATTGGAATTTAGGATAAGATCATCATTTTTTTCGACATTCTTACAAAATAAGAAGAAAGTTTTTTGAACCTGCTTCATTTTTTTAACAAACGTTCACCTTGCTAATAAAGAGCTGGAATATGTCAATTCAATCGACAATATTGCTACTGAGAGAGTACATGAATTCATAGGTGGTTGGTGGATTTCAAGGAGTGTTCTTGTTGTACCATAATTTAATCAAGGACGAGTTAGCAAAAATGTAATATACATATGTTGACGTCAAAAACGGGTATCAGCACCCAATAGAATCTCGTAGAGATTAAATGATGAATGAAATTAAAACATAGCAGGGAAAGTAAATGAAAACACAGATTTTTATAGTGGTTCGACAATCTTGGTCTACGTCACTTTGTATTTTTATTAATCTTGCACTTGATTATGATTACAAGAAAGTTTGAATAAGCAGGGATCCATTAGTACAAGAATGAAGAATAAAAATGGCGGAGCCTGGACAGTGGAAAGAAAGATTCTTCAAATGAACCATGAAGCTTGTATTATAGGGGAAGATGGTGAAATATCTTCCTAAAATTTCGGCAGCGGAGTCTCCAGATCCAGAAAAAGTCACAGTATCGATCGCGGACCCCACTTCATCAAAAATAACGATCGTCGCCGATCGTTTTGTGAGCTCCTTTTGACATGCAATCGATATAGTGGGCTCCACTCTTCAATATATTGATGTTCCCAAAGTTTCAAGTGTATTCGACTTATAGATTATGAGATATTGATCGTTTTGTACTTAGTTGAACTATAATATCCATACAGTATGATCCATAATTAGAGATGGATCATAGCCGATCCATTTTAGACATGGACCATAGCTGATCCATAATGGAGATGGATCATAGCCGATCCATACTGGAGATGGATCATAGCCGATCCATACTAGAGATGGATCATAGTCGATCCATTGTGAAAAAAGATCGTACCCGGTCGTTTTTCAGTTGAAGTATGAAATTCATACTTAGCCAATTCCAGAATGTTATTCACATGAATCCATACGACTATCATCCATAGTCTTGTCCATAATCGATCTCCAATCCTGGTAAACATCTCTCTGGGGTTTCCGCCTTGATGATCATGAAGTCTAACTTGTCAGTCGGTTCGAATATAGCCGGGTCAAAATGCCGAATAACAATATACATCTTAACGAAAATACAAAGTGCATACCTTAACGAAAATATGAAGAGTAAAGATTAATGGACAATACAATGTGTATGCCTTAACGAAAATATAAAGAGTAAAACTTAATGGAAATACATTTTATGCCTTAACAAAAATATGAAGGATGAACGTTGATGGAAGAATAAAACCAATAACTTAAAAGAAGGACAAGGGTATAATCCTTAAAGTAAACATGGGATTGTGTTAAAGAAACCACACAAGTAAGTCTTAGCGAAAACATGAGATTATATCAATGGAAACACACAAGCAAGCCTTTGCGGAAACATGGGATTGTGTATACGGAAACACACAACCGAGCTTTAGCGAAAACACAGGATTGTGTTAACGGAAACACACAAGCAAGGCTTAGCGGAAATATGGGATTGTGTTAAAGGAAACATATAAGTAAGTTTTAAAGCAGGCGTGAGTTAAAAGTGTTAATGGAAGTATGGATTCAAGTGAGACTTGATTTATGCCATGTGTCATCACCTTATTGTCCTACTTGTGTCGCGTCATCAAAAGTACAAAGGTTTCACAATTTCTTAACGAAGTCTCTCTTAGCTGCCATATGTCACTACCAAGATATGTCATGTCATCATTATATCAAAGAATCTCAACCACTGAAGTCGTCAAATGTCTAATATCTACAAAGGAAAAGTCAGAGCTGTTAGGTTCAAGATACATGTCGAGCATCCAATGACTTAGCTATTCCATAAACAAGGGTCCACCCCCATATAAGAAGGGGACTTCTCTCAAAATCTTCTTCCTCATTTTCATTTGTAACCGCAAAAATTTGTAACAAGCTTATTTTGAGAATAAATGGTTGTCTCAGTCAAATCCAAATTGAAATTTTGTATTCAAGGACTAAATAAAAGACTATTTGCATATTGATCATGAAGACTACTTAATTCATATTAGTTGCTTAGTTTTCTCTACTTGCTTTTTAATCAAGAAGTTAGGCTGAAATTATGGTCTAACATTTTTAATGCTTTTACCGATAGTCGAACTCAGTAATGAACAAATTGTCTTTATTACCATCTATTTTAAACTTTAGACCGTGCCATAAAGACAATAAGGATCGTCAAGACCATATACCATGGAGAAGAACATGCTCCGTCAACAATATCCTTGAAACCCAACTCAAATGAAACAAAAGGAATGTTTTTAACATAACAAACTACAAATAAGAGATCTTATGAACCTGGCTTTTCAAACTATAGCTAAAAAGAGAACAATTCTCATATTCCCCAAATCAATAGAGCTTGAACCCCTTCCATATTGGAAAGAAATCGATATTGGTCATTGTTCAAGTGCTAAAAGAGGTCGTAAAGTCAAATCAAAGGATAAGGATGGTAAAAAGCAATCCCTTTGAGAAAATGCACATGGTTATTCAGTCTTTTTTTAAGGAAACAATTTTCATCATGGACTTGTGTCATGAACTAAAACATATTCATAAAGAAATGAGAAATGAGAAAGCAAGAAACTTATGTAAAGGAAAAGAACCTTACTTCGCTCTCAAAGGAAGTTGGGTGAGATAATGCTTTAGGAAAGAGATGAAATGTAGGAGAAGGAATTCTCTTTGGAACAAGTCATTCCTTATAAATTTCAAATGTTGCTAAATCCAAAACATACTCCTTCTCTAGTGCTATAAGAAATTATGTATCTTTCAATTAGAACAATATTGGATTATCGGCCTTCGAAGAAGAAAACAAAACAAATGGAGTAAGACAAAGGAGGATAATGCAATAAATACAAGGAGTGAATGGGAATGACACTAATAACTACCGAGTACTCTCTGCAATGAGTGAAAAACATGTTAAAATAGGGGAGGTTGAAGAATTCATTGAGCATAACTAGCAATAAGTAGAACCAAGGATCAATATTTTCTTTAAGACGAATGTTGAGAGGCCTAAGCTAAAAAATATAAATCTTTCAAATGATAAACAAGAAAAAGTTTTCACAAAATCCAATTTTCAAAAAATCTTTCTTCGTTTATTGGTTGGGAATCATGCTAAGAAAGAGTTTTCACAAACTCGAGTTTTCAAAATAAAAACTTGGTTTATCGGTCGAGAACCATAATGGAAAGGGTTTTCACATGCTCACGTTTTCAAAACTCCTTCTTTGTTCATCCATTCAGAAATACACCAAGGAAGAGGTTTCACAAAATCAAGTTTCTAAAAATCTTTCTTAGCTCATCGATTGAGAACCGTGCCAAGAAAGAGTTTACACAAACAAGTTTTAAGAAATTTTCTTGATTCATCGGATGAGAACCGTGCCAGCAAAAGAATATTTCAAGAAAAAATTAATTTACTTCTTTAGTCTATTGATTCTACTTCATGTTAAAGAGAATCAATCTTGTCCCTTGGTTCATGGTCAACTCCAAAGTGAAACGACTCTTGGGTCAAGGTACACTAAGTCTAATAAAACTCCTAGTCTAACAAGGCTAGTGGGATTTTTTAAGTGGCAGTACCCTTGCACTCAGTAGTGTAAAACCCTTGGACTGGTACCAAGGCACCCAAAAATATAATTATAAGCCCTTGGTCATCGTTCCTAAGACAACCAATCAAATATTCACAAACAAATACTAACGATAGCCCAAGCAAGCCTTTGGTCCCATCGCTTATGAATTTATGTTAGAACCTCTATCAATATGAATCACTCTAAGTATAATATATCCCACTATCAATATGCATATGAATTTATGTTAGAACCTCTCTTATTAATTTTAATGACAACAACTATACAATTTTGTCAAAGAATCTCTAGGCTAACTTACAAGTATATTAATATCAAAAAGAGACAAACAAATAAGTTTAATATGAAGACACACAGTACAAAAGAGGATAAAAGTATATACATGGAGATATAAGAAGAGATATACATGACAAATACAAGATGAAGGAGTATATACAAGGAGATATGACGATTAGCATCAAAATCGAGCTCAATTGAAGAAGACAAAAAAAGTTTGTCTATAATTTTTTTCGTTTTAGATATTATGTAAAATCTCCAAGTTGATGATCACATACACACAAAAATACATTTTGAAAACCATCTTTAAAGTAAAGTTACCATTTTAGCCAATTTTTATTTAAAGATTAAAAGATTTTTGTAAAACAAAATAAGCCACGATCAGAAACTATGAAATATACACATAAAGGAACAAAATAGGCAAAATCTAGACACCTGAAACTTTTACAATAGACATATGTATTGATAAACAGACATCTGGAATATTTATCATAGACTTCTATTATGGTACATAGACGTCTGAAACAAAAATCCAAACGTCTGGAAGCTTGTAGCCGGGTTGTTTATTTGAATTTCTTAAAAGACATGTCCCCTCTTCTTCAACAGTTACATCCCCTACTTTGGATAGTTCTCTCCAACAGTTACTACTATTCAAGTTGAACTTTTCAAATCTATAAATAAAGTTGAGAAATCATTTTTACATTTAACAAGAATCAATTCTTTCTATCTTTCTAATCTATACGCACTTGTGAATTACAAATACTCTCAACAATTTACTTCCTACTATTACATGTTCAAATCATCGTCTCAAGGAGATTATAGGAAGGGTGTACTTAATAGATTTATCTGTGTTATCTAGAACACAACCAGTCATGAAACTTACTACCATTCGTAGTCAAAGTCCTATTGGAGTTTTTTAGGCACAAAGTCCTATTCGACAGCTTAGGCGGTTTGTAATATAGAACTCTTATTCGGCAGCTCAGGCGGTTTAAAAAACCTATTCCTCCGGGTTAATGAGGGTATAGTCGTAAATCCAGAAAGATTCTGGGGCTGGATGTAGAACGGGAAGTTCGAACCAGTATGAAAATTTCTGGTGCGCTTTACTTATTGCAATCTTTATACTGCCAGTTTGATATTAATTTTTATTTAGTAGGTATAATCATATTACTCGATCCGCATAGACTTTTAGTTTAGAAAAGAAGATGAGAAAGATAAAAGCTAAGGACTTAATGACTATCAAAGATTAAGATAATTAAAAAGTTTAAGTGAGTAATACCATACTCATTTTACCATTTTTCATAATTATTGAATATGGTTATGATTGATATGATAGTTTTCATATGTGATAAATGTTTATATATAGTAAGAAAGACGTGTCAATGAATATTTGGGGTAGAAATAGTTTACTAGATGATGTTTAGCTATGATTTCTTGCTCTAATGATTTTCAAATGCCATAGGAATTTAATATGATGGTCTAACAATATTTATAGAGATGGGTTTTAATTTTTCGAATTTCCCACACATAAAAAATTTACTATGGATTCTAAAGGAACCATATATTTTAGAGAATAAGAGAAAATTGGTAAAAATAGAGAAGCAACTAAATATATATATAATTTTTTCATGATTTTATAAATAGATTCCCACTTTAAGATCTTACCTTGCGGAGACAAAAATCATGGTTGTCGAGAGCTTAACTTAGTTTCGAAAGCAGAAAACATGGGTACCAAGATTATGTTATACATATAAAATATATATATTAAGTAATGAAGGGATAAGATTCTATAAAAGTACTATAAAATGATATGAAGGACGTTATCGCTAACTAAAAGTGGATGCGAAACAAATCTGGAGGCGACACGTGCAAAGGAAAGTGGCAAGTGCATGCAAATGTTAGGCTTTACTGCCTGTATCAAAGCCAAAGTGGCAAAATGGAAGTACAATTCAGAAAACTGGATCGAAACCAAAGGCCAAATGTACATAGAATCACTAAGTGAATTTTTATGTATAATAAACTAAGAAAATATATAAGGGAGAGAGCTAAAGGTAATTGTTGAAGGTGGAGGCAATAGCCAAAGGCATATGCGTAATATACAAAGGCAAGGATGATTGCCAAAAGTTAAAGGGGTTGTCGAGACATAGCGCAGAGAGTATGTGTGAGGAAAAAATGAAACTTAGTCAAACAAGGCTTCCCTAATATGGACCCGAGAGTTGTGATTGCCAAGATTTATTAGCATTTGATGGAAAATTAATACTAAGACCTAGACTTTTAGAGGAGAATCAACGTTGATACATGTCAACGTTCGAAAAAGATTTAGACCAAAACGTATTGACCTTCGGAGGGGCAAGTCAATATCAAGGCTTAAGGTGGCCAAAATGGTTGCTTAGAATTTGAAAGTTTATTCATGACATTAAATGGAAGGCTATAAGTGACATCCGAAAGTCTATTCACGACATTAAACGAAAGCTTCGGGGTGAGGCCATAAGTGACATCTGAAAGACTAATTTTGACATTAAATGAAAGCTTCGGTGTGAGGCTATAAGGGGCATCCGAAAATCTATTCACAACATTAAACAAATGCTTTAGTGTAAGACCATAAGTTTCATTTGAAAGTCTATTCATGACATTAAACATAAGTTTCATTGTAAGGCCATAAGTGACATGTGAAAGTCTATTCACGGCACTAAACTAAAGCAATGGCATAAGGCCATAGGTGGAAAACTAAATCTCCATATGTATTAATGTTTAATATCATAGGTGCAAGGCCAAAGTGGTAACCAAAGGTCTGTTCATGACATTACATGCTAGTCCAAAGTTAGGCCAAAAATGGCCATTTGAATGAATAACTTAAAGATCCTCGTTTGGATATCATAAGTTAGTAGAGGCACTTATAAATGAAAGCATGAGCATGATTATGGACATTGTTATGATGTTCACTATCTTTGATATGTTAATGTTTAACAGTGAGGGGAAAACCCGTTCATGCGGAAGAATAGCAACGGTTTTGGGCCGTTGCTAAATAGCAACGGTTTCAAGCCGTTGTAAAATCAATAAGAACGGCTAAAGGCCGTTTTACTTTTGCAACCGGTCGAAGCCGTTGTGATTTTTTTTAGTTCGTTGCCACTTGTGTAACCCCCTTATTCCCAAAATAGTACGCTCCTTTACCATTTTCCCTAATATCGTTCCCGTACTCTTCTCTAATTTCATCTTCAAATCGCCAAATTTTAATCTCTTGAAAGCCATCAATTGTTAAACACTGACATACTACACTCAATTGAGGCAAAGGTATCGATTATCGACGCCGTTCAAAAAGAATCTGGTGATCTCATTTTCCAATCGATCCGGTCAAGGTATTTAATACGAATCGATTTTTATTTTTATTCCTTATGAATGGTTCATTATGTTTAAATCATCAATTTGGTTCCTATTTTCGAATGTTTAAATTTAAGTCTTGTTAGATTGCAATTTGATTTTGATTCTTCAATTTGGTTCAGTTCAGTAATCTGAGTTCTCATCTGTAGTTACAACTTGCAAATCTTATATGATTGAGCTTCCAGTAAAGTCAGATTTGTGTTATGAGCAAGTAATTTGTACACGCTCAATACATTTTGATTTTATATGCTTAAATAATGTCGTACTCATGGTCACTGACTTCGACAGCTTGTAGAGCACATCAGTTTAAGCAACATTTATTACAATTTCTATATCTACTAACCAATCTAGAATACCTGGTTGTGTTTAATAAATACAGAAATAACAAACTATGAATGTGTAGGAAGTCTGTTGTAGTATCTTTTTCTTGATATTGTAGTATGTGTAGGTAGTAGTAGGCTGGACCGCTTTCAAGTTTCATTGACTTCATGCTTTTGTTCAATACTACAAGAACTCTAAAAGCAAAAATTTGGTCCTATTTATTTTACTTTCTCTACTTAGCGTTACATTTGTAGCTATAAGCATATTGGAGGTCATTGTAGCCATAAGAAAATTCTGATCTACTTTATGGCCTGCATTTGTAAAAAATGTACTAAGTGAATCCATCATCAGTTTCCTGCTTTGATTTGTCTTTGGATAGGAGACATTTAAGTGGAAAAATTGAGTTGTTTTGTCTCCTTTCGTTAGCCACTTCATTTTGGATCTTTGTCTAATTTTTGTAGCTTGTTTGTTTAGCTCTCAGGTTAGACTATCAAACTGTTGTTTACAAAGTCTATTAATCTGTTCATCATTCGGGTGGATGATTAGGTGATTGTAGGACTAGTCCAGCTCCTTCCTTACATCGTCAACTTTGTTTTGAGAATTATGCTCCTATCTGTTCCACTTTTCTAGTTTCGTTTTTACTGCTTTTAGCTTTGTTAGGAGTTGGAGTAAAGGATTTCCAATATAAGAATAATTCCAGTCCTCCTCAATTATTTGCTTGTATCCTGATTTATATTGCCATCCGTTGCCGTATTTGAAAGGAATGTTTTTGGCATGTTCCTGTTGGGTATCAAAATTGAAAATTATTAGAGTGTGATTGCTCGAGGAATGATTAGCAAAGAGAATCGAGAAACGTGGGAATTTAGTGAAACATTCCCAGTTAATAAAGCATATATCAATTTTTCTGTGAGTCAATAGATTAGGCCCACCCTGTCATGTATAATAATTCCTTATCCCTTGTGGCTCAAAGAGGTTAGCTGTTCCAATGCATTCTATCAAGTTTGTATGTGCATTAATGCTTTCGGTTATTGTTGACCGAGGATGTCGAGGAGCTGCATTTATCATGTTCAATGCAGGGTATTTCTGAGGACTTATCAATAGGGAGAGATAGGCTTTGGTCTATAATATTTGGTTGATACTCTGTTTGATCAGAGTGTTGAATGGGTTGTACAGGGTTTGTGTGATCTATGACTATGGCTGCTTGAGTTAAGCAGGCATTATCAGATAGTGTTGAGTTATGTTTTTCACTTGAAATCGGGTTGTTTTGTATTATACTTTTACTAATAGCTGCTTATAGTGACTGCTAGGGTATAAGTTGATGCAATGAATTTTGTTTTACTAAATATGGTAATATGAGACCATATTTAGTAAGTGGATAAAATTGTTGTTAATGGCGCAAGCCAAGTATCAGGAGAGGGGTAATGCATAGACATTACTCTGGTGCTACAAAATGGCGCTGTTGTAATGGCAAATTTTTTGGAAACAGTTTGATGCTAATGTTAAATTTCAAGTGAAATCAGAAGAATATACATCTGTTTAGTTAATATCAGAGTTGAACTTGGTGGAAAGCCATAAGATATTGTTACCCATGATTTCTTATTAGCTCTTGTTATTTTCTTTCAGTATGTCTTTTAGTATAGACAAACAATGGATGAATCAATCTAATCGAAGAAATACAGAATATGTGGAAGGTGTGAGAAATTTTGTTAAATTTGTTGCTGAAAATGGTGGCAATAAGGAAAATTATTCGTGCCCTTGCACGCGGTGCAAAAATGAAGATACATTCAAATTAAATGACATTCATTTTCATTTGCTTAGATATGGTATTGTTCAATCATATACCGTGTGGTGTTTTCACGGGGAAAGAATACCGGAGAAGCCAAAACAACAACCGGTTAGTCATGCCACAAATACTGATGAGTCCGAACATATTAGGATGGAGGATTTGATCAATGATGCAGATAGATTCCATCATTTTCAACCTACAAGTCAGTTGCATGATAATGCTAATATTGGTGAGCAGTTTACAGATAAATCATTTTTTGATAGTGCAACTGCAACAAAGCCATTGTATCCTTCTTGTCCAAAAGAGATTACAAAGTTGTATGCCATTGTGAAACTGAATAGCTTGAAGACCCAATACGGCTTTTCAGACAATGGTGTGACTGCACTACTCGAATTCATAAAGGAGTTACTCCCCGAAGGTAACACGCTACTGTCAAAGTACCCCGACGTGAAGAAGATCATTAAGCAAGTTGGGATGAATTACATAACTTATGATGCATGCATTAATGACTGCATTTTGTACTAGAAAGATAATGCAAACAAAGTTTCATGTACAAATTGCAACGCACCAAGATATAAGACATCATTCGACGAAGAGAGAAAAGCTACCACAGTACCTCAAAAGACCTTAAGACATTTTCCTTTAATTTCTAGATTGAGAAGACTGTATATTGTACCATGGATGGCAGAAGCGATGACCTGGCATGGTCGTGCCAAGTCCGGTACAACCGTAATGCGTCATCCGCGTGATACTTCTCAATGGAAAACTACAGATTCTTTTGATTCTTCGTTTGCTGCTGAACCACGAAAAATCACGCTTGGAATAGCAATAGATGGTTTTTGTCCAAATGCTTCTTTAACTAACCCTTACAGCCGTTGGCCAGTAATTGCAGTACCATATAACCTTCCTCCGTCTTTGTGCATGAAAAGAGAGTTCTCAATGTTAACACTGTTGATTTCTGGGCCAAAACAACCAGGGAAGGATATTGATGTTTATTTAGAACCTTTGATAGACGAGTTAAAGCAGTTATGGGAAGGAGTCATTACATTTGATTCATTTAAGAAATCTGAGTTCATAATGAGAGCTAGAGTGTTGTGGGCAATCCATGATCATCCCGCTCTTGGGACTTTATCGGGATGTACAACTCACGGCTACTTTGCATGTCCTATTTGTGGAGAAGAAACTACATCTGTTTATCTCCCTGAAAGTAAGAAGATCTGTTACATGGGACATCGTAGATTTCTTCCGTCCGGACACAAGTTTCGATACGATAAGACAAATTTCAACAACGAGCAAGAACTTAAGCGTCCTCCAAAACCACTGACTGGTTATCAAGTTGAAAAAAAGGTAGCGAATATAAAAATGAAAGTTGGTAAAAACATACCGGAAATTGGTCGAAAAAGGAAAAAGACAATCGATGAAGAAGTTCCTGCATGGTATAGGAGGTCGAAGTTCTTTGATTTGCCATATTGGAAAACAAATTTGACCCGACATAATATTGATGTTATGCATACGGAGATGAATGTCACGAAACATTTGATCAACACAATTATGAACCATAAAGACATGTCAAAAGATGGGATCAATGCACGGAAGGATTTGAAAATCATGGGTATAAAACAAAAGTTGTGGGTGATAGAAGATCCTGAAACAAGTAAAGTAACCATACCAAATGCGACCTTCACTTTGAGCAAAGAAGAAAAGATACGGTTTTGCACCGTTTTGAAAATTTTGAAAGTGCCGAGCAAATTCTCTTCGAACTTCCATAAAAATGTGAGCATCAACCCTCCTGAACTAAAAAATATGAAGTCACATGATTACCACGTCATAATGCAACATTTACTTCCGGTATTGCTTCAGCATTGTTTTCCGCAACATAAGGATCTACGGAATGCTATTCACCGCATTAGTCTCTTTTATAACATTTTGTGCTCAAAGGTGATCAACATGGAACATCTTCTAAAAGCAAAGGCTAGTTTGGTAGAAGCAATGTGTGTTATTGAAAAACATTTTTCGCCTGCATTTTTTTATATCAGTATTCACCTTATGGTTCATTTAGCCGATGAAGCATTGATTTCTGGTCCTGTTAGATATAGGTGGATGTACCCATTTGAATGGTAAATTGCTAATTTTAGTTATGTACATAATTATTCGATTTAAATAGCTATTGATGTCTACATTTTACAATTATTCATCTTCATAGGTTGATGAAAACATATAAAGGATATGTGCGCAACAAAAGATATATTGAAGGGTGTATTGCAGAAGGATATATTGTACAAGAAGCTAGTCTTTACTGCATGAAGTATATGCCAAAAGGAGGTGCTGGCACTCATAAACATACCCGTGAAGCGTTTTTAGACGAGGATGATGAGTTTGCTGATGAAATAGCACTAGATAATGGTAAAGATATAACGTTAACTCAAGTGCAATTTCAACAAGTGCGTAAATGGGTCCTTGATAAGTACGACGGATTGGATGAATGGAAGAAGTAAATTCATGAATTTGTTCTGAATTCTTATTATTGTAAATCAATTCATATATATAGTATTTATTGTGTGTTTTTCGTAGGAGGTATAACTCCTATGTTCAAAGCACCAAATCTCAAACTCGAGGCGGGGGTACATCTGGGGAAGCTATTAAAAATTTCACTTTTTGGTTACGTGATGAGGTATATGTATTAAATATTTAACGTATTTTCAAGTTGACCATACACCTCCTTGACCATGTTTTTTTACTTATTGTGTTTGTTGTAGTTGTTGAAGACCGTCAATGTTGACTCAACTCTTTGGCAGTTAGTTAACGGGTCGAAGTTTGATGCCCGTAGTTATATGAAGTACCAAGTGAATGGGTTTTTATTTTCTCCGAAGATTTATGAAGAGCGAAAGCTAACACAGGATAGTGGTGTATGCATGAGAGCAATTACACAATTTAGAGCGAGTGGGAAGGATAAAAAATTTAAGGAAGCAGAAACAACTTATTACGGAGTCATTCAACAGATAATTGAGTTGGATTACATTGACTTCAAACAAACAGTTTTTTATTGTGATTGGGTAAAGGTCGAAGATAAGATCAATGGTTGTAAAATAGATTCTGTTTCAAGCTTGATCACAGTTAACTTGGGAAAATTGAAGAATAAAGATAGCGTGAATGATGAGCCATTTATTCTTGCATTGGAAGCGAGTCAAGTGTTCTACTCAAAAGATTTAAAAAATAACGGATGGTTTGTGGTTTTGCATACACCAAAACGGTTGACCATAAATGTGGATGACACTAAGTTTCCCACCGTTTATCAATCAGCTTTTGAAGACAATGAAAAATTAGAAGATCTTATCAAATGCATATGTTAACTTTGTATTTCAGAGCAGTTATTGTACCTTAACAAAATATTTATTTAAAATGGTGTAAAATGTAAAATGGTGTGTTATATGATAGTAATAGATGCATTATATTTTTTATTAGTGCCATTATAATATCCTGATGGATCCATAAGGATGGATATATTGCAAGAGTTCATTTTGTGTTTGTAGTTGTAGGTACTTACATATGATCACATACATACACACATGTACACATACATACATATGATCAGCTTGACTATTCTTTCTTTCTTTGTGTTTGTAGGTAGACAGGCAGTTCAAGATATTGTATTTGCACCCTTTAGTTCAGCAGTGTTAAGGTAATATATTTTTGTATTTGCATCCTTTATTTCAGTCAGTATTTTAGATATTGTTTTGAATCCGCTTAAGTTTAAAATTCTGGTGATGCAGGAAGACTTTATCACTGCCGCATAAAAGTGAATGTTCCCCTTCCCGCCCATCCCTGTGATGCCCGATTGCTGTTAGCCAAATTATTGCACGGATTCCCCTCCATAACAAGATCAAACGCATTATATGACTTAATAAAATTGCTCCAAGCGATTACTGGTAAGCTGTTGTACATCTGATATAGTAAACAACGTCCCCTTCTGATTTGTTTGATCCCACCAGTTTCTCATCACATTACGATTATTATCAATCGGACTGACAAAAATCGTAATGTGGTGAGAAGTTGGTGGGATCAGACAAATCAGATAAGGGGACGTTGGTTCATATATCAGATGTACAGCAGCAATAAGGGGACGTTATGGAGGGGACTCCGTGCAATAATTTGGCCGACAGCAATCGGGCATCACAGGGATGGGCTGGAAGGGGAAGAAATGTACGTCATAATGTTGTTGGGATTATTTTAGGATTTTAGACTTTGCATGACATAATGTCACAAGATGCCACACCACCGTCAAATGATACAACTTCACAATCATCCACTTTAAAACGGGAGAAAATTGATATAGACAACTACGGTTCTCCAGTCGGAAAAATGGTTCAAATGTCGCTACGAAGATTGGTAAACTAGTAAGAAATCATGTGCCAATCTCATATCCAAGTTGGAAAAAAGTTCCGCCAAATTACAAGGAAGACGTGTGGAATCAATTGGAGGTAACTTCTCCAATCTCATAACCATTTTTATGTACTGTTTCTGTTTGTAAAATATAGTCGTCTGATTGTAATATGCACCCTTTTTATGTATTGTTTCTGTTTCTGTACTGTTTCTGTTTTTGATTGTAAAATAGGCCTGAATGAGCGAGGGTTCATATGAGACCATATTTATGTACTGTTTCTGTTTCAAGATATATTCTTTTATGATATTTATAGGATATTTAGATTGATCACTTTATTCATAGAGACTGATGAAACTATATACGTTGAAATGTAAAAATCCATATACTTTGAAATGTAAACTGTGTACATGAACTTAGATGGTTTAAATTCATTTATAATGCTTTCAATACATAAATAAAAAATGGTTTACATGCATTTTTTGTTATGCAGAAATATTATGAGCTCGATCCTCTATCAAAGGACCTTATTATGAAAAAAATGTCCGAGGCTTTTAGGAGACACAAGAATGATTTGCGCAAGAATCATTATGACCATTTCATCACTGACGAAGAAAGAATGAGAAATTGTCCACCGAAAATTGCTCAAGATGATTGGGATGAGTTCATAAGAAACGAATCAAAACCCGAGGCGAAAGAAAAAAGGAAGCGAGGCAAACAAAACAGATCAATGCTCGAATATGGTCATCATTCGGGACGTAAGAGTCACGCTATGATTACTCAAGAAATGGTATGTGTCATTGAATTGGTGCATCACATTGCATATACCATTAGTTCCAAATATAATTTTAGGTCATTGTATGCAGGTCGATTCAAGTAGTCCGGGAACAGAAGTATCACGTCTTCAAGTATGAGAGAAAACGCATAAGAAAAAAGATGGCAGCATGTCAGATGCGACATCTTCCTACTTTGTAAGTTAAACAAATAATAACGCCTCTAAATTAAATTTTCATTATTCATATATATGTATTTACTTTTTAGGACAAAATTGAAAAAGAAAAGGAAACGACGAGTGGTGTTGATGAAGCCGTCTTTATATCAGTGTTTGGTAAAGATGTAAAGGGCAGGAGCCGAAGTATTGGGACCAATATAGCTCCTAGCCAAGTTAAGAGTGCTGCCATTCCATGCAAACGGCTCAAACAGGCCCAAGGAGTATATGAGCAGCGACTGCAAAATGTGGAGCAAAAATTGATGAAGCTGGACAATATGGATGATAAACTGGAGCGTCTTCTTAGCATAGCCCAAGATAATCGTCAAGTAGGCAGTGAAATCGCATCTTCTCAGTTTGCCACTCCGAACAATTAGTTAATCGACCAAAGATGTGAAATCCTGAACTTCGAGGACGAAGTAATTGCAACAGGTACTATTTTAATCGACCAATCAGTCTTTTTGTGCTTCAACCGAGTTTACTGCTCTCTGTTATTGTGCATATAAACAAATTAATGAGTATTAGTGCATGTGTATTTATAGATTCCAAATTATCTTTTGTTATAGAAAAAGAGGTTAGGCAACAAAGGTTCACGTTTGACATGTACGTCATAATTAGGTTCACAAGAGGTATATATGACATTTTCAAATCCAAATTAACATAATCATAAGATATAAGAGAATATTTAGCAATATTTATAATGCTATAACCATAGGATAGAGCAAATTAAGCAGTTTTAAGTAGTTTTAGCAAATCAATAACAATGATCACATGGATAAGTTCTGGTGGGCACAACCTTCACTAAATTCTTGTATTGCTGAAAGCACAATGTTATTTAAAAAAAGGTTGTGTTCATGATTAGATTTGAGAAACAGTGAGAGATAGCAAGAAATGATGAAGAATCACGTAAAAGTTTAAAATGCTATTGCAGAGCTGGAGTTTGAGACAGCGAATGAATGACAGAGATGAGAAGGAATTCATTGTCAATAGCGATCTAGTTTGTATACTTATACTCATCGTAGTCTTTATCTTATATCTGTTTTGGTTTCAATTTTCATTGACACACACAATAGCCATTATGTCCAAAAATAAATCAGTAAACTCCAAAACAAAAAAGGATATAGAAAGATCATAAAAGTTTACATCTTCCATTCCAATCTTTCATGATTTTAAAGATCGAATATCGCATACACAATGGGTCTAGGACTTGTGTAGGTCTGCACAATGGTCTTAAATGTTTGGGAGCTTGTTAGTTCTGTAAATGTGATTCCATATATTCACTCCAGAAATGCTTATATAACAGGTACTATATGCCGAGATTCCACAGCATTAGTAATTCATGGACAACCAGTACCACCCACATATGAAAAAGTGTTGTTGGACAAAATTTTATTGCCGGATGAGCTAACCGCCAAAATATGTCGACAATTTACCGAGACCTTTGGGGATGTTGGAGCCGGAGGTTATGTGAGCCATCAAAAGGGTTTGATACGATATCTTTAGTCGGAGGTATTGATGAAATCTTTGTAGACTTCACTGCTTGCAAAACAATGTAGTGTAATCAATGAAATCTTTGTAGTGTAGTGTAATAAACAATGCAGTGTAATAAGTATGATATTCCGGCACAGTAGCATTCTGCAAAACAATAGTGTAATTATAAGTTTGATAATTTTATATGTATGGTATATGTGCGATATGTTTATAGTGCTTGTGTACCAATATTTTGATATTCTGGCATATTTTGATATATATTGATATTCTGGTATATATACTGAGATATGCATGTAACGCAGTAGTGAGTTACAGATGTGATTTTGTAGGAGCAGGAGAAAACACTATGTGCAATGGGTGTTAACCGTTGATTTATGTGTGCCTTTGGCCCAATTTGCAACGGTTTATACCCGTTGCCTTTGGCCCAATTTGCAACGGTTAATACCCGTTGTCTTTGGCCCAGTTTGCAACGGTTTATACCCGTTGCCTTTGTCCCAATTTGCAACGGTTTATACCCGTTGCCTTTTGGACATAAAGCAACGGTTTTCTCTCGTCGCTAAATTCAACCACTCCTGTGTTGAAGACGGTTTTTACCTGTTGCTTTTGGACTTAACAATGGTTTTTACCCGTTGTTAATAGCTTATAATGGTGTAATGTCCATATGTATTAATGTTTAATATCATAGGTGCAAGGCCAAAGTGGTAACCAAAGGTCTGTTCATGACATTACATGCTAGTCCAAAGTTAGGCCAAAAATGGCCATTTGAATAACTTAAAGATCCTCGTTTGGATATCATAAGTTAGTAGAGGCACTTATAAATGAAATCATGAGCATGATTATGGACTTTGTTATGATGTTCACTATCTTTGATATGTTAATGTTTAACAGTGAGGGGAAAACCCGTTCCATGCTTCAGCGGCGTGGTCTCATTATTTTCTATGTTTATGGTAATTATTACTCATACCAAACTTTGTAACTGACCTGTGTTTTTATTATTTTTTTCTTATAAACTCATGGATGCTTGTTTGAGTAGGCTGAATTTATGGGAATATACAGATTGCTTTGGGAAGATGAATAAAGAACACTAAAGACAAAGCAGGAGGCTTAGCTAATAATAAAAGTAGTTTTGCATTCCTTTGTACAAGCGTTCATGTCCGAATCTTCATATGTCGGACACGACACTACTAACTATGTTCAATTTATATTTCACCTATGCGTGGTAATGGTTTGTGATATTGGAATTTTGAGAATTTGATTATTTATGACATATGTTAAGCTGCTTTGTTTACTAAAAACTATTGTATATATATAATCAATCTCATTCTATCGTAGAAAGATAATACTAACTGATCCCATCTTTCATCGAATCGATCCTTTTTTTGAATGTACAAGAATTTTTGGAGTTTAGCATGTCTGGAAGCACGAGAAATTATCTTTTGTCGACAGTATTCGATACTCGAACATTCCTAGCATTACTGTACCTTCCCTATTCATTGCGGTATAGGTTTGGAGGTTCAATCTTTTGGCTTCATAGTGGTGGATGTTATAGTTTGATATTAGAGTGAGGTTAAAGGACATTTAATTATGGCAGAGCTAGAAATATTTAAGTACTTAGTAGAAAACGAACACCTTGGGAAGAGAATACGATATATATAATGTACTTGTACTTTGATATAGATATTTAGGTGGGTATATCTATCCTTCTACCATTGCTCTCACTCTCTTTACTTCCATTTATTATGATACCTTGCTTACATAGAAAGTAAGGATAGAAATGTGGAGTGGTCATTTAACGCCAGGAGGAACGAGAGTCGATGTTCATAGAGGAATCGAAAGAATGCAAACAGATGGCTAAGGAGGGGAAGTGGCCCCGAATGTTGGAGTAGGGGTGGGTGTGTAGATGCCAACTCCGGCCGAGGGGAAATAGAGACATGAATGGGTTTTCGTGCAGTTTATGGAGAACTTGGCATAGCAGCAAGTACCACTGCAAGCCCAAAATGTGCCAAGGGGTCAAATGCAGCTAGTTAGAGAAGATTTTACTAAAATGAATAGGGATTTTCAAAGCCTAGGAGGTGAGATGTTTGATGGTATGAAATAGGTATTGAACGCAATTTATTAGCTAGGGATGTGTGACCGGGTTTGTGGAGACTTGGAGCACATCCTGGATTTGTGGAGACTTGGAGCTTATCAATGCCCAAAAAGTGAAGTTGGTATTGAGGCAGTTGAAAGGTTTGGAAAGTTCCTGGTGGGATATTATGAGGGCAGAGATTTTGGAGCAAGAAGTTACTTGGGAAATATTTGAAGAGATATTTGAAGCACGGTTCATTCCCGAATTAGAGTTGTCAGTAATGTTTTGGTAATTTGTTGAGTTACAACAAGGGAGTAAGTTTGTCCCTGGATAAGTGTAGAAGTTTAACGTCTTTTTTTAAATACAGGGCTGATCTGATTTGAACACCAATAAAGAAGGTTGAGAAATTTATTTTTGGGTTGAGGCCAGAGCTAAGTGATAGGACGATGGCCCATTTAGTACTTCCATTTAACAAGTGGTAGACATAGCAATGTGATGTGAGCTTATATATCCTGAAAGGAGAAGTGGGGGACATAAAGCTTAAGCCCATATATGTTATGCCGTACTAGAAGGGAATAAAGGGACAACAACATAATGGGAAGGCTTAAGGAGGAGGTTGTCGGTTATTACAGCTGTAATCAGTTTGGGATTATGCATCTAAGTGCCTAAACCCAGAGGGAGAGGCTAAGTCAAGTGCTTTAACTGTGATAAGCATGGCCATAAGAAGAAGGATTGTTCGGAGTTGAAGTAGGCAAGGATCAATGCTTTGGAAGGACCATCAACTAGACTGATGGTTGAGTAAAAGGGGAAGAGTGTAGTACTTGGAGGTATGATTTCAGTCTCCAATGCTTCAATTAGAGTTCTGTTTGATACTAAGGCTACACACTCTTTCATTTTTGAAGATTTGGTTGATATATTGGGAATAAATGTTACCTATTTAGTTACTTCTCTACGTGTAGTTAATTCGATTGGTGGGTACGTCACTCTCGGGTTAAGGTACATTAATCTAGAATCTTTTTTATCGTGGACACTTGTTCGTTGTGACTCATATGTGTTTGACTTCGTAGGTTGTGGGGTAATTTTGGGAATGGATTGGTTAGTGCATAATGACGCTAGAATTTATTATGCCAATAGACTAATCACTTTCCGGAACCTTAGGGGAGGAAAAAGCATCATGGTAACATTAGACATAATGAAGGAAATGTCTGGGATTTCACCGTGTGCAATAAAGGATCAAGAAGATGAGATTGATAGAGTTTTAGTGGTTTTTGAGCTTGTAGATGTTTTTGTACCAGTTTCGGGATTGCCATCGCAAAGAGCTGTTGAGATTCGTATCGAGTTGATACTAGGAGCCGAGCCTTTTAGCTGTCCCTTGGAAAGATGCCCCCAAAGGAGATGGAGGAGTTGAAGAACCAACTAATAGAGTTGGAAAGCAAGAGCTTTGTAAGGCCATAATGCCCACCATGGGGAGCTCCAGCCGTGTTTGTAATAAAGTCTGATGGTTCGCTAAAACTATGTATTGGCTATCGGAAGTTGAATGAGAGGACTATGAAGAAAAAATATCTATTACTGAGGATTGATGATTTATTTGATCTGTTGAATGATGCTACGGTAATCTCGCAATTGGATTTGGCTTTGGGATTTGATCAACTGAGAGTTGGGGAGAAGAGTGTTCCTTTGGTTGCTTCTGGAAAGAGGTATGGTAAATATGAGTAGTTAGTAATGCCATTTAGACTAACTAATGCACCTATGCTTTGTAGACTTAATGAATCAGATCTTCTGGGACTAGTTAGACTGATATGTGTTGGCGTTTATAGATGATATCTTAGTATACTCAAAAGATGAGAGAGACCATGAGATTCACCTAAGGCTTCTGTTGGAGATGTTGAGACAACATAAGTTAAAGACAAAATTTTCAAAGTGTCATTTTTGGAGAAGGGAAGATAGTTTTCTAGGCTATGTAGTTTCGAAGAAAGGTTTGACCGTAGACCCTTCGAAAGATAAGATTGTGAATAGTTGGAAGAGATGCGAGACTGTTACAAAAATTCAGATTTTCTTAGGATTGACGGGTTACTATATGAGGTTCATTAAGAACTTCTCTCATATAGTAGCATCAATGACGCGACTTACTCGAAAGAATGAGAGGTATATTTGGACTAAGGAGTATGTGATTTTATTTCGAGAGTAGAAGGTTTGGTTGACGAATGTTCCAGTTTTGGTTACACCTGAGGGTAATAGAGATATAATTGTTTATACCGATGCTTCGGGTTCGAGGTTAAAAGCAGCTTGATGCAAAGAGGCAAGGTGATGGCTTATGCATCTAAGAAGTTGGAAACCCATGAGGTTCAATATCTGACACATGACTTGGAGTTAGTAGTTGGTATCTTTACATTTAATATTTGAAGATATTATATTTTAGGAGAAATGTTTGAATTGTTTACTGACCATAAATCTTTGAGATGCTTGTTTTTATAGAAGGAAATTAATACGAGACAACAAATGTGGTTAGAGTTTTTGACATCTTATGACTTCAGGATAGAGTACACTCTAGGGAAAGAAAACAAGGTTGCCGATGTTTTGAGCTTAATGCAGCAGAGTTTTGTTTTGGCTACGATAGACAAGTGGAATATTTTACAGACATTAGCTTCTTGCAATGTTCACTTTCAATCGATTGCTGGTTCGAATAGAACTTCTAGGATACTATCGTGCTTGGAAGTTCATCCAGCTCTCATGGAAAGAACTGATGAGAAGCAAAGAGAGGATTCACTTTGTACCAAAAGGATTAGGAGCCTAAGGACTAGAACCGAGACTTGAGAGGTTTCAGAGTTAAGGAAAGAAGTTGGCTTCAAAAGAAGGGAAGGTTGTATGTTCCCAATATAGGAGACCTTTAGAAGGAAGTCTTGAATGAATGCCATCGTTCAAAGTTTGTTATTCACCCAAGAGGTACTAAGATGCAACAAGACATGAAGAGAAGCTTTTACTAGGAATGGATAAAGAGAGATGTTGGTGAACGTGTAAAAAGATGTTTCGCATGCCAACAAATTAAGGTTGAACATCAAAAGCCAACTAGAGTTTTGCAGCTTTTAGAAGTTTCAATGTGGAAGCGGGACTTGGTTTCTATGGATTTTATAGATGGCTTGCCGAGATCAAAGGCTATAAATGAGAGTTTATCGGTCATGGTAGATAGATTGACTAAAAGTGACCATTTTATCCTCGTGAAATCTACAAGGACGGTAGCAAAGTTAGCCAAGACCTATATGAAGACTATGGTAAGACTACATCGAGTAGAACTATAGTTAGTGACTAAGACCCATTGTTTTTCAATGAGTTTTGGAATAGCCTACATAGTGCTTTGGGTCCGGAGTATGAGTACAGCTTACCATCTCAAACAGATGGATAGACCGAGAGAGTCAACTGAGTGCTTAAGGATTTGTTGCGAGCATGCATATTAGACTTCGATGGATCTTGGGAAGACCACTTACACTTGGTGGAGTTTTCATACAACAATGGTTACCATTCTAGTATTAGATGACATCTTTTAAGGCATTGCATGAAAGACCTTGTAAGTCACTAGTTTGTTGGTGTGAGACAGGAGATTGAATCATATTAGGATCAATTCTTGTAAGGGAAGCTTCATAGAATATTGAGTTAATTCGGTAGAGGATGAAGGATGCTCAATCAAGACAGAAGTGTTTTAGCGATGGGAGGAGAAAAGAGTAACAATTTTAGATTGGAGGTGTAACAACCTGTATTTTACGTATCAGAGGATCGTAAAATATTGCTTTTAAATTCATATTAGGTCGTATGATGCAATAAATTTGTGAAATGTTGAGTAGTGACATTATTGACCCTTATGAATTTTATTGGATGATTTTGCCCTTGAAAAACTATAACAGTTATAATTTTTAATAAGAGTTGAATAAGGGTCCGAGACTACTTCCATTCGAAAGATATGATGGTTTCTTATTCCGTAGAGTAGTCATAATAGTTGTTGGACTTACCGTTTAGGGGATATGGCTATTTAAAGTTCTGATTGATTTTAAGCAAATTGACATGTAATTAGTGGGTGAATAGTGAGACCTGCTAACCCTACTTGGGATTAGAGTTAATACCAGCCTCCCTTAGCAGCCCCAACTCATTTTCTATCTTCTCAAATTAGATCTAAACTTCCATTAAACATTTTCTTAGCCAAAACCACATCTAATCTCTTCCAAATCAATCTAAATTCCTCTATTAAGGGTAGATTAGCATGGGGATTAGCTAGAGACTTCCAAATCAACAATTTTGAAAGGAGATTTAGGGTTTTTTGTTTATTCTTGGATTTACCTCGTTTTGCGTGCAAATCATCGATTTTTGGGTGTTTGATGAGTGATTTATCTTCTCTAAACCTCTTAGATATGTATCTATTTGTTTTAACATGTTTTGAATTCATTTTTAAAGTTAAAAAAAATATTTTCCCACTTTTTGGAATTTAAACATGAAGTAAATTTTTTTTAAAAGGATTTAAAGTGATTTAACCATGTTATTTTGACATGTGATTATTTATATGAATGTTAGACTATGTTATAAATGTGTCTTGAGATGAAGAACTATGTATTAATGTATGTTGTATGATTTGATGATGTTTGAATGTTGTTCAGCATGTGTATGGGTGTTATTTTGTATTATAAATGGTTGTAAATGCTCATCAGAGCGAGGTGGGAGTGGTAAACGTAGAATTGGGTTTCAATGAATTGACTAGATGGTGTTTGGCATTGTTCGGTGTGTTGGAGTTGTGTGTGGATCAAAGTGGTAAGTGTAGCGATTGAGTTAGCGTGAAATTGAAGTGATGGAACGCTGCTAGAAGTTGGTTCGACTATGGGGTTGGCACATGATCAGTTCGGTGGGGATTTCGGGTTGAGGAGTTGCTAGCTTCGGGCTTTAATGGTTCAGTGGAAGGAGGACCGGATAGAGATCTGGTCTAGTGGTGGACTTTGGTTCGGTGATGGAGAGGCTTTGGTCCAGGGTAGGAGTTGGTTCGGTGATTGCATACCAACCAAGGAATCTGGTTCGGGTCTTGTTGCTTTAGTCCGAGGGAGGCGTGGGTTCATTCCAGTCAATGGAAGAACCATGCAGAGTTTGGAGGCATTGAATTTTGGCGATGAGCTTCGGGCATGGCCGGATGTACTTCGGGGTAGAGTTTGGTGTCTTTGGTGAGTTGGCATGGAGTAGGGATGAATGACTCCGGGATGACTTGAGATGACTTTGGAGTTTCGTTCAACAATGCGAGGTATTTGATCAAGTACTTCTACCAGGAAGGATATGCATGTGACTAGAGTAGTCTGAGGTAGCACATTTGATAATGTAAAGCGATGTGATGGGACACTGGATGTTCCGAGTCGAGTCAGGTGTTGAAGGGATTGTTGATAACTCGAGATGTGATGTGTGTTGCGTGGGGTAAAGGTATGTGAGGACGCTCACCTATGTACCCTGGACTATGAGATAGTATGGCCTGCCCTGAGAGGGTAGTACCGATGAGATAGTATGGCTTGCCCTGACATGCTCTACCTGTAAGATAGGTATGTGATCGAACACCGAATCCGATTATGACATAAGATGTCGCTGGCCTGAGAGGTCATTGTGCAAGTTCTCATGTATTTGTGAGACCTTGCTGGTGGTCTTGGTGAAACGAGACTTCAGTGATAAACGTGGTGAAGTGAGACTTCGATGGTGACAGTGGTGAAGCGAGGGTTCGGTGATAATCATGGTGATGCGAGACCTTGGGGATGCTGAAGTAGTGAATCTATCGGCACCACAGCAGTGGCCCCTCCCTTTCTTACTTTAATAGCTTCGATAACAAAAAATCTTCATGTGAGGGAATAAGACAAGACTCTTTTCCGACCGGCTAATCGTCTTCCCGCATATCAGAGCGTAGCCGGTATACTTATAGGGGGGGAAACTAAGACTCAAAGATTGCACGTGGTTAGGTGCGAAGCGGGCAAGTCTGCTTAGTTGATGGTCGTGACGATGTGTGGCGAGGTGAAACCTTGGTGATAGATATGGCAATATGGGACCTCGAGGATGGTTGTTGTTGCATACTTTGTGTTCGTTATGATTGTTATAATTGGTATGACCGCTATTTGATGGATGAATTCTTATGATGTAGGTATTTCTAAGTTTAGGTACCCTGACACCCATATTATACTTAGTGTAGTACACCCGTATGTTGATAGTATAACATATATACATTGTTATATGTTAACTTTGGATGCTAGGGCAGGCCAGATAAGGTTTTATATACCTATGTCCTTATTATTATATATAAGTTTTATATTGTTTAGAGAATGTTTATCGCTCACACTAGACTGTCGTCTGACTCGATATTTTATGGTTTACTTCTTATTATCTTGGGTACTCTTAAATGAGTAGATTATATAACAAGTATGAGATAGTGCATGGAGCTATTCGAAGGAAGAGTAGGAGGCTACGCTTTCATATATCTATATTTGGAGCTTACTGTTGCTTATATTATGCTGTGCTACTATAGGGCTACATCAGTACTTATTATTATTAGAGATGGTTTATTGTGTTTATTTTGGAGAGTTGGGATGTGTAAACTCTATTATTTATGTTTTGCGTATTCATGTGAACCTGGTACACTTTGATGTTCTTATTTATGGTTTATTTAGTTATATTACTGTCTCGTCTATTTTATATCTATGTTGTTATTATATTTTATCATATGTGCCATGAGGTATACGATAGGTTTGTGATTGTTTTTACTTATTTCACCATTGACAATCGTCCTACATCGGTCGGATACCATCATTGTGCACTCTATAGGGTATTTGGGTATCAAAGATGCAGGGTAGTCATCACATTTGGTATCAGATATTAGGTTGAGTGATCGACCTAAGTTGGTACTTAGATCTATTAGGGATAAGGTAAGTGGAACACCTTAGACTAGATCGAGCGATGTATGAGAAAGCGTACTTGTTATACAATTTGGTTTTCAAAACTAAATATTAGTAGTATATATATTCTATAAGTCGCATTACACACTTAAGCACCATAGACGTAGTTTTCCTTTATGGGAGACCGATCATTCTTATTACAGAGTTTAAGAATGATTCGGCAAACAAGAAACACTAATAGGAATTCTATGCCAGGAGTAGAAGAGGAAACGAGCTGTAGCGACCCGAAAATTTGAACACTTAGTCTGTGAATATCAAAACATTTTGAAATATAATTAAGTGTTATAAATATGATTTTATAACCACATTAGGCATCATTTAGTTAAAAAATATTGACAAGAAACGTCTTTTTTGAAATTGGTTTACAAAAATATATTCTTAAAAAAATCGATAATGTGACCAAATCGGTTTATCATTAAACAGCTTTTCGATCGATATAAGTTGTTTGAGCTCTTGTGCACATGTATAATGATCAAATGAATACATTAACAACTAATTAACACACTCTTCTCTTCGTAAAGCTTGGAATGTTCTAGAAGCTTCCATATGGATAAGAGATATTATCATGAGATGGGTAAAATGGTAACTAGCATAAAGGAAAAGCGATGGGAGGTGAGTCTTCCAAGGCATGAAGGGAGGGTGAAGGCAAGCTTGAAAAGAACCATTCTTAGACTATAAAAGGAGGTGCACACCCTTAGTTATCACTTACAAATTCATAAAGCTTAAGTAAGAAAATCCATAGCTTCTTCTTCCTCCTCTTCATAATTTCCTAAAGCAAAATATTTGCAAATCAAATCCAAATCACTTCAAACTTGGAGTGAAGCCTTACCACCACATTTAAAAAATATTCTACCTTGATAGAAGTTGAAAATGCAAAGCTACACTCCCCCGGTGAATAGCCCGTGAGCATTTAGAGCGATAAGGAGGAGGAAGCGAGGCAAAAGCAAGATGAGGAAGGAGGAAAAGGTGATTGCTGCTTGGGTTCGGACTTGGATTCTTGGATCTTAGTTGTTTGATGGGTTAAAGGTGGGTTAACACCTCACTTTTAATGAAAATATAACACATATATGTTTATGTTTGATTGTGTTTATATTTTTTGAATTGTTATTAACTTATGTTAAAAAATATATTTTTAATTCTTACTTTAAAAGTAAATGACATATATGGTCCACGTATATGAACTTGAACGAACTTGGAATGGACTTGTATGACTTATGATAAGATTTTGAACAAAGCACATAGGTTATAGATGGACTTTGTTTTAGATCGGACTCGGATTTGAAAGTGCACTTGTAGCAGCGATAGTCGCTATAAATGCAGTTGTGAATTGCTTTGTTTTTGGCGATTGCTATGAAACTTTGTAGAGGGATCCTTAAGGGTTTCTCATCATATTTAATGTTTTATATGTATGTTTATTGCAACTAAAAACTTGAATAATAATAAGTTAAGTAACATCTCGAAAAGTGGTCAAAATTTCACTTGTGCAAAACTGCCTCGTTTAGCCTTGATTTTGGACTTTAAAAGGTTTGAAAAGATATTTAAATTTAAGTATTTTGTTTCATTCTTTTTACAAGTGTTTATTAACTCATATTAGAGCATTTCAAAAGTGGTTTGAGATAATTATGAATTTTTAAAAATTAGTTGTGAATTTTTAAAGAAGAGATATTTTGTTAAAATATATAGAAAACATGTTCTTTTCAAGTTTTAAGGAAATTTGTAAATTTTTTACTTTCGAGTAATATTTTAGACAAATGTTTTAAAACCTATTATAAGTATTTTCAAGTAATTTAAAAGTATATACAAATGTTTTTGAATAGGAGTTAGAATTGCTAATGGCTAAATAGTTAATTGTTTAATTACTTGTTTGAAAAAATTAACTATGCTTAAAGCTAAAAGCCGCTAAAGTAAGGCTTATTTATTTGTAAGAGTTAAGATTGATGTCAAATAGGGATGGAGCAATGGAGCTCTAACTTACCAGTTTTCCTCTTGACTGAGGAATAGTAAGTCGGAAAATGTCGGAAACGTGTTAATCATGTTGGTTTCTTCTTGTTTATGGAAATCATTAATACTATACTTAACACTAAGAGCCGATGAGGTAGGCTTATCCATTTGTGAGATTCAAGAATAAAGTGTCTAAACAAGGCTTTGATGCAACTAGTGCTCCAACTTACCTGGCTTCACTTTTGGACGGGGAATAGTTAAGTTGGAATGTTGGAAACGAGTTAAGCGTACGAATCGTGATTTGTATAAGCAACTATTTTTTACAAGATAATCGATTAGTCAATTATCGAACTTGACCAAATATGACTTAAGAAGTTATTGAAAGGCTTCACGATTTCATATCAATGAGAACCTCTGGGGAGGAGCATTGGTACGAAACGCGTCTAGCTTTCACTTACTTCTGAAAGAACCAAAGATGAGTTAGCCGGAAATTCATCGAATTAGTTTAAAAGAAGCTGGGATCGGTAAGTGTTTTACTTATCGAATACCATTTCAAAACTAGTATATGGGTTTTATGTTTTGAAAGTGGTTATGAAGTGGAATAATATAGACTTGAACTGTCAATCCTAAGGTTAAGTCCAAAGGAGAGCTCAGCGTTAACATTTCAAACGATGTTATCGTGCAGGACTGTTTATCTTGAGGAGTATTCCAGGAGAGAGGACATCATTAGCATTCATTGGAAGACTTATGTGGGGAACCTATATGGAGGTTCGAGATCTATAGGTGCTCAAATCCATGTAGTAATTCATGATCTGTTCGAGATGTGGGAATCCATTTGGGGATTCGTATTCTGTTCGAGTGATGAAGACTCAAGTGAGAGATGCCAAACATAGCCTCGACATCGAAAATGACTAAAACCAGAGATAGGATGCATTGCCAAAGGGAACGTAGAATTTTAGCAATCCAAAGGGTGCAGGCAAATCCATCTAATATTGCTTACAACATACATGCGGGAGCGATGCATTCGAAACCACAATTGTTTGGACGTGGGCTAGTTATGCATTTCCTATAGTACATTACCTAAAGATGTACGTTGCTCGGAAGGATATCTCTTATCCTTATGTAGGAGTTCGGATTCAGCTAGATCCAGGGAGATCTCCATAGAAAATCCACTATGCGAACGCACCTTAGCGGTATTGATTGTATACCTATTATTGTTGTGGCATTCACACAGTAGCTATTTGATATGATTTATGTGCTACACTCTAGGCATTATCTATCATATCACTATATGTTAAACTTAATGAATGGTTGGTTTCTTTGAGGGGAAAAATGTTATAGGAATCCATGCGGTCTCAACGGTCACCATTACTTGTTGCATATTTCTTGAGTTTCTCACGCTAGTTTTCCAGACTTATTGAGGTGTTATTTTCTTTTAATGCTTGGATCAGTCCCGTGTATGTTTCTAGATTTAGCTACGGACGCTTTAGAGTGGAGAAGAGCTGTATGATTATCTTCTGTAGTATTCTTATTTCTGCTGCATTTCTATCTTATATGTATCAGTATTGTGAGGACAAACAATTATAACTGTCCATGCTAATGATAGGTCTTAGATTTTAGTAACTCTGATATTTCTGTATTTAGAGTGACCCTTTGTACTATTCCTTTGATATTATATATTACTGTTCTGTTGTGAGATTCTGATTTTTTGTTCTCTCTTTCTTATTCTATTCTTTTTTTTTATTTTACCCTAATTTTTTATCTTTCCGGCACTTGGGTGCTCGGTACACGAATACCGTGGATGTATTTAGTGTCAACATTCGAGGGTCGAAAATTGGGTCATTACATAGGCTTGGGGCCAGCTAACCCCAATATGCAGGTCGTGTTCACAGAGATGATGAGGAACATGTTACAAAATACCTTAGGTGTTGCCCAATTGCTGTTGGTGGTGATGCTCTAGTGCAAGCTCCTAGAGCCGACTTTGCTAATTTAAACAGGGAATATTCTAACCTTTGAGGCAAACCATTCTTTGGAATGGAATCGGCTGTGGAAGTGTAGGGTTGGTTGGATACCTATGAGCGTATCTTTGAAGATTTGGAGCTGGAAGATGCAATAAAGAGAAAGTTAGCCTCAAGTCAACTCCAGGGTCATGCCATGGGATGGTGAAATGCTGTGAGGATCGCTACTCCTAAGGATTAGTTCACTTAGGAGTAGTTTAAGGCCAGATTCGAAGAGAAGTTCATATCGGTAGTCCAGAAGTCGGTATTTTTTAAGAAGTTCACTGAGTTGAAACAAGGAGGGAAAATGTTTTGGAGTATGTAGCTGCGTTTGACATGTTGTCAAAATACGGTTTTTCCTTTATTGACGCTTCGTTAAAGAAGAATGAAAAATCCATAGTTGGTCTAAATGAGTATCTAGAAGAAAGGATGATTGGTTATATCATTGATACTTTTGAGAAGGTCGTGGAAAGGCCGTCGAGGCATGAGAGTTTGTACCCAAAGCCAAAAACCGAAGTTGTTGCTTTAAAGGAGGAGCCAAAGTCATAATTGAGCAGGGAAGGTAAGAGAAATGGACTGATAAGGGAAAGAAGCAGCCTCGCGAAGAAGATGGCCAGAAGAAAGGTAAGTGGGAATGAAGTGCGTTAATTGCAATAAGACGGGTCATCTTAGTAAGAACTATTAGGCCCCAAGGAGCAGGGAGAGGAATTGCCTCATCTATGATAAGGCTAGACATTTGAAGAAGGACTATCCAAAGTCGAGGAATGATGGACAGAACGTGACTGCTTATGCGTTGGATGTTGCCATTACTTCGTCGACTGCTCCATCGGTGAAGGAGAAATGGTAGGGCATTCTTATTCAAGGTATACTTTCCATTCATGTTATGCCAATACATGTTTTACTTAATATCGATATGTCTGATCCATTTATTCAATAATTTAGTGAGTAAGTTAAGGTTATGTCCTGACCCGGTAGACAGACCTATAGGTTTTTTAAACTTGATGATAGTTCAACCGACTTAGGTGTGGTTTATCAAGACTTTAAGTGTCGAGCCATGGAGCTTGTTTGCTTGTGATTATTTTATTTGGGTTTGTTGAGTTTAATATCATTTGAGATGGAGTGGGCAAGGGGATACAAAGTTGTGGTGAATGGTGAGGAACTGAAGATGATGATTGGGATATGAGGAGAGTGAAGGCCAGAGTTGGACTGTACTTTTGAGAGGGTACGGTTATGGTTAGCTTAGTATATCTTCTTAGGATCCTGCACAAGGGTTCATTATCATTTTCTATAGAGAGGGAACATTCGAAGAGGACCAAGCTATCGTCGCATGGAGTGATAGAGTTTTGTATTGACCTGTTATCAGTGTTATACCTTCGAGGAGGGTGATACCCAAAGAGAAAGAAGGACTATGGGTGCAAGAGAACAACCAGTGGAAGAAAGGGTTCATTTGTGGGAGTATATCCGAGTGAGCAGTACCTATAGTATTCACATGATGGATGGATGATTCTTTGAGACAGTGTGGAGCACCGGGAGCTAAGTGGGACTTATACCAGTGTTCGTAGGAGATATTCTTGTCTTATAGTGGGAAGGAAGTACATGACACACTTTGGAATTGTGTAGATGGTATTAAGGAGGTGTACTAGCCTAGGAGTATGTTCTTACACAAGATATGATTTGAGTGTATATTGGTTATACCAGACAATGATGGATTTAAGAGTGAGGTACTATGAGAGTGACATTATTTGAGATTGAATATAAATTCTGATGGCAATAAAGTGTATTGGACGGACATTTTATTAAAAAGAGACGAGGAGGATGTCAGGATTGAGGTATATGGACAATCAGTTAGTGGAAGCTGGGATGAGGAAGCCTAGTGGGTCACTACAACGGCTAGGGATTCCTAAATGGAAACGGGAGTAGATATGATGGACTAGCAGGACTAGAGGAGCATATGGTAACCTTTGAGTCATAGTCGAAAGATTGACAAAGAGTACCAAGTTATTCCCAAGGAGTCTAGTAGAATGGTGGTGAAACCAACTAAGTGGTATGTGAAGTGGATTGTGCGATCCTAGGGTATGCCAAAGAGCATTGTAGGTGATAAATATCCATTGTCCACTAGTGGATTTTGGGAGGACCTTACTAGAGGCATTGAGAGAAATGGCACCAGATCGATTGGATGATACCAAGATTGAAACAAGAGATTTAAGATCTCATAGGCCTATTCATATACTAGGATAATATGAAGTGGGTTAAAAGAAATGCGAGGAAGTTAGTAGAGGCAACTATATTGATGTATGTAGTGGGATTTCGAGGGTAAAATTCATATAGGGGAGAGTGTAACAACCTGTATTTTATGTATCGGCGGATCGTAAAATATTATATTTAAATTCATATTGGGTCGCATGATGCTATAACTTTAGGAGATGTTGAGTAGTGACATTTTGACCCTTAAAAATTTTATTGGATGATTTTCTCTTGAAAATTTGTAATGGCTATTACTTTCTATAAGTGCCGAATTAGTGTCCAAGATCATTTCCATTATAAAGATATGATGGTTTCTTTTCTGTAGAGTGGTCATAATAGGTTTTTGGACTTACCGTTTATAAGATATGGCCGTTTGAAGTTTCGACTGATTTTATGAAGATTAGCGGGTAATTAGCGGTTGAATAGTGAGGCATGTTAACCCAACTCAGGATTAGGGTTAATACCAGCATCTCTTAGTAGCCCTAACTCACTTTCTATCTTCCCAAATTTGATCCAAACCTCCGTTAAACATTTTCTTAGCTAAAACTACCTATAATCTCTTCCAAATCAATCCAAAGTCGCATATTAAGGATAGATTAACAAGGGGATTAGCTAGAGACTTACAAATCTACATTTTTGAGGAGGATATTTAAGGGTTTTACTATCTATTCTCAGATTAATCTCATTTTGTGTGCAAATCATCGATTTTTGGGTCTTTGGTGACTGATTTAACATCTCTACACTTCTTATATATATATATTGACTGATTTTGAATCCATTTTTAAAGTTAAAAATATGTATTCCACTATTTTGGAATTAAAACTGAAGTAAAAAACGAATTAAAAAGGTTTAAAGTGATTTAAACATGTTATTTTGATGTGTGATTATATATATGAATATTATGCTATGTTATAATGTGATTTGAGATGAATTACCATATATAGATGTATGATGTATGATTTAATGATGTATGATTTAATGATGTTTGAATGTTGTTTGGCTTGTGTATGGATGTTATTTTGTATGTTGAATGGTTGTAAACGCTCATCGGAGCATGATGGGAGTGGTAGATGTAGAACTAGGTTTCGATGGATTGACTAGATAGCGTTTGGTGTTGTGCCAGTGTATCGGAGTGGTAAGTGGATCAGAGTGGTAAGTGTAGCGATTGAGTTGGCATGAAATTAAAGTGGTGGAACACTACTAGAAGTTGGTTCGACTATAGGGTTGACACATGATCAGTTCGGTGGGGATTTCGAACTGAGGAGTTGCTGGCTTCAGGATATGGTGGTTCAGTGGAAGGAGGACCGGATAGAGATCCGCGTCTAGTGGTGAACTTTGGTTCGGTGATGGAGAGGCTTTGGTCCAGGGTAGGAGTTGGTTCAGTGGTTGCATACCAACCTAGGAATCCGGTTCGGGTCTTGTTGCTTTAGTCCGAGGGAGGCATGGGTTCTTTCCAGTCGATGGAAGAACCGTGTAGAGTTTGGAGGCATGGAATTTTGGCGATGGACTTTGGTCATGGTAGGATGTACTTTGGGGTAGAATTTGGGGTCTTTGGTGAGTTGGCATGGAGTAGGGATGAATGACTCTAGGATGACTTGAGATGACTTTGGAGTTTCGTTCGACAATGCGAGGTATTTGATCAAGTACTTCTACTGGGAAGGATATGCATGGGACTAGAGTAGTCCGAGGTGGCACATTTGAAAATGTAAAGCGATGTGATGGGACACTGGATGTTCTGAGTCGAGTCGGGTGTTGAAGGGATTGTTGATAACTCGAGATGTGATGTGTGTTGCACGGGGTAAAGGTATGTGAGGACGCTCACCTATGTACCTTGGTATGATTATGGTGAAGAGAGGCTTCGGTGATAATCATGGTGATGCGAGACCTTAAGGATGGTTGTGGTGATGCGTGGCGAGGTGAGACCTTGGTGATAGATATGGCAATACAGGTTCTCAAGGATGGTTGTTGTTGCATGTTTACTTTTGTTCGTTATGGTTGTTATGATTGGTGTGACTGCTGTTTAATGGATGGATGTCTTGTAAGGTAGGTATTCCTGAGTTTAGTTACCCTGACACCCATACTATACTTAGTGTAGTATATCAATATGTTGATAGTATAGCATATATGCATTATTATGTGTTAACTTGTTGGATGTAGGAGCAAGCCAGGTATGGTTTTATATACCCTATGTCCCTATTAATATATACGGGTTTTATAGGGTTTAAAGATTGTTTACCTCTCACACCACACTATTGTTTGACTTGAGATTTTGTGTTTAGCTTCTTATTATCTCAGGTACTCTTAAATGAGTAAACTATATAGTAGGTCTGAAATAGCAAATTGAGCTATTCGGTCAATGAGCTAGAGGCTTCGCTTTCATATATCCATATTTAGAGCTTACTATCATTTATATTCCGCTGTACAATACCGTAGAGCTATATCATTACTTAGTATTATTAGAGATAATTTATGGAGTTTATTTTGGGTGGTTGGAATATGTAACGTCGATTATTTCTGTTTTGTATAATCTTGTGAACCTGATGCACTCCGATGTTCTTATTTATGGTTTATTTGGTTATATTACTGTCTTGCCTGTTTTATACCTATGTTGTTATTATATTTTAACCTATGCACCGTGAGATATACGACAGGTTCTATGATTGTTTTAGTTATTTCACCCTTAACAATCATCGTACATTGGCCGGATACTCCACAACGCACTCCCCATGGTATTTGGGTATCAAAGATGTAGGGTGGTCGCACAGGAGATCATGTATTTGTGAAAGTTTATCTGTGCGAGGCATGATAAGGTTAGAAAAGGCCGAAAAGTTAGCACCAAGATATGTTGGACTCTTTCCGATAGAGAGGGTCAGTAAAATAGCCTATAAGGTTGAATTACCGAGTGTTTTTGCTAAGGTCCATAATGTATTTCATGTATCCCATTTAAGGAAGCGTGTCCAAACCTTGATGTGGTAGTAAATATGAGAGCTGTGGATGACATGGTTGTCAAACTAAACATGACTTATGTGACATTTAGATGTAGATTGATATGTGAAGGAGCTTCGAAACAAAGCTGTGATGCTTATGCGAGTTTAGTGGAGTTATGACCGAGATGATTATACTTGAGAAACAGAAGATAAAGCTAGGAGGACTTATCTTGAGTTGTTTGTTAAACTTAGCATGTATGTTTGCTATGTTTCATTATGGACCATATATAGATGTGTGTGTGTGTGTGTGTGTTATTATGGTTGATTTTTTTATGTATCAATATATGCACGACTATATTTTTTTGTGAGACACAGGCAGGGAACTTATATGTTTATGCTTGAGTAGGCATGAGAAAGAATGAATCATTACCGTACCTCATTCGAATTTCGAGAATGAAATTCTTGTAAAGAGAAAGCCAATAACAACCCAATATCTTAATAAATAAATAATTGAGAATTAATCATGATATTAAATATTTAATAATTAAATTATGAAACTAAATAAGAAAGTATGTGAAGCAAATAAAGTAAATATTTTGAGGATATTTATTTACTTGTTGCTATCTGGATTAAAATAAGAAATATGATAAGTAGGTCATGATATGAAGGAATTAAGGAACAAGAATATTAAACTTGTTTATTTCCAATGTAGCAATGATATAGATGATTGTACTTGGAAGGTAGAGGACAAGATTAGGAATATATATTCTGGATTATTTTGATATGTATGATCGATCATGTATTTTTATTATATAAATTAGCAGCGGTACCAGTATGATTTCGTAATATGATATTATTATTTTTGGCAGTGGAACTAATACATTATGATTATAAATTGTTGATTTACATTAGTAGAGAACTAGTGTAATTATTATATTTGTGTGTACATTGACTTGACGATGGTGGTCATTATCCTGCCTTGTCTCAATTTCAAAGACAAAAATCTTATAACAAGGAGAAACTACAACACTTCATATTTTAGAGTGCCATAATATGAGGAATTAATTAATAATAATTAAAATACATCATGAGATGATAATTAAGTGAGTATGTTTATTAATAGAATAAGAAACGAATGTAAGACGAAGAGTTAAGATATTAACAAGACTAAGCTAGAAAGGGATTTTAGTCCAAGCCCACATTACTAATCTCTAACTATTCCATCTCTTTATTCATTTCTCCACACTTACGCAAAAACAAAACATTGGGCGACCACCATTTTGAAGAAAAGGAAGAGAAAATCAAACTACAAAGGAAAAGAATCCCTAAGAAGAAAAGAAGATTTTAATCAAGTTTAATCGAACTTAGGCAAGTAAAACTTTCCCTAATCCCTTCCAAACCCTTTTTGGTCGATATTTGATATTGGTTGGATGTTTTAAAGGTTGTTAACATGTTTTGATGATTAGAAATGAATTTGTATACGACTAATGATTTAAATGAATATAATTTGATCATGTTTTAGGGTAAGGAATGATTTAATCTTCTTCAAATGCTATGAAATTTTAATATGATGTTTGTAATATTGAAATGGAGATGGGTTTTACTTTTTGTAATTTCCGGATGATGCAATAATTAATTATGAATTTCCCAAGTGAGAAAAAGGCCTAATTTTGGGGTTTTATTATTTAAAAATATGGAAAATAGTAATTTCAACTGAAATTTTTATATGAGGCAAATGATGAAAAGTTGGATTTTCTTGAATTTTTTGGGTTTTCCGTATGCATTTTCGAATTAATATGAATTATTTAGTAAAGGGGAAAAGTTAACCATTGATGGTAATTTTAATAATTAATTAATAAAGTAATTAATAAGTCATTAAAAGAGAACTTCAGTTACCCAGGCAGATTAATGAAATTCTAACATATAACAGGATTTGGTGGAAAGTGGTAACTTTTAATGCTAATAAAACTGTTTTCAAGTTAGTTACAACCCTGTTGTTTAGGCATGCGATAGTCTCTAAATGTCAACCTTTGATAGCTTCTAAATGTCAATCTTCGATAGCTTATAAATGTCAACACACGATAGCTTGTAAACTCAACATGTGCTAGCTTATAACAGTTGACATTCGATAGCTTAAAACTTGACATTCGATTGCCTTAAAAGTCTTAACCTTTAATAACTTATGACTCGATAGCTTGGCATGCAGTTGGTTGGATGTGACGGCTCAATTGATAGGTTGTGACTTGATAGCTTGGCATGCATAGATTAGCATGCGACAGTTTAACCATCGATAGATTTTGACCCGCTATAGTTCCAAAAGCTCAACTTTTGATAACCTTATATTTTGACTTGCTATAGCTTAGCATATGATAGGTTTGCATGCGATAGCTTAACTTTCGATAGCATTAGACTTCGATATGTGAATGCTTAAAAAATTGACAATTGATATCTTAAAGGTAATTGAGGCCTGCGACAGTTATAAGTGATGAAATTTCCTAAGTAAAGAATAATAAGATAAAATGAAGTAACTTATTTAAAATTGGAAGATTGAAACTTAAGCTTAAGAAAGCTATAAGATGATAAGTAGTGTCATTTGAGATAATAAAACACGGTGTAAGGCTTTAGTGGCAACCATATGTCTAAACACGACATTATATTCGATAATGTTAGTGTAAGGCCTTAGTGGCAAACATTTTTTTAAGCATGACATTTTATTCGGTAATATTGGTGTAAGGCCTTAGTGGCATCCATATGTCTAAACATGACATAATATTTAGTAATGTTGGAGTAAGGGTTTAGTGGCATCCACATGTCTAAGCATAGCATAATATTTGGTAACATTGGAGTAAGGCCTTTGTGGAGTCCATAAACCTAAATACGACATAGCATTAGGCAATATTGGTGTAAGGCCTTCGTGGAAACCAAATGTCTAAACACGACATAACATTCGGCAATGTTGGAGTAAGGACTTAGTGGCATGCATAAGAAAATATGATATTATACTCGATGATAGGGGTGTAAAGCTTTAATGGCAACCTAATAATCTATTCATGATAAAAATAGGAAATTAAGATGAAGACTTAAATGACAACCTAAAATGCAACTCGGCATTAAATATAGTAAGAATAAGCCATGTATGGCGATTTAAATAAACTGACTAAGAACCTAGTCGGAAGATGTTATGAAGGGTGAATCTCACACTTATGTTGGAATTGATGATTTGAGTTTGATCATGATATGATATTTATTACATAGTATGATGTAATTACTGTTGATTGAATTAGCGAGGGAAAGACTCATTCCGTGCTTCGGTGGTGTGATTTTACTATATGATTGTTTGTTTATGCTAAAGTGTTATTCATACCAGGTTTCATGTCTAAACTGTATTTTTGTTATTTACATAAAATCATGGGTACTCATTCGAGTAGACCGAGTTTATGGTTTAAAAGGATTTCTTTTGGAAAAGATGGATAAAAGCTCTAAATATGAAGCATGATGCCTATTTGATAATAAAAGCTTTTTAAATTTCCATTGATGTAAAATAAGATTATATAATTGCTAATTGTTAATGTCGACATCTCCATATGTCAGACATGAAATTGCTATTTATGTTTATAATATTTACCCTTGCATGGGCACAAAATTTGGTTAATGAAAAGGCAATAGCATTTGTGTAAGACAATTTCATGTAATGCAAATATTTTGTTGCTTTGTTTACTTAATGTTATTGGGAAAAAAAACTGATCCTGTTTTGTCGTTTGAAAATAATTTCGGTGATGATAGTAGCATCATCGGCATTCATTTTCAAGTCTTGAAATGAGAGATGTTACAACTTGGTATCAGAGCTTAGGTTAGAGGACACCTAAATAAAACAGAGTTAAGTATAAATTGGATAATTAATTAGTTAATAAACAGCTTAGGAGGTTCTACGCTATATATAACATACTTGTGTGTGTGTATACACATACATAGACACACACATACGTGCATGTGTGTAAGGATATATTTATCCCTCTACTACTTTTTACTTCCGTTTCTCATGAACACTTGCTTAAACAGAAAGCAAGAATGAAAACACGAAGTGGACATTTGACGTTGGGAGGCATGAGATCGAATGTTAGTAGAGGCGTAAATAGTACGCAACCGGATGGCCAAGGAGAGGAGGTGGCTTCGGAAGTTAACGCTGAAGCTAGTACTAGGAATATGTATAAACCGGCTGTAGGAAACATGGATATGAATGTGCTCTTCTAGTGGTTCTTGGTAAACTTGGCGCAGCAGCAAGCACCACCTAAGGCCATGAATGTGCCAAGACGCCCGGTGCAACTAGTTAGGGAAGATTTTGCTAGGATGTACCAGGATTTTTGAAGTTTGGGAGGATAGAGTTTGATACTTTGATGGAATGAAACATGCATTAGAGCTACTGATTATCTGGTGTGTGATCAAATTTGTGGAAACTTGGAGCTTACAAATTCTCAAAAAGTGAAGTTGGTGTCTAGACAGTTTAAAGAATTGGCAAATATCTGGTAGGATATGGTGAAGGGGAGGATCTAGAGCAAGAAGTCACTTGGAAGAGGTTCATAGAGATGTTCGAAGAGCAGTTTATTCCTAGATCGAAGATGTCGGTAATGCTTGGGAGCTTGTTGAATTGCAATAGGAAAGCATGACTACACCAGAGTATGTGCAGAAGTTTAACGCCTTGTCTAAGTATGAGGCTTATCTGATTAGAACCCCAAGGAAGAAGGTGGAGAAGTTTATTTTAGGATTGAGGCCGGGATTGAGTGACCAAACAATGGCATATTTAGCACTTCCATTTAATGAGGTAGTGGTTAATTATAACCAGTCAACGGATTACAAATTCTGAAATAATCACTAAAAGTTTATAAATGTGTTAGGAAGTTTCATAAATAAATTCAGGTCAAAATGTTAGTTTTAACATTTTCAAATATTTCTACAAAACAGACTATACTTATTTTATAACAGTTGTGTTATAAAAAACATATAAAATTCCAAAATTATATTTTTTTAGTACTATTATATTTTTTTAGTCACCCAACCATCTATAAAAAAATTTAAGAGAAATAATGAAGTTAACATTTTATGTAAAATCAAATATGCTCTCAAATTCACTAAAATTATATTTTGAGAAGGTACTTTCATATAAAAAGTGATTTTTAAAATTCGTAAGAAATCCATAAAAACCTTTAAAAATTCATGGGAGATCTTTAAGAGGTATTTGATGATATGTGAAAGTTTAGAGTGATTTAAGGTCATTTGTGAGGTTTTAACAAATCTATTCTTTAATGACTCGATATAGACTCTATAAAACATACTTATCTTTTCAACTTTATGGTTCGTCTTTGAGTACATCTTCAACATATATGCGCTCTAGTAGATTTGCTAACTCAATTAATGCTTTGAAATCTCATTCACTCTATTATAGATTTGCATGCTTAATTATTGTTGTTTTTTTAATTATCGCTTTATTTCTTTGTGCATCTTCCTTCGTATATGCTACAGACTAATGTCATAAACGCATTACTAGCATTGTCACATAGTTGTTACCATCAAAATGCTAAAATCGTGTTTTTAACAAATACATCAGCAATCCTCTATCCATAAACAAAGTATGGAACAAAAATAACTATATTACATGCCTCAAATACATATAAGTCTATGATGATGGTAATATAATACAACTGGAAAGCTATAAATAAACAAAGCAATCTCCAAGCCTCCATAGGATCATGTATTCTTCTAGGTAAGACCTCATACCCGACTTATATCCTACTCGTGAGAGAAAGCTTTCAAATCACGAATTTCAAATGAAATCTCGAACAGATATCTAGGGCAATATCTCGAGTTTAGATCTCAAGACCTTAGGTGAGATGGGTGTCAAACAGTTAACTTCATGTTTGCAATCTCGTCTTTCCCAAGTGAAAAAGGTGAATCTTCAGTGAGATCTTGGGCAAGATGAAGGAGATTTAAAACTCTACTTGAGAGTACCCGAGAGATATCATAAAATAAAATAAGGGGTAAAATGTGGATTAACCAAAATCCTATTTAGCCTAGAGCGAGATATCTTAACCAAAATACATAAAAATATACGTAACAATGGATATAAGCTAATAAACTACACATAAGGCTATACCTCAACCTGCTTCTTCTTTTGCATTGTAGGTTACTAGAGATGTTAGCAAATGGTGATCTCTCGTAAGTTATGGAATGTATAGACTGATGATATACTTCTGAGATCAAGGGTATTTATATAGATGATTTATAGAAGTTGTAGAAGAGCCACAACACTTTGAAAAGGTCAAAAAATTAAGTGGAACGATAATCAGAACGAAGAGAAGCGCATTGGAACGAAGTTGTGCAACACAGTCACGAAGTAGGACCACACCCCCTTCACAACATATCGACTAGTTATTCACATCCTTTGGCCGGTTATTTATGACCATTTGATCGGCTATGGATAATTGGTCAATGTTTGGGGATCAAGGCAGTTTTCTGGCCTATTTCGATCGTTTTTTGTCCATTTTTCGCCCTTTTAATTTATGAAAAGTCCTAGAAAATAATATAACATATCTTAAAGGAGGTGGTGAAGTTTGAAGTCATTTGGAGATCATTCATGTGGTTTTAGTTAATCTAGACTCTAAAGGGATCAATAATAGCTCGATATAAAATATACATTTTATTTCAGCTCTGCGATCCTTCTTTGTGTATATCTTAAATCTATATATGCCTAATAGATTTGTTAACTCTATTATAATGCTTTGAAATATCATTCACTTCATTATAGCTTTGAGTGTTCCATTTTTTCATTATCACCTTGTTTCTTTGTGCCTTGCTCTCTGTATAATGCTACAGATCCTATAATATCTTAATAAGCGCATTAGTAGCGTTGTCATACGGTTGTTATGAACAAAACACTAAAATCATATTTCTAACTTTATTGCCCCTTTTGATGATAATAACCACATGACTTACAAAAACATAAAATTTGAATTACTCCCCTTCAATATATGCTCTCCCTATATTTATGTACTCTTCATATCGATATGTCCGATTTTTCTCCCCCTTCGTCATCAGCAAAAAAGGTGAAAAATATAAGATGTATGGAATATAATGATATTTTATTAAAAAATAGCATTATAATTTTCTAAACATTAGACTTTTAAAATATTTTAACTTTTTAAACTTAATTATATCCAAATAATCATGACATTTTCTTAATTTTGTTATATAACAATATAAAGTTTACAAGATCAACCCAACATTTTATTAAATAAAATATAATTAAGCGTATTTGAACTCTTAAAAAGAAATTCAAAACCAAAATATAATTTAACAACTATATACTAAGCGTATCTCGTATACTTTAAACACCTACATGCAATGATACCATATTTCCTATATATATATATATATATATATATATATATATTCTATGTCTTAGGGAACCATACCAAAGTGGGTGTGGTTGTACCTATAAAAATATAATTTTCATTATCGACAATTTTATCAAAAAAAAGCTAGTATATAATCGTTTACATTTTTAATTATATTACCAGGACCCTATAATTTAGTATTCCTCGTCACTAGTTTTGTACTTGAAAAATATTTTCCATCATCTCTATATGAATTACTATTAGGATAATAAAGGATTTTAGAGCTATTTCTATCTGTAGTACCATGGTTTATATTTTTATTACTAAAAACGTATATCTAGCACTATTTTTACTATCAGCCTTAGTATAGGCTAAACCACTTTTATTGCGATGTGCTTTTGAATTTGATATGATAAGTGCTAAAGTATCTTGCCCTTTAGTAAATTTTGTAATTTTTTCATTAGTTCTGTCAAATATTACCTTTTATCGCAAATCTCTTTCTAGAATATATCATTTTTGTTTTTCAAAACATAAATTTCTTTAATTAATTCCAAATTTTCATTCTTTAAAGCACGGTTCTCTTTTTCAAGAGACAAAATTTGTGAATTTGAATTATGTAAAGAAATTACAAATAATTTTTCAAATCATTAAACTTCTTTGAAAAATCAATATTTTATATTTCTAAAGAATTGTTAAAATTTCAAGGTAATCCAATTTAAAAGTAGATTTTTTCAAAGAAAATTTTAAAGAATTATTTTCTAAGGCTCATATTATTTAACTTTTCTTACTTTTTTGTAATTTTTATATGGATTTTAAATTTCTAAGACAAATCACTACAAAATTCCTATAATTGATCATAATCAATTTGTACCTCATTGATATCATGTGGAGGTATGAATTATCAACAGTAGCCATGTACTATATATTCTAGTTCTTGTTGCTAGTGTTCCTTCGATTGGATCTTCTTCTTTTGTTAACAATAGTTCTAGGATGTTTTTACAATATGTAGAAGACCAAACTCTGATGACACTATTAAATCAAGGTGTAGGGGATTGAATATGGCTGAATGTGTATAATCAGAGGATATAACATTAAATGCAGCGGAAATAATAAAGTAGATAACACAACCAATTTTATACTTGTTCAGACTCCACATCCTATGTCCAATCATAGAACTCACTTTGGAATTTCCACTAAACAACCCTACTTCACTCGATGGACAAGTTTCTACAATTGCCAACATCGGAACTAAACTTCATTGCTGCTTGAGGACAATGCAACAAGACTTCACCTTCTATACAAAATAACCGCAAACTTTTGTGTGTCTTGGCTACACTGATTTGTCGTACTTTGGTACAAAACTTCTATAACCAGCACAAATGAGTCTAAGTGGAGGTGTTGATGCTTAAGAGGATAAATTGACCAAAATATTGAGGTAGTGAATTGAATGATTACTTTTCGTATAAATTTAATCTTAAATATGAATGATCAGAGATCAAATAAAGCAGAAAGCAGCTGAAAGCAATCATAAAGTAGAAGGTGAGAAATTGGATGTATAGACTGATATTTTTCTTTTGAGATCAAAAGGTTTATATAAATGATGTAGAGATGTTGTGGAAGGATCACAACACTTTAGAAAGGTTTGAAAATAAAGAGTAATGATCATCAGAATGAAAAGAAGTGATATCAAAGAGAAGAAGCATGACACATGTAAGAAAAACAACCATATCCCTTCACAACTGGCAAACTAATTTTTACAACCGATGATCAATTATTTACCATCGATTGACCGATTGAAGTCACTAGTGAATCAGATAAGATCATGAGATGCATGCAAAGGTCTTAAGGGAGCTATTCGAGGAAGTTGAGGAGTAGTACATGGGTGTTTTTCCATAGGTAAGAGTGTTACTAGAGTTCAATTTTTTTTGAATGTAGCAAAGGAGCATTGGTGAAAAAAAGGCTTGTAGTTATCGAGATAAATTATGTAACAACCTATCCTTCATAATACCCAAAAATCAACGTCTCACATCAACGCCTGACTTCTAGACGCTCGGGAATTTATAGCTCAGGTCAGCGGATTTTATAGAATAGTAATAATGAATTATTTCATAAAATAGTTGTAAGGTTTTATAAAATAATTGAAGGATGAATGCTTAATTTTAATGAAGAAATTAATTATTACAAAGGCTTAAAATGATTTATAAGCTAGTTTGGAATTTTATAAAATAATATAATGATTTTATAAAACAGTAGAAAAAGATAGTGAAATTTTATAAAAGGATTTGATAAATAAACGTAAGATTTGATTATTATAAATAAATTATTAGATAAATATACGTATATGCATATAGATAAGGGTAAATATGTGTATACGTGTATTGGAAGTTATATAATAATAAATATGATTTTTTATTGTAATTAGAATTGTTAATAATGGTTTGTTACATTGTAACAACCCATCCTTTGTAATATCCAAAAAATTAACGTCTCACATCAACACCCGACTTCTAAATACCGCAAGAGATAGATTGTCGGGGCAAAATTAAAAATAAACACTACGCCAAGGCATAACGATATAATCTCATAGGGGAATAATAGCATATAATTATACTGAATATACATGAACATAATAAGATGAACAATATACAAGAGACTGCACTGGCGAAAATAACTAATAAGTAAATATCAACATAAAAAGTCAGAATAAAATATTTGATACAATAAGTCCATATACAAATAACATATGCGATGTATTACTACAATGTCAAGTGTGTGTGTGTGTGTGTGTATCCAAATGTCGTCTTCGCCCCCAAAGCTTTAGTAATAAAATATATAATAATATTTCTATCATTAATATACACTACACCAGAAAAGGTATCTCGCAATGGCTTTGAGCCATTGCTAAAGGATTTTGCAACGTTCCGAAGTCATTGCGAAATAAGGAGACGGCCCAAAGCCATTGCTAACTGAAATTTAGCAACGAGGCAAAGCCGTTGCTAATTTATTTAGATACATATGGGTACATATCAGTAATAAAATATTATACAATTTTTCTTCTTCATATTTTGGTTTTTGCTTCCCACTTCTACAATATATAACAACAAAAATTAAAAAAATTTAAGTCATAGACACACTCGAAGGAACCAGTAGTTGATTATAACTCAAAGATCTGTTTAATACATAATAAGGCTCATTATTCATACCTTTCGGGCCTTTACAGTAACAGAGATACACTACTTCTAATCTACAACTGCATAAATGCATGTTAACACTACATCTTGATAATTTTAGATAACTACGACAATGTAGAATCGATCAGATCAATACAAAGATTCATATTCTATGTTTACAAAATGAAGCAGCAAATTCAAATAACATCATCATCTCGTGCTTTCATCTTCTACACTTTCTGTATTGGTTTCATATCCATGAACTCTTAGGCGATAAATGCAAGTCATTGAAGGGTTACCATGGTTGGAAGTGAACTAAACCGTATCATATTGACCACACTTGGGCTAGCCATTTCTATATCGAAAGTTTGTACACTGCTTTCTCTAAATAGGATGAAAATTTTATCAACAACCGAGGAGTATATTCAACTTCTCTTGGCTCTTCGAACAATGCAGAGACTACGGAGTCCTTTAGAGCACTCAACCTATCATAAGCAACACTCTACAATTAAGTTAGAGAAAATGACATTCATCCCGATGAATAGAGGACATTAGAAAGTGTGCAATGTAAATTCCATCATAACAACACAAGTATAGTATGAAAATGGCATGCATGTAACTTAAGTAAGATTGAAATCTGTCTAAAAAGTACCATTCGCTTACAAAAACAAGTATATGTAAGAAGGTCGTTTCTCACTTTCGCCTAATGTTCCTTTAGTAGATCGAGGTGCGAACATTCTAATTGATTGTTGACTAGTAATTTCCCGCCCTATAATGACAGAATGAAAATTTAACTTAGTTCCTATAAAAGATTTTATTTTCTATTGATGTTAATCTTAAGTATAAAAAAAAACCCGAACGAGACTCGTTAACAAGAACAATAACTAAAAAATAACCACCTCAAACATGAATAGGTCATTCTTTCTTCCCATCAACATTCATTATACCATCATTCTGTAATCTTGAAGCAATAAAAACTAAACTGATCCAACAACAAACTTTCCTTTCCTTGTTGTTCGATTTCATCGATCTGGAGGCAAAGATATGTTTGGTGGTCAGTGTTACAGTTTAATGGCCAAGGCAAACTTTATCAAAATTATGGGCTAATACTTCATGTAGGCTTATAATTAACTAGACCCTTATAGCTACACTCCAGTAAACACATTAACAAAACAGTGGGTCAATACTTACTTCAAATTATTTCATTTAAATAGCTTATGCATATTTATTCAACAGATATGAAAGAAAGATATTCTGATCAGCCTTAAATACTTATGCATATTTAATCAATAGATGTGAATGAAATATGACAAAAAGGGACTTCACAACAGTAAGATTTGCAAGAGCTTTCAATGTAAAGTACTGGAAAAATTCATATTTATTATTCACTATCCATGCCTCCACCGTGCATTTTTGGTATTTATATCTGGTTTCCTAGAAGGATTTAACAACAATTTCAATTCATATGAAACAAACAAGACTGCAAGTGTAATGGATGGTTCACTTTTCATAAGACATACCTTTCCCTCAAACAGTGATGCATCATGCAATCTCTAAGAACAAAGGTCATATACCTTGGACTTTCCCTATGAACAAAAAGTATAATAAGAGGCTTCTGATCAGTATCCATACAACCTGATAGTAGTCATTTATTACATCTGAAAGCATAGCATTCATGATAATAAGTGATAACCGAAACCAAAATGAAGTCTATTTACAAGAAGTTATACTCATCCATAGCTTGATCTTGAGTATGACTATTCTAAACACCCCCACCTCTATATTCATACCATCTAAGAGTATTACTAAGTAATATTATCAGATAATACGAAGAATAAGGATATGGGGTACACATGTGAATATTTCATCGGGCTAACACTGGTATGTATTTAAACATCGTATGCAACTCACCATAAAACGTACACAGTATCGGTACAAAGCAATAAACATGCGTGCCTTTAGAATAGAACAATACATAATATACAGAAATAACAGAGAACACAAAGTCAGAATCGCAGCGATAAAATATAATATACAATGCATGTCCAAAATACAACTTAAGAATATACATACACAAAGTACATCATATATAATAACATACAACATATATAATAACATACAACTAAATTATATAACTATCCTCTATTATGCCTAATAAACATAAGTAGGTCTCACTGTCCATGTACCTAGAAAAATATAAATAACACGCGGGTCAGACTATGTCTAAATCATAGCGGTTACTCATATGAATATAAATATACATGTGATGCACATAGAGAAATGCAATAATATGAACAATTAATGTATATAAAAGGGAAATTACTAAAAATCCTACATGCCAATATATATGTATATAGTAAGGTATGCATATTATATAATTATGATAACATAAGCAATTCCCAATATATCACAAAACGTCAAACATCACTAAACTATGCATAAAGATGTCATCACCTATGTAAAAACTTATCGAATTAGAAATCACGGAATCAAGATCAAATGGGTGAATCATCCATATTCAGAAATCATCATCAAAATCTTGCAATCATCAATATATGAGATATCACTATGAATAATCAAGTAAGCACATGACATTGCTCAAATGTATATCTCTCGATCTCAATAATAAAATTTCATTAATATAATCTATAGAAATATAGACCGCCTATCAAAGAATCATATATAATAAAAGATACGAGAATCCACTATACTCTGGACATTTAAAACATCACAGATATAATCTCATCTCCTCGCATAGAAATAAATGGTGATGGAAATCAAATCATAATGTATGGGTTACACCGCCCAAAAATCTCATAATGTTTGGGTTACACCATCCAGTCAAACCACAACTTGGCTATCCGCCATTTCCAAAGGCACCTAGGTTATTCACCCTGATCCACTCTAATACTTAGGTAAGGTGTATAAATAATATGTACTTATCTACCATTCCATATAGAACTAGAAGGGAGAATAACCGCTACTCGCCTGCTCCAGGAGACCAGGGCTACACCGCTCGGATCCACCCTTACGGTCTTCATTTACCTACCTGGTATTGTGACTATATCCACCTAATGTGCTCGTCAACGCGAGGATTCTTAGTCACGACCCGGATCATGCCCTTAAGGCAACAAACTACTGGTCTAGGTGACAAAAAAGGGGCTAGGGCTACACCTCCCTAAGGGTTATACCGTCCTTCTCCAAAATCCCATGATGCATATCTAATATAATAAAAGTGTCACATATCTAGGGTGCGACCCCACAATTAGGCCGCCAAGGTGGACACTGCCCATCTGGTTCCAGCCAATTCCTAATCATATCCCGTAGCACGTTATGATAGACAACATACATATGGGTACACCCCCATAGCTCAATCATCTGTAATGCTCTACACCGAGCATATATACTTGCTTTACACCGAGCATATAAACTTGCTCTACACCGAGCATCACCTCATGTAAGTATAATCTCATCTCCCATCACTTGAGTGACATCTACTTGCAATGAATAACTGAATAAGTATCATATCGGCATCCCATACCAACACGTGATGCTCAATCGTTTATTTAATGCTCGTAGACTACTCTCAATCTCCATAATATACTATATGACGAGTCCAATGAATAATCGAAATAACATTATCGAATGCCCCATCTCAAATGGTATTATAACTCCGTTTATTCAGATTTCTTGTCATACAAAATTAAAATCATTATGAACAAAACTATTACAAAAATACAATATCATGAATCCATATAAAATGATGCCATCACCATTTCATATCAAAACACCAATCAAATCCATATCAACGTTGAAACATTCATATGATCCAATTCAATATACAAGAAAAAAATGACTAAAAATGTAATATAAAATAGATTATTCAATTATATATATATATATCAAACAAATCGATACTTAATAATGAATCATTCGGAACATATAATCTTACATTAATAAATACTTAGAAATGAGTTATATATATTCCAAAATTAACTAGATAATTATCTAAACTAAAATATTATTTGTTCTTTATAATAAATAACTAATTTCTCATTCTTTTATAAAATTAAAAATAATTTAATATTCATAGGTAACATTAGAAAACTCATTTCTTTCTTCTGAAACCTCAAAATAGTTTGTAAAGCTAAATATTATGCATACCAATTATTCCATAGTTATTTACAACTGAATACTATTTTCAAATAATTATAAAACATCCATATCGATTTAATATGTTCATAATCAAATAAATACATTTTCACAATTTGAATTATATATTGAAATTTCATAAAATATAATTTGAAAATTATAATATCACTATTTCATATTTTTTAGAAATTTATTGGACTCTTGTAGATTTATTAAAATCAAAAACTAAATTTGTATTAAATAATCAATATCAAATTTAAATAATATTTAATATTAAATAAAACTTTTCTTTATCCAAATTTATTTATGCAAACATCTTTTCATTTTAAAACATTTTTATTTATATAAATTATTAATATATATGTATAATTAAATAATTTTATAAAAAGTTACACACGCAATCACATAAAAATGCATGACCGGTAGTGGCTATTGGTCGAATGAAGAGGTCGACCGGTTGCCTTAGGTGGTCGATCGATCGGAGGCATATTTATGCAAACGATCATCAGTTTCTGGCGATCTCCTCCTTCCTTGCAATTATCACCTCCAATTCAAAGCATGCAACATCATACACCTAAATATCATTCCAATTCATGCATATATATAGGATTATAGGGTTATACAAAGATTCATGAGTGAAAACACTCACATGATGCTCGTCTTCCTCTTCTTCTCTGTTTGCATGCTCTAGAAACCCAACACATCAACCAAAACCCCAAATTCATTCCTTGCATAAGTGTATATCAGTATCGAGATACACATACCCAAATTTGGTGGTTTATAGGTTTTATTTTGATTTATCAAAATGATGGAGTTTGGTTGAATTTTTATTTTCCAAAGCCAGAAATGCTTTCGTTTAAGTTAAATTTATAAGTAGAGGTGAATAATCTAGAGATAGTAATCTCTGGAATTAGAAATGTCATGAAACAAGAATTAAGGTTGTGGGGTAAGGAATATTGGGCTTTGCTTTTGTTAAGTAATTCATTTTTCTTTCTTTCTTTTCTTACTTTATCATGAAACAATATATATTCAAGCCCGCATACGTATCAAAATCACTACACAAGATTTCTTTCCAAACAAACCATATTATTAACTATTTTACAAAAAACTATTTTCTATAATTTATTATTTACTTTATTTAAATTCATTTACTAATTAAATTCAAACTTCATTAATAAAATATTTGTTTTTCCATTTATTTATAAAACTATTTTCTACTCAATGTTAAGCACAATTAAAAATCAAATAAAATCATATTTATATTTCTTATGTAATTACTTATCATTATAAAATTTATTTCCCATATTTTAGTCTATTTAAAAATTTAAATAGCACATATTTATATTTTACACCCATTTATTAAATAATTTATAATTCCCAAAAATATATAGTTCCAAAATATTCAAATTTTTATCTCTAATACTTTATTATAAAATTTCAATATTCCAAAATAAATCCAAATTATTCATATTTAAATTATAAAATCCATTTTAGCTAATTAAATAATTATCATTATCTTTTATTAATTATCCCATAATTATTGGGTTGTTAGAACTATATTAAGTGTATTTTTCATAGTTGAATAGTAATGCTGATGTAACATTGATATTCAATGTTTTTGGAATAAACACGGTTTAGATACTGCTAAAAGATCGTAGCATTAGCAGTTAGATAAAAAAATAGTAGCTGGCAATGTGTAAAATATTCCAATAGAATCGATTAACATGAAAAAGGGCTGAACATATTCTTAATATTTCTCATATCATAAGTCCTTATAACATATTTATTTTTTTACATCTAAACTGATTTATATAGCTAAATAAAGAATACAACACACTTAACATTGTAATTCCAAACATAAAATTCTTGGTTCAATAATTACAATTATTATTAACCTTACTGCTCTCGCCAGAGACATTTTTGAGTTGACTATAGCTGACCGTTATACTAATCCATATAACCGAGGAGACGAATTCTTTATTAAATAATGTTTCACTTCCGATGCTTCAACTCAGACCGACCATAGTCGTTCAATAGATGACATGCCACAATTTAACTATAATCAAAGTGGAGTGTCCACATTGAAGTTCCACGGTATTCTCAAGTCGAGGGAATTGTGTAACATCGTCACTTCGAGATTGTCTGTTTAACCTTAGTTATATTAACCAACAGAGAACTATTGAGTGAGTAATTCCATAGTTATCCAATAAGTATCAGCAAATAACCCCTTGGTTCCCCTACAGCCATGAGTAATACATAGTCCAACATTTGGAGAGCATTACATACTTTAGTCTCAATAGATGTATCGATATCCAGTCTCGGAACATCTTGACTAGGAATATTTAAAACAATATATTTATTTTATTATGACAAGTCACTCATGATTACAACACATTGTAACTACTATTAGAAAACGTACCATTTATGGATTTTCTATAAATTTACTTTAAATTAAATTAATTATTTAATATAACATACTATATCAAGTGTGTGTATATAACAGAAAGAAAACACCTTTTATTTCAAACAAGATTGGTTATCGAGTTAGATATAAGCAACAAATTACATAATTGCCCCTAGAGCACCTCCTAACTCTATCATGTTTAAATTATGTAAATTTATAATACCTAACTCTCCTTCTTCATAGATTTACATACCATTTATTATTTAACTAAACACTTTGAACTATCATCAAGGTTATCCTCACTCCATAAAATTTCTCTCCTAATTTTATCAATTGCCCTTGTAAAAATACTGATTTTTTGAGTTGATTAAATAAAATAAATAATGATTTAAATTGGAGAATTTTAATCTTTGATTTGGAATTGTATTCTTTTATAAAAGATAATTTGTTTTAGAATGATTTATTCTAAATTGTGAAATGGAGAAATTGAAATTTTAGAGTTTTATTTAAAAGATAATTGGAATTAGAGTTTGGATAAGAATACTTATTTTGTTTGAATATTTTATTTTGAAATAAAAGAAGAATTTGAGATTAGTAGACTCCTTTATAAAAGTATTGTTCATTGTTAAAATAATTTAAAAAGTCGTTTTATTCATTTGGCTATGGTTTAAATACTTAAGCTTTTGATTAATAAAGCTACTTGGTAAGTAATTAAATAAAAGAGGTTATTCAATTCCTTTTTGATTGCAAACTAAAACCAAAGCCCAAAATAGTGTTCATTTATTAAATACTTAAGAAGATAGAAAATTCATTATTTCTCTTATTGGGTTTAATTTCAAACCCAAGCCCATTTTAGTTATTAGCTAAGGAGAAATCCTTCTCTTTAGTATTCTGTACGTTCATTCTCTAAATTCATTAAATAGAAAATAAAATGAAAACTAAGTTCCTCTTTAACCCTATATACAAATTAACAAATTAAAATAGGAATCAATTGCTAGAAAATCCAGGAAAATCCAGGTAATGATTTGAAATCCAATTCTATCTTTTAGGCTAGTTGATTTTAGTTTTACAGCAAGTTGAATTTGGCTTTTGTTGTGTTTTGTGTAAATTGAGTTCTAGGGCTTGCTTTTGAGAAACTGGAACTGCTGTGGTTTTGTTGGCTGCTGAATTGGGGAAGAGAGGTGAGTGATCCTCACCAACTATCTCTAATAGGATTGCATGTGCTTTAAATATTGAATTGATTTTGTTTTGATTGTATATGATTGAATGTGTGATGAATTGAATTGTTTGAAATACAAAGGAGATGCCATCCATTTGAATTTTGGCCATCTCCAGTTCGTTCAGGTCATTAACTAGGGTATAGGAATGAGTTAAAACTATATTAGAGTGCTTAGGATTATCGAAAATGATCTGGCGATGACTGGAAGTTCGTCACGGAGCAGGTTGCTTCAAAAACGACTCCCATGAGTCGACAAGTAAGTTCCACCAATCGACTGGTGGTAGTAACCAGTCGACTACTAGGTAGTATCCTGGAGTTATTTCACTCCAGGTTTATCGTTTTGACTTGTGATGATTTGTGGTTTCCATCATGAATTTTTGTTGAGGATTTTAATTCTATTGATATGCTTTCAACTTAAGATTCTAGAATATTGCCTTGAGTTTAATTTATTTGATCTTCATAATCTTCATGAAATCAAATTGAGTTTTAATATATATATATATATATATATATATGCTTCTAAAGGAAAGGAAGTATTTTAAAGTAATAAAGTGATTAGTTATAACTCTAAATTTGGTTTTAAAAACAAGTATATTTTAGAGTGAAAGGTTTTATAAAGGAAAGTGATAGTTAAAAGTTTTAACAAAAAATTGTTGGAATATACATATACATACATACATACATACATATATATTGCTTTCAAAACTATTTTATAATTCTCTAAAAATATGATTCCTTATTATTTAATAAATCTCAAGATAAATTTTGGATTTGGTAGTATATTTTTATTAAAGGATTTGGAATAGACATTGAGATAAAATTTTGAGAGACTTAATTCTATAATATGAGAAGTACCAATAATCGACTTAGTGTTATTGATTGGTTTAAATGCTCTTAAGTAATGCTTCATCAGATATGGTATAACTCATTGAATAGAATGTTTGAGTGGAATTTACTAACCCATTTAGCAAATACTCGAATTTCACCGGATAGTTGATAGTATGAGATGCTTTGGTTAAGTTCTTCTGATTGCCTTTAGGAAAGTACTTAACACTTTAAGGTTATATTCTCTTTTAGTGTTTGGATTTCAGGTCGATAGATCCTTAAGAGATATATAGTTCAGGTTTTCTAGTTATATCCATAATGTGAGACTTACTAGCTTCTAATAAATACTTGAATTTCACCAAACAGTATGGGACGTTCTGGTTAAGCTCTCGTGATTACTAAAGTGATAGTATTTGACACTTTAGAGTATGTTCTCTTTTGGTGTTCAAATTTCAGGCCAATAGATCCTTAAGAATTATACTCATGGATTTTGTTACGATCATCTTGATCGGTATGAGTTATATATTTTCTGGTCTTTTAGTTATGTTTCTACAATCGTCTTGATCAGTATAGACTCTCTGAGATCGGTTGGGATTTTGTTTTCCATGGTATGGACAATCATTGCGATTAGTATGGATGATTGCCGTGATCAGTATGGATTAGGTTTGATTTTGAGATATTGTTATTTATTCTGGAATTATGGGCTTTGTGACTATCCTATGTCTCGTGATTTAAGTATTCTCATGTCTTGAGATGGATTCCGAGTTAAATTATTTCAGTGGCTTGTTTATATCCATGACATATGTATTTATTTATAATGTCATCTATCCTTGTGTTATATCTGGTTTTTCACCATTTGGATATTTAAAGATAGTCTAACCCGTTTATTATTTTATATAATAATCTGGTCAGACCGAGACTTTTCAGGTTACAGGATGTGCAGGCTTTTGGGTAAGTGTGCTAGCATAAAGATAGACCATTTTGACTTTTTAATATCTTATGTAGGAAATATATATGTATATGATGGGATGCATAGTTTGAGAGAGTGACTTGTACTGGATGTATAATATGTGGGTCTAGTATGATATTTTGTAGAGTCACGATATGTATTTGTATATGATGTATGTTATTCCGCTGTGATCCATGACTATTGTTTTACATGATATACTGTTGTGATTCTAAAAAATCAGTGTGTTTATTACTATAGACCGAGACTGTATACGTCAAATTTTGTTCTAGATATTCAGTAAAATAGTAAGTATGACATGTCAGTGTTAGTTTAAAGATATATTCACATTCGGTCGCCTTTAACAAGTCGTACTCTCCATGTTATTAGACGACATTATTTATAATTTTTTTTAATAATATGGTTATAGCAGTGGGGTTGTTACAGCTTAGTATCAGAGTTGAGTCAGAACATTATGGTATATAATATCATAGATTAAGGCCTAAATGACTTAGAGTCCTGTTCCCTGGGGTGTGCAGTAGATAATTTTATTAATTATCTATATAGGGATAGGAATATAGAATTATTATGGGAATAATCATTGGGTCGTATTTGTGAAAATTTTGAATTATTTTAAAAATTATTGTTATAAAATGGTTATTAAAGCTTGGTGTTGTGTAGTAGTGTCCTATCCGTTAGCGATCAGAGTTGCATAATGGAAGCTGATAGACCGTTTCCGTTACGCACCGTAATTAATCATTTATATATATTTAATTAGATGATGTATGCATGGATGAATGGTTGCATTATTTAATTGTTATTAATAAAATTTCAATTGTATGAAAATATAGAGATTGATAAAGAAAATTTTGGTATTTATTTGTGTTAAATTGCCCATTGAGTGTTTTATGAATTTTGGTCGAGACGTGGGACGCCATGGTGTCGATAGGGATTACTAAACGCTTGATAAGACAGTCAGACATAGTAATTTTTGAGTTATAAATAAAATTTAAGAAGGAAATAAAGCTTTAAGTGAGTTAAATATTATTTTTAATGAGATAAATGTTTTGGAAAATATATTTATATACATATGTAATAAATTTTGGAAGTGAAAAGATATTTTGTGGAAAAGTATGTATACATGTATATAAAAAGGTGATAATTTTTTTAAAGCTAGTATCTTGGTTATAAATAATATTTTAAAAGGAAATATTATGAGTTCTATGGTTATTTGGAAAGAAGATATTAAATGGAGTTCTGATAATAATACTCAGTAAATGATTTGGAATTGAATATCATTATTTGTGAAAATAATATATTTTGGAGAAAGATATTTTGGAAAATAAATTTATAAGAAAATTTATCTATATATATGTATGTATGTTTTAAAAAAAATTTGTGTCTTAGAAAATTATAATAAAACTATAAAAATGCTATATATATATATGGATATATATATATAAATTTAGATGACGTGTGCAGTCATCGAGCATTAGCAATAGCAGAGATCAATGGCGAGGCATTGTTAATTTTACGGTCAATGTCGCATCCATTTGACAAAGCGATTCGCTATAAATAGATGACAAGGCAACAACATTAAATTATTTAATATATGTAAATTGTGTATGTTTATTTTTAAGATATATGCCAAGAAGAATACTGTGTGATATTTTTGAATTGTTGTGTATATCCTTCTATGCTTTAAATGGATATTAATTTTTATATAATTTTGAGCCCTAGTCAATAGGAAGTTAAAATAAAAGATGTAAGTAATTATGTGAATAAATTTTTGGAAGTTCAAAAATAAGAAGTTAATTGGAAAAGAAATTGGCATCTTATATTTTGATGATTCAGATTATATAAATAAGATGTGGTATAAATAACTAACATAGGAAGCTATTATATTCTTTAGAAGAATGTAAAATTTGAAAAGAATTATTTGGAGTAATATTTGAAACTTGAGTTAAAATATTTGGAATAAGGGGAAATCCTTAAATTATTTCATATTCTTATTCTAAGAGATTTAAATAAGATGAATATCTTTTAAACCCCTTAATTATTTAGTGTTTTAAACTACAAAAAGGTGTTGTCTTATTTTTAAAAATGTAAAATATTTGTGTAAACTTGTTTTCAATTTAGAAAACAAGGAAGGATGATATATTGATTTTTTTTTAAAATGAATTATTAACTTAAGACAATGTTTTTATTCTTGTGATGTTTGGTTAAATTCAAACAATGAAGAAAAAAATTAAAAGATGAACTTTTGAATATATATATGTTTCTATTGTAGACTTTTCTCTGAATTGAAATTACAAGGACGTAATTCTTTAAGGGGGGAAGTCTGTAACAACCTTGATTTTTTGAGTTGATTAAATAAAATAAATAATGATTTAAATTGGAGAATTTAAATCGTTAATCTGGAATTGGTATTCTTTTATAAAAGATAATTTGTTTTAGAATGATTGGTTTAAGGCTCTCAAGTAACGCTTTATCGAATATGGTATAACTCATTGAATAAAATATTTGAGTGGAGTTTATTAACCCATTAGCAAATACTTGAATTTCATCGGGTAGTATGTGATGCTTTGGTTAAGTTCTTGTGGTTGCTTTTGCGAAAGTATTTAACACTTTATGGTTATATTCTCGTTTGTTTTTCAGATTTCAGACCGATAGATCCTTAAGAAGTATACTCATGGATTTTGTTACGATCATCTTGATTGGTATGAGTTATATCTTCTCTAGTCTTTGAGTTATGTTTCTATGATCATCTTGGTCGATATGGACGATCCCTGAGAACGGTTGGGATTTTGTTTTCCACGGTATGGATAATCACTACGATTGATATGGACGATCATTGTGATCGCTATAGGTTAGGTTTTCTTGGATTTTGAGATATTGTTATTTATTCTAGAATTCTGGGCGTCGGGATTATTCTGTGTTTCGTGATTTAAGTATTCTTATGTCTTGAGATGGATTTCGAGTTAAATTATTCCAGTGGCTTGTTTATATCTATGATATCTGTATTTATTTATAATGTCGTCTATCATTGTGTTACATCTAGTTCTCACCTTTTGGATATTTAGAGATAGTCTGACCCGTTTATTATTTTATATAATACTCGTGTCAGGCCAAGAATTTTTAGGTTACATGACGTGTAGGATTTTGAGTAGGTGTCCTAGCATGAAGATAGACCATTTGGACTTTTTAGTTTATCTTTTGTAGGAAATATATGTATATGATGGGATGTATAGTTTGAGAGAATGACTTGTACTAGATGCATATTACGTGGGTCTAGTATGATATTGTGAGACTCACGATATGTATTTGTATATGATGTATATTATTGCATTGTGATATGTGACTATTGTTTTATATGATATACTATTCTGATTCTGAGAAACCGGTGTGCTTATACTTTAGACTGAGACTGTACACATCAAATTTTATTCCAGATATTCAGTAAAAGTACTAGGGGTGGGCATAGGTCGATTTGGTGCGGTTTGAAACCCAAAACGCTTTCGCACTGCATCAAACGGTTCATCAAAAATACAAACCATTATACTAATCTTTTAAATGGTTCGGTTTCAGTTTGGTTTAATGTAATACGATCATGTTTTGGTCCAGTTCGGTTTGCACCCATATTAAATATGAAATAAGGGAATTACTTCCATCAACAATCAATTTATAAAGGCAACTATGTGAAACTTTTACACTTCAAGTTTAAAACACACAATGTTATACTGAAATGAAAGATCAGTTCTTAATTGTATATGAATATTTCAATTTGACATTTAGCTACAAGTTTGACTTTTTTACTAGATTAACAATCTTCAATGTTAATCCATGCATAATCATTAAGTAAATGACTAGAATAAGATTATAGTTAGCATTTATCTAGAAAATGAGATAAAAAATATTATACCAAAACTATAACTTCTTCCCCTATGAAAACGACTATTATTAATATAAGCTAAAATTAGAATATACATCGTTAGAATATAAAATAAGATAGGAGTTGCTTTTATTTTAATCATAAGATTACTAGTGTAAATATTTGGTTTGGTCCAGTTTAATATGGTCGTTTCAATCGTCCAAAACCGCAACTGAACCGTATCGGTGCGGGTCGGTCCGGTTTTAGGTTTTTGCTTTGGTTAGAAAATTCAATGCAGGTTTCTGCATCATTTTTGCGGTCCAATGCGGGCGGTTTCCATATAGCGGTGCGGTTTATGCCCATCCCTAAGTAAAATAGTAAGTATGACGTGTCAATGTTAGTTCAAAGATATATTCACATTCGATCGCCCTTAATAAGCCGTATTCTCTGTGTTATTAGACGACATTATTTATAATGTTCTTTAATAATATGGGTATAACGGTGGGTCGTTACACCTATTCTAGAAAGCGACAAAATTACATCCAATATATGGGTAGTGTTGATAAAACAAAATTAATAAAAACTATCCTATCTGCTCTCTATAAAAATTTACCATTCCATTTGGATAATCTTTTGTAATTTTATCAATTATATTAACCAGTCATTTTGTTTGATTTAGTTGGCCTTATTAAAAATCATAAGTATTCTATGAGAAATTTCATAATTTTGCAATTTAGGGTACATGAGACTTGATCTTGTCGATATTGTTTAATACTAGCACGAAACTCTTATCAAAATTAATCTTTAATCCATAGTGTAACTCAAAACTGTATAAACTAAACTTAAGCACTATAATATGTCTAGACAAATGAGATGCAAAGAGCAAGGTATCATCCGCAAACTGAAGAATGAAGTGACCATTACTCGTAATCTCATTTTCAAAATTGTTTAAAATCTCATTACTTATGGCTAGCTTGATAATCTTAGTGAAAAAGCAGCAGCTAAATTAAATAGAAGAGGCGACAAAGGGTAGCCTTGCCCAAGTCCACATTTTGATTGAATTTTGTTTCTTAATATACCATTAACAATAATACTTGAATTTTTGGTTTTAAGTAAAGGCATAATCCAACCTACCCGTTAACACTAAAACCTCTAACCAGTAATAAATCTTTATGAAAATCTCAATCAATAAAGTCAAAAGCTTTTACAAAATCAAGTTTTTAAAGCACACAAGTGATATTACTTTTACAACAATAATTATTAAATTCTTGAACAACCGCTACTCCATCCGTAATATTTCTACCTTTGATAAAAGTAGTTTGAGTATTATCAATTAATTCATTCGTTTTAGTATTTTTAACCTATTAGATAAAACATTAAAAATGATTTTAATAGAACAATTTAATAATGAAACAGGTCCGAATTTTTTTAACTCATTTGCTTCTACTTTCTCGTGTATTAAGATTACATTAGAAATTAAACCTGTGTGTAATTATAATGTATCATCATAAAATTCATTAAACATTTTAATCATATTGTATGTAAAGACATCCAAAAAAATTCACAAAATAACATAGAAAACACATTGGGACCAAGCGATTTATCACTGTACATATCCTTTATAGCCCTCAAAATCTCCTTTTCCGTAAATGGGTTATCCAGCCTATTAAATCAATCCTAGTGTCATTAGGATATAAGTCATCCCATTTAGCCCTAATCCTATGCTCATTCTTAGTACCAAAAATTTCTTTATAATAATTAGTGAATGCCTCATTTAATTCTTTTTGAGCAAAAATATCGACATTATTAATTAAAATAGAATTTATGGAATTACTTCCTTTTCTATCATTTGCTACTTTATGAAAAAAATGGTAATCTTATTCCTTTATCCATCCATTGAACCTTTGATTTTTTTTCCACATCATTTCCTCTTGTATTAGAATTTTATTTAATTCTTCTTTTAGATTTTAAAGCACGTTTTTCTCTGGAACATTAAAATTTTTGTACTGTTTTTATTCTATTCAACTTTAGAATCATGTTTAGTAATTTTTCTTTTCTAATCCTAATTTTTGTTTGAAATGGTACTTTATATACATCATGTTACTAGGACAACATATCACATGTCAAGAAACGTTCGAATCACGCTACGTAAGTTTCAAACTTGTGACTTCTCGCACCAAAGCCGAATCACTTTACCACTAGGACAATGGTGCTTATCATTTTCTAATCCTAATGTTACCAAAAAAAACATCTTCATTCCATTTTCTAAGAAAAATTCTTAAATCTCCAAATTTTCTTACAAATGCTTTAACCATGTTTTCTGAAAATTTATAATTATAGTTACTCATAAAAAATTATTTATTTACAAGTAAATCTGTAAAATTATTTTCTAATGACTATGTCTCTTCAAATCCAAAAATTGTCTTCCCAATATTTTAGTTATTACAGGATAAAACAATTAGACAATGATCCAAGTAAATACCCAAGCCCAACAACCTTACAAACATGATATCCATCTTCCACTTTATGATAAATAAATAAAATCTATCTAAAAGTGTCATCGATGATTCTTCCCTATTATTAGACAAAGTGAAATGTCTATTACTTAACCGTAACTCAATTAAGTTACTATCCACAATAAACTGATCAAACTCCTATATAGCGGAAAAATCACCTTTTCTAAAGAAAAAAAGATCTTTCCCTCAGAAATCTAGTGACACTGAAGTCCACGTCCATCACCCAAGGACCAGAGCGAGTGATCTAAATTCCAAACACTCACTTCAAAAACTCTTCGTCTAACTTGGAATTAGGTCCATAAACATTAGTGACATTTAGAAATGAGCCATTGCTAAGATAAATGAAAATTAGCTGCATCAAATTAGTTTTAGGAATAGATTGTGAGAGATTTACATAATTTTCTTTCCAACCCACAATTAATCCTCACGAACTACTCCTAGCTGGAAGATGAACCCAGTGACCGAAGCATAGACCTCCTAGACTCCTATAAAATCGATAATCATGAAGTTCTATTTTTGTTTTTTGTAATAGCGCAATATCAATATTATTTTTTTTTTAAAAATGACCTAATTTTACTACATTTTCATAAATCATGTAAACCTCTAGCATTTCAACTGATATATCTTATAGTCTAATCGATCTAACCGACTCTAATTCCCTACTTCTAGTATACTCAACATCCAACTAGTAATCGTCAAAAATGAAAGCCGAACTCCTATCTAAATAATGCATGTCATTAGCAGACAATTTACTCAAAACACAAAAACTATAAGTATCGTCTCAAAGAATATCCATATCTGAACTAGAGTCATCGAAAATTCTAATGGCCGCTCTATGGAGGTGAGCACTCCCCATTTGAATGAACCCGACCTAGAATTGTGCACGGCCTCCCAATCAACTTGCTTCAATCTTGATCACAATCCATATTTCTTTTTTCTTACGCGCCATCTCCCTATTTTTACCCTCTTTTGAAGCTTTAACCGTGTTGCACACCATAACGGAATCATTCTCATGAATATCTCCATCTGACCCCGGTCCCGCGGGCACTTCCTCACATATATTATTGCTCACAAAATAATTTATTTAATTCATCCTTGTCATTGTATACCATACCCGTTCACATAATTATAGTATAATACAACATCAAATGCCAGTTTACTTCTTCTCCGTGTCATGCACAAATCCCTCACGTCCCTCCGTCTGAGCCCGGTCCCACTTCTTTATCTTGACTTGCTGCTTTTTGTTTCTTCTCCGTGTAAGCACCAACTGCCACCACATTATTACCCATGAATGAAGCATGTTCCACCTCTTCCCGTGTCATGGCACTTAAAATATCATATACATTGTCACTCTCATTCTCCCAAATTAATTTTCCATTCCCTCTAACTTGTTCCCGTTGGAATTCCTAAATACAAAATGTAAACGAAATACACTTGTTCCACGTCACCAAATATACAAACAAAGCCAAGTATATTAATAGCTTTCTAATGAAGAGGTTGGGGTCTAGGAGCACTCAAATGTATGCTTCATTGTGAGGAAGGAGATCATGCATTACCACCACACGCGCGCGCCGCCGCCGACCGACCCGGGCTCGGGTTTGAATCTAATATGATCCTAATTTTACTGCAAAACTGGATCGAGGTTTTTAACAGTTGCAGGCTATACGAACAGACGCGACTGTTCATAAGCGGATCAACTGAGGAGGTGCGACTTCTGAAGCGGGAACGAACCGTTGAGGCGAGCGGATGCGACCTGACTGAAGAAGCGCGAGCAAACTGAAGTGGGTGCGGCCCGACTGAGGATGTGCGGCTGAACAGATACTAGGAGCAGGCAGGTGTGACCCGTTGACGAGCAGCAGCGTTCAAAAGACAGCGGGTGCGACCCGTCAAGCGGACATGACTGTTTGAAGGGATGCGGACGAAATTATAAATAAAAGAGAATCCTGATCACATTCTCATTCCATTTTTCCAGTTCTGATTTCTTCTGCTCTTCTCTTCTTCTCTGCTGCTCTAAATAATATATCACAGAGTTGACATATTTATTACAATCTCGTGCAGATTACGTCTGTTGTATTTTAAAAGAATTTTGAATAAAAAATTCTTAAGGAAATTATTACGACAAACCTCAGACGAAAATTTGCTACGTGAACTGGTCAGATTCTACTCTATTCTTAATCTTTCCAGTATCTACGTTGTGCTGTTTTTTAACAAAACTACAACGTTGTTGTAATTATTTACAACGTAACTTATAGTTGCAAAAATATCTAATACAGAATTCCAACGTAGTGAAAATCTAATTTATAAACTTGTAGGACGAGTTTATTGTACTGTGCTATCTGTTTTGGTATACTAGATCTATAATAGTTCCTACTTATTCCTTCTCTCTACTGTAGCATGCACGTCGCCATGCATAGAAAATTCAGTTACACTATTTGTTCCTTCTCTCCTGCTTTTTATTCTTTCTCTTCTCCATATTTTCTTCAATATTTTTATTTTATCTTTCTACTAATTCAAACATATGTTTATCCAATATGCTACCATTTGAAATTACACAATTAAACAATAGATTCTCACCGTTTTTGCGGGTTGTACAGAGTATATATATATTATACAAATAAAAGCCTACACATGATTATGGACATAATTATTCATACAAACAAACCCAAATCTACTTTTTTACATTCCTTTGCCTTCGCTATCGCTAACATCACAAGCACTCGTCTTATCCTTCAACTTTTGGAAAACACGAGAACTTTCGCAAAATATCTGAGCCCTCCGATCATAATCCAAGGGCTCTCTCCCATCATCCTTCCCTCCAATGGCTTCCTCTTCTAAACATTCCAGCTTCTCAGCTTCTTCTACTTCTTCCAGCTCCTCGCCTACTTGTTCTTTGCGGGTTTCGGGTTGGATGCTGTCAGTCGTCGAGGCAACCAACCGGGTACTGGGTTTTTTGCGGGGTATGAAGAAAGTGGTTGCGGATTTGATTCGGGTGGGAGTTTTGGGCTTAAGGAGAAAGAAGGATTGTGCTTTGTTTTGTACTGCGGATCCCATTGCTTGAACAACCTTCAAGGTAAATTAATTTTTTTTGATGCTGCTTGTATGAAAGGGAGGTCTTTTTATGGCCTAAGGAGCATAGTTAAATATGAATGGACACGCGGAAGATGTTGCCGTAGCTTATACTGGCACGTGTTATTTCGCATATTTATCCGGTCAATTGTAAATTGGTATTCAATTTGACTCGAAAGACAGTAGCAAAATTGGAACCCTCTTTGAGGCTACTCAGGAATGTCAATGGATGATTTCGGATGCGAGGTGTCATATTCGCATCCGCATTCGAAATAATTTTTGAATATCGAATATCCGCATCCGTGGATACGGTCAGATATTGGATAATTATTTTATCCACTAACGACCGATAAATCAAGAATTACATAAATATTTTTCAATCCCATTAATTATAAAAGTGTTAAAAATTAACAAGTATGATAATAATAAATAGTTTCGAACGGTTAAAAAGCATTAAATGCATATAATATAAACTACAAGTTTAATAAAATAATAAACAAATATCTTTCACTGTACTAAAATACACATAATGATCTTGACAAAAACTGGATGGATAATTTTCGGATGCAGATGTCTTCGTATCCGCATCTGTTTTTCCAACTATCATATATTTATCCGCTTTTCGGATGCGAATGCGGACGAATTTCGGATTTCTCGGGTACCCATTGACAGCCCTAAGGCTACTTCAACCGTATAAGTTGGCAGGACCTCCTATCCAAGATGAATTTGGATCCGAAGCAGAATGTTAAACTGGGTCCATGACAAAGGTTAAACTGGATCCCAATTTATGAAAACGACAAAAATGTTAAGACTTGGTTAAGAATGATACAATCTACCCCACACTACCACATTCTTTGAAAAATACATCAATAATATCATTTATATATGTAATAATAAATATGAAGAATGAGTCATGTCTCTAAACTAAGTCATGGACAGTCGTTCAAATAGTCGAGGCCTAGGGTCGGCTCTGTTAGTTGCAATAATGGCAACATTTGACGTGTATTTACATCAACATGGAACTATGGCAATGCATATGTTTCACTCAACGTCAAATCTTCAGGAACGACAAATTTAGTGAATTTCATGTTTCATTCAACCTTAGACGGTAAATTTATGGGAGGCCCAGAGCCCAGATGTGGCTTTACATGACCAGGATGAATAGGCTTATTGACTTGGAGTGCAAGAGGAAGTATAAAGAGAAAGAAGAGATCCAATGCTATAACAAAGAATCAGGCTTTGTTTATTCCCACCGAGCTAAGCAATTGGTGGTAGCAAGCTAGGATTCTCCGGTATTGTAATAAAGAATAGGTTTTGTTCCTATGTCTTATCGATGCTCATGAAATATACACTCATCATGTAACACCTCGAAAATTTTAATAATATAGTAAAATATAAATAAGAGCAAAAATGTAATTTTACATAAAAGGACAAAATAATAATTTTTTATAGATGTTGGAATTAGGCCTCGGTACCTATTCCATTACGTCAGGAATATTGTTTACAGTCAGAAATCATGTATAACTTGCTAAATTTGATAAAACAGAGCAAAAATAGTGGAAAATGTAGCTAGTGGCAATTTCGTAATTATAGATTTCGAAAATTAGACTAGAAACCTTAATTCTCAACTATGAGTGAAGGCCTAATCCTTCACTCTTCCCATTCTGAAACCCCAATCTCCGCCTCCTAAACATTTCTTCTTTCTCTTCTTCCTCAAAAATAAATTCCAAGTTTCTTACATAAGGGTTTGCATCAATGGGGACTAGGGTTTCCTCTTTCTTCACCCACCGTTACATCTTTTCCATTCAATTCCCTCTTTCCCCTTTCGTCAATTTAGTTCATCATCTTTTCGCTCCTTACTCATTCGTCTTCCCTTTGCTCCCTAGTTTTCTCCATTGCTGCAAGCTTAACTTTTACGCATCTCCCAGCACTTTTTTTCGAACTCGATTTTTCAGATCTGGCGTTGCTAGCCAACTATCTCATGTTCTCCATTCCAGTTTAGCTTGGAACTTGGAGAAGCATTCCTTTAGCGCCTCTTCTATTTGCCAAATATTGATTGGAATTCTTTGTTGGTTCTTGGGAGCTGAAGGCAAGGCTCCTGCTTTGTACTTTTCCACTATCTTAGCCAAATCGGGTTCTAGAGCTATGCAGTTTGGTTACCGATTCGACTTTCTTCCTGGCCATCTTATCGTCACTTCCTTTGGTTTCGTTGACGATTGCATATGCAATGGGGATTTCCAAATGTTGTTGCCTGTGGTACATCAACGGGCTTTCAGGTAGTTTCTTTTTGCTGGTTTTCTATCTCCATGGTTTCACACCTTTCTTTGGTTGGACGTTTGGGTAATGGTACTAGCGTTGGGAGATTTGTTGATATGCTTTCGGGGTTATTGTGTCCTGCACAATTGCTTTCTTCTTCTCTTAGTTATCACATGCCGGCTTAGTTATCACATGTCAGCTTCTGTTATTCATTGCTGTGATTCCTCGTGAAGTCGGTTCTACTATGTATTGTGGTGTGCATTTTGATTGCCTTTATTTTGCATAATGTTGAAACATGTTATATATGTCATTTTTGTGTCAGAGTTTACGTGTCTTAGCTTGTAATGTGTTGTGCAACTACTTCTTGTAATGTGTCCGGGCATATGTATGTAATCTGTTTGGGTTTTTAGCGGTTCATAGGTCCTTATTGTGATGTCTAGTCTACCTAGTAGGATGGGGCTGTCTATTTACTTCAGTGAGTTGCATCCTGCATTTGCCTTGCCTTTTTTCATCCTCACCTCTTCTCCATGGGGATTTTCATGGACGACCGGTGTGAGTCTTTGGATGTGTGCTCGTTGTGCTTCGTGAGCATCCCGATTGTTGTTTTGATGTGCTTGTTAGAGCTTATCTTTCTTTGTCGCTTTCTTCGTAGATCATTTTTCTGAGATTGGTTTTAGTCACGATATATTTCTTGTTTGGAGATCATCTTCGATTGGAATTTTCTTGCATCTTTTGGTGCCAGAAGGAATTGCTTTCTTGAAATTTGGGATGCAACTCTTCCCCTTGGTAACACTTATGGCTTTTGGAATTTTAGTTTTTAGGAAATTTGGGAAGGTTTTCTTCTTTTCGTTGAATTGTAAGCTATGAGCACCTTTGTTTTGTCATGTCTTTGGTCTATAGTACTCGTAATTGGTGATCTATAGCTGCTAAGGCGCATGTGCTTCACACATGTGCTGTACTATTTTGTTGATGGTGGTTGGTCCACCTTATAAACGTTGGGCTATCGATCAAGCCTGTTGGCCATATATATATAGTTAGTTAGTTAGTATGTTGTATGATCTTCAGATCATATAAGCTTTTAATCAAAAAAAATTCCAAGTCTCAAACAAAATAAACACATCAAATAAAAAATAGAAAGGAATTAGAGAAAGAAAGATTCAACAAACAAAGCTAGAGGAAAGGAGCAGCGGATACAAATCTGAAGTGAAGACGGAAAGCTAAAAGGTGAGTGGATTCTATCTACGAAATGAGTATGATGTGAATAGGTAGTTTAATTTCGTTTATATACCTTGTAGTAATACAAATATGGTTTCTCTTCTTGAATCTACCTCTTCTTTTGAATTTTTGAATTGGAATAAATTGGAAAACCCTAGGTAATAATAGATCTAATTATTGAATTTATAAAACTACCTCTAATCCAACAGATCTAAATTGTGAAATATGTTGGGTTGATTTTGATAAGCCATAGATAACTTTCATGGATTTGATTCATATGTCAATCTAAGATGATTATGGATAGGTAGAGATAGATAATCAATTTTAACAAGTGTAAAATACCTAGAATATATGCATATACATAATTAACTGAAAACCCATTGATAAACGTTAGAATAAATCATTTGAAGTTAGACAACGCATTTCACCAACTATATAAGGACTTTTCAAGCTTAGGAGGAAAGCCTTATGTAAGAGCTGAATATTTTGTGGACTCAAGGCATGGTTGCCTACTGTGAAAGGATTTTGGTTTGTTAGGGCTGCATGATGATACTAGAAGGCATTTGGCTCCTTGGCACTTACAAAGGGGAGCTCTAAGTTGGTGGATTGTTGTGGTGGCAAGACCAATGAAGAAGAAATAATTTGGGCTGATTTTAGAAGATGTTTCAAGCTAAGTTTCTTTCTATAGTATAACAAGGAGTGCAGTTAAAGAAATTCATATGCCTGCAGCAAAGAGATATGACAGTGAATGAATGCAACACCCCTATTTTTGATTAAAATTATTTAGTAATTTAATTAGACAAATTAAACAAAATAATGTATGATGATAAAGGAAAATGAGATTTGATTAATTATAGGTCGTGCCTTAATTAATGAATTAATAAAAGTAAATAGAACTTAGATAAGAAGGAGGAATATATTCTAAGGGGAAAATAGGAATAAGTCATAATTCCTAATAAATTCCTTCTCCCTTATTCACTTCATTCACCCAAACATAATCAAAAGAACAAAGCCGACCACTACCAAGGGGACTCAAGAAAAGTAAAGTTAGGAAATCAAAGGATAGCTTAGGGAAATATAATCTAAACACAAATCTCAAGTTCCTATATCAAACCAAGGTGAATAATAAGATATGCATCTCATGTTTTAAGTATTCTTTTCGGGTTTAAGTACAAATCTGATTCTTTTGCTTATATTATGCCATGTTACGATAGTTTGAATGATTATATGCTTATTGGTGAATTTATTCAATTTATTTATGAAATTATTTGATAAGTTTGAGTTAGAAAACCTATCATATGACACCCAAATGACTTGAGATTTTGATACGATGTTAGAAACATTATTTTGGAAGGGGTTTTTAATTTCATAATTTTCGGATTTAACTAGAATATTTGGTAAATTTCCTAAGGTTGGAAAATGGTTTAATACGATTTTTAATTATTTAAAATAATTAAATTATGTTTTTGGCTCCAAAATTTTTATATTTTAAAGAAAATAATAAATTGGATTTATCATGATTTTTAGGGATTTTTTTCAAATGTTTATGATTTAATATAAATTAATTAAGCTAGAAAAGCTTAAGTATTATATTTAAATACTAATATAAAATGCAAGGTTGCTATGTGCTTTTGATTTAAATATTAATATTACATGAATTGCTTAAGATTAGTGTTCTTATCACTTTTAGATCAATTGTGATAGGGTGAATTGACTTAGAGATTAGAAAACCAGATGGGACTGGTGTAGGGTCGCGTCCTATACTTTAGCAAGTAGCCCCTAGTTAATATAAGTTCTAAATTCCAATGCGTAGGCCTTTGTCATGGGAAAGGCCAAAAGTAGATTTACATACATAAAGGAATACACACAAATGAGATAGGTTATTGGCGAGCTCGCAAAACCATTAGGATCAGTTGACCTTAGGAATAATAAGTTTCGGATAGACTGTCTAGTTGTCTCCTAATAGTAGGTTAGATAATTTGATATATCTGGTAGACCTGAGTCAGCCTAAGAAAATTATGATGTTAGGACGGATAGTCCATTGATTAAGATAGATGGTTCATGATTACCCGTGTTGCGTGCATATACGTTATTGTTTAAATTTGTTTAATTTAACCAGTTTGGTTGCAGGAATTGATTTGCAAAAGAATATTTTTAAAGAGATATTAGTGAGAGGAAAACCCGTTCCGCTCAGCAATGTGGTCTCACTTAATATCTATAAATCGAGATGACATATTATTATTCACACCAAGCTTTTTGTCTGACTCGAAGTTAATGTTTTTCCCTTAAACTCTCAGGTTCTCAAAATTTGATTTGAGTAGGTCAGGAGTAAGGACTTTACAGGTTAAGTAGGTTTTGGCGAATAAAGCTTTCGGAGACATGTAGGAAGAAAAACTTGCTATGTAGGAGTCTATCTAGTATTATTATCCACTGTGTTATGTCGGTTGTATGAATGTATTGACAGTAGATGTATCTGTCTATTTAGTAACTCTAATTAACCAAGGGAGCATCTTCATATGTCGCACTTGGAGTATTTTGTAATAATTATATTTTATATGAACTTGGACAACGTTTGGGACTGTGTACTGAATATGAAATTATGACTTTGAAATGAAATGTGAAAGTTTGCTTTTATTTCATATTCTTGTGCTTCTAATATTATGGATACCATTAAACATAACCACATTTTGTCATCATAAATCAATACTATAGGTGACTGCAACATCTGTAGCGCTTAGTTTCGGGTCTCAAAATGAGGATGTTACAAAGAATATGTGAACCAATTCAATGAGCTGGCTAGGTCAGGTTTAACTTGATAAATACCCCACTTAAAAAGGTTTTGAAGTTTGCAAAGGGGGTGAAGCAACCTCTTTAAAATTTGGCCGTTAGCCATATTTTGATGAGAGCTACTTATGAAGGATTGATGGAAATGGCTTTATTGAATACCGTTTCTAAAGAAGAAGCTAAAGTTGAACCAAATAAGGTAGGGGGAAGCTGATATCGCAAAATTAGCGCAAAATAAAGAAGCAAGAGCTCAGATGGAGGAAGTGCGGTTTCAGAGGACATTTTGCTAGGATCTGGAAGACAAATATGGCAAAGATAAAGTGTTACAACTGCAACTAGCTTGATCAAACAAAGAGGGATGTCCGAACCTGTCTAAGACTTTTACCCAAGTGGTTCCGGCATATGCACTGGATGTTGTTCCTAGTTCGAGTACAGCTCTAGTTGTGGATAAGGAAAAGAAGATCATTATCAAAGGTGTGTTAACTCTCTCTAATTTATCTATTCACACTCTATTTGACACCGGAGCATCACACTGTTGGAATTAGGCTAGTTCGCAATGGAATTTATGGGTGAATTTCAATTTTTTAACCCTATTAGATCTTTATTGGGCCTATGAAGTCTAATTTATTTAGAACATTTCTAAATTTAATTTAAATAAATCTTTTATTTCATTTAAATTTATAAATAATGGATGAAATTTTATTTAATTTATTTTTAATTAAATATAATGGTACACGTATGTGTCGTATACATATATGTATGTGTGTGCATGTGTAATATAATAATTCATGCAAGGTATAACATGCCCGTATATAAATGTTGGGATTTGCGTCGCTATGGACATGTTAGCTCATCTTATATGTATTGTATGTTGTCCAAGTATATGTATGTATATATAAACTCGTTATTCAAATATATATTAAAATAATATAAATATTTACTTATATGTATGTATGTATTGTATATATGTAAAATATTAATAATACATACACACACACATGTATATTAAACTAAATATTAATCAAATAAATGGCTGTATATATAATACACAATGTTTTTTAAAATATAATATGCACGTATATTTTACAGTAAGAAAATAATATATACATATATGTATCTATATATAATTATATTTATAATAGCCAAGGTATTTATAAAAATGTGTATTTAAATATATGTATACACACACACATTTATATAATTATATTAATTATGAAAATTATATAATAAAATTTATATATTTTTATATCATTCTAGATCAAATACATAGCACATAAAATATTTAACTATAATTATATATTATTTGTCTATATATATATATATATATAATTAGTTGAAAATCATTCAAATAATGTTAAAAATATTTTCATAATATAATTTTCAAATTTTAATATTTCAAAAACTCAAACATGATATTGTAAGGTCGTGAAAAAAAATTCATAATTTTTTGAGTCAAAATTTAATTTTTATTAATTATTTATTATCGGTCGCATATATAAATGATTTTTTAAAAACAAAAAATTTTGATTTTTAAATTCTGGGATTTTAGCCAAGAGATGATATGGTTATGAACTAATTTTATAAAATTTAAATATAATTTTCAAAATATATATTATTTTGTATGAATTAGTCAACTTATATTTTGATTTAAATAATATTAAAAATAGTAAATAATTACTAAAAATATTTTGTTGTTGCCTAAGATTATAATTAGTGTAAATTTGCATATATAAAATTTAAGACCAATTTTTAACATGATATGATAAAATAATTAATTATAAGTCATTTAATTTATGATATACGACATATTAATATAAATATAAATATAAATTAATTAATAAAATAATAAAAAGTAAAATAAATTCATTTGGCTGTGTATACATCGGATTTATATAAAAAATGTTTATTATTATTATTATACATACATATAACCATTCAATGTGTGACAACATTAATACATCTAGAAATCTCACCTAACAAACAATATAATTATGATATATAAATAAACAATAAAATATTAGACATTAACCATAATTCATATGAAATAGTAAACACATACCAAAACCTATGCCTTGAAGTACACCTTGCTATGATGAATTGTAGACCGTCGACTATCAAATAGAAGTTGCTTTTAAATTGTTTTGAGAGGAATTTTGTTGGAGCTCCTATGTAGGTGAATTCCACTAGCAAAGATGGGAAATGGTAGCCAGAAAAGATACATTAAGGTTTGGAGTCCGTTTATGGTGGAAGGAATAGAGAGAAAGTGCATCATATCTCTTACCCATTCTCCCTAAATATGAGCCATCCATCCAAAATACCCCTAGCCCATTTTTAGCTGTCTTCTATATCCTTTTTGCTGTGGAAATATATCACCATAAATCATAGCCTAATAGCCCATTTAGTTCCAAATAAATATTACTAATTAAATTTAATTTATTTTCTTATCGATATCGCATATCGATCGATATATTTATAACTATTATAAATATACACGATAAAATTTATTACTCAAATCATATTCAAAGTTTTATAATTAATATTTCATAAATATTAATTAATTTAATTAATTCATATCAATTATAAACTAATTAAATCATTTGGTCTAAAGAGAATTCATCGTTTTGGTTGTGTGACTCGTCGGGTGTAATTTTGATCAGCGATTAAAATCGAGCTATTTGAATGTTAACGTTCGCACGTCACTTAGCAGGTAGTGCGACATTTTGACAAAATTTATCGCTTACTTAGTTTCGGTAGAATCCAATTTTAATTTATTAAGCATTATCCGGTTGTGACATTTACTTATACCAATTCTCTTGTCAAACCATATCACTTTGGATTTATTGAATTCGGTAATGGTCAAAATTCCAACATCGTCCATATTAAACTCTATATTCCAAACAAAAAGTCCTTGGTTTAATAATTAATCGAAATATTCTGGCTAGGGACTTTCAATTGACTTGAGTTGACCGTGATACTAACCTCATATAATCGAGGAGACGAATCCTCTTTTGAATAGTGCTTCACTTCCAATATTTCCACTCGACCCAACTATAGTCACTTGATGGATTGCCATGATTGACTATAATCAAAGCGGTGCTTTCATATTGAAGATCCATAATATTCTCAAGTCGAGAGAACTGCGTAAATCAGTTACATCGATATTTTCTGTTTGACCTTAGTTTTATTAACCAACAGAAACTATCGAGTGAGTCGTTCCATGGCTATCCAATAACTATCAGTAAGTAACCTCTTGGTGCCCCAACAGTCATGAGTAATACACTACCCAACATTTGGAGAGCGTTACGTACTCTAGTCTCAAAAGATATATTGATAACTAGTCTCGATACATCTTGACTAGAAAAATTTAAAATGTGATATTTATATTTTTGTGATAAATTACTCATGATTACGACACTTTGTAACTACCGTAACAAAATGTGTCATTTATGGATTTTCTATTAAATATACTTTTAATTAAATTAATTAATTAATATAATACATTATATCAAGTATATAATGAAAGAAAAGACCTTTTATTTCGAACAGGAATGGTCAACGAGTTAGATATATATGTAACAAATTACATAATTGCTCCTAAGGCATACCCCTAACTCTATCAATCTTCCACTTGCACTTGGGGTCAATTATGGAATCTTATTCCAACTTTTCCAATCGGTTTCCTCTAAACTAGTTGGGTCAATCCCTCAGTGAACAGGTATGCTTTTATGTTTCAATTATCTACTTTATCAATCAATTCTATTTGATGTTGATAAACTACCTTTATCATGTAGAACGATTCAGAGTATGTCTCTCGACTTCCAGTGAGCTCTTAGTTATGTTATGAACTATATAGTGAATTGTTATCATATAACAATTGTCGTGGGATTCTCAACTTTTGGAATCATCCTCGACTCAGTTATAAATTGGTGCATTTATATTTATATACATTTCTTTATTGCTGAGCTATTTAAGGCGATGTACTTAGTCTTTTCTATTGAATCAACTATAGTCTTTTATTTGGAACATTTCCAGTTTAAAGATTCTCGAATTGAATTTATTATTGATATATTATACTCAATATCACTTATGAAGTTTGAGTCCGAACAATTCAAAAGTTTATTGTTTTGTAAAAAATTCTCTAACATTTCGTATATACACCAGAACACTCCAAATTACCTTTAGTGATATCAATTTGGATTTGATATTTGTTTCATGTATAAAATACATAAACAAATCACGATATTGTAGACAACAAACATGCATGATAATTCCTATCGCCAATGCATAAAGACTCCATCTTGCATGTTTTGTATTAACCATTTTAATAAGATGTCCTATATATCGTTTTAGGACAATTACAATATCTTTTATACTTGCTATAAATGACATCATTTACAAATCCGACGTCGAGTATTAAAACAACTAAAGCTAATTTTAATTCAAGTACATCATTAAAGATCGCAGTGTGTTGTTTACTTACAGTTTTAGAAATATCAATGCACCTTTTAATTTTCTTGCTTATGAACGCACGCTTCCTCTGCATTTTGATTGATAATCAGACTGTCTGATATTTTTATCAAAATATTAATTCAATTACAAATGATACTTTCTATCATTTCTTAGATCATATCCAAGGACTCACAAACTCAATATTGCTCCCACTAGCTTTGAGACATTTTTGGTTATTATGTATAGATAGCTTACTCTAAATCATTATCATTACAACAAAAACAGTCATTGATAGCGGCCTAAAACTGCTATAAATGATAATTATAGCGGTTTAGTAAATACTGTATATCGACATAATATAAAAAACAATGGCTTATTTAGCACCAAAAAACCGCTATAAAAAATCATCTTTTCTAGCGCCTTTTCCACTACTATTATAAGTTTTTTTATAGCGGTTTAATAAACGCTATATACCAACACATAATAAAAAACAATAGCTTATTTATAGCATAAAAAATGCAATAAAAAGCCATAAGTTATAGCACTTTTTCTGCTACTGTAAGTATTTATAGTGGTTTAATAAACATTGTATATCGACATGTTATAATATACTGAACTATTTATAACACAAAAAAGCGCAATAAATTCTTTTATTTCCAATAGCGCTTTTCTTGTAAGCTTTCTATAAAAGTGCTATGGTTTAATTTTTGCATTTAAAAATCTATTGCATCCATATAAATCATGATAGTCGATACATATCAAAATCCTGCAATAAGAATATTTCTAAAACATAAATCCATTTAGATAATGAAAAAGTATAGAAAATATTAAACATAAGATATAATACATTGTATTAAACAGAACCAAATATTCATACATATAAGATCCCACAGTTTTAACTACATAATATTCTATTGTATATATACACCAAAAACAAGTAGCTAGTTGTTTGCATTAACAAGAAGAAATATCCTAAATCTTTCATTCCCCCACCTACAAATGAAATGAATATTCCCATTAGAAATGAATATAAATGTGAATAAAATTGAAAAATGAGGTATCAATATTAGAAAAAACTTTTTGCTAAATATTTCTTATCAAAGATATTCGAAGTGTTTGAATTTTTTAAAATTTTCTGCCAGAGTCTCCTTTGCGCGGTCAGCATCGGAAAAATCCCAAACAAGAAATAGACATACACGATCAAAATATGATCGAAACCACAATATATCAATCCCAAATACTGGCATAGGTAAATTATCCAAATATTTACTTATATATATCTTATAAAGTGTGCATGTCACATAGCATACATGTAACGATCCAGAATTTCACCGCTTTGATTAGCGAATATTTATTTAATTTTAAAAATTCAATATGTAGGTTTTATAATGAAAATAAACTCATTTTTATTAATTAATAATGATGGTAAAATTGTTTTTAAAATTTGTTTACCAAATTAAATAGTTCGTAGAAAAACAGAAAATGTGACCGAAGAACGTTTTCCAAAATTTCAACCTTTCGACACCGGAAAGTTATCGGGAACGTTGTTCGTCTTTGTGCACCATATATACACATATATAAGAGTTAATTATATAAATAATAATATACTTAAGGATAGATTATCTTATGTTAATTTTGTTTAGCAAGTGATGTGACGATTCATAAATTTAAAAATAATAATCTTATATATATATATTCCTCCCTTGTCACATCTTAGATTGTAACCATTAACCATCATTATCTCTTGTCACGTCTTAGCTTTAATTTACAATTATATATATATATAAAGAAAATGATGTGACTAAACATTATAATTATATATATATATAAAAGAAAGTGATGTGACTAAACATAATAATTATATATATAAAGAAAGTGATGTGACTAAACATTATATTATATATATAAAAATGAAAGTGATATGACTAAACATAATAATTATATATATGTAAAAGAAAGTGATGTTACTAAACATAATTAAATAAATATATATATATAAAAGAGTGATGTGATTAAACATAATAATATATATATAAGAGAGTGACATGACTTGACAAAATGATGAAGTGTGAAATGTTGTTAATAAACAACCCTTTTGTTTCTCCTCTTTCCACCAACCTTTTCTTCCTCATCTTGAACTCAAATGGAGTTTTTTTTGTAACAGTGTGAAATTTTGATGGCTACAACATTCTAGTTGACGACATTTCCAAATTTATATCATAGCTATGTCAAAACACCAATTCTTTACAAAGCAATTTTTTTACCAAAAATTTCAAGTCCGAAAATTACCCTTCTTTTTTTGATCATAACTTCTTAAAAAAATAGAAAACGAGTGATTCTTTTTATGAAAAGATAGAGGCTACAACTTTCCTTTTGACTACTTTTCCAAATTCCATGAGTTGGTGGCCCAGAAACCAGTGGGAAAATGACCTAATTTTGGGTTCATTTTCGACAAATCAATGAAAATCGAAGCTCCTATACCTTCAAGTTACTACCCCACATCCACCCCCATACCTATGGCCGAGCCTACATACACGTGGGCCAAGCCCATTTTGAGGGTTGCTAGCAACTAAAGCTTTCATCCTTCAAAGCTAGGGAGTCGTTGGCAAGTTTAGCTTAAGTTCGGGTAGCTTTTGCAGAAGTTTGGTGAGTAAACTACTCGTTTTTTAATGAAAATGGTAACTTTATTTATATCATTGTATATGGTGACTATATAGTGTAAAAGTTGAATGATAATCATGTTGTTTGATTATGATTTGGATAGTTGACTTAAGTTTGATTTGGTTATGGAAATCGATGTTGTATTATAAAGTTAGTAAGCATGTATATATGGATGTATACTTGCAATCTATGATGAAGATGGTTGGTGTTAGTAATATTTTGATTGTAAAACATGAACTATGGCATGAGTTTGGTAAACAAAGTTAACTACTTTGGGTAATTGCGACAATTATGAGATCTGGTTGGAATCGAAGTTTGTTTTCGAAATTTAAAGTTTTGAAATGGATTAAAGTTTGTAACTTTATTTTAAAGTTTTTTATTTCAAAAAACTTTCTAAAGTACGTTTCAAATCATGAAAAAGTAAGGGTTTGTGAAGTGGTTCGCTAAGAATATGTTAGAGTGAACTGCGTCCGTAGCGATAGTCGTTATGGATGCAGTTTGGCAAATGTTAGAATTTCTATTTCAAATTTGTTTTATTTTGAAATTAGTTTACTAAGTTTTAAACTTAATTAGTAATATTAAAAAGTAATTAAGTTGTAATATAATTAACTAATTGGTTAATTAAAAGGTAATTAGCACCTAATTGGTAATTAAGAAGGTGATTAAAGGTTAATCATCACTTAAGTTAAGTTAACGACTATTAATTGATTTATAAAGTTTTAATTAGTGATTAATGGGGTTAAGAAGTAATTAAGTGATTAATAAATATTTAATTAAGATTAATGGTTATTTATTTATTTAATTAATGGGTTATTTAATTAATATTTAATTAATTAGGGTTTAACTCTTAAACAATTTGGTTTAACCTTAACCAAGTTGCATTATGAAGTTAACCAGTACTTAATCAAGTTCATTAAGCTTAATTAGAGTTTAATTATGATTTAATCTTGATTTAAATTGGATTAATTAATATTTAGTTTGGGTTTAAGCTAATTAAATATACTTTTAACTTTTCAGAGGTGATTTTAAACTAAACAGAATGTGTTTTAATCAATTTTATTTTTCAAAGTAACTCGATTCCATATCAAATGATCTCTTGTCCAGACCCTTAAGTAACCCATATGATTAGGAGAATTAAATGACATCCATTAGCAGAACAAAACATCATTCTGCTATAGTGTAAGTGATTTGATTGTGTGGACATGTGTTAAGCAAAATAAATCCCTGTTCTGCTATAAATCGATTGAATTGTTTGGACATATATTTTGCAGGATAAATCACCATCCTATTGTTATCTATTTGGACTTATATATGCCAACTGGTTATATGAACGTGTTATTCCCTTATTGGATATGAACTGTATTTACATATATGGTAGTTTATGTAAATAATTGTTAAGTGACTTGGGAATCGAATTGAAATTGAATGGTAACTTAAACATGTACCATTGGGATTGCTAAGCCTCCTTTTGAATTTGTAAAGTGTGTTTTGAATTAAATTAAATTCTTTAATCAATTTAGAGTTTAAAGTTTATAAATGATTTGCAAGTTATGCTATTATGTTGTAAAGTTATTTATAAGTAATAACTTGTTTATAAAAGGGGTTATTACTAAAGGGTTACTTTAAGTGTTTTACAAATGATATTTATAAAGGAGTATAGAAAGGTTTACATAAAGAGTTTTAAAAATAGGAAAAAAGTTTATAAATCATTTCAGAGATTTGGAAAGAGGTTTATAAATTAACTTAAAGGTTTATAAAAGTGGGTTATAACTTTATTTTGAAATTTATAAGTTAATTAAAATATGATGAGCTTTTAAAAAGGGAATTTTTGATAAAGGATAAGCGGAATGTTTTATTTGGAAGATATCTTTGGTTATTTAATATGGGATTTGGAAAGAAGAAAACTTTGAAAAGTTTATAAATATACTTATACTGATAAGATAAGTATATGATTTTGTTTCAAGGCATGAAAAGTAAAATGTTTTGGTAATATACTTATAACATTGAGAGAAGTATATAAATGTTTCCCAAGTATAAAAGGAAATGTAAGGGGTTTTAGAATAGTGTTTTGAAAAGATCTTGTGATCAGGTTTTATAACGTGGTTTTATTAATTAAAGAGAATTAATAAAGGCTTAGTGGATCCCATATGGAAATTAAACCATGATTGGATTTTTGTTTATTTGATGGTTAAATAACCAACTATCAAATCTAGACAAAACGTAACTTTGTAAATATTTAGGAGAAATACGAGAAATATATGGTATAGTTACCGTCGAAGGTGCTATACTATATGTATAAACTCGTTTCGTTCTTCTAGGACGAATGATAAGGAAATCCGTCAATGTTGACCCAAAAAATGGACCAACACCCTGGTTTGAGTTTGAAGCACCAGCCCTTTTTGACAGAGTAATATCACATGTAAGAGATATCAAGAAAGAACAGTAAAAGAAAGCAGACAGAGAATTTTTATAGTGGTTCGGCTGTTAATGAAACCTACGTCCACTTTATAGTTTTATTATAGACCGATTGTTGTTACAAGAGATGTTTGATTACAAAGCTTTGATTATCTCCTAGCTATATTGAATCTCTAGAGTTGGAATCCATTGGAGAATCACGGTGTATTCATTTGAAGATAGTTGTGCCGAGGTAGAGAGTGAAGAATAATTCCAGCACAGCTTCAACAACTAGTCCGGAGAAGATAATCTTTATGTTGTAGGTGGCATGTTATTTATAGAGGTTGGAGAGTTTTTGAGCCAGGCTTGTCATCATCAGCTATCGGGTAGGTTACAGGCGACCTGCAGGGGGTTTGGCTTGCAAAACGAGCCAAGACCGTGGGTCGTTGGCGACCTATGGCCCATGGGTCGCTGACGACCCATAGTTTATGGGTTGCTAGCGACCCATAGACTTGGTTTATTTTGCGGACCAAATCCTGCCTCTTTTAAATAACATTCCATATCTTGTTTGTTTGATGGTTTGAGCAGAGGCATGAGTCGCTTATGAGCTATGCACTTAGGATTTTTCTGGAGTCTGGACACGGAGATGTTCCTAGAGCCTTTTATCGTTGCTCCTACGTTTTGACGGCAATTCACTAGCTGCTTACGTTCAGCTACTGACTGGATTATAGGAATACCGATCTCTCGGCTCCGTAGATCTCAGTCATTGTCTTAGTCGTATTGCTTAGCCCTTGTTGATCCCCTGTCTTGGTCTTTCTGGTTAAGTCCTGAACCATCTTGTTCTTGCAAGACTGCTCTGTTCTCTATTGGAATCTGCTGGGTTAAAAACCCGGATAACATTTGCCCCCCAGAGTACGTCTTCGTTGTAAACAAGGCGTGCTCTGGAAGTTATCGTTTTCAATATTCATTTGTTAATTTCCAAGTGATGGCATTAGAGCTTTTCGAATATGTTAGCCCAACGTCATCAGCCGTCTTTCTTTGGTTCTGACTATTATTACTTGTCTCAATATATCACATTTTCGCTCGTGTCTTTCTTGCATGCCTTGGAGTGACTAACAGTTGTAATCGATTGAGCTTGGGATGAATAGATGAAGCTTTCTTCCTTCCTTTAAATATATATATGCATTTTTTTTGGTTTGGTCGCTAGCAATCCATATGGGTCGGGTCGCTAGCGACTTAATTGCTGTTTTAAAAATCGTCACATTAGCTCGGGTCGCTGGCGAGCCATGGTGGGTCACATGCAAGGTTTTAAATCATGGATTTCAGTCACGTTTCGTCTTGAAGATTATAAGGACCCAATCTTGTATCGGCGAGATCTCGAACGAGATAAATGTATATCTGGCATCTATCTTGGATTTACATCTCGGGTCCTAAAGTTTATCTCGGAGCTATCTCGGAATATTTTGTATTTTAATATTAAATTGCATACAACTATATGTATAAATACTAATTAAAATACTAATTTAATTGATTTGATTTGTAGTAATAAGACTTTCTTCATGAGTAGCTTGAAAAAACATCCACACTATACAATGTAAATAAATAATGTGGATTTATGAATTTAACATATAATATCACAACAAGATGAAGCAAACATGAAACATAACGTCACATAGGCACCACACTTTCATTTGTTCAAATAGTTACTTGACTTCTCTACACTATAAAAAAATAATTGTCAATAACATTACTAACGGTTTTCTTACATTGTATATATTTCATAGTAGAAACAAAATATAGAACTATCCTACATTTACAAATAAACATATGATTAAAACTCCAAGCTTCAAACATGTAAAAGATCTTGGTAGACATTAGTCGACAAAATTAAATCAAGAATTCCACTAGTTATATTTTAATTATAAATGTGACTAATTTAACCATATGAAATGTAGCTTAAACTAAAAAAGGAAGGAAACACCATTAATTTCTGCATATGAAATGATATATATTAAGTAGCTTAATAGGATACTATGAATTAAACTGCAACGAAATGCATTCGCGACCGAAATGGATGTAGAGGATAGAAGAATGTATTATATTGAGTAAAGGAAATAATTTTATGGACTTTGGGCTAAGCCAGCTAAAAATATCAAAATTAAAAAAAACATCATTTCAGCCGAGATCTCGCAAATAGATCCCGACCGAGATTTCGGCTGAGATTTGAATATCTCGACCGAGATTCAGGTCAACTGAGATTAATCCGAATTTTGTTGTTTCAAATCGCTCAAGGTTGAAAATGAGATCTCGGCCGAGATTACTGAGATTTAAAACCTTGGTCGCAGGTGACCCTTGTACTTAGCAATTTTGCCACAAGGTTAGGTCGGGTCGCTGGCGATCTATAATGGGTCGGGTCGCTAGCGATCCTGTTACTTAGCAAAATTTTCGAGCATCGGCCTGCTTACTTATATTCGAACCGACCATATCTTCCTCATTTTGGTTCGAGCCGACTCTGCACTTCTGCACGACCTAGCTTCCAACGATCCAATTCTTGAGCAATTCTCCTCCGAGCAATCCAATCTTCGAGCGATTCAACCATCTTCCAACGCCTTGATTCATCACCCCAATTGATACCTTCCATCGTGATTTCGGTTTTAGATTCCAAGCCCTAACTCGAAATTCCAGCTCGCAAGCCCTAGCTCGCCGTGGAACTGTAGCCGACCCTATCTTATTGCCGACCCGAAGTTGGATTGCCACCGATCCATTCCATTGCTTTGCTGAGTTTAATTCGCATTTCTTCTTATGCCTTTAAATCAATTTGAGGTGGGTCATTGAATTGGTTTGCTAATTGTTGCATTGGTGTGATGACTTGTCGTCTAGTATCCATTAGCAATGTTGATTACAAGAAGTTCGAGTTGATTACGGTTTAACGGTCGAGACAGCCAATCAGGTCTTGAGTTTCTTCCGGAAGTGACATTTGGGTTGTGGCCCAACACTTGACGTGCTTTGCTATCTTTGTCCGTTAAACTAGAATTGACTCATGCCTAGCTTTATAGCCATTATTGCACACCATGCACATCTACTTAGTTGATCTCAATTTCTTTCTAGGACTCAGATTCGTCTTGTTTTCTTATTGCATGTTCAACGTTTCTACGAGGAGAAGAATTTTCCGTGTCGCTCCGGACAACGGATCCGTTATCAATTGTTGATCGATAACGGGTAACTGCACCAAAAGTAGATAAATTGGAAAAACGAACTGACAGAGGAAGTTCTTTTCTTCTCTCACTATGAGCAAACTATCTACACGGGATGGAGCGTTTGTAGTGTTCTAAGCCCTGAGTTTATCCCGCATAGATAGCACACCACACTTACACACTTGCCCCAGTTCGCACTCGAAATCCGACGCGTCGATTACAGGTTAATGTTTTTCAGAATTCAAGTGTGATTAGGGAAATTTATAAATTTAGAATAGATTTACCTGACCGCTTGCGAACATGAGTTCTGTTATATAGAATGAAGCAACCATCCATACGCCATAAGTCAAGCGAGCGAAGCCCGGCGCTCTTCGAAGCTGAATCATCATCTACCTCGCAAGTCCAGTTCGGCCAGTTAGTTCCGGTAGGGCCCATCGTGGACCATACGCCTCCCAACTTTCGAGTTATGCTCAATCCACCTGAACGAGCCTCATCAGTGGTCTCCGCTAAGGTTCTTTAGAATATACGTTTGCAACATGGGATTCCCGAGGAAGATGTGTGTCTGGCCGCGAATGATGAGTTTGCTCACATGCCTTCCCCGGGGTACACCGCTTTCCATAAATATATGTGTTTGAATGGAGCCGTGCCTCCCTTCAACAATTTTCTGCGTGAAACTCTTTCAAACTTGGGAATTTCCCTATTCTAGCTTCGTCCAAATGGCTACGCTATCCTTACTTGCTTGCATGTCCTTTTCATGCAAACGTTTGGTCGTGCTCCAAATTTCGATGAGTTGCGGTATTTTCTGGCGTTCAAGAGGAGATATGATTGCCCCTCTCTGATCATAATCATAGCCCAGTGGAACTGGAAGATCGTCTTGCAATTGCAAAGCAATCTATCACAGTTTAAGACACAGTACTTCTTTGTTAGATGCCCCGAGGGGTTCAATCGCCGATGGACAACAGGGGGTAAGCTTTTCTCTTCCATTTGTCGGACTTTGATAAGCTGTAATAGGGTTTCTAATTGATCGCGTGTCCTTTGCGGTTATTCCAAGGCCGAACAGAGACGCAGCTCTTAATGTGATTTGCCAAACTTTAAAGGCTATCGATGCCAAGGAGCTGTGCGTTAGAGTATTGCTGACCGATGAGAACTTGCGCTAGTACGGACTGTTGGTTCTGGGCAGGTCCATTGCTTAAAGTGAAGCTCCTTCTCCTGGTCGAGCCAGAGTTCGCGTAAGACCTTCTTCTTCTTCACACGATTTCGATGAAGGTCAGGAGATAGGTGGCCCGTCCGAAAGACCACACGATGAGGCCCATAAGGAGGAAGAAACCACTACGGCTGGCCTAAGTGGTTCGGCCAGAATGTCTCCAATTCAGGAGGAAACGAATGAGGAGCCTGTGCATAGAGAAGGCAAAGCCACGGTGGATTCTGAAGAAGAGGAGGGGGAGTTTGAAAGTAGTAGCGGTGAAACTACTGCCAGTGATTACTTTTCATCGGAGTCTGAAGGCGATGACTCGGAGTCTTGCGACGAGACTCCGAGGATGAGTCCCGTCCTTCCGAATTTACCCCCTTTCGACACAAGTGGCAAGGGCAACGCCCCAAAAACTTATAGAGTTAGGGGTATGCCCTAGGGGCAATTATGTAATTCATTACATATATCTAACTCGTTGACCAATCTTGTTCGAATTAAAAGGTATTTTCTTCCTATTATATACTTGATATAATGTGATTATATTAATTAATTAATTTAATTAAAAGTATATTTAATAGAAAAATTTGTAAATGGTATATTTTGTGATAGTAGTTACAAAGTGTTGTACGATGAGTAATTTATCACAGCGAAACAAATATACCATTTTAAATGTTTCTAGTCAAGATGCATCGAGATTGGATATCGATGTATCCGTTGAGACTGGAGTATGTAACGCTCTCCACATGTTGGGCAGTGTATTACTCATGACCGCTAGGGGCACCTATGGGTTACGTACTAATGGTTATTGGATAACTATGGAACGACTCACTCGATAGTTTTCTATTGGTTAATATAATTAAGGTCAAACAGAAAATATCGATATGACTGATTTACACAGTTCTCTCGACTTGAGAATACCGTGGACCTTCAATATGAAAGCTCCGCTTTGATTATAGCCAAATCATGGCATGGCGTCCATCAAGTGACTATAGTTGGGTCGATGGAAGTATTGGAAGTAAAGCACTATTCAAGAGAGGATTCGTCTCCTCAGTTATATGCGGTTAGTATCATAGTCAATTCAAGTCAACTCAAAGTCAAAGTCTCTAGGCAGAGCATTTCGGTTAATAATAATTGTTATTATTGAACCAAGGACTTTGTATTTGGAATAAAAAGTTGAATGTGGATGAGGTTGGAATTTTGACCATTACCAAATTCCACAAGTCCAAAGTGATATAGTTTTGACGAAGAGAATTGGTGTAAACAAATGTCACAACCGGGTAACGTTTATTAAACTAAAATTGGATTTTACCGAAAATGAGTAAGCGATAAATTTGGCCATAATGCCACACCACCTGCTAAGTGACGTGTGAACGTTAACATTAGAATAGTTTGATGTTAATCGCTGACTAAATTTACACCCAAGAGTTACACAGCCGAAATGATGAATTTCCTTAAGACCGAACGATTTAATTAGTTTATAATTGTTATAAATTAATTAATATTTATGAAATATTAATTATAAAATTTGAATATGGTTTGAGAAATAAATAATGTTATATATATTTATAACAGTTATAAATATATCGATCGATATACAATATCGACAAGTGATTAAATCAGATTTAATTGCATAGTATTTTGGCTTGGGCTTAGATGGGTTTAAGGCCCATCATTAGGGCTGCAAAATTTTAGTTTTGGGAAGGTCTAGGGGTGGCTAAAACATTGAGAATTGGCTTGGAGATAATGGGTTGAGATCAAGTGAGAATAGGTAAAAAGGTTTTCCTCGTTTCTCTCTAATATATATATATATATATCTGTGTGTGTGTATCTCTTAAAATAACGACTAACCTTTTTTGGCCGCCATTACCTTCTACATTATTATCCAAAATTCTCAAATATATTTCAAATTAAAATTATACTATTCGATAGTTGTAGGTCGGTGATTCCGGACTTGCAATTTGACGAATCAAGAATAGTAAAAGGAATGGAATTCATTGCTTCAACGTGGATTCAAAGGCATCATTAAATTAGTAATTTTAATTCATATTACAGTAATTAAATTATATTCTATGATTTTATAATGAGCAATTTCATATCTGTTTAAATATATTGCTACTATATGTTTAGTCAGGTGAGATTTTTTGTAAGTAGATGTGGTTGTCACAAATCAGTTTGGTTATGTACATAATTTGTTTATTATACTATGTAACGACCCGTATTTTTCGAGAAAGAAGAAGATTCAAAATTTGAATTTAATATGGTAAGAAATTAAAGATTTATGATTTTAAATAAAATTTACTTTGAATTATAACATCTATTTTGATTTAATAAAGTGACAACTATTTTATATGATTTCAAACGTATGGTTTAATGAAAGTTCAATTGGATAGTTTTAATATTGTGTAAAGCATGAAATAAGTTATGATTAACCAGAATTGGGTTTTAATTGTAAATTAACTTTTGATCTATTTGTAATCAATAATTAGGTATTCAAACTTATTTAAATTTTAATCTTGGTTTTTGCTCATCTTACATATCAACCTATTGAAATTAATTTGTTAATAAAATTTAGTATAATTGAATTTTTCATAAAAGGAAAGAAATATAAATTTTAATTTAATAAGGTTTAAACGATTCAGAAATTGAGAACATTGAGAATTTAATACTGCATTAGTTAAAATTAGCATTTTTATTTAAGGAACTAGAGTTTATAAACCAATGAATATTCAATTATATTAATTTGAAATATATTTTATTTTGAAATTAAATAAAGGTGAATTTTATTGGACATAATAAACTGAAATCTACCAATTAAAAACAAAAAATAGAATTTTATGACAGAAATTTGATATTTGCTATGCGTCCATCTTGACATAGCAAATGGCAAATTTTCATCGAATGATATAGATGTTCTATCGGTCACTAGAAATTCAGTTTAAATCAGTTAAGAACAGTTGAATTTAAAAGTGTTCTGAAACCTAAATATGTCAACATGAGAAAATTTATTTTGAACACTCTGAATAAGACTACGTAATCCGTTTCGCGAAATTCGGACGTTTCTAGCTTCGTTTGGATTTTTCCGTACGTAATAGCAACGTATATCAGGGTCCGTATGGACTTTTGATAGGAAGGTCCTGATACAGATATTTCTATTTCCTCTTGTCCGTCTCATCGCGTTGATCACCGTGATATATTCATTGGTGTATTTCGGAGTCCGGTGCGCGACAGAATCAACAGAATGCAAGGTGTGATGATTCGTCAAATTGGGTCCATTTGCAATTCTGTGTCCTCCATCTGGTTCGGCTTGCTGTGTTAATCACAGATATATCTTGTGTCCTTTTCTATTCGTCAGTTTTGACACCCAAAAGTCAAAAATATGAAACGGCACAAAAACTTTCGGTTCATGCATGTATTTTCTTTTTCATTGTTCATTTCCTCTTCTTCATTTTGCTGTCAACTCTCCTTTTCGAGACCCCTCATTTTCTTTCAGCTTCTTCCCCATTCCTTCCCGCATGCATCTTCCCATGACCTGACACCTTCACTTCCTCCTCAAATTCATCGCGCAACCACTCTCCCCTCCGACCAAGATCGCCGCCTTCCACCGCCGTTCCAATCTCCACCTCGCCCACTCGCCACCCCACTCGCCTAGCACCGCTCCATTTCTTCCACTTCCCCTCTCCATGTGTGTCACCTCTATGCTCGGCCTCTGTTCACATATTTACATATGCAAGTAAGTATGTGTTTATATATAAATCTATATAACTGTTTCGGTCTATACTTTTGTATATTCAATTATAATATATAAATGTTATATTTCAGTTTATGTAGATGTCCTGTTTGTATTTTACATATGCAATGATTAAATATTAGCCTGTTTGCATTTATATAGTATATACAAGTTTCAATTGGTATGCTTGTATCTATCAGTTATGAAAAGGAACCCGTTGTTTATATATAGAAATTTATATAAGAGTTATTGCTGCTGTTCGAACATATATAGTTTACAATATGTAATTATATAATTTACTAGATGATTACATATCTTGTTGTGTTATTATGTTTTGCAAGTGGTATATATATAGGTTTATATAATTCTGTCTGTTCTAATATTTTTATATTAGTAGTCCTACATATACTTCAAACGTACAAATTTGTTATATATATAATGAAAGTAATTATGATATGTTTAAGGGTTGTATATTATATAAGATTTATATATATACTAGTACTTATATTATGTTGGTTTTACTATAAAGGTGTAATAGTTTACATTCATAAAGCTGCTATGTACAGTATATTGTAATAGAATAGTATAGGCATATTTTTAAAAAACATAAATTTCTAGTATATAATATAAGTTATATATATATATATGTATAGTAGTCTGTTACATACATAGGGTTCTAAAAGTTTTATATGACCTGTCGAGTTATATATATATATGCGGTTTTCAATACAACATTAGTTTTATAATAAAGTATATTTATATTGATTATTAATCATAAAAATATATGTATGTTTATGTTTACATATATATTACGCTTATTTTAAATATATATACAATGTAAATTTTGTACGTGTTTTATATATAAAGGTTATTGTTGGCATAGCTTATTTATTTATATAAAAAAATGTTATAATATATATATGATTTCCGCATATTAGTTCACTAAGTTATGTAATATGAATGTTTACATATTAGCTGATTCTGATTCATTTCATCAATGCCTTATTATAAGCTTTGTCCATCTAATTCGTGCCCATCTAGCTTTGTTTTGGAATTCGTGCTGGGATTCTTGACTCATCTCATTCTCGTTCATCTCTCCAGCCTCGAAAGGTGAGCAATCACTCACGATTAACATTCTTATATTTATTAAATTTGATTTCAATTGAAACGACAATTAAAATATGCCGCTGTAGTTGTTTACATTGATATATATGTTATTACTTGTAACTGTTCACCTGTGGGATATGACACCATATCCGGTTGTTTACATTATATTGTTATTGATGATATATGCATGTTATATTATTATCATATCTGTTGTCACTCTGCAAGTTCCGTGTTAGAATAGAATCCCTATGGGTTGAAATGATACATACCCGAACGATCTATAGAATAGGAGGAAATCGTTATGGGTTGAAATGATAAACCTAAGCGATTTTCATTTGAATTGAATTTGGGATTGCGGGTTGTAGTGATATATACCCGTATATATATAAATTACGGATTGAAATGATAAATATCCGTATCTGTAACGTCCCAGATTTTCGCGTTCGAAAATCGACATCCATACTTTACATCGTACTCGAATGTCGTAGATTCGAGCGTTCAAATCCGAGTCGCCGGAGCTTATAACACAGTTAAGTAAATAACACAGCGGAAGAAATGAATAATACATTGATATACAATATCTGACACAACAGAATGATACAATGAATATCAATATACATCAGAGATATGATACAACAAATAGCAGCGGAAAAGAAAACGATAACATCAGCAGCGGATAATCTCCTTCTTCAAAGCACTAATGCAGAAATAGCTTGAACTCCCAATAACGATACACCAAGATAAGCAAGTGCAGTCCGATCCAAAGACTGAACTAGCTCCAGATAACCTACTAATCTGACTATCTGAAAAACCAAACTCTAGACTGCTCGTGTAGAAAAATTTTGAGCATCCAGAGTTTAGGAAAGAAACAATAAACTCCGGATCAGTCATGGGACTGGTGTGAGCAACAAAAACAGTTTATCTTTAAAAACGAACACAAAAGAATTCTAAAGTCAATTCGCAATGCTTTTGGAAAATGAAACTACCATAAGACCTCCCACCACACACACAATGCAAACGCAGAATTGGAGGAGATTTCTTCTTATGATAGTCAAAGATGCTTACTACGCAAAATCAAATCATTTGATATTATTACTAGTGCATAGTGTAGAAAACAATTTCGAAAGTAGAATATAAATCTTAGCCAGCATAGACATTTCGCACTTATGCCTACTATAGCTACCATGTTCAATAGCAGGTTACCACCACATTCCATGGAAGGTAATACAACTAAAACCGTACAGGGCTCGTATTGTTTTGTTTGGATTTCCAACAACTGGTCAGGCTAAGGAACTTCCTATTCCACGAAAGAAACGCCTCTGGCGGGACGTTTCGAGAACCAACTGTTCTCTGCCAAACAAGGCCGGCAACCCCTTTTCCCAAGGGATAAAAGAAACCTTAGATATGCCACCCCCGGTCCTTTGGGACCTTTATCCGAGCGCTCGATAACCAACATCACACATCATAAAGAAAGTGTATCCACATGAGTAAGTATCTGGGCTCCATACCATGATACTACCCTTTTCCAGAAGGAATGGTCATACCCTAGGGGAGCTACCCCTGAAAACCTTGCCGCACGATTCCTGTTTCGACCATTACCGGGTTGTGAGGCTCGATGAAGTCTCGTCCACAAAGCTACGCTTTTTCAAAAAGCCACGCTTTGGGTCAACAGATGATCAACCTATGATCACAAAGATAAATGATCAAACAAATGATCATATCACAAATGATCAAACATTGATCATCACACAGCAACACTCAGCATGCCACATTACCAAATTGGGATATATCGCTGATAAATTTCAACTACATAACCTCTGAGCTCGTACGTCTCAGAGAAGGGTGTTAAGCTAAGAGAATAAATTCTCCGCCACCAACAGAAATGTATTTGAAAGAAATCGGCTTTATATCTCAAAGTGTAATGTCAGACATGTATCCATATAAGTCTGTTCCGGGTTCGAACAGAACCGAAGGCACTTCTCACGAAGCCCTTGCAAATCCGGATAATTTCCAATCACGTCCGGACTTCCCATCACAAAAAGAGTGATATAAATCTCTATACCGGGGACCAGTCGATGCAGAGACATTCGATGAGTTGTCCTTTCGTTTTCGAAAATATCCGGTCTTCATCACCGGTCTTCAAATGCTATCCATATACGACATATCACTATTCGGAATGGGTTATACGACCCAAAGGTCCTTTCCCGGCTAACCCAAATAGTGAGCGAAATATTTAAAACATATGGATATGAGATTTCAATTAAGTCACAACTTATTACCCAAAATCTCTCTTCAAATGGTTTAACCAATTACCATTTCAAATCTTTAAACAAAAAGATTCATTTTAAACAACCTTCAACGGTTTAAACACTTTCCACATTTTAATCTTTTAAATAAAAGATTCATTCACAGATTTTCCAAATTAATTCTCATTTCAATTTGATTAACTCGTTAAATCTTTAAAACAAAGATTTAACTTATAGCTTTCAAAACAATTTCATTTCGAAGGGTTTAAATAAATCGTCATTTTAAATCTGTTAAAGATAACAGATTCAATTCATAACTTTCAAAAAGAATTCATTCATAACTTGGAAAACCATTTTCAATTCAACTTGAAATTCCTTTAACTAAACTGGAATTTCATTTTCTATCTGAAAGCTTTTATTCCTTTAAAACAAACAGTTTTCATTTTGGAAATCTGATTCATTTATACGAGTTAAAGTTCTTGGGTTAAATCCAAATTCTCAAACAATACTTTTAAAATGGTTTAAATTCATACAAACACATTTATATCATCTTTAACCGTAATTTCAAATCATAGGATTCAATTTCAACTTAGATTCAAATTTAAATCAAATTATTTAAATTTTCAAAACTCGATTAAGTTATTCAAAATAACTTTTAGATTCGAAATTCCATTTCAAAAGCTTTTCACTTTTAAACCCAAATTTCAAATTTCAAAATCAATTGAACTAAAAATTTCAATTTCAAAAATAGCAGATTTAAATTATCCGTGACTTAACCGATTTCCACGTGAAATCCATATTTGTGTGTGTAAAAGTGTAGTCCAGGGGTTTCACACACAATAGTGCAACATCAATCATCACAGATATATCGATAAGCGATATAATCGATAACGCTTATCTTCATTCACAGATTCATAGATAAAATAAATTTATCAGTCACAAAGATTCACAATTATAATTCGATGTGGGTTCCGGATAACCAACCGGAATCCGACTCCCTGTCGCATCGAAATTCAAATGTCGTGTACGGTCAAAGGTTTCATATTCACATAGAAATATATTATAGAAAAATCATACACAATCATCATCGATATATCAAAGCATATCACAGAAAATCACAGAATATCATCAAATAAATATCACAAATCAGATATTCTACATAACAATCCATAAGTAAGATCAATGAATTTATTTGATTAATTTAAATCAGATTTATTTCTTATGAATTTATTACTAATCTTGGTTAATTAACTTCAAAAATTTACAAATCGTTTTGATTAAATTTTCTTTAATTCATTAATTAACCATCAGTAATAAATTAATTAACCTTTAATTAAAATTCATCAACCTTAAATTTTCAAATAATTATCCTTTAGTTATTTAATTCACCATTTAATAAATAAAATTTCAATAAGGGATCGTCCCTAACCACTCACATAAATTAATAAATCATATTAATTACTTATCTTTAAATAAATTTCTTTAATTCATTAACCTTTACTTGATCTTTAATCAATCATTAATTAAGTAATTATTCTTTAAACATTTATTGCTTAATAAACCATTAATAACTTAAGATCTTAATTACCTAAAAAAAAATAAACCATAATTTTCAACATATAAATTTTAAGTTTAAATAAAACTTAAAAATTATTTTTTTTATCACCTTTATAAATTTATTTCTCCTAAATTAATTATCTTTAATAAATTAATTTACTAACCTTTAATTTATAAATAAATTAACCCTTATTAATTCGATTTTAAACTAAATCAATTATCTTAAAATATGGGTTAACAATATTAAGATTCAAATTTAGTTTTAAAGTCAAAAATCTGTTTTTTTATATCTAACCTGGGACCGACTTCGAGTCACACCCGAGAGAAATACCTAAGTGCTTCGAGTTTTCCCCCAATCTAACCCGTGTGAGTATTTTTTTTCAAAATTTTGTTTAATTCCTAAAATTAACCCGATATCATGCTAAAATAACTCGAACTCGTCTTCGAGTTCCTACCCCAATTTCCCGAACTTAAACTCGAGTAAAACTTCATCGCTCCCAACCCAAACCTCATGTGCACAAACAACCTGGTGCACGTGCACCTCCGACTCAGTCCTCTCCGACCATCCCTGATGATCTCTACATGTCGCCGATCAACCTCGTATTCAATCACAAACATCGCGTTGCCATCATAGACTCGAAATCGAAATCGAGTGCTTCCACCCAATCTGGAACAAAAAATTCTAGCCACCACAACCACCTCGTGTAGCTACCCCCGACCCCCGTACGCCTCGCCACCATGACTACAGCTTCGCCTACTACCCATCCACCATCCCTCCAAACCGCATCGAACTCGATCGATCACCGATGTCAAACGAACCCAAAAATACGTACGCGACAAAACTAGGTTTACAAACTCCACGCACTCGCCGCAGTCGCCACCGTGATCGTGGCCACTTCCGACCATTTTTCCCATCACCACCGTAAGCTCGACCACCCCCACCAGCAACCCCGACACCTCCAGCGCCTCCTACCACCGGCAATCGATGAAAAAACCCCATATGAACATCCTCAAACTGCTCTCAAACCACCTTACTAAAAATCACCACATTCATTTTAAAAATCCTAGCTTTCAGTCAGGATTCTAGTTATACACTTGAATTTGTGAATTAAAAAGTTTGAATTTTTGACAAAAAAATTGAAGTTGCCTGTACATTTCAATTTCTCAGATAATCATTGATTTAATTTATTGAAATTTATTTCTAAAACTTAACTATGTTAAACAAACATACTTTGTTTGAAATTCACGGATTTATATCGAACATATAAAAAAAATGTTTTGGAACTTGATCAAAACTCTTAAGTTCTGAACAAGAACAGAGATGTTCAATGCTTACAGATTTACCTATCAATATGCATACTTACATATATTTTATAAACATAGAGTTATCACCTATGTATACAGAAACAAAGCATCATTCAAAATGTTACTCACATATATATGTTCATATAAACCAGCCAACAAATTCACATCCATCAACATCTTCATATGAGATTCAAAAGAAACTGGTCTAGAAATTTAAGTTTGCTCACCTTAAAATGAAGACAGAAAACAGAACTAGATGAATGAACTGGAAATTGAATTTTGTTGTTTTCCAGGTTTTGAAAATTGCTTCAGATTTGAAGACGTTGTTTGTCATTTCTTAGCTCAGTCGAATCTATGCTTGCTGAGACCTTCTTTAAATCCCTGAGTTGCATTGATTTGTATTGTTTTAAAGTTGAGATGGTATTCATTTTAGATTTCTTTTCAGTTTCGAAACAGCAGAGGAGAAGGCTGATATGAATGAGGTTGGTATATAAAAAGAAGTAGTTGTACAAAGTGATGTATTCAATAAGTATGGCTGAGGTGATACTTGACCATGCTGAAGATGCTTTGATAGGCTAGAGGTATGTTTCATTTATTACCTTATGTACATATTACTTTGTTTATTCCCTTGCCTTGCATTTCTTTGTTTTCGGCTGGAGATGATGTTATGGTGGCTGAGGTGATTTTAGTCATGGGTTTGTATTTCTTTTGTTTTATATTTTGTTTTGCTCGGCTGAAAGATAATGTTGTATTGGTTTTGTTCATCTTTTGTTTTGTTTATTTGCTTGTTTTCATTACTCTACAACAAAATGAATTTCTATCTTACTTTGTTGTTTTGCTATTTGATATTTATGTATTTGTTTTATCTTCTTCTTATTTTGCCTACACTTGAATATGTAAATAAGTTTCTATTTTATTCTATATGTTGTTTGTTTTTATTTGTTAATGTATTTGCTTATATTTTTACAAAGTTCATTAATATATTGTTATAATTATATTTCTAACTTAAATTATTTATTTTTACTTAAATACAAATTATATTGTATTTCTCTATATATTTATTTTAAAATCCATTTACTTTAAATTCAAATGACATTCTAAAATAATACGTTGTTAAAATTTTATTTTATACTTATGCTTTTAATATTTATAAGGTTTATTCTATTTCAAACATTTACTTCTATTTTAACTTAAATTATTTATTAAACCATTTATCAAGATTCAAATCACCTATATATACAATATTTAAAATTAAATGATTTAACAAATTTTAATTTGGATCCGGGGAAACTCGCTACAATTATAATTAATTTTACAAATTTTTATCCAAAAATTCATTTAATTATCGATTTAATTCAAAAATTCAATAAATTATTAATTTAAATTAAATTAAATTTCGGGGTCGTTACAGTATCACTTGACCATAGGATTGGAAAAATTATACAGACACCGATGGTCTATATATATAAATATTTTGAAAATGGTTTCTATGGTTTTGAAAAGGAAATATATATATGGCTTTATTTAAATTTGAAAATATTATGTATATGAATAAGTTTTAATATAAAATATATTTAATAATAAGCTTTAAATCTAGTAAAGTTTGATTTAAGTAAATATGTTTAAGTATTTATTTAAAATTAAATTTAAAATAGATTTTTGTAACGGCCAAGAGATTTTCGATCTCGAAAATCGACATCAATACGCCCACTGTATCGAATGCCGAATATCCAAGTGCCGGAAATACCAGGTCATTTGGGTTAAAGAAGAAAGAGGTAGAAGAAGAAGATAAGAACAACATCAGAATCTCACAATCGCAGCGGAACAAAATATAATAAATAATAATAGATCTTTACACAAAATGAAACCATATCTGTTTTATATAATACATCATCATCATCAGTATATCATAAGTAAACAACAATTACGAGCCTGGCAGTTATATCAGCATGCCTCACAACTGCTGGCAATTTCAAACAACCATAGCAGCAAAGTAAACAAGTACGAATAATACGTCTCGAACTCCAGCTCCTCTCCTGAGCTCCACAGCATCCTATCCTGTAATCTATAATACTCGGTCTGACCCGACATTATAATGAAATAACACCCGAGTTAGTTTGGAATACCAGCGTGAGAGAAATACATCCAAACTGATTATTAAAGTTTCAAAAATCCTTTGAAATCAAAAGCATCTCGTAAGACCACGCCACAAATAAACATGTCGGGTTTTTACCTTACGATAGCCAAAACACTTTTTATCAAAATCCTCTGATATTATAATAGTGTATATATACAAATACTTATTCAAATAGCCGAAATTGTTACATCTATTAAATTCCAGCTAATAGGTATACAAACAAAACCGTAAAGACACGTATGGAGAATTGATTTCCAACTAATGACTAGGCACTGGGGTACCACCTGTCACAGTACCTGGTCTAGATCAGCGTACCGAGGACCATGCCCGATCCCCTGCAACACAAAGCCGAAACCATTCCTTATGGATAATTCCGAGTAAGATCATCCCATGGTTGGGATCAGCAACCGCACCAATAAGCCAAATAAAAAGGGACATCTAGACAGGGATGACCTCACCCTAATGGGTGCGACCCACATAGCCTTGCTGCATAACCCCTGATTTTCAGTCATTCCCGGTTGATGAGGCTTGAGGCTAAGCGTTACGTTTTTAGAACATATCCCTTAGAATGCCCATCGTCCACCTGACGATGTTCCGAAAGCATTCATCCATACAAGTCCATTTCGGGTTCGAACGGAATCGAAGGCACTACTCCTACTACATCCATTTTGGAATCACCCTCAGGATTAGTAGCGACTAGCCCTTGCACTTCACTGCTCCATCTTCGACTCCGAACTCGTTTCCCCACAAAAACGTACAAATCAGATCGAAGTGGTTTTCGAGAAATTAATCCCGATCCCGGTCTCTTCAAAACGATCAGCGCATTGGCAAATATTGATAGTCGGTTATTTAACTATCAATTAACATTCACAAACATCCATCAAACATAGCTAATTTCCCAAATTCATGTTTTCCTTAAAATATCTTCGCAAGATATATTTCTATTTTTAACCCTTTGAAAATAGTTTAAACACACTTCCTCTTATAGAAATAAATTTCCCAACAATTTCTATTTTCGCTGAAATCACCTAGTACAAACACTTAAGATTTAAAATAATTTAAAACACTTTATCCAAAATATATTTTAAGAATATTTAAGGTAAAACTATTTTTATAAAATATAAAAACTAATTTTAAAATAAAAGTTAAGTCGAACTAAATTTTAAAATAAGTGTTACAAACTTCTACATAAATTTTTAAATAAAACTTTAACTAAACTATCTCTAAATAAATCCATTTTATAGATATAAATAAAAATAATATTCCTTTAAAATAATTTAAAACTTTTTACTTTTACTTAAAATAAATCTGCTTTCAAACGTACTTGGCTTCTCATGGAAATACATTCCCATTTCAGAATAAACCAGAGAATTCTCCTTATAAAACCTGCTTGATTTATCTCAATTCAAATTTATGTTTGAATCCCGTAAATTTCTTCCAACACTTTAAAAATAAAACTCCCTTTTATTTTCAAGCTCACTTCCCATTTCCTGGAAATCACTTCCAAAATATATGCTTCAATTATTTAAAATGAGTTTCCAAATTCTTTATTCAAAACGTACTTTTGAAAAACTATAAAAGTTTATATTGGGTAACTTAAATCAAAGATTTCTTTTTAATATCAAGTTATTATATCGAATACGTATAATAAAATTTCCTTTAGAAAACATAATACCAATTTACCTTTAAAATAATTAAATACCATAATTACTTAATAAATACTTATTTTTCACTTAAAAATAATTAAAGATAATGATTTTTCTAAAATATTCTAAACACATTTTAAACTGCCAATTTATATTTTGAAAGCTCTTCTTTGAAACATACTAAATTTCCAGGAAAGATACACTTTCCATCCTTTAAAAATAATCTCACTATTATTTTTAATCCATTTCACTTCTTATAGAAATTCCCATTGGAAATCTATACTTCAAATTTATTTCCCAATAAAATCCCATTCCATTTATAAACCCAGTTTATAAATTTCCATTTCTCATTTCCTTTTTAATCACAGTTTCCAATAACACTTCAATTTCAAATCCAATTTCTGAAATTTAATTTCCTTAAAACCATTCCTTAAAAATTCCTTTTTATTTCCCTTTAATCCCAATATATTTCATTATATTTTAAAATTCCAGATTTTATTTATCCAATCATAACACAGAACAATTAAATTTCTAATTTAATCTATCACAGTATATAATAAAATACATCATCAATTATGGAAATAATTTCTATATTGTGAGGAATCCAGTTGGATCCCTCCAACCTGTTTCCCTACATCCAGAGATGTTAGCACAACAGCAAATATCGATCAAATCTGATAATAACTATCACGTTCAATAGATCAACCCATCAATCATTTAAATATTAACTATTTAAATTAAACCGGCATCCAGATGTGAGTGAGATTAACTCACCTTGAATTTCGAAACGCCGAGCGTTTAAATTCTAAATTAAATCGAGTCCGTTAGATTTAATTCAAAATTTCCACTAACTCCGATCATCTCCAAACTTGTACTGCAGCGTAGATCGCGTCAGTGCGATTTTGGCGCTACCAAATTCGTCAGAATCTGACAACGTATGCATAAGATATGAATTTCCAAAGTTTGAATATAAATTTTAAAACAAATTATTTTTATTATACCGAATAGATCTGGCCACACGTTAGAAATAAGAGAATCTCAGCCGCTAAACATCTTCTTCTACGCGCACATCTTCCAGGCTAATGAAAAACGCACGAACCCATCTTCATCCAAAGTCTCGATCGCCGCCCTCTTTTTGATCATCGAGATGACGATCGGTGACTTCCACATCGAAGCTCCTCTAGTCCTCCACCTTTGGCCGGAAAATGGCCATGATCGGTCGTACCCCTACGCCGGAATTCGTGCTTGAACACGTAGCTTGTCTCGACAAAATTCCACTTACTCGATGAACAAAAAACGATCTCACCCGTTGATACCGTAGATCTTGAGGCGCTCTGCGATATCCTAGTTGGAAGCTTTTGATATTAATTCACGGATCAAGAGAAATCGAGGGGGAAAAGGGATGAGTTTACAGCCATTGAAAATATAAGCTGCGGCTGCAAAGATAGCTAGGGTTTTGGCCCAAAGAAAACGTGTATATATATATATACGTATAACCCAAATATTTTATTATTATTCTCAATATTAACAACTTTTACAAACGAACTCCAAATCACACGTGCCGCCTAGCGTTTACAAGGTTTTACCCGCATTCCGAACACAATGGAATGTGTTTTGGAGTTTAATTCAATCATATGTGGAATATAGCTTTTTGAACAAGTTTAAATATTAAATTATCGATTTAAATTCCAACGCGTTTCTCACCCATACGTGCAAACAGTAACTCCAAACGCTACGAAATTTGAAATCCAATAATAATGCACTATTACGGATCCAATGGAACTAGTTTTGTCGAATTCCGAGACTGTGCCCCGGAAGGCTATTTTAACACGTCGATTAATTCGACCGATTTTCGAAACTGTCGAAATCATTTAAAATTTCACTTTTAAAATTTTACTAACCTAATTATAAATCATATAGAATTTATATTCACATTATAAATCATCCCGATTCATTTTAAATCAAAATCAGATTATTTGCAATATTATAATATTAAATTCCATTATTAAATTAATATAAAATTCCAAATTTAACTTATCGACTTTTGATTCCATTCCAAAAGTCCAATACTAAAATTCTAATCCAACCAGACTAAATAAAATTTTGAAGCTATTATCATATACATTTATATTCCAGACTCCAGTATTACTCCAATTTCAAATAACATATTATTATTATTCAAACCCAATTAAATTTGCCATATTAGAAATTATAACTAAATTTATCGATTCAACCAGATCTTTGTATTTCAAAATCAAATTGTAATCCACATTCAACATTTAAAATGAATTAAATGTTCAAAATTTAACGACCAAAATTCCGGGTCGTTACATTTTTTTTAATGATTTCTATAAGTTAAGGTTGGAAAGATAAATTTGAATTTATTCGAAATTGTATTTGATTAAGAATTTTTTTAATTAAATCGATCTGAAACTTATTGAATTTGAGGGTTTTAAGATATGATTTTATAACTTGGTTTTGATTTAAAGTGATTAAATAGATATTTCAATTTTTAAATAAATCGAAGGGAATATTTAGTTTAATGTAATTTAAGGTTATTTAAATGATAATGGATTTATTAAGTGAATATTTCAAAGCTAAATAATAATGAAGTTAAAATAAGATATATATATATATATATATATATGAAATTATCAATTTAGCTTTGAGAGTGCTATAATTTGGAAATATATATATATCAATATTTTTGAAATGGAAATGACATTTTGGTTCTGAAGTATAAATTATTTTGAATGACCACGGTGTTATAACGACGTTTGGTTGTTAATAGCGTACATTTCTGCATTGTAGATAGTTCCACGGATCCTTAGAGGATGGTTATCCCAAACATCCTTTAAGTTACTTGTATTTCAGTTGATATTTCACCTGAGTTGGATTTATTGATATAAGAATGTTAATCCTTACTCGAGTGTTTTGTGTTTTGCTTTACGCTCGGGTCAGACTGAGTGATACAGCATTTGAGACTAACCTTTGGAGTTTGGAGCTTCGCTTGGAGATCCAACTATGGATTCAGCTTTCAGATATTCAGTTGATTCCAGTGTTGTATTCAGATTTGATTATTGTATCGAGACTCCCATGTATTCGAGACTTCTGTTGTATTTTGTTTTACTCTATTATATATAAATGGTAGCTTCATGAACTACTATCTCTTGTTTCCGCTGCATTCTGTTATAATACTCTGTGTCTGTGATTCTGTGATTATTTTATTTACTGTATATGCTGAGTTTTGCTAAATATAAATTAACAGTATGATATTTTGAGCAATTCAAGTCCGACATGTGCGGATGCGAATGGTTGAAAATACCGGGTTGTCACAGTTGGTATCAGAGCTCTGGTTTTAGGCAAACTCAGCTTATATAGTAGATTTAATCATAGAATTACTTTCGTTCATGCTTGAACCTCTTCTTCTTTGATTCGGTTTCCATTGAATTTTGGAACGCTCCCACTTGTTCTGAAATCCATCCTTGTCTCCCCTATTTGTATTCTTTTGATTCTGGGGCATCCCATAACTCCACTTCGAATGATCTCTATAAAATCGGGGATCCCGCCAATGTTTGAATGATTTGTAACGGGGTGATACTCCTTTACAATTGGCATTGATTCACCGAAGATTTCTATACCCTCGGTTTAGATGCTGCTATCTTTTGCTATGCCGAATTCTATCTCTGGTGATCGACTGTCGATTTGCCTTAGAATTCTGCATCGATCATATCCCTGAATTCACGGTTGACCCGGTTAAGGTCGCCCGCAATTTATATAGGTAAATCCTTCTTCTATTTTGTAATTTAATTACCTCATCTTCGGTTGATCCTATCTTCGAATCAGAAGTCTATTTGATTAGAGTTCCTCTAATTTGAATCTCCATCTTTGTTTTGAAATCCATCCTTGAATCATCCCTTGAAAAATCGGGCTTGTTGTATTTTAGAAATTGTTTATATATCGAAATTATTATTTTGATAAGTATGATCATATTCTATATATAAAAGTGAAAATGTTTTCGATAAGGATTATATACCTTTTAAAAAAAAAGAGAATTTGAAGTTTTGAAAGGATTTGAAAATTTGAAAATTATATAAGAAATTGATTTATATAAAAATGATTTATAACTGAAGGGTTTTAAATTTGAAATTTGAGAAATTGAACTCCGGTATTTTGAAATTGGTTTAAGATTTTGAAAATATATAATAATATGATTTGAAAGTATTTTTCGAATAAGAAATGTTTCAAATGACTTCAAATGAGTTCCAATGATTTCAAAGAAATTTCAAAGAAGTTTTCAAGAAAATAGAAGTCCAGAACTCACTTATGTCGCTGGAAAATAATTTTGGTGATGAGTGCACACATCATCGACATTGATTTTCGAGTTTCAGAGTGAGGGAGAGGCCACTTTAGTAGCTTTGCTATGCGATTGATTTTGTGAAACCAATTTTGATTTCAAATTCCGAAGTATGATTTGATATTCGAAAGATACATGTATATATATTTGAAACGATTTGAAGTAAGGCCGGTGTTCAGCCCTCGAGTTTCGGATTTTATTTGGTATAACCCTTTCTATTGAAAATGCTTTAATGATTTGATGCTGATTTCCAACTCTTGGATTAGAAATATGACTTCTTCGACTATTTTGAATGTTCGAACACTTCCAAATCGAGGTTTAATTTTCAGAGCTAAGTAATTTCGAAAAGTATATTTTTTTATTGATAAAGTATATAAGTTTTGTATGTTTAAGTATGAAGTAATATGATTTAAATAAGTTTGGAACTGTTTTGTTAAGTATATGAATAAGACTATTTTGAATTATACTAATATGAAATTTAGTTTTGAAATGTTTTGAATAAAATTTAGTTTCAAATGTTTTAACTTAGTAACATCTTCTATAAAAACTATATATATATATATATAATAACGATAATTTTCAAAAGGATATATTGGATCTTTCAAATAAAAATAAATAGTTTAGGGGTTTTAAAGGGATGGTTATAAACTGGGTAATCATTTTGGTTATAAGTAATTTTGAGAAAATATTTGGTTTCGAAAAATAGATTGGAATTTAAAACCCAGTATTTACATGATGATTTTGAAAATGAAATTGTTGACTTAAAATATGTTAATTTGGAAACAAACTTGGATTATTTTCTAAAACCGATTATTTTGGAAACTTTGAAACTGAAGATATTTAATTTGGAAGAAATAATTTGGTGAAATCGTATAGGATTTTGAAACTGAACTAATATTGAACAAATTGAAATTGAGAACCTTATTTTACTAAATGCTTGATTTGGGAGTTACCGAACTTATATAAAATTGATTTGTATAAGTATGAAGTTGATTCGAAACTATTGATTTGGAAAGGTACTCAATTTGAAAAGCGAAATCTTATATAATCGAAGTCTATATAAGTGTGATTTGATATACTATTGATTTTGGAAAGTATTCGATTTGAAAATGAAATCTTATATATGATGGAATTTATATAAGTATGATATTTGAAATTGATTTGAAAAGGGTACTATATGATACATATTTTCGAAGTAAAGATATGGAAAGCGCCTTCTGCTTGATATCCTATTTGTGGCCACATTTAGGATTCATTCTATCAATATTATTCTCTCTGATTTGGGTTTTCCGGATATAATACTCGAGTGTCCATCGGATTCCATGGCGTTACCCATGGTCTTACGAACTCGACTTCATAGCGTAATTCGCAGAGCCGTGATGGCTTACGGGTACGGATGTTTCCTGGGGGATCCAGGTATAACCATTGTGTATCTGCGATCTATGGTCGTTTTAGTAGCGTAATCCGCAAGGCAGAGATTTCTTAAAGGGTACGGATATTTCCCGGGGGATCCAGGCGTAACCATTGTGTATCCGCGGTCTACAGTTTTTTTGTTATCATGGCGAAATTCGCAAGGCCGTGTTGGCTTACGGGTACAAATGTTTCTGGGGGATCCAGACGTAACCATTGTGTATTTGCGATCCATGATTCGGTTCGGTTGATTTGTTTGGATTGTACTTTCCATATCGGTTTTGAAGGTTTTTCCAGTATTTTCACTGGGTGTTGAAACAAGTCTACTATGTACTTGGAGAATTCTAGCTTTGCGCCTGATCAACGCATAGCCAGAGTCTGCAGGAACAAGGATAAACTTATGAGACATCGAGTTATAAAAGTATTTTCGAAAGGAAAATTTGTTTCGATATAAAAGTTTTATTATAAAAGTATTTTCAACAAAGAAATTTTGTATTAATATTTGAAATTGAAAATTTGTGGTTTTAAATTAATTATGCATGCCTGATTCTATTCTTTTGAATCTACCTTATCTACTCAGCTTTATCTATTCTGCTTTACCCTTTTTCTCCTGTCTTCGTTCCTTTTCGGGGATGAAAAGTTTTGAGTGGGGGAGAGTGTAACGACCCATATTTTTCGAGAAAGAAGAAGATTCAAATTTTAAATTTAATATGGTAAGAAATTAAAAATTTATGGTTTTAAATAAAATTTACTTTGAATTATAACATCTGTTTTGATTTAATAAAGTGACAACTATTTTATGTGATTTCAAACGTATGGTTTAATGAAAGTTCAATTGGATAGTTTTAACATTGTGTAAAGCATGAAATAAATTATGATAACTGGAATTGGGTTTTAATTGTAAATTAACTTCTGATCTATTTGTAATCAATAATTAGGTATTCAAACTTATTTAAATTTTAATCTTGGTTTTTGCACATCTTACATATCAACCTATTGAAATTAATTTGTTAATAAAATTTAGTATAATTGAATTTTTCATAAAAGGAAAGAAATATAAATTTTAATTTAATAAGGCTTAATTAGTTAAGGTGACGTGTGAGCGTTAATATTCGAATTATTCGATACTAATCGTTGATTGAATTTACACCTATGAGCCACATAACCCAAATGTTTAATACTCTAAAATACCACACAATTTAATTAAATTATAATTGTTATAAAATAATTAAATTAATTAATATTTATTAAATATTAGTTATTAAATTTTATTTGATTTATTTTAATTATTATTCATAAAGTATGTATATAAAAATTATATATGTATGAATTGATATACGATATAGATAAATATTAAATTAGATTTAAACTGTATTAATACTAATTAAGTTTGGAAGTTTTAAGAGGCCATCTAGCCCTATGATTTGGCCGGCCATGTGGTATTAAAGGTAATGGTGAGTTTTGAATTCAATATGTGGTTTTGTATTAGGAATAGAAAAAGGTAAACTAGGAGATTTAGATCCCCACTTTTCCATCATCTCCTTTGCCTATTTAGACATCACATACCCCTCATTTGTATGGATTTTTGGGAGCCACCTTTACCTCTATTTCTTGCCGAAAATTATAGGAGCATTCCTCTTTATTTCAAAACATATAAAATCAAATAAATCTAGCTTAAGGTGTGGTGATTACTTATAGTCTATACAATATTCTAGAGGTAGTTAATTTGACATATACACAAAGTTTGATTCAACGTTCAAGGTGATTTATCAAAGCAACAATTAGGTAACATCCATTTATATATTTATTCATTTATATGTTAAGTTATATCAATGTATATAGGTAACAATATCACGAATTTATATATCTGCTTGTAGTCAGTTCTATGTGTATGTTTATATGGGAAAAAATTGAATTTTATATATGCTTGTTTTAGGCCATGGTGATAAAAATTTACGTTTTTTTGAAAGTAATGATATTATAAAATAATTTTAAATTCAATTATAAATTTTAAATTAGTTATATATTCATTATAAATAAATATATATATATAGTGTAAAATAGGCACAAGGACAAACTTTAAAAAAAATTAGGCTGAAGGACAACAAGTTTCATTTTTGGGTTGAAGGACAAACTTTTAAAAAAATTAGACTGAATGACAATGCTAATTATAACTAACATTTTATACAGTGTAAAATTGAATATAATGCTAGTTACAGCTAGCATTTGTATAGTATAAAAACTGAATATAATGCTAGTTACAGCTAGCATTTGTGTAGTATAAAAACTGAATATAATGGTAGTTATAACTAGCATTGTTCTTCAGCCTAATTTTTTTCAAAATTTGTCATTCAGCCCAAAAATGAAACTTGTTGTCCTTCAGTCTATTTTTACCAAAGTTAGTCCTTCTCCCTAATTCCCTTATATATATATATATGTATAATTTAATTAAAAAAATTCTTGTATGTATGCTTTCGAAATTATATATATATTAAAATTTTAAAAACTGTATATATATATATTTATGAATCTTAATTTTAATTAAAACATACTTATTCATATAAATAATTATACATATATATATTATATAATATAAACAATTTTAGAAATTAAAAATAATTATTGTAATTTTTAATAACATTTTCATTTGAAAATGAATTTTAAGAAACAAATTTTAAACCGTAAGGAATATTCTAAAAAATCCGATTTTGTCAGAAACCTTTTAGGCCAAAAATAAAAAATCGAATTTTGTCCTATATTTAAAATATATAATTTTATATTTATAAATAATTTCTTATAAAATTTAAAATATATACGAATATTTTATATTCATTTTCAAAAAATAATCTATTACATTTTTGTTACCCGGTATCTTGGCCCAGCTACATAAGGTTGATTATGAAGCCCAAACTCAACTGTGATGGGAAGGATGATCATGAGACAACATCCGCATGACCATAGTATAATGTTTGAACAGTTACATCCAGCCCAGGGTAGATAAGGTCGACAGATAGATAATACCGGATATCGGAGTCTTAGAATTTGGTTTGGTTGAAATAGGAATCGGAGTGGATGTTAGACAAATTGTGTGAAACCCAAATGGGTCGGCATGTTAATGTTTCTAGAAGAGGGGTCGGCATGATGAGTTTGGATTGACATAATATGGATCGGTATAGAATGTGGAGATGATCGGGCCGACATGATATTTTCCCAAGTGTGGGGTTGGCATGGTAGGGATTGGGTCGGCATGATATGTTCCCAAGTATCGGGTCGGCGTGATGTGTTCATGAGTATATGATCGGCATAGCCTGTGAAAATGGTGAGGTCGGCATAGGATATGGAAACAATGGGATCAGTATATTAAGAAGGGTCGACACAATGATATGGATCGGCATAGTTAGTTGGGCTTAGCCTTCCCTATGGTGGGCCCAAATGGTGAGGGGGTCCAGGTCTCGAGATGTCGATCAGGTTGGAAGCTGTCTTCATATATAAATATAGGGGCAGAGGACCATTTTGGGGGACTGGATCTTTTTCTTCTTCCTACTCCAGAGGCTCTGCCATGGCTATTTCTTAAAAACTTGTATCAATGGATTCTAGCTGATCCAACAGCTCTTGTAATTGTAATCCGATGAAAGATTAATAAAAATATGAAGTAGATGTAGGCCAAGATTGTCGAACCACTATAAAATATGCATGTTCATTTACTTTTATGCTTTGTTCATAAGATTCCATTTATTGTTTGATGTCTATAAGATTCAACGGGTGTTGATGCCCATTTTTGGCATCAACATTTTGGTGCTTTCATTGAGAAATGAATTCTTAGCTTGATTGGGTCTCATCATCTACTGGTGGATTTCCATATTCGCGAGATAGATCCAGCTTTCAGACGATAAACTTCCTATTCTACTCAGATTTGAAGAAGATCTAATGGAAGCTAAAAACCATAGTTAAAAGGACTAACTCTACTTCCTTTGTTTTTGGAGGATCTAATTATGCTAGTGTCCTTGTTTGGGGTCGTTCATGTGTTCATGTCCATTTGGAAGGGATCAGATTCACTCATGTATGCAATTTCTTGTGATTAGATATTGAATTTTGCACTCAAGTTAGCGAAGGGCCGACCCCTCTCTGAAGGCTTAGATGGATGATCCCTCTGTGAAGGCCTAGATGACCGACCCCTCCAGACTTGCTCAATACTGAGCCCACTATGCTTGCTAATACCGATCGCTCCCAAAAGCTTGTATACCGATCCCTTCAAAAAGCATATATGTTGATCCCTCTAGAAAGTATATATGCCGATCCCTCCAAAAGGTATATGTACCGATCCCTCCAGAAAGCATTGTACCGATCGCTTCAAAAAGCATATATGCCGATCCCTCCAGAAAGCATATATGCCGATCCCACCAAAAAACTATATATACCGATCGCTTCAAAAACCATATGTACCAATCGCTCCAAATACATCAATACCGATCCCTCTAGTACATATACTGATCTCTTTCCAAGGGTTATATACCGATCCCTCTCCAAGGGGTATATATCGATTCCTCTGCTAAGTTCCGATCCCACTGCAAAACACATATACCGATCCCTCACTCAAGGCTTATGGACGATCCCTCTGAAATACATAAATATCGCTCTAAAGATGTCAATACCGATCCCTCCAATCTTCGTATGCCGATCCCTCTCATATGGAAAACGACCGATCCCTCACCAAAGCAATTCAGCCGATCCCTATACTACCGATCCCTATGTCATATTTTCCCAGAATCAAACCCTTGTTTAACCGGTCCCTATTCCAAAAAAAAGTGGATCAGGTACGACCCCGTTTTTAAAGAAAAATCTTTTTCGGGTATGACCACAATGCAACCGAATCCGTGCCGCAGTGTAGTGCCTCCACTTGTTGCATTTAAAACTCAACTTAAACACAGTGCATTCTATCCACTTCCCTTACATCCTGTGACTAACCGGGGCATAGAGGATCAAGCGGTAGCTTCTGAATTGCAACCAAGGAATGGACAAGCAGCTGCTACTCAAACAATACTCCCAAAGGTTAGAGAACATAAGTGATGTGACTCTAAGCAAACCCAAGAAGTTTTGGCTCAAAGCCAAACTCGGGTAAAACCAAGATTTTCTCCATGCAAACACCAAGATGACTCCAAGCACTATTTTTCACTGACCCAACACTTCAAATTCAGTGACTCCAAGCAAACCAATTGCTGACTCCAAGCAAATAGCAGATTTTCTCGGGTCTAACTCCAAGTAACTTACCATTGATACGTCAATACCAGTCCATCTTGCTTTACTGATATCTCGGGCATGTATACACCATTAACAAGCATGACAAGTAGCTGTAACTTAAAAATGAACCAGATGGACGATGACTGAAGCATCTCCCCTAGTCGAAGCTTATTCATTGAAGTCGTTTAGTGTGCAATATATCCGAGGAGGTTCAATGTACCAATCGTATCGGTTTACTCAGGGAAAACTGACCCTGGACTACATCTCATGAATTCCTATATTCCTCAAGGGTGTATCGATCATGCGGTTTATGCGATTATTGCCTGAATCCATCTCCTCATTCAACCACCCAGATCAGAAGTTTGTCGAGCAGTTTAGAATGCATGCAACTTACACCAAGGATGTGATGTCATTATCCAATTTATTCCAGATGCTAGCGAGGATATCATACTGACGGCATTGATGAGGGGAGTCAACCCCCAAACAGATTTTGGCAGCTAGTTGGCTAGAGAGCCTCCTACGACCTTGGATCGTCTCAGTTACAAAGTGAATCAGAAACTAAGCAAGGAGGAGGTAGAGCAGACTAGGAGAAAGAACAATACGGCCTCGTTGGCTAAGTACTTAGATTCTAGGAGACGACCCAGGATCTTAAAATTCGACTCATATACTTTCTTGAATGATTCAATTTATAACATCTACTTGGAGACTCACGACTCAGAGCAGTACAGAAAACCAGCCTCGAGAGATTCCACTGAAGCCCAGATAAAGTTCGGGGAATGTTATATATTCCAAGATGCACACAGTCCTAACACTGGGGATTACAAACACCTCCGAGAGATGATCATAAAGCTGATTTGGAAAGGAAAGCTTCAATAGTGTGTGCAAGCCCCGCAGAATGGCGGGTATGGAACACCCGATGCCTATCAATAAAGAACTTTGATTATTAATTGGACCGCTGATGGTTGACATCCCGCTGAAAGGAGCTAGGGGCAAAGTTGAATAGCGAGCACACGATGCTGCTTCACTTACCAATGAGATTTATTCCGACCTTCTTTGAATTATTTCTATTTCAAATTCAATTGTGCTATTAACTACGATCAACTTGAACTAAAACTACTTCCAAAACGATGCATGTGACCAAGTACTCAGAGTTGGCCGCCATCCAACCCACACAGACTGTGATCGGACCAGTGGAGTTTCATCAAGACGAGCGTGATTCGACTGCTCATCGGCGACCATGCGCCTCTGATTTGGGGCCAAGGACTAGAGATGGAAAAGCTTATCATGGTCAGAACCTAATACAAAGCGGGCATGACTTATCATCCATTCATCGACCTCCATATTTGACTTGGAGACCTAAGCAAGGCTTGGAACGAATGTGGCCCAATCATCCACTCCTCAGGCCATGAAGTAAAGTTCGAAAAAATACATATGCCTCTCTTGAAGCTCAATGATGCCGAGATCTAACTAGAGTGGATGTGATTTGATCATCTACACATCCTCCTACCCTGAACACAAGAGGCAGTTCGAAAGCCCAACTTGAAGTAGCTGTGATGGACTGCCTACTCATCAACCATCGCTCTTAACACATGGACACGACTGCACCTTGAAACGGATGCGATTTAACTATCCACTCAATAACTCTCTACCTTCGTTTGCTAGAAAGAATACGAAGCAAATTGTACAAGACTTGATTATCCAACCCCAGCTTGGATGTGACCCAACCATCCATCATGTACCTCCTTCCTTGACTTGATTGGAAGGGCTACAGTCACCAAGCGGACGAGAATCAACCGTCTATTTGTCAAGTTTCGTCCTTGATGCTGGGGGCAGAATGGATGAATGTGATCCGACCATTCATTCGATAATTCCTGCCTCGATGCGGTAAATGAGGTATAAACCATCCAGAAAGAAGCATGACCGCCCACAACAAAAATCTCTAAGTCCTTGGAGCACGGACTAGAGTACTCTATGTCCCCAAAGTGCGGGCTAGAGTATAAACGATTCAACAAAAATCTCTGAGTCTTCGGAGCATGGACTAGAGTACTCTAAATCCCCGGAGCGCGGACTAGAGTATAACGATTCAATAAAAATCTCTAAGTCCCCGAAGCGCGGACTAGAGTACTCTAACTCCCTGGAGCGCGGACTACAGTATAAACGATTCAACAAAAATCTCTAAGTCCCCGGAGCGCGGACTAGAGTACTCTAAGTCCCAGAGCACGGGCTAGAGTATAAACGATTCAAAAAATCTCTAAGTCCCCGGAGCACGGACTAGACTACTCTAAGTCCCCAGAGCATGGGCTAGAGTATAAACGATTCAACAAAAATCTCTAAGTCCTCGGAGCGTGGACTAGAGTACTCTAAGTCCCCGGAGCACGGGCTAGAGTATAACCAATTCAACAAAAATCTCTAAGTCCCTGAAGCACAGACTAGAGTACTCTAAGTCCTCGGAGCTACTCTAAGTCCCCGGAGCGTGGGCCAGAGTATAAACAATTCGACAAAATCTCTAGGTCCCCGGAGCGTGGACCGAAGTATAAACACAAATTGGGCGCGAGTCGACCGTTCGCAGAATAGCTCTAAGTCCCCAGAATGCGGACTGGTATATAAACATGGATGAATAGATGAGTGGATTTCGACCGTTCACTGTTCCGCAAACTCCGACCTGAAATTGACAAGAGGAGCATAAATTCGCTAAGGATGGAATTCGACCGTCCGATTTATGGCCTCGCCAAATCAATGCTGGGGAAGGAGTACAAATCACTAAAAGCTGAATACGATAGCTCATTATAGCTTTGGCTTGGTGTTCTTTAGAACTTAAGGCAATGACTACAAGGAGGCCTCAATACAAAACCAATCGAAACAACATTTGAAGTTACAGGTGACTGACTATATCATACCGTCAGATCGAGGGTTAGTATCAATCCACACCAAACACAAACGGATGTGACTCGGATGTCCCTCGAAAACTATGATCACCAGAGTGCAGATAGGAGAATAAACCATGAAGACTTGATCTTTATTTCTCCAGCACCCTCCTTCGATCCGTCAGGAGGAGTATGAAATTCGGTGAGCATGACTCGACTGCACTTGAGCCAGCTTTACCTCCAGATTTGATTACATAATATGAATTAAAGTGGGCGTGGTTGACCGTCCAGCACCCAACTCATGCCCGAAATCTGACCAAGTATCGAAGTATTCCCCTTGGAAGGAAAAACCAAAATACAATCCAGGATAGGTGAGACTCAGCCTTCCATCAACCAACCCGACCCCGCGATTCAACAAGAAAGCGTGTAAAGCTAAAGTGGACATGGTTTGCCTTCCTACTTATCGATGTATGCCCCAGACTTAGGGGCACGAGCAAGAAACAAGATTAATGTGAACCGACCATTTAACGATCAACTCTATGACTTTGGAGCTTAGGTGGGAGTATAAACATATCTAGGACGAGACTTGACCGTCCTTGTAGTACATTTATCAACCCGAGACTAGGAGCAGAAGTGTGATCATCCAAAGACTGGCTGCGATAGCTCAATATTGTAACTTATATATAATGTTTACAACCACCCGAGGCTACGACCGAAAGGATTTTTAGAGATAGAATCATCGACTCGATGCCCAAGCTCATGGGCAATTGACTATCATTCCAACCTGAACGATGAGCAACAGTTCACCAGTATAGTGAATGGAAAGCACGTTACTCGAATACACAAGCAGATTCAAACTCAAATCAAGAGCCAGCTATGTAGCTGCATGCAACTCGAGGCTGACCCCTACTCGACATTTTCTTTAACATGCTTCTAAGCCTGACGTTTGGCCATTTGCAGATAATCGCTCAAAGCATTTAGAGCCCTTCACTATCAACCTTAATAACTCATGACAAGACTCTAGGATTCGACTGGAGTAACCATCATCATTGACCGTCCTAACCAGATTTCACGTTGATTATTACGTGAAATAGTTATATTTAAACTCAAAAAATCCAAGGCTACACCCGCTGAGCTGACATTCGACATTATAGTCAGCCATGGTGACCCATCATGGGTACTGAAGATCGAATCACAGCTCAGTGCAACGATGATGAAGGAATTAGCTGGTTTTCTCTGAATGAATTTTGATGTGTTCGCTTGGACCCATTCTGATATACGTGTGATTTCACCGACTATCGCGAGCCGTGCATTGAATATCGACCCGAGGTATGTCCTGGTGAAACAAAAGCAAAACGACATGGATCAAGAAAGATTCGTTGCACTTAAAGAGGAGGTGGATAAACTCAAAAACAACAAGTTTGCCCGTGATATCCTCTGCCCAAAATGGGTATCAAATCCAGTTCTTATGAGAAAAGCTAATGGAAAGTAGCGGTCATGCGTCGACTACTCGGACCTGAACAAGGCATTCCCAAAAGACAACTTTCCACTTTCGAGGATCGACCTGCTGGTAGACTCAAACCCTGGATATGAACTACCTTCATTTATGGATGTGGACTTCGGGTACAACTAGATCTTGGTGCATGTCCTCGACCAGGAGCATACCAACTTCACTTCCGATCTAAGGCTATATCATTATGTGGTGATGCCATTTGAACTAAATAATGCTGAAGCTACTTACCAGAGACTAGTCAACCGGATGTTCAAAGATCAGATAGGGAAATCGACGGTAGTATATGTGGATGATATGCTTATGACGTCACGACGATCAAATGACCACATCGATGACTTAGCGAAGATGTTCAGTTTTATCCGAAGATATGGAATGAAACTCAGTCCCTTGAAATGCTCTTTCGACATTGTGTTAGGGAGGTTCCTGGGTTTAATGTTCAACTCTCACAGAATTAAAGCTAACCTTAAGAAGATTCAAGCAATTCGAAACATCTAGGTAATGAAGACAATCAAGCAAGTATATAGTCTAAATGCGAGGTCATCGCCCTAAGACGATTCATCTCTGGCCCACCGACAAGTGTACTATCTTCTTCGACCTAATCGGGAGATGGAAAAGGAATTTCGAATGGACACAGGATTGTAAAGATGCATTCCAAGCTTTGACGAACCACTTAAAGAGACCTCCCATCTTTTCAAAGACGGTGGATCATTCAGATTTATACATCAATTTAGCCATGTTGGTACACGCCATAAGTGCCGTAATGCTATGCGAAGAGAACCGGATCGAAAGACCGGTATATTTTGTAACCAAGGGATTTATAGCCGTTATGACAGATCATACAACAACCTGAGACGTCTGGAAGACTACTCAAATGGAATATCGAACTAAGCCAATTCGATATCACTTATTTCCTTCGAAGAGCTATCCAAGGACGGAAATTAGCAGACCTCGTCTCTGAATTCACCGCATCAGATGACTATTCAAAGAGAAGTGGAGTACCAACCAACAAATGGAAAATGTACACGGATGGAGCATCCACTGCTCAGTGTTTTGGCGTAGGAGTTGTGTTAATGACTCCTGAGGAAAAATCGATCTGCTACACCCTGAAACTCGACTTCCCTACAACAAACAACGAAGCTAAGTATGAAGCCTTGATTGCTAGCCTCAAACTCGCTAGAGAACTTGGAGTGGAAACTTTACATATCTGTTGTGATTCTTGATTAGTAGTATGCAAAGTTAGGGAAGTTAATCTTGCTAAGGGGCATCGTCTTGCTTCTTATCTTGGCTGAGTCCAAGAGCTACTAGCCGGCTTCGAGTATTACATCATTACACACATCCTTAGCGAACAAAATTAAAAAGTCATGTCACTGGCCAAGCTGGCCAGTTCTGGGGACGCACAACGAATATACTTTGTTTCGGTTGAAGTACTTAATATTCCAAGCATTGATAGATGGAGATCTACTAGATCTTGGAGACGGAGCCAGAAAAGGGGCCATGGATGACTCTTATCAAAGACTATCTACAATGGGAAATTCTTCATGAACGGAGGAATGGAAAACGACAGATCCTCCTCAAAGCTTCACGCTGAATCATCCGAGAAGAAGTCATGTATAGAAAGGACTTTATCCATTCCCCTGCTTGTATCACCCATGATGATATCAAACGAGTCTTGATATCCATGAAGAAGAATGCGACGATTAAACTAGGGGGCAAACCTTGACAAAGAAAATATTTTGCTACGGGTATTACTGGGCAATTGTCAAATGAGATGCAGCTGATCACGCTAGACAATATGACTAGTGCAAGATGTTTGCAAAAATTTTGAGAGCCCCACCGATGGAAATTACTCAAATGGCTTGTCCATAGACGTTTTCCACTTGGAGGCATTGACATCATCGTCTTCTTGCCGATCCTAAAGGTGGTGCAAAATGCACCATCATAGCAGTTGATTAATTCACCAAATGGGCAGAGGTAGAACTTTTAACCATGACCAAGATGAAGAAAATAATCAACTTCATTGTCTGGAACGTCATCTGTCATTATGACCTTCCATGAACCATTATAACTGGTAATGAAGCCCAATTCGACAACGCTGAATTTGAAAACTTCTACAGTTGGCATCAAATTGAAAAGAGATTTTTGGTAGTTCCTCTCCCTCTTGCAAATGGACGGGTTGAAGCTATGAACAAAATCATAAAGTCCGTTCTGAAGAAACATTTGGATAAGGCTAGAGGCAAGTGGATCGACGAACTCTCATCAGCATTATTGGCTTACAGAACTACCTATTAGTCAGCGACTGGCCGTATTCCATTCATCCTTGCTTACGGCACCAGGGCCATCATCCCTGTAGAACTTGAAGTCCCCTCTCATCGAATGACCTTTTACAACCCCTATTTCATTATGAAATAATATATACACAAGGAATTGCAATCGAGTTGCAATAAAACTAGAAGGAATTGGCGACGACCCGTGAGTGTATAAAACACATCTAGGAGCTAATGACAAGAATGTGTACCTGAACATGCACATGTACATCTAAAAAGTTCGACTTCTTGAAATCGACAGAAATTGAATTTTTACTTGGAGTTATTAAAGAAAATACTGGATCAGATAGCCAAAGCTTACTAGTCCTGTAGAACTGGACACAAATAGCCACTAATGGAATACAATCCTGAATTTATACTATTGGGAATCGACCAAGCGTCATGAAGATCAAAGAGGGATACAACACTTTGGGAGGACAAAATGGAAGGATAACGACTATTAAGGAAACTGGATGGATTTCTATTTGGCGACTCTAACTTGCTTCGATTCAAAGCACGTCATGTATGCAACAAGACCTACTTTGGGGGGGCAAGTGTTACCCGTTATCTTGGCCCGGCTACATAATGTTGATCATGAAGCCCAAACTTGACCGTTGATGGGAAAGATGACCATGAGACAACATCCGCATGACTAGAGTATAATGTTTGAGCGGTTATATCTAGCCCAGGGTAGATAAGGTCGACAGATATATAATACCGGATATCAGAGTCTTAGAATTTTGTTTGGTTGAAATAGGGATCGGAGTGGATGTTAGACAAATTGAGTGAAACCCAAAGGGGTCGGCATGACTTGTAAAACCCAATGGTGTCAGCACGTTAATGTTTCTAGAAGAGGGGTGGCATGATGCGTTCTGATTGACATAATATGGATCGGTATAGAATATGGAGATGATCGGGTTGGCATGATATGTTCCCAAGTGTGGGGTCGGCATGGTAGGGATAAGGTCGGCATGATATGTTCCCAAGTATCGGGTCAGCGTGATGTGTTCATAAGTATACAATCGGCATAGCCTGTGAAAATGGTGAGGTCATCATAGGATACGGAAACAATGGGGTCGATATATTAAGAAGGGTCGGCATGATGATATGGATCAACATAGTGAGTTAAGCTTAGCCTTCCCTATGGTGGTCCCAAATGGTCGAGGGGGTCCAGGTCTCGAGATGTCGGTCAGGTTGGAAGCTGCCTTCATCTATAAATACAGGGGCAGGGGGCCATTTTGGGGGACTGGATCTTTTTCTTCTTCCTACTCCAAAGGCTCTGCCATGGCTATTTCTTAAAAACTTATATCAATGGATTCTAGCTGATCCAACAGCTCTTGTAATTGTAATACTATGAAGGATTAATAAAAATATGAAGTGGATATAGGCCAAGGTTGCCGAACCACTGTAAAATCTGCGTGTTCATTTACTTTTATGCTTTGTTCTTAAGATTCCATTTATTGTTTGATGTCTATAAGATTCAACGGGTGTTGATGCCCATTTTAGGCGTCAACAATTTTATTTTATATACATATATATATATATATTAAATATTTAAATCTGATTTTGAATTTCAAATAAGACCTAATAGTTAAATCTAGATTTGATTTTAAATTTTAACATTCCTCTAGCTATTTTAAATATTTTATTTTGAATTGGTTTTATATTTTAAAAACATATATACATAATTATTTTTGTACATACATATATATACATATATGTATGTATGTATATTTATTTGTATGTATATATCAATGTATATATAAAATATACTTTAAATTATATTACTTTAAAAGAATATATGATAACAAACACATATATAAAGGGGCAAATATATCCGTTGCGGAGTAAATCACTGTACTTAGATACAGGCATGTTAAACCATGTACACGTTATATGTTGCACGTGCACATAATATGTGTATTTGATATACATATACACATTGTATATCACATATATAAGTAAATCAAATCTTTATATTAATCAATTACATAAAAAAGATTTTATTTAAAATTTATTTAGATTGGATCTAAATTAGTTTAGACTTTATAGGCAAATAAGATCTAAAATTGTAAAAAAAAAATTGAAATTCACCCATTTAACTCTCTGCATGCTGGCCTAGTTGCAACAATGGTATTGGAGCCCAATAGCCTATGCGGTCTAAATTAGCAGTATCGGCGCCAACTTATTAAGCTTACCAATTTAGTAAGGTGTCTAGTGGTGTCAAGGCTGGGTTGTTGGGTAATCAAGTACTCTGCTCTACCCGACTAATGGCTTGTCCCGAAAGGTGAAGTAACTCCAAAGGTTATCCCTAATGTTAAAGACCCAATTTGAATTTAGGCCTTAGGCTAAATTTTAAAATCTGTTTTGAAATTAAAATAAAAATTTAATTTTAAAAGGTTAAATTTAAAATAATTCAAAATTTTGTAAACATTATTAAATGAAAATTGTTTTGGAAATTTAATATTTAATTTCAAAAATTATTTAAACATTAATTAGATTAATAAATTAAATAATTAATTAAATTAAGTAACGTATATATTGATATGTGTTACACTATTTTAAAATGTTTAAGGTAATATATATATATATATAATTTTCAAAATAAATTACAATTAATTAACATTGCTTAAATAAATAAATAAATAAAATGTTAATTAATAAATAATATAATATATGTATATTATTACGTATATAACTATAAATGTTATAGTATACATATTCAATTTAAAATGTTTAAATGGGTAAAATAAAATAAATTAAAATCTTAATTATTTAATTAATTTAATAAGATTTAATTAATAAAATCAATATAAGATTATACATAAGATTATTATATAAGGTAATTAAATTATAAAATGATATACAAGAATTAAACTTATATAATACCAATGTATAATAAAAGGTAGAACAGTACGAAACCCAAATTGGATTTAATTAACAAATATATACCTATAATACATATATTGTGATATCAGATGTGTCTGACGCTTGAATCTTGAGAGTATTTAATAAGAAATATATTCCATTTGTCAATACCACTTAATTAAATATATTAGAATTATGCATCTTTAATATAAGTGTTGTCCTCTACCATTTATATATTAATAGATTACTTGCATACTCCTTAGTTGTTGAGCTTTTCTCAAACTAGGGATGTAATGTTTAGTACTATTAATATATCAAATTGACAAGGTAATTTACATGCACATATTTGTTAAGCTTCCCTCATGGTATGTGCATTATACTTAGGTCGTCGTGAATGGTAGGCATGAGCGAATAATCTCTTTTTATTTGTTGAGTTATCCTCAAGGTAAAGGTGAGATTAGGACAAGGACCACAGGGTTAGATGTTTAGCTTTCCTCAAGGTAGCATCTAAAAGTTTGAGGGGTGTGCCAATTATCACTACAACAAAAAAGACTTTTCACAGCGTTTTTAAAAACGCTGTATAACGACATGCGGTCGTTGGCCCTAAATTTTTAATTGCAAAATATAAACGCTGTCAAAAACCCACTTTCTACAGCGTTTTTTAAACGCTGTTAATAATTTTTCTACTGCAAGGTATAAACGCTGTTAATAGTTTTCTACTGCAAGGTATAAACGCTGTCGTGTATACTTTTTTTTCTGTTTTTTTTATAGAAATGTAAATGCAAAATAAAAATAAACAACAACAAGCACGTACTCCTTCCTATGTAGTAGATAGTATGTTCAGAATAAATTCAAAATTGCAAAGTGGTAACAACTAGTTGACTTTAAAGTAGAACCTGTTTGATTATGGTAAAGTAAGCATTAAGTGATCCTGAATAACGTTTTCAAATACCAGAGGTAGCTTCCCTTCAGCTTGAAGTCATACTTCAACTAAATCAGTTGGGTTTGCAACAGTAATCCCAATTGCACCTATTTGTACAAAAGAACAAAATCATTGAGTAATTCAAGATATAAAACAAAACTAAGTAAATATGAAAACACACAAAATTTAATTAATATACACAGTTACTAGTCGTCAACCGACAAGTATTTTCTTGGTTAGAGGGACTTCTCTAACAAAATTACCACCAACATATAGGATGATCTTTGTTACAGACAATCCAATAGTCCATAAGAACTAAAAAATTCACAGATAATCATGAAAATCATTTGTTAGCGCATTTCCAACCTGCATATGTAGTTCTTCAATAAGTGCTAGTTAAAAAAAAGTTGATTTTTGCTGTCAGTGTAAAGAGTTTGAACCATTGATACATACCATATAACCTTTTAAATTAATCAACTCATCTCCTCCAGATTTTTGAGCCTGCACAATTGCTTGTGCCAACTGAGGAACATATTGTCCTGAAATTGTAACATTTATACGAGATGTTTGTTTAAAACTTTCATATATACGTCATTTTATTACTGAATCACTTGTATAGCTTTCTCCAGTTATATAAAAATCACGCCCAATATTCCGAGGAAATCTCTTGAACCATTTTTGCAGGAATTTCAAGGAATCCTTTGCTGCATAGGTAAAAGCAGAAAGCTTAAGTCTGCAACTATCATAAGTGGTGAGTGAGTACCTAATCAGGCTTTTCTTGTAGTGTTTCAAGGAATTCTTTGCTGCATAGGTAACAGCAGAAAGCTTTAGTCTGCATAGGTAAAAGCAGAAAGCAGAAAGCTTAAGTCTGCAAATATACTAGGTACGCTTACAACGTCATCCCAGGCTGCAATTAAAATAGGTTTTTCTTGTAGTGTTTTACATTAATCAGGCTCGCAGTTGATGACAGGGATGGACCAAAGCAGTTGCAGAGGTGTCAATAGAAACATAAAGTTTGTAACAAACCATGTCAAATGTTTTCATACCTAACCACTTGACTTCATTGCCTTTGCCTTTTGCAACTTGAGTTTTTATTCCAAAGAAACGACTTTCTCTCCAGATTTAACCTTTTTCCCTTCAACATTGCTACTTCACCCGAGTGGGTACCTGCACAAAGTTGTGTGTACATCTCTATCATTTCTTCTCTAGTTTTGAAATTACCAATAATACATGACACAAACATATGATATAAAAAACTGAAAGTTTGTTGTAGGTTACCTTTGAAAAATGAAATATTGTAAGCCATGTATACGTCTCAAGCCAAACAATATTGATAATGAGGCAATAGTTTACCTATGCAAAATTCAGTTACAACATCATCTTGAGATAATTTGATTTGACCATGATATCCAGCTCTATCAATTCCTCTTTAACAAGCTCCAAACTCTCTGAGAAAATGATAATCAAATACATATGTAAAGGATAACTTTTAAATGGAGTAAATATTTATGAAGACAAAGTATAGTTATAAAGTTAACATGGCACTTTGCAAAGCATCTAACATGCAAATTTAGAAATATCTAACCCAATAACACACAAATTTCATAAATAACAAAAGTTAATGAAACACCTAATTTTGTTAATAAAGTGTTTGCACTCCCATCCTCAGTTATACCCATTTGGAATCAACATCATATGCATATCAACTTAATCGTATCATCCAAGTGTTTTCATTCTATACTGTCCATGGATTAAAAGACCAGCCTAAAAAATATTTTATACAACCAACTTTATCAATGATAAGTCGTAATCCAATCTAATGCCAACATTCTTCTACAAACAAGTGCATACTGCTAAATAAATGATTTTTCTTCTCTGCTACAGATGAAATGAGTAAAACAACCCTAATCATTGCATAGGAAACTTGGTATTGATAAAGAAATATTTAACAAGATTAACACAAATATATTAGGAACTTACACGTATTAGTTAACACAAATACATAAATGCATCCATCCTAGTTTGAATTCCAGTTTAAACACAATAAATAAATATTCAAACAAGGTAGAGAAATGAGAGGGATAAAAAAAAGTTGCCGCTTCTCTTATGTTTTTGCGGGTGAGGTCAAATTATAGCACGACTAGTTGATTTTCCAAACCCTAACGAACCAAAAGATAGCAAGTTCAGTTACAATGCTGTTCCAATGCGAAATCAATAATATATTTTCTTGTAGTGATAGCAACAAAATCATATCCTAAATTTATGTTTCCATAGTTAGAGAATTAAAATCAAATATTATATTATAAAATTTATTTAGTTATACAGTTAAAATGCTTAAACTTTTCTAAAACGCGTTCTTTCTCTATCTCCTAATGTAATAATCTTGTTAATAAACTATTTATTTTTGTCCATACAAAAATGAATGTTATTTAAATACTTTGATGTAGAATATATTTAGAAAATGTAAAATACATTAATACATTGATGCATAGAAATAATAAACAATAATTGCCCAATAATGTCTCCTGATCAGTGCATAGTAATGAATTTGTATTCAACATGGTCTATTTCAAGTTAATCTCTACGCTTTTATAATGCACTTTTTCTTTACCAAACATGTGCAAAATGTTTCCAAATTCTTATTTTAAAATCAGTTGGTCGTGCTAAAGAGAGTGTTCATGTCACAAATTTAGTATCTATTAGAGCTTACTAACATCTATTTTTAAACGCGGTCGAACGATGACTCTAACTAAAAAAATATATTCTTGCAAGGTTATAACCTTGAAGTCATAATCTAAGGCTAATTATTTATAATCTATCACTTCATTGGGACCAAGAATGGCTTTCATCTATGAAACAAGTATAATGTGAAATATGCAGTGTCATAAATAGTTGCTGCATTTAAATATCAAGAAGGTATTGGATAAATTCCATTATATGCAAACTCAGGAGTACCTGCATGGTCAGCGATGGTTTGGAGTTTGATGCGCCTTAACCTTAGTGGTCTTCCTACCTTCAGTCCTGTCTTTTATGCTTAATGATGTAGCCATTTGGAACCATTTTATCTCATTCTTATCCTTCATTATTCTCGTCCCTTATGCCACATTATCATAATATGAAAATGCCCAACCATAAAATTTGGTTTATATATCAACCTGCATGGTATAGATAAGATATAATAACAAAAGAAAATAGTATGCAAAGTAGTTCTATGTGTCGTTCTAACCACTTATATCTACATTTCTAACCCTTAAACTAATATTTTTAGATGAAAAGCTTTAGTGAAAGAAATTAAAGTCCAGTACAGTCATAATCCTTTTGCATATGTTAACATCATAAAATAAAGCAACATTACTTTAGATATGCACTCACAGATTTTATTAGATGCGTTATGTTTTAATTAAAACTAAATAATAAGTTTTAAAACAGATATCAAAGAAAATAATCATGTACGAAGTATATAATGGATAAAATAATCACTTACATTTAACGTAGATATAAAAAAGAAAATAATCAGTGATGTTGTAATTCTCACAAATAGTTCACCGATCAGGTTGATATTATCGATGTCGCTGTCCATGTAAAGCCTTTTGCTACATTAGATTAGACTACCACCACTGTGCACCTCCTTCTATCAAGCATAACGTCCACACTATATTCTAGCTGACTTGCACTTCACTTCCATTCAACTACATGCTTACAATTGTTATTCATGCTATCGTTACGGATATACTTCATGTTTCATATGTTTTCACCGCACGTCTAATCATTTCAGCTGGCACTTTTTCCAAAATCCAAATTTCATCATTAGTCAATCCTAACCTAACAAATAACATAGATTAACTCAATCCAACTTAATAACCCGCAGGTACAAATTCATACAAATTTATAAGCATGGCTTATTTCAAGCATCGATGTCAATTATTTCGGCTACAGACCATCATTAAGCTAAATAAAAGTTTAAACAAACAATAAAGAAGTCTCCTTTCAGTCAGCAGCATAATAAATGCTCATGCTAACCATATATTGATCTAGATAATCAACGGACGTCATTCAAATAATATCTCAATTCACTTTACCATAACATAATGCCTCAACAAATCACAAATAAAATAAAAGGCTCCAATATTAGATTTTACCTTGAAGAATCATAACTTGATGTGATAGTGGGTTGACATTGGAGGCTAGGCACCAAACAACGAACTGGAATAATTTAATGTAGGTTGGAGGCGTTATTTAGGTTGTCGATGCGGGGTTTCAATTTATCAAATATAAGGGAGGTATACAGGGGTTTTAAAAGTGTTAAAGTCCGAATCGCGAAGTCATCATGTTGCGGAAGTGGGATGAGGTGTGTGGGATTGACTCCTAAAATTGGTAAAATTAATTAGAATAATTTAATGAAGTCATGATGGTAGGGCATGGTAAGGATTTCTGATGAAGTCGCTACTCTGGATGTTTGGCAAAATCTACAGAGACCAACTGCGAATTTGAGATTTTGGGTTTGTTGTTATGGGGAAGAAGATGACATGTTTTAAGCGGTGAATGAAAACAGGGAGGGAACTTAGGCGGGGTTGGAAATTTACTGGACAGTGTGCTTAATACAGCGTTCTATATTTTGTTTTTTTTTCATTTATAAAAGGATTTTCAACTGCAGTAGGCGTCCAAACGCTGAACTTCGGTGCTGTTATAAATAACTTTTCTTGTAGTGTATGTAATTTAGTATATAACCTAACTTCGGAACCAAACTTATTTGAAATGAAATAAGCTTTTGGTCTTTTTGATGGAGTTAGGGGTATGTCCTAGGGACAATTCTATTATTTACTCTAAATTATTAACTCTATAATGAAATCTCATTTGAAATACAAGGTGTTTTTATTTCTGCATATAGTTGATATAATATGTTATATTATTTATTTATTTAATTTAAGTATATTTAATAGAAAATCCATAAATAATATGTTTTGTGATGGTAATTACAATGTATTATAATCATGAATTTTTTTCACAATGAGAATAAACATTTTTTTTAAATATTCCTAGTCAAGATGTATCGAGACTAACACTCTGCAAATACTGGACAACATATTACTTATGCCTATTGGACACCAAGACGTTACGTACTTATAGTTATTGAATAATCATGGAATGATTCGCTCAACTGTTTTCTGTTGGTTAATATAACTAAGGTCAAACGGAAAATATCCAAGTGACACACGGTTCTCTAGACTTGAGAATACTATTGAACACTAATGTGGACACTCCACTTGATTATAGTAAAGTCATTGCATGATGTCCATCGAACAACTATAATTGAGCCTGAGTTAAAGTATTGGAAGTGAAAACCTATTCAATAGAGAATTCATCTCCTCAATTATACGAGGTTAGTATCATGGTTAACGGTAGTCAATTCAAAGTCAAATATCTCTAGCTAGAGTATTTTAACAATAATAGTTATTATTGAACCAATGACTTTGTGTTTATATTATACAAGTTGAATTTGGACAATATTAGAATTTTGACCAAAACCAAATTCCATAAATCCTAATGAGATATAGTTTTGACGAAGAGAACTTTGTAAATAACTGTCACTACCTAGGACCGCCAAATATTAAATTGGATTTTGGTGTAAGCAATAAATTTAGCCAATCTGTCACACTACTAGTTAAGGTGATGTGTGAACGTTAATATTCGAATTGTTCAATATTAATCGCTAACTGAATTTACACCTATGAGTCGCACAACCGAAATGTTTAGTACTCCGAAATACCACTCAATTTTATTGAATTATAATTGTTATAAATCAATTAATATCTATGAAATATTAATTATTAAATTTTATTTGATTTATTTGAATTACTATTCAATAAAGTACATATATAAAAGTTATATATGTATCCATCGATATACGATATCAGTAAATGTTTAAATTGGATTTAAACTATATTAATACTAATTGGGTTTAGAAGTTTAAAGGGCCCATCTAGACTTATGATATGGCCAGCCATATGGTAGCAAAGGGAGGGGTGAATTAAGAATTTAAAATATGGTTTTTATTAGGAATAGGAAGTGGTAAACTAAGAGATTTAGATCCCCACTTTTCCTTTGTCTCCTTTGCCTATTTAAACATCATCGACCCATCATTTGCATGGATTTTTGGGAGCCTCCTTTCCCTCTATTTTTGGCCGAATACTATAGGAGCATTCCTCTTCATTTCAAAACAAATAAAATCAAATAAATCTAGCTTAAGGTGTGCGATTACTTCTAGTATGTTGCATATTCTAGAGCTAGTTAAATATGATATATACACGGAATTTGATTTAACGTTCAAGGTGCTTTATTAAGGTAACAATTAGGAAATACCCAATTATTTATTTGTTCATTTATATTTTAAGTTATATAATTATATGTTGGTAACAATATCACGAGTTTATATATTTACTTGCTATCAATTCTATATGTATGTTTGTATGGAATTTTTTTTTGTGTTTTCATATATGTTTGTTTTCGGCCATGGTGATAAAAAAACTTTTTTTAAAAGTAAATATATTTTAAAATAATTTTAAGTTCAATTTTGAATTTAAATTAGTTATATATTCATTATAAATATATAAGCGCACACAAACATGTTTTTGAAAAATAATAATTTTTGTATATATAAACTAAAATACGAAATACATACATACATACATACATATAGTTATATATAAATTTATTTTATGTGTCTAAAGTTTAATCATAACTTATTGATTTATATAAATAATTATATGTCCACATATACATTTATATGATATAAATAATTTTCAAAAGTAAAAAAGCTATTATAATTTTAGTAACATTTCCGTATGGAAATGAATTTACAGAAGAACGTTTTTTAAACTACATGAAATATTATAAAAAATTGATTTGATCAAAATCCTTTTATGTCGAAATTTTTTGTCTTAAATTTAAAATATAAATTTTATATTTATAAATAATGTCTTATAAAATTTAATATGTATATATGTATATGTGAATATGTCATATTCATTTCCAAAAAAATTATTATACTTTATTTTGTATATGTGTGTGTGTATATATTAATATTTAAAATTTATAAATATTTAAATCTAAATTTGAGTTTTAAACAAGACATATTTAAGTCAAGATCTGATTTTAAATTTTATTTTTTTTTATCTATTTTAAATATTGAATTTTGAAGTAGTTATTTATTTAAAACGTCTATACATAATTATTCTAGTACATACATACATACATATGTATGTATATATAAATTATACTTTAAATTATACGATTTTAAAATAATATTAAACAACAAACACATTTATAAAGGGGCTAATGTGTTCATTGCGGTATAAATCACTTAGATACAAGCATGTTAAACCATGCATACATTATATGTTGCACGTACATGTACACGTATTTGTGTATTTGACACACTTGTACACACATCGTATATCACATATATAAGTAAATAAAATCTTTATATTAATCAATTAAATAAAATAAAGATTTTATTTAAAATTTAACTAGGTTGGATCTAAATTTATTTAGACTTCATAGGCCTAATAAGATCAAAAACGATAATTTTTTTATACCCATTTAGCCCACTGCGTACTGGCCTAGTTCCAATGGTTTTTTGTTATAAGTGATATAAACCATGTCTAAAATCATTAAAAAAAATAAGTTGAAATTCTAAAATTAAGTAATACACAATTGTAGTTACAAATATTCTAACCATGAATATTGAATCCTAACTAATTAATACATTGTTCTAAATATTCTTGGTCAAGATGTTTCGAGAAAAGGATATCGATACATCCATTGAGACCAGACTACGCAACACTCTCCAATAGCTTATTACCCATGGATTTTGCAGCACAAAGGGGTAACGTGCTTGTAGTTATGGGATTAGTATAGAACAACTCAACCGATAGTTTCTTATTGTTTAAACATAACTAGGTCAAATAAGGAATCTCAATACGACAATTTATGCAATTATTTTTTTCTTGAAAGTACTCTGGAACTTTAAAGTGAATGCTCCACTTTAATTATAGTCAAATCATGGCATAGCATTCACGAACTTCTATAGTTGGGTCAGAGTTGAAGCATTGGAAATGAAACATTATTCAATAGAGAATTCCACTCTTTTATTGTAAGGGGTTAGTATCATGGTCAACTATAGTCAACTCAAGTCAAAGTTTCTGGCTAGAGCATATCGGTAGATAATAAATGTTATTATTGAACCAATTTTTTTTTGGAGATGGACTATATAGTTGTACATGTATTTTGTTAGAGCTTTAACCAAGACCAAGATCTAGATATCGAAAGTGATATAGTATGACAAAGAGAATGTGCGAATAATATATCATTGCTTAAAGGTATTGCTTGAAAGATTTAAAATACGTTTTATCTTGAAAATCTACAAGCCATGAGTTTGGCCAAACTGTTACATCATCAGCTAAGGTGATGTGTAGAATTCAAAGTGTTCGATATTAGTCATTGATTGAACTTATACTAGTGAGTTGCACAATCGAATCTGTGTAGTTTGTGAAATACACCCGATTTAATTGATTTATAAAGTGTTTTAAATTAACTAAATTAACTGATATAAATTTTATATTGATTATTGACTACTTTTAGTGTTTAGGTAGCATTTAGAAATTTATAGGTGGTCTGAGTAATTATTTGGGTGTATATATAATCGTTATATGTACACATTAATATCAAATAAGATTTTATATTAATATTAGTGAAATAGCAATTATATATATATAGGGGTCGAATTTAGAATTTGAAAGGGGGCTCGTTTTTGACTTGGTAAGGAGGTGGATAGTATGAACTGAAAGAATGAGGAAAAGGTGCAGATATTTTAGCTAACAGATCTCTCTCATACTCTTCTATTTAAAGCAAGCCTCCACTTCATTTTAATATGAATTGATTTCTTTCTCTCTCCTTATCACATATGAACATATCCTCCCCTCTTCCAAACATAGAGCCTGGTATATTGATGTGTGTTATGAAAAGTCAAGCAGGATACCGATTCTGATAGGAGATTCGCAGATCAACGTGTGGCGAACAAGCGAGATTTAAAAGGTAAAATTTTACTTTATATTTACATCATATATCATATCCCTTATGTACATACCTTGGCCATGAATATATTTTTATTTATTTAATATTAATTATATATATATATATATCTATTGGTAGATTTAGGGGTATGCCCTAAGGCAATTATGTAATTTGTTACATATATCTAACTCAATAACCAATCTTGTTTAATAAATAAAAAGGTGTTTTCTTTCTAGTAATTATATTGTGATATAATTAATTAAATAAATAATTTAAAGTATATTAAATAGAAAATCCTTAAATGATATGTTATGTAATAGTAATTACAATATGTTGTAATCATGAGAAATTTATTACATTAAAATAACATATCATTTTAAATATTTCTAGTTAAGATGTTTCGAGACATGATATCGATACATTCATTGAGGCTAGAGTATGTAACACTCTCCAAATGTTGGATAGTGTATCACTTATGGCTGCTTGGGGGCACCAAAGGGTTACATACTGATGGTTATTGAATAACTATAGAATGACTTGCTCAAGAGTTCTTTGTTGGTTAATATAGCTAAGGTCAAACAAAGAACCTCAATGTGATGATACTACACAGTTCTCTCAACCTGGGAATACCGATGAACTTTAACATGGACACTCCACTTTGATCATAGTTAAATTATGGCATGGTGTACATCGAACGACTATAGTTGGGTTTAAGTTGAAGCATTGGAAGTGTAACAATATTTTATAAAGAAAGTCTCCTTAGTTATATGGGATTAGTATCACTATCAAATGCAGTCAACTCAAAGTCAAAGTCTCTGACCAGAGCAGTACGATTAATAATAATTTTACTATTGAACCAAAGATTTTGTGTTTGGACATACAAAGTTGAATGTGGTTGATGTCAGAATTTTGACCAAAATCAAATTCCATAAGCCCTAATGTGATATAGTGTTGACGAAGAGAATTGGTAAATAATCGTTACTGCCAGGCATTGCTTATAATAAGTAAAGTTGTATTTTACCTTGTTATCCCACCTTTTAGCAAAGCCGAGATATCAAGAATGCTACTGAAAATCAATGATTACGCATTCCAAATATCGATTTTATATCACAGGTTCACTATGGATATCGACGAATTTCGTTCGAGTCCGGATCGAGCTACGATTGACAAGAAACGACGAGCGAAGCCATGAAAGCCAATGTTCCAAATTTCAAGTCAATCCGAGTTCGTATGTTCAAGTTACGATCGATGCAAATTGAAGGGAGTAATCCTATTTCGTATCCATCAACGAGCCTCGGTTCGTATCGATCGTCTTCGTATACATCATTTCGAATCGATCAAAGTCGCAACCCACTATTTCGCACCGATCAGTTTCGTATCCATCAGAGAGCCATGTTCGAATCCATCAGTTTACTCTAGTTCGTATCCATCAGGTGACCGTAGTTTGTATCCATAGAACATTCACTATTCGCATCCATCAAGCTAAGCAGTGTCGCCATCTATTCAAATCCATTACAATATTGCTTGTTCGTATCCATCAAGTTGAAGCAACTTTGATCGATGCGAATAAGAGATGGCTTAATGGTTACGAACAGAGCTGCCCCTATCGATGCGAACTACACCACTTTCATCGATGCGAACTAGACCATCCCCATCGATTCGAGCTATGCAACGGCCATCGATATGAACGAGGCGAAGTTTAAGGGACGACTCGGTCAACTCGGCGTAGAAGGTGGATAGATCCGAAGAGTGCTTGCCATGTCACCACCTGATCACGTGCAACCATCGATTCGAAGGGATCGATTCAAATTGATCGATTCGAACTATACAGCCTATCGAGAAGCTACAACTCGTATCGATCATAACTCGAGATCCACGAGTCTAAATGCTATGAAATTTTCACAGGAGCTTACATACAAGCTAAAGAATGTTCACATCAAGTTTCGACTCGATTGGACAAAATCTTGATCGATACGAATTACGTTCGTATCGATCACGGATCGGGTCGAAACTTCATGGGATCGATCGCGTAGGCCCACTCACGTGTCAGAAGAGGTCTCCCAAAGTTTGGGCCAGATATTTGGATGGAGCGCCTATAAATAGCACCCTAGAGCCTACAGAAAAGAGACTTTTGGATCGAGCGACGTCCAAACTCTACCAAAATCAAGATTGAACTCAACTTTACTGTTTGTACTCGAAAATAACTGCTGTAATTCGATGTAATCAGCGAAGAACATCAATAAAAGATTGTCTTTTGAAGTGGATGTAGGCCGGAGATAGCCGAACCACTATAAATCCTGTGTTTCTGTTTGTTATTCTTGACTTGTGATTCTCTGCTTTGCCTGGATCTGAGATTTGTGTTATAATATTGCTGATCTGTGTTCATACACTGGTGCTTTCACGACATTCGGGGTTTGTGACCAATTTTTGCGCAAACACTTTGGTGCTTTCACTGAGAACTGAACTAGCACCCGCTATACCAGATTTTGAGTTCAGATTTGAAAGTTTGAAGAATTCAGATTTGAAAGACAATGACGTGAAAAACAAGTAGAAGACAAAGAGCCGAGAGAAGCCAGCAAGAGGGAAGCCAAAAGGCCTCTTCTGGAGCTGGAAGAGGTCAAGCTTCGATCTACATCACCAGGGATGAGATGGAGGCTATGGTGGATTCAATTCATGAAAATTGTTGAAGAGTCAACAAGAAATGATGCAAAAATTCTTTGATCAGATGAGAACAGCCGGAGCATAGAACTTTGGACCGACTACAGTGACTGCGAATGTAGGACAAGGAGATAGAGTCCCAGAGACCAATGGAGGTCAGATCGAAGATCAGAACGAAGAACCTGAAGGCAATCAACAAGGACCTGGGGGCATACCCTCGGGATCTGACATTGGAAGACCCATAGATGGAGCTCAGCAGGTTAGAGCCAACGCCAATGTTAATGAACCACATGAAGAATATTACCCGGAATACCCTTCGAGACCTGGGGGGCAGGATAGAAGCATGCCGAGGGGATGACCCCAGGATGGAGACGAAAGAATGGCTGGATTAGTGCGATGGATAATGAGGGGAGGATTGTCAAGCGGAGGCTTAGAGGAAGTTAGTCGGAGTCCGTTCACTCCGAATATCAGAAATGCAAGGAATCCTCCAAAGTTCAAATTACCCATGCTGGATCCTTATGATGGAAAGTCAGACCCGACCATGCATATTAATAGATATATCTGACATATGGAAGTGCTGGGAGCATCCGAGAAAGTGATGGCACGATGTTTCCCTTTATTCTTATCAGATTTGGCTGCGCTTTGGTTTAGACAGCTGGAGAACGGATCTACTAGAACGTGGGGTGAGCTAGTGGAGTGCTTCATGAGACAGTTTAGGGTCCACGTGACGCGACCCAAGAGTGTGATGACCTTAGCTTCGATAAAGCAAAGGATCATAGAGTCCATAAGAGATTTTTTACTACGATTCAATGCGACGGTGGCTTTAGTGGATCGCCCGGATCCATCGATGATTTTGATGGCGACGGTAGCCGGAGTTGCTGAAGGCACAGAGTTTAAGGATTCTTTGGCAAGGGATCCACCACAAGATCTTGGAGAATTCTATCATGAGGCTGAAAGATTCATTCGGCTAGAAGATTCACGCGCCGAGAGGCGAGAAACAAACGTTGTGCAAGGCGAAGGAACCTCCAAAGAACAGTATGAAGCAGACAAAGGGAAGCAAAATCAGGATGACAGATACGATGGTCCCGATAAATGAAAGAAATTCCGAGAACCTAGATTCAGACAGTACACAGACTTGGCGGCAAACCTGGAGCGAATCTACACGGAGACTCGGGGGTAGCTCCCCTATCGAAAACCACCCAGGAGAGATCCCACAGAGCGGGAACATAGAAGTGTAAAGTACTGCCTATTCCATGAGCTGGAAGGGCATACTACCGATGAATGCCGCCATCTGAATGATGTGGTAGAAGAGCATATCAGAAGTGGTAGATTTCCACAATACACCAGAGATCAGACAGCGGCCGTAGGACCTGAGCAACTACTGCCTCCACCTAACATAACTAATCCTGGATCGGGGTCACGACTCGTCATCAATTGATCATGATGGCAAGGGCCAAGTTCAGGATTTGAACTTTGGTCGATTAAATTTCTTAGATTTGATTCCAAAATAAAACGGCTATTCCACTTAGACATGTACGGGAACCGGAGCGATCCCCAGGCATGCTTTGAGACGGTAATAGACCGCTCTGCCCGGAGAGGCAATATTTAGATTTTTCCTTTGTTTATGATTGAACACTGGAACTTGAATTTAATAAACGAACTTGAATTTCTCGAAATAAACCTTTGACCGAAGAGTTAAAGGGTGAATATTGAAAACCAGCTTGAAAATGATCCATATATGACCCTACCCAGAGAGGCGGGGCCCGTAGTGCAAGAAGTGAGTTGCTTCGTCGGAGAGCGATAGGATCAACTTACTTAACGTCGTTCCCCATTCACCGGAGAGTGATTGGATCGGGGTTCGATAAGAGCCCGGAGTGGCTGTAATCGGCCTAGGATTTAGGCCATGACATCGCTTAATGTTCAGAAACACTGAACCGGAGTGCAGGGGGTGTTGCTGCTTCGTCGGAGAGCGATAGGATCGGCTCACTCGACGCTTTTTCCCCTTAACTGGAGAGTGACAGGATGGGATCCAGCAAGAGTCCGGAGAGGCTATGATCGGTCCAGAAAGACCAAGACATCGCTATATGCCCTCGCTAGGGCCAGAGTGCAAGGGATAGAAAGCAATGCCGGAGCACAACAGGATCTTTCTATTCGATTGCTAGGTTTGGAATAGATTTAGCAAGGGTCCGAAGCGACCATCGATAGTCCGGAGAGGCTGTAGAATTTGATTACTGACTTCCGCAAGTGGAAATGGATACTGATTCAGATTCGAACAACCACAAACTTGATTGATGATACTATAGATGTGAATAAAATATGAGCTCACATCATTCGATTTGAAGCTATTCAAAACACACCTTTTACTGAAAAGGCGTGTTTTGGGGGGCAATGTGTTATCCCACCTTTTAGCAAAGTCGAGATATCAAGAATGCTACTGAAAATCAATGATTACTCATTCCAAATATCGATTTTACATCATAGGTTCACTATGGATATCGACGAATTTCGTCCGAGTCCGGATCGAGCTATGATTAACAAGACACGACGAGCGAAGCCATGAAAGCCAACGTTCCAAATTTCAAGTCAATTCGAGTTCGTATGTTCAAGTTACGATCGATGCAAATTGAAGGGAATAACCCCGTTTCGTATCCATCACCGTGCCTCAGTTCGTATCGATCGTCTTCGTATCCATCATTTCGAATCGATCAAAGTCGCAACCCACTATTTTGCACCGATCAGTTTCATATCCATCAGAGAGCCATGTTCGAATCCATCGGTTTACTCTAGTTCGTATCCATCAGGTGACTGTAGTTCGTATCCATAGAACATTCACTATTCGCATCCATCAAGCCAAGCAGCGTCGCCATCTATTCGAATCCATTACAATATTGCTTGTTCGTATCCATCAAGTTGAAGCAACTTTGATCGATGCGAGTAAAAGCTGGCTTAATGGTTACGAACAGAGCTGCCCCTATCGATGCGAACTACACCACTTTCATCGATGCGAACTAGACCATCCCCATCGATTCGAGCTATGCAATGGCCATCGATACGAACGAGGCGAAGTTTAAGGGACAACTCGGTCAACTCGGCGTAGAAGGTGGATCGATCCGAAGAGTGCTCGCCATGTCACCACCTGATCACGTGCAACCATCGATTCGAAGGGATTGATTCGAATTGATCGATTCGAACTATAGAGCCTATCGAGAAGCTACAACTCATATCGATCATAACTTGAGATCCACGAGTCCAAATGCTATGAAATTTTCACAGGAGCTTACATACAAGCTAAAGAATGTTCACATCAAGTTTCGATTTGATTGGAAAAAATCTTGATCGATACGAATTACGTTCGTATCGATCACAGATCGAGTCGAAACTTCATGGGATCGATCGCGTAGGCCCACTCACGTGCCATAAGAGGTCTCCCGAAGTTTGGGCCAGATATTTGGATGGAGCGCCTATAAATAGCACCCTAGAGCCTACAGAAAAGGGACTTTTGGATCGAGCAACGTCCAAACTCTGCCAAAATCAAGATTGAACTCAACTTTATTATTTGTACTCGAAAATAACTGCTGTAATCCGCTGTAATCAGCGAAGAACATCAATAAAAGATTGTCTTTTGAAGTGGATGTAGGCCGGAGATAGCCAAACCACTATAAATCTTGTGTTTCTGTTTGTTATTCTTGACTTGTGATTCTCTGCTTTGCCTAGATCTGAGATTTGTGTTATAATATTGCTGATCTATGTTCATACACTGGTGCTTTCACAACATTCGGGGTTTTTGACCAATTTTGGCGCAAACATACCTAAAAGATGTATAAGCGATAAATTTAGCCCAAATGTCACACCACTAACTAAGGTGATGTGTGAATGTTAATATTCAAATTATTCGATATTAACTACTGACTGAATTTACACTTTTGATTCGCATAACTGTAATGACAGATATTCAAAAAAAACATACTGTTTATTTAATTTATAATCATTGTAAATTAATTAATATTTATGAAATATTAATTATTAAATTTTATTTGATTTGTTTGCATATCATTAGTATTTAATAAAGTGCATATATAAAAGTTATATCGCGCGTATCGATATACGATATTGATAGAATATTTAAATTGGGTTTAAACATATTAAATGCTAAATGATTTTGGAAATTTTTAAGGCCATGTGGCACCTTTTATAGCTGGCAATACATAATAAAAAAGGGAGGGGTTTTGATGAGATTTGATGAGTAATTAAATAGGGAAATTTCTAAAGGACGAAATTAAAAGGTTTTGATGTTTCCTTTAAAAAAAATTCTCCATTGTTCATTTTTCCCTCTACAGACCATTCACTTTTTTTCCTCTGATCTATTTTCCTTATCATGGCTTTGAAAAATTCCAAAATCAAAATAAAATTAAATAATAAAGGTGGTTGATACTTCTTGATCTTTCGAAAATCAGGAGGTTGATTCAAGAATCTAGGAGTTTTTTATTCATCATTCAAGGTGCATTCATTTGGTTACATCTTAAGGATAAATTATAGTTTTATTTATTCTTAAATTCATCTTATCCATATAATTTAGATCTTTTGCGTACCATATCTGAATATAAGCTTATCTATTCAACTTGAACCAAATCCCCTTTTGTCATATCTCTTTTAATAATATATGTTCATAATGTTAATTGTATGTAGATCATTTTGTGATATATGCCTTTTTGATTACATTTTCATCTTATTAACATTAGATCTATGACATATTACATCATATTTAATTAGTTGTTCATGTTTTTCATATAGTTTAGATCTGAAATTTCACCGTGAATTTATATGTTCTTACGTTGTCCCTTTTGTTCTTTATTTGGAAATTATTATTTAACAAAAAAACTATTTTGATTAAAACATAAGTTTATATTAATTGATATGATTTTTCTTTGTTTTAACTTGAATAATTTACATATTTTGTTTATTCAAAAACATCTGGAAATCGAATATTAGTTTTATATGATTTTTTGAATATAATTCTTATTGTATACTTTTATTTGAAAGTTGTTTAAAAAAGCATAAGTAGGCTTTCGTGTATATATCGTAAACATTTGAATCCTTTCTAATTTAGTGTTAGACTTTTAATTGTTAACTTTAAATCCTAACACATATGCTAAATTACAAACTTTACATATACATATGTTATTTTAATTTGAAAACATAGTTTAGAATTAATTATAGAGTTTGGATCCCCAGCCCCCCTATTTAGCACCATCACCTAGCCCCCCGATATCAATCACATGTTTATATTTAAATACTTGGCCCATGTGACAAGAGAAAGAAAGACCGATTATTTAAATATAAATATGTGGTTGATATCGGGGGGCTAGGTAATGATGCTAAATAAGGGGGACCGTGGATCCTAGCTCTTAATTATATATGTATATATGTGTATGTTGTTTTAATTTAAATTTTATTAAAAATATACTTTTGTGTAAAATCACAAATATAATTTTAAACTCCTTCCTAAGAGAAAATTTGATTTATATTCGTTAATAACAGATTTCAAAATATGAGAATGGTCAAAATTAATTTTAAATGCATCTATGTTTAAGAGTTTAATTACTGATTTGAAATAGCATTGAATATATGAGTAAAGGAAGAACAAAATTCCTCCACCTTTCCTTCTTTATAAATGCCTACTTTAATTCATTAATTGTCTTATTATAAGTATAAGTTATCTTTTGTCTATTAGTAAAATACTTTTTATCATATTATGTATAAGTGTAAGTAAACTTTGTATATACATATATTACTATTATTTACATATTTTTAAAATAATAGTATAGACAACAAATGCATAAATAAAGGGCGAATGTGTCCGTTGTGATGTAAATTCTAGCACCCATATACGTACACATTAATTATGTACATTGCTTACATGTTGCACTTACACTTTACACATATGAATGTATTTGAGATATTCATGATTATATATTTGAATTTAAATTTCCTTTTAACCAAATTAAATAAAATAAGATTTTATTTAAAACTTCATTAAATTGGATATAATAATCTTTTAGACTTATAGGCCCAATAGATCCAAAAATAGGATTTATTGGAAATCTACCTATTTACCCACTTTCGATTGGCCCGGTACCATCAAGAGCTAACTAATTAAAGCTTACCCATATAGTAGGGTGTCTAAAAAAGCTGGGTTTGGGTAATTAAGCACTCTGCCCTACTTGGCTACTGGCCTGACCCGAAGGATCCAGTAAGCCCAAACATTTTCTTAATATAAAGGTCTTGATTGATTTTGGGCGTTGGGTTAATATTTAAAGTCTGTTTGAAAATTTAAAACATATTCTGAATTTAAAAGTTATTTCTAAAATATAAAATGAAAATTTTATAATAGCAATAAAATGCATTCAAAATTTTCAAAAATTGTTTTGAGAAATTAAATAATTAATAATGAAAATTTAAAATTTAATTACTATGATTGATTAAATTAAATTAAATAATTAATTAACAGTTAACTTTTTATAACATATATATTGATAAATGTGTAATAATTATAACTACTGTAGTTATTTATATATCTTAAAATTATTTATGATAAATTAAATTAAAATTTCAAATTAACTAAAATATTAATTAAATTGTTTAATTAAGTAAAATTTATTAAATAAAATTAAATAAAAATTAGTTAATTAAAATGTATACATATATTGATATGTACAAATAAGCAAACTATAAATGTTATAGTTGATTAACAACCTTAAATAATTTAAGATAAGCAATATAATATTTTAGAAATTTTACGTAAAATAGATTGAATTAATTAAATATGATTTAATTAATAAGAACTAAAATCAATTGTATAAGATTTAATTAATAAGACACATGTATATAATATATAAGTAAATTAAATTATAAGAGTTATAAATAAGTTAATACTTATAAAAGCATATGTGTATAAAATTTAGTGGATCTAGAAAGAACCCCAAATTAGATTTATGGAATAAGTACATAAATATTGTACGTATATCGTGATTTTAGATGCGTTTGACACTTGAATCATGAGGGTATTTCATAAGAAATACAATATTCCCTAAATTGATATCAGTCAAAAAACATGTGTATTAAAGATTATGAATCTTCTATATATGTTGTCCTCTACCATTTATGTATTAATAGATTACTTGCATACTCTTTAGTTGTTGAGCTTTCTTCGAGCTGGAGATGTTATGTGTAGTATTGTTAATATATTGACTAGACGAGGTAAGATGCATACACATATTTGATGATTTTTCCTCACGGTATGTGCACTATACTTAGGCTGTCACGAAATGATGGGTACGAATGAACAATCTCTTTCGATTTATTAAACTTCCCTCAAGTTCAGGATGAGATTATAACAAAGACCATGGGTAGGAGTTGCATAAGATACAACAGATAAGATGTTATCCATAGCATGCAGACCTATGATTTGTTGAGCTATCTTCAAGGTTAGAATCCCAAGGCATGCGAGTCCTAATACTAACTAGAGAAATCGAAAGATTTCCATGTTTCCTCTTGGGGGTTTGAGTAACATAAAAGTCTTATGGGCGCCGTATCAGAAATTTGAAATAGTAACATTTAACCTTTCTAATAGTGTAAGAACATTTGCTATATAAAGTTAAAATAATTTACATCGCTAAATTTGTGCAACTAATAAATTTGATAAAATATTTATCATTTGGGACACACAAATAAACTAAATTAAAGATTTACAAACAAATATAAAGTATGGTTACCTTAAATCCTTTGGCATGTAGTCGCTTCAAGTCCCATGCCAAAGCCAATTTACATAACCACTAAAACATTCATCCTCGATCACTTAAGTTTTTATTTGTCCAAGACTATATATTGTTTTTCTTGAGTTTTGAACTCTAACAGCAATGTAAGAACAATCACATATAAACGTTATATCATGAATAGTCGCGGTTCGTAATGTACGAAACTTCAATGAAACTAGTTTATTGGAAATTAGCAAAAGTGAATGTACGAGAATAGATGTAACTTAGGCATAGTTAGGATGAAGAAAGTGAATGGTCACTTCTGCTTCATGAAGAGACATTGGAAACAAGATTTGTATAAAATAATAGTAGATACTTAATAAGGAATGAGAAATGTGATTTCTATTCCAAATGTGTTTTCGTATCTAAAATTGTTTTCTATAAAAGTTATTTCTAAGTTTAAGAAATTTGATCGAGGTCTCTCGACTACAAACTAGTTATAATAAAAGAAATAAATAGCTTATAATTAGTAGTTGAATGAAACTTCATATTTCATACACTATTATAGTAATGGTAGAAATTGTGGGAGCATACCATACAACATTTGTAAATGGTTGCATCAAGATACGATAAATTATTTTTGCATATATACAAAAATTATCTATGAAATGATAAATGTTTGTAATATTAACTAAAAATATAAATAGTTTTATTTTGTTATGAAAATTATGAATATTAATCATTAAATATATCTAGTATAATGGTATTTGTTGCATTAGCTACATAAAACAGAAGTATCTAACGTTTTAAATTATTTTGGAATTTTCGACTAAGCCACGTTTTGAAAACTAATTCTTTAATCATATGATTATGAATCATATAGTGTTGGTTGGGTGTGTTTTCATCCGGTCCAACACACACTCCGAACCAAGGTCACCTCTCCTCCATCACCGAACTAGACTCCCTTCCAGCCCTACCGAACTAGAGTAAAGACCACTCAGCACCGAATCAACCCCACTCCTAAGCACTACCGGACCAATCTACCCCGAACCAACCTACCCACCCATGCCGAACCAAAGTACGTGAGCCCCACCGGTCCACCATGCTCCAAGCCACTGCCAAACCAGGAGCCTGCCGGACCATACACACCGGACCAACATACCACATCTCACCACCGAACCAACTCCAACCTTCTACCACCGAACCAGGGCATTGCCGAATCAAAGTTGCCAGGCCAGATCGCGTTAGCCCAGGCCCATCAGCAGCTGTATACATCCAAGACCCCTACCCCCAGCCTTACTCTATAAATAGAGGGGCAGGCGTACAACAATGGGGGACAAGTTTGAGAGCTCAAGCATGGAGAGAACTTTCAAACAACTTTCTTTTACTGGTATCAAAGCTTTGTACTTGTAATCTGAACTAGAAAGGAGAAATAATATATAAAGTGGACGTAGGCACATTCTAGCTGAACCACTATAAATCTACGTGTCTTTTACAGTTTAGTCCCTGCTTTTCATATATTTGCTTAATTCACCTAAATCATTGAGAACAATATAAAATCAATTAAATCATACAACTTTGAGGTGTTTGTCCATTTTTTGTGCAAACATTTTTGGTGCTTTCACTGAGAATTGAAGCTCAAAGCTTCAGCTTCTTCCACTTAACACTCTTCCTTACAGCATCGTTCATTGCTTGGAAAGAATGCCTCCCAAGCAGAAGAAAGATGTTAACAAAGGGAAAAACATCGCAACTAGCAGTCTTCCAGACCCAGTGGTCACAGACCAGGTGAATCGTCCCCTTCCAGCGGCAGTGCCAGATGAAGGTCAGGCAAATCCGACTACCCCTGCCGCAGAACAACCGGCAGCAATCACTAGGGCAGATCTAGACAAGGTTGTGGCGGAAGTGACTAACCGCTTCACATCCCAGCAGGAAGCTTTGGTGGACCATCTCATGTCACGCTTAAGGGATGCTGAAGAATCCAACCGCAACACTGAATCATGGGGAGAATCCCAGTCCGGAGGGTCTCGGAGACAACAAAGATCTTCCTTCTTCGAAGGAGCTAACAACAGAAGCGGCCATGGTAGGAGCCGAGACCGAGCACAGCCCGAAGTTAGGCCTGAGGAAACGCTTGGAACCGAACCCAACGGGGGAGGTACTGGGCGGAGGTCAACTATAGCTGAGCCTGTCATACTGCCTAACCACGGAAACGCCAGTGAACGGGGCCGAGCTAGAATCCAGCCCGAAGTTGGACCCGAGGAAGTGCTTAGATCAGAACCCAGCAGGGGAAGATCGAGGCAAGGGCCAGCTGTAGCTGATCCTAGCATGCTCCCAGAAGACCAAAGACAGCCATCGGAAAATATCAGGGATGATAGACGGTACCATCCCTACAGGTCATCCGGACGGAATCAGTCCCACAAAGCAGAACCGAACTCATTCCTATCTGCTCCAAGTTCTGATGAAAGGATGGCACGCTTGTTCAGAGAATGCGTCCAACGGGATCAAAGAGATCGAGGGATAGGCGCTAGGGTAACCAGCCCCTTCGCCCGCAATATCGAAATTGCCATCACCCCTCGAGAATGGAAAATGCCAATAGTGGAACCTTACAAAGGAACCTCCGACCCCGTTGTACACTTACAGAGATACACACAGCATATGCTCATGAGTGGAGCAACAGAGGGAGTACTGTGCAAATGCTTTCCACTATTCTTAGCAGATCTAGCTACCTCCTGGTTCTATCATTTACCCCAGGGATCCATCAGCTCGTTGGAAATGTTGAAAGAAAAGTTTATCAGTCAGTTCCGCATTCATGTGGAACAACCCAAGGACGCTTATTCCTTATCCAGTATCAAACAGAAACCTGGAGAGAAACTGCAGCAATACCTAACCCGATTCAATGCCGCAGCGGCTGCAGTTCAAGATGCCGATGAGAAGCTTATCCTAATGGCCCTCTGTAGTGGTGTACACCCGGAAACTAAATTTGCTAGAAGGTTGACAAAAGAAAAACCAGCTACTTTACCCGATTTCTTCCATGAAGCCGGGAAATATATGAGGCTTGAAGATGCTGCCACTGAGGGGCAGTCAGGGCAACAAAATAAGGCAACTCACAGCAACGCGCTCGCTGTGGCAAAGGACGTTCGGAGAAATGATTCTAGAGACAATGTTGGGGGCAAGAAGGGAGAAAAGCGCCTATATCGGCCAGGACTGAGATTCGACACTTACACTCCTTTGAACGAAACCGTCGAAAACATCTTCCTTGCCACCCAAGGCGAAGTGAGATACAAGTAGCGCCCACCGTACAAGAAGGAACCAGATAACAGGCAGAAGTCTGGAAAGTTCTGCCGCTTCCACGAATCTCCTGGGCATGATACCAATGAGTGCCATCATCTCCGGGACTTGATTGAAGAACACATCAGAAGGAAGAAACTGGAACGCTATGTAAAAAGTCAGGACATGACTCCAGCTCCTGCCAATGAGAACCCAAGGCTACCCTCACCAGAAATCGGCAGAGGAAATCGCAACACTAGCGGCTCCAATCAAGAGAAGATAGTAGTCCATACCATCTCAGGAGGACCGCACATCGCCGACAGAAGCTGGGCAGAGATGGAAAGATATGGAAAGTCGCTTAGAAACAATGAAGCCTATGTTAACTCTGTTGTAGAAGAACGCCACCTGAAGCGGAAAGAGGGTGATGACATCACATTCAGTAGGCGTGACCTAGAGGGAAGGCAGTACCCTCACATGGATCCCATGGTTATCTCTGCCCGGCTCGGTCCCGCCGAAGTTTTCCGAATTCTAGTAGACACTGGAAGCTCAGTAAATATCCTGTTCAAACATGCATTCGACAAAATGAAACTATCAATGAAGGATGTATCTCCCTGCAATAAACCACTACACGGTTTCACCGGAGATGCGAAGATGCCCCTCGGGCAACTGGATCTCTTTGTTGAAATTGGAAGCCATCCCCGCTCCGTTGTACGGAAACAGACATTTGTGCTAATAGAAAACCACTCGTCCTACAACGCCTTCTTAGGAAGGCCAGCCTTGTCTGACTTCCAAATTGTCCTAGCCCCATGGTGCCTAAAGATGAAATTTCCAACGGACAATGGAGTAGGGGAAGTAGAAGGAGACCAGGACGTGGGTCGAGACTGCTATGTGACTGAACTTCGCAACAACCACAGGAAGGATAAAGGGAAAAGTGTAGAGGTTGCCCTCTGCACAAAAAGTTTGGAAGCATAGCAACTAAAGAAAGCCCCTCCTCTTCGATATACCAGCGACCCTTTCAATGAATTAGACCCCAGGGACAAAGAGGAGGAGGCCACCGCCGAGCCTGCAGAGGCTATGGAATCCGTATCTGTAGACAAACTTGACTCGAGTAGACTATTGAAAATCGGGTCCCAACTAAAAGCAGAATTGAAGGAACAACTCATTGACTTTCTCCGCCACAACTTGGATGTATTCGCATGGTCACATGCTGACATGACCGGAATCTCTCCTGACATAGCATGCCACGTACTAAACATTGATCCTACCAAGGCGCCCGTAAAACAAAGAAAGAGAAGTATGGAGGCAGAACGATCAGCAGCCCTCGACGAAGAAGTAAAGAACCTACTTGCCAATGACTTCATACGAGAGGCCATCTACCCAGAATGGATCGCCAACCCGGTACTGGTAAAGAAAGCTAATGGGAAGTGGCGAACATGCATTGACTTCTCCAACTTAAATGACGCCTGCCCGAAAGATTGTTTCCCACTTCCCCAAATCGATCAACTTATAGACAGCACAGCCGGGCATGAACTCTTATCTTTTATGGATGCATACTCAGGATACAACCAAATTCCCATGCATGCTCCCGATCAAGACCACACTAGTTTCATCACTAACCGGGGATTGTACTGCTATAAGGTAATGCCTTTCAAACTTAAAAACGCAGGAGCCACCTATCAGCGCCTCGTCAACAAGATGTTTGCAGGACTAATAGGACAAACCATGGAAGTGTATGTGGATGACATGCTGGTAAAGTCAAGGAAAGCCGACAATCACGTAAGCCACCTGGACGAGATGTTTCGAGTACTTCGCCAATATAGAATGAAACTTAATCCTCTGAAATGCTCTTTCGGAGTGTCATCTAGAAAGTTTTTGGGATTCATCGTCCATGCCAAAGGGATTGAAGCAAACCCTGAACAAGTCCGAGCTCTAAAAGATATCAAAATACCTTCCACTCGAAAGGAAATGCAAAGCCTGAATGGGAAGGTGGCCGCCCTAAGCCGATTCATCTCCAAAGCAACGGACAAGTGTGTCCCCTTCTTCGAAGCTCTAAAGAAAGACAAAGGAAAGTTTGAATGGACTGACGAATGCTTAGCGGCTTTCCTTAACCTAATTGAACACCTCCAGAAACCGCCGATACTCTCAACTCCAAACGAAGGTGAAGAGTTATACCTGTACCTTGCTGTATCATCTCACGCTCTAAGCGCTGCTTTGGTAAGAGAAGACAACTGCACGCAGCGGCCAGTATACTTTGTAAGTAAGAGGTTTACGGGGGCAGAAGTCAGATATCCTAAACTTGAAAAGCTAGCATACTGTCTACTGATCGCATCACGAAAACTGCGACACTATTTTCAATCCCATTCCATCAGAGTTCTGACCGATCAACCGCTGAGACAGGTACTCCATCGTCCTGACACTTCCAGATGACTTCTAAAATGGTGCATTGAACTAAGTCAATATGATATTACCTACCATCCTCGCACCGCCATCAAGGGGCAAGCCATGGCTGATTTTATTGCTGAATTCACTACCAACGAAGGTAAGGAGCAATCAGAGATAGCAGAAGACATCAAGTGGAACCTCTTTGTGGATGGTGCATCAAACGAACATGGCTCGGGGGCAGGTGTGGTAGTAATCACTCCCAGGGGAAGTAAGCTGCACTATGCTATAAGGTTGGAATTCACTGCCACTAACAACGATGCAGAGTATGAAGTAGTGATAGCTGGATTAGAACTTGCCTTAGAAATCGGAGCCAGTTCTTTGTGTCTTCATAGCGATTCTCAACTTATTGTAAATCAAATACTAGGAGAATTCCAGGCTCGAGAAGAACGACTCATATCATATTTAAAGAAGACCAAGTTACTTCTCAATCGATTGGACCACTATTTAGTCAAACACATCCCTCGGGAAGAGAACCAAGAGGCCGACGAATTGGCGAAGCAAGCTAGCATGAGAGACGGTGCTATTTCCGGAGCGATAGCTATCTCAACAAAACTGACCCCAAGTTTTGAGCAAGTAAATCTGATAGCTGCAACCGAAGAGGCAACTTGGATGACTCCCCTTCGAAACTACTTGCAAAGTGGCACACTGCCCAACGGGCGTAATGAAGTCAAGAAAATCTTGAGGAAAGCTTCCCACTACACAATACAAGAGGGCACCCTCTATCGGCGCGGCTTCTCTAACCCCCTATTAAGGTGTGTCGTTGGGAGGGAAGCTAAAAAAATCTTATCCAACATTCATCAAGGAAGCTGCGGAGATCACACCGGAGGGCAAACTTTAGCAAAAAAGATACTCCGATATGGATATTTCTGGCCCACCTTAAGCAAGGACGCCTTAGATTTCGTCAAAAAATGTGACAGATGCCAGAAGTTTGCTAATATTCTGCGGCTACCAACAACTAAGATTACTCAAATGACCAGCCCTTGGCCCTTCGCAATATGGGGAATTGACTTAATCGGCGAACTACCAATGGGCCGAGGCGGGGCCAAATATGCTATAGTGGCAGTCGACTATTTCACCAAATGGGTGGAAGCAGAACCTCTGAATAAAGTATCTTCAGCAAAAGTTATTAACTTCTTGATCAAAAATGTTCTGTGCAGGTACGGAGTCCCATTCAAAATCATATCAGACAATGGACTTCAGTTTGACAGCGAGGAATTCGCCAACTGGTGCCGAGAGCACGGAATTCACAAAAGCTTCTCATCCGTAGCGTATCCCCAGGCAAATGGGCAAGTCGAAGCCGTCAACAAAATTCTGAAAACTCTAATAAAAAAGAAACTCGAAAAGTCAAAGGGCGCTTGGGTGGATGAACTCCCTACGGCACTGTGGGCCTATCGCACATCTTTCAGAACATCAACAGGGCATACTCCTTTCTCTTTGGCATACGGATCAGAGGCTATGCTCCCAGTTGAAACCATCGTGCCTTCCCACCGTAGGATCCACTATAACCCAGAAGAGAACGAAGAACTCCTTCACATGTCATTGGATCTAATTGAGGAGAGAAGAAATGATGCAGTCCTTAAAGCAGCAGCCCACAAGCAAAAAGTGGCAGCACAATACAACTCCAAAGTCAAGCATCGTACCTTACAAGAAGGGGATCTTGTCCTCAAGCGAATCTTCCCTCGCCCCGGAGCACTAGATCCAATCTGGGATGGACCATATGTAATTCATAAAGATCTCCACAATGGAGCTTATATTTTGTCAACAGTGGACGGAGAGGTGTTCCAGAGGGCATGGAACACCAACACCTCCGTCGATACTTTTATTAACTTGTACTGCCCATATGAAGTGAATTAACAAAGAGAATCAGTGGACGTAGGCATTTTCGTGCCGAACCACTTTAAAAAACCTTGTCTCTTTTTTAACTTGTTCCTTTGTATCTTGGTGCTTGTTAACTTCATCCTTTTCTGTTGAACAAAATCCTGAGCATACAGCATTTCCATTCAGAGCACTCCACAGCGCAACTTCACCTGAACTAAACCTAACAGGTACTATGCGAATCTATGCCCTCGCCAATGAGACACTTTTGCTCCGGCAACCCTCTGCTGCGGGTTAACTCATTGCTCGCGATGGCCCTAAAAGCCAACTGTAATGAGCCGATTATAAGCCACCGAGAAGGCCGACTATAGCCAAGGCAGCTCATTACGGCATTCGGCTCGCCGGCAACTGTGAACCGACTATAAGCCCCAACATAAGTTGTGGCCAGCCAGGGGCAGTTCACGGTTGACGATCGGCACCTACGCTAGCCGGCCACAGTAAATCGAATAATACCCACGATTACGGGCCATAATGGCCCGGGTAGTTACTGTGCGCGATCTCGGCTCCGATGTGTCTTAAGTACGGCTGTGGTAAAAAAGAATTAACTCCCCGCGGAGGCGTGAGATGGGTGACAAATGTCTCCAAGACCCACAGCTAGGGAAAGTGACTACAAAGCCCGTTTGCCACGAACTTAAGCACATCGAAGGCCTTCCGTGATTGGAAGTTTTACTATTTCACATATTTCAATTTTATTTAAGAAACTTTTCTCCTATCCTCTGTAACAATCCCTGAAGTACAGGACATAGCACCAGACACATTCGCTAATGGAAGTGGATACTCACAGCAAGATACTGGACCGCATTCCATACTCGGTCATAAGGGACATTCAAAGCTGCCATCTACAGGCAAAATATAAAGGGCGGTATTTCCTTCTTTCATGTGTAAACACGTGACAATAATTTATTCACACCTCACACTAGCATTGCAAGTCATAAAATTATGTTTTAAACAAGAACTTGACGTCAAACACAATTTAATTACAAGAATATGCATAGCTATATTTCTCATACAACACGTCAAAATAGCAAAAACATTCAAAAGACGACATAATCAGCTTAAGTTAAAGAATTGCACGTCAAGAATAGTGTTGTTTATTACAAGTAGCATAATTACAACCTAAGAGTTACGTTACTATTTTGAGACTAACACATACAACAATGTCAAGTCTACAAAAAGATATCCAGGTCTAATCAAGGAGCCGGCTGCGTCCGAGTCTTATCCTTGTCATGTTGCCCACCTGTCCGGTCAGAGAAAGAATTCATTAGTGATAAGCAACCAAGTTAACGGAAAGACTAAAAAGGAAGACTTACCAACATCTTCTCCTTGATCATCTTGATCATCATCCTCTACTTGCACACCTGCCTCCTCAACTGCAAGCAACCGCATGCCCTCCTTCACTGCTACCTTCTCCTCCTTGGTAAACTGGGCGGTAACCACGTCCATCCTGAAGGCCACACCGCCCTCCTTATCCGCCTCAGCCTTGGCCTCCTCTAGAGCCCTGAGATAGATCCTAGCCATAACCCGGGGGTAATCATCCATCCAGGACAAGTTACCCTGCCTCCAAGTATGGAAGTACATATCCTGGAGCATCCCCTCCATCATCCCCTCGTTCTCTTCAAACTCCCTCATTCGGACCTCAGAAGCCCGCAGCTTTGCAACAACAGCATCCCTCTCCGATCGATATTGTAAACAGTCAGCCTGAAGGGACCTCCTCATCGCCTCCATCTCCTCCTTCGACTTGGCCTGAGCAAGCTCTACGGCCTCAAGTCTCCCTGATAGTTCCTGTACCCGCTCGAGGTCCGCTTGCCGAACCTCATCCACCGTGGCAATGGCCGTGTCAATCCGCTCCTTGCAGACAGCCTCCATCCTCCATCCTCCGCAGCTCCGCCCTACTGGCCTCTTCAATAGTCTTCCTCAGTTGTCTGGATGCGGCCTCATGCTGAGAGATTTGGATGGCTTGGTTGGCAAGTTGTTTAGCCTGGTCGGAAACCATCAACCGTAGCCGAATGTTAGCACTTCCTATCTCTTCCCCAGCCTTGACCAATCGAGCATGGTGCCCCATCAATTTCCTGGTCTCCTCAGCGACCCGGTCAATATTTGCCTTAGCCTCGTCCCCCAGAGTTACGACCCGGGTAGTAAGCAGATCAAGGTCCAGAGACTTAGCTTCGTCAAGCACCCGCACCACAGGATTACAAGGAAGGAGATGCTCACCAGTAACCTCATCGAAGGAGATGTCGTGAGATGCCGGGTCCAGGTCCGGATGACCCGCAAAAGGATTGTGAGCTAAGCTAGGATGATCTATCGGGATGACGGTTGGATTCTCGGACGGATGGGGGGAAGGTATAAACTCGGTGCCCTCCTCCTCAATATCATGAATGGGCTGGAGTGGGGCCGGAGGACCAGGAAGAGATTCAAATATAGATCGACTCCTCTTCTTCCTCTATATATCTTCTTCAATAACTCCAAGAAGAGGACGATAACCGACTACGTCTCCAGGATGGCTAGTAGAAGGCTTCGGCTTGGGGAAGCTTTGAGGAGTTTGTATTGTTCAAGCCTGTGCCGAAGATCTGAGGTCTTGGCCGTTTTACCCGCTCCTGGAATGAAAACCAAGTGTCACCAACATGCATTGAGCTATCATTCAAGAACTAAAAGGAGTAAAGATAAATTCACCTTGAACCGCTGAAGTTGCTTCAGTAGAGGCGCTCCCGGAAGATAAATCGACGCCGGTCCCAACTTTATCAGCTTTCTTGGACTTCTCCGTTCCCTCCAAACCTTCGAAGGCTTGGCGGAAAGCATCATCCGTCCACTCTTGCATCTCGCCTACTTGCCCAGAATACAAAGCCCCGACACCGTCGCCACCTCCAGCGCCTTCTCCTCCGTCTCCGCCTTGCTCCTCCTCCATATCTTCCTCCTCCGGGATATCTGGACATGTGCTGGGAGAGGGACCGTCAGACTTTTTGAGCTTCTTCCCCCCGGCAACCGGATGTTTCGGAAAGGGCCTCCTTTTGCTGCTCTTCGATACGGCCCCTTCTTTAGCTTGGGCAGCCTTCTCTTCGGCCGTGTCCCTCTGCTTGACCACGGACTGCTGTGGAAGGATCAAGTTGTGCTCCAAAAGTGTAGCGTTCCTGATCAGGTAAGCAGCCGACCTATCTCTTCCAGTAATAGCTTCTATTTCTGCTGCCGTCTGAACCAGGCGATCATTCTCCATGACCGCAAAACCACCTGTCGCTAGCAAAAAATAAAAACACATAAGAAGGAGCATTGCAACCAGAACAGGAATTAAAAATAAATCTTTGACTTACATCCGGAGGTGAAGCGCCGAATAGAAACGGAATCATCCCTGACAAAAAACCATTCCTTCTTGAACATGCTGTACTTGGAGTATAGATCCAGGACCGGCTTAAAGGATACGGCCGATTCCAAGCTGATGTTGGGAGACCCCTTCTTATAGCCTCTCAAGTTGTACAAATACCGGATCTCCCGGTTGGAAGGAGAACGCCCATATCTCCTCTGGAAGATGATGAAGAGACTCACCAGAATGGCATAGGAGTTGGGCTGAAGCTGGAATGAAGCTACCTTTAGATATGTGAGAAAGCTGACTACCCAGGCATTGAGAGGCGGGATGGCACCGCACATGCAATGGTATCTGCTGTAGGCAAAATATCCTTCGGGAGGATCATACGGCATCACTCCTACATCCGGCAATAGCATGCGCGCTCGGTCGATCCCGAAAGAGCGAGATATAACATCAAGTTGCTCGCTTTTGAGTGAGCTAGGGAAGCAATCAGGAGGCAAGTTCAGAAGTTCCTGAGGACCGTATCCATCTACCAATGATCTGGGGGTGGGCCCATAGCGTCCCGATCCTGACTGGGCTGGGGGCACGGCGGAAGACTCTTCTTTATCCTGAGATCTCTTCTTCTCTGATCGGGTTTCCACCTTATGAGACATTTATCTACAACAAGAACATTGTTAAAACATACGAACAGTATAGTTTGGAATCTCACTTGTAATTCGAAATATGAGGAAATTCAATGTCCGAATATCATTCGATAACCCAAGATTCGGCACTTATACAGCTTAGCCTCATTCGGCGGTCCGAACACCCATCTCCATTCGGCAATTCAAGTGTAAAAGTGTCATTCGGTACTTGGGACACACGAGTTTCATTCGGTGAGCCAAGTCCCCATGTCCATTCAGTGATACAACGCAAAGCCATTCGGCGAAAGGAGGCTAATTACCTGATTCGGCAAGCTAAAGTGATTCGGCAGTAGGGTAAGCTTTGGAAGGAGAGGATCTGATTCGGTTGTCAAGCTTGGTAGAAGAATAACGAAGGCCTAACTCCCCTACTTATAAAGGCGGATGACCAGACCGGACGGTTCGGCGCATGTAACCAAATAAAAACACCCGAGCTAAAACAAAGCATGCCATATGCATGCACATACCCTACTTTGGGGGGCAAGTGTTGGTTGGGTGTGTTTTCATCCAGTCCAACACACACTCCGAACCAAGGTCACCTCTCCTCCATCACCGAACCAGACTCCCTTCCAGCCATACCGAACTAGAGTAAAGACCACTCAGCACCGAATCAACCCCACTCCTAAGCACTACCGAACCAATCTACCCCGAACCAACCTACCCACCCATGCCGAACCAAAGTACGTAAGCCCCACTGGTCCACCATGCTCCAAGCCACTGTCGAACTAGGAGCCTGCCGGACCATACACACCGGACCAACATACCACATCTCACCACCGAACCAACTCCAACCATCTACCACCGAACCAGGGCATTGCCGAATCAAAGTTGCCAGGCCAGATCGCGTCAGCCCAGGCCCATCAGCAGCTGTATACATCCAAGACCCCTACCCCCAGCCTCACTCTATAAATAGAGGGGCAGGGGTACAACAATGGGGGACAAGTTTGAGAGCTCAAGCACGGAGAGAACTTTCAAACAACTTTCTTTTACTGGTATCAAAGCTTTGTACTTGTAATCTGAACTAGAAAGGAGAAATAATATATAAAGTGGACGTAGGCACATTCTGGCTGAACCACTATAAATCTGCGTGTCTTTTACAGTTTAGTCCCTGCTTTTCATATATTTGCTTAATTCACCTAAATCATTGAGAACAATATAAAATCAATTAAATCATACGACTTTGAGGTGTTTGTCCATTTTTTGTGCAAACATATAGTATTGATGAATTGTATCTCAAATGATTAAAGCAAAGCACCCTTTAAACGGGAGCGACATAGGAGTTAAGAACTCTTAGGATTAATACATATAGATGTATACAATTGTAGGTCTAATGATACCAAAGTGGTTCCAAATACTTCGGTAAATTCACCGATGAATTATCGCAAACACGAACATTTCTATTTGATACACATGGAGTACATCTATGATAAGTTCGTAGAAAATGAAAAGAAGTAAATAACATGACGTGAAAAATAAAATAAAACAATTCAATATGATCGAATAGGTGAGTGTATTGGAAAGAAGTTCAAAATGTACCTCAAATGAATAAGATTCTATCTCAAAAGTCGCTCCTCCTTATGATACATAATGATGTATCAGTAAGGGGTAATTAGACTTTGTTGGAGAAAGTACGCTTAATTATGAGTGAAGTTGAGTTAACATCTTTCTGTAAGGTTATGTATTTAAGAGTAAGTACATAAGGTTCAAATTAATTTCGTTTAAGACAAAGTTTACAAGATCCAAAAGACAAAAGTTTATAAAAAACCCCTACATATCCTAGGTCAAGGAGATGACAGATTATATGAGTCGAGAGACTACACGTAATATTCATGAGGGATCTTATGTGGACTACCCCAAAGGAGTTTGGGATCGATCAATGTTGGTTGATTATTTATGTAACGAATATAAGTTTCATAAATTAAAAACTAAATCAGTTTTATACATATATAAAGGTAGTTCATAAAGATGTTCAAGGGTACCTATTTTGCATGGAGAAACAATTATTATTTCAAGAAATGCCAACTTCTCGACGAAGGAATATCTTTTAGAAATTATTGCTAGTAAAATGAATTTGGATACGATCCAAAGATAAAACCGATTACAAAAGATGAAATGTAATTGACCAAGCCTAAATGGACACAACTAATTAGAATTCTAATAAGAACTCTCATACGTTAAAGAGAAACTATGATTTTTGTAACGACCTGAAATTTTCAACCATTCGCATCCATACATGTCAGATTTGAATTGCTTAAAATATCAGATTGTTAATTTAAATTTGGCAAAACTCAGCATATACAGTAAATAAATAATCATAGAATCATAGACACAGAGTAATATAACCATAATGCAGCGGAAACAAAATAATAGTAGTTCATGAAGCTACTATATATATAACAGAGTTAAACAAAATACAACAGAAGTCACAAATACATAGATGTCTCAATATAATAGTCAAATACAATATTTGAATACATCACTGGAATCAACTGAATAACTGCAAGCTGAATAGATATAGCTGGATCTCCAAGCAGAGCTCCAACACCAAAGGAGAGTCTCGAACACTGAGCCACTCAGTCTGACCCGAGCGTAAAGCAGAAACACAAAACACTCGAGTCAGGATTTACATTCTTATATCAATAAAACTAACTCAAGTGAAATAGCAACTGAAATACAAGTAACTTAAAGGATGTTTGGGATAACCATCCTCTAAGGATCTGTTAAACTATCTACTATGTTGTACAATACGCTATTATAATATGTCTATAGTAAAGTAAACTATTAAAATAGCGTTAAGGCTTTACATTTCCACCTTAACACATTTTATATATTCCCTTAGTCTATACAATACCGTAATCTCCCCCGTACTGGGCATCGTCATAGGGCACTCCATAGGTATGGTACAAAACAAACTCGTAGTAAAGCACGCTAGGGTAGGTAACACGACACAACAAGGCAATGCTAGGGTAGATATACCAATTACGCATCCGGACTGGTGGTAACGCAGAGCCGCAGCAATCGCCCACCTCGAGCCACACTCCCGAATCAAAGGTGCGCACCAAATCAATCACAAAGTAATAGAATGGCATACGATGGAGTGTGTCCGATAAGAGGAGCTACCTCATTGGCCCGGAATCGCTCCTGTTTTAGCCACCTTATGCCAGCTCATGGGAGTTGGGTTCACGTAAATATACCTTTAGGATCGTCACCACCATCCTACTTCATTCTGGAATCTCCATCGCGTACACAGTTGTTAAAGTCGTTTTTGGTATTGGCAGAGAGTATGACAATATCCGATCCCGGTCTCTTTAACAACCAACCGTTATTATAACACCATGGTCATTTCAAAATAGTTTATACTTCAAAACCAAAATATCATTTCCATTTCAAAAACCATATCAATACGATATCATTTCCATTTCAAATATATCTATTTCCAAAAATCATATCACTTTCCAAAGTTATAACGCTTTCGAAATCATAGTCTTTTAAATTAAAACACTTTGGAAATCAAAACCTTGAAATTCATAACACTTTGAAATCATAGCTTTAAAATCATAGCATTTTGGAATCCATAACACTTTCCTCTTAAACAGTTTAGATATAAAAATTAGTATATATCAAAAAAATAGTTTATAAAATAAAAATAGTTTATACAAAATAGTTATAAGTTAAAATATTTTATAATAAAATAATTTATATTGAAAATGATTTATATTAAAATAGTTTATATTAAAATAATTTATAAAGTAAAAATATAAATAATTTTAGATATAGTTTAAAAATACTTTATATAATAAAATAGCTTCCTCAAATTTCAAAAATCGATTTAAATCAACTCGAATTCCAAAATTCAATTGTTAATTTAATCTCAATTCATAAATTTCAACTCAATTCAGTTTCTCAATAAACCATTTTAAATTATATCGATTTCAAATATAGATTTGAACCATACAATAATCCATTCAAATTTCAATATATTCCAATGTCAATATATTCAACATTTTCAAAACTAAATTCGATAATTTTATATATATATCAAATTCACTTTACTATTATTTAGTTTTGAAATATTTACTTAATCATTTCAATAACATTTCATTTAGAAATTTAAATAAACAAAATATCCCATTTAAATTTATATAAGTTTGAAACATTCATTTAAGTCACTTTTAATCAAATTCAAGTTATAAATCATATCTTTAATATTTAAAATTTAATAAATTTCAAATCAAACTTATTTAAGTAAAAGTCTTAAATAAATATAATTTCAAATCAATTTCAAATTTATCTTTCCAACCTAAATCATTATAAACTCTATATTTGAAATTATATATATTAAATAAATACTTAAACATATTATATATCAACTTTATTAAATCAATTTTAATAAATCTTTAAAATCAATATTTATTAAAACCATATATTTCTTTTCAAAACCATAGAATATCATTTTCAAAATATTTATATATAGACCAACGGTGTCTGTATATAATTCTCTACCCTATGGTCAAGTGATACAGATATTTATCATTTCAATCCACAATTTAAATACATATACAGGTATATATCTTTTCAACCCGCAATCCCAAATTCAATTCAATGAAAATCGCTTGGGTTTATTATTTCAACCCATAACGATTTTCTCCTATTCTACAGATCGTTCGAGTATGTATCATTTCAACCCATAATGAATTCTATACTAACAGGGAACTTGCAGAGTGATAACAGATATGATAATAATATAAAAACAGTAACATGCATATATCATCAGTGATAAATAACAGATAATGGTGTCAGATGTCATAGGTGAACAGATACAGATAATGGCACATATATATATAGCAATGTAAAAATCTAACAGCAGCATATTTCAATTGTCGTTTCAATTGAAATCAAATTTAATAAATATAAGAACGTTAATCATGAGTGATTGCTCACCTTTCGAGGCTAGAGAAGAACAAGAATCTGATGAGTTACGAATCCAAGCACGAATTTCAAAGCAAAGCAAGATTGGCACGAATTAACGACAAACCTGACAGCTTGAAATCGACGAAATTGAATCAGAACTGGATCGATGAAGATAAATGGTATAAGTGAACTATATAAACTATATATATAAAAAAAATCATATCCTAAATTTACACACATTCTATTTTAATTATATATATATATATATATCAAAATCATTGTTTTAAATAAAACAAATAAAACAACCATATCTACATATTAAAATTTGTATATATATACACACACTTTGAAATCACAATATCTCCAACAAATATAAAACTAGTATATATATAAACTTACAAATCTTGATATACAAACAACCGGGTTTATACACTTCCATATATAACCGCAGATTACATATATATACCATTATAAATTAATACATTAAATCCCAACAGACAAAATGTATATATATAGACTGTCATTCATTCGTAGGTATATAACCAACATAAGCCTTTATATTATAACCTCTGTGACTAAAATAATATGAAAAATCTATATATGTACAAATATATAGTACCTTATATACATACTACTAAAAAAATATATAATATATTAACTTATGTAAATTAAATAAACACATGGCAAACACGGTTATATACATAATGCAAAAATGTATCTGTATCTATACCACTGACATATATATAATATCACCTCAAAGTATAGTATAAAATATACATACCTTACAATAAAATAAATATAACTCTTACAGAACATTATATATATGTATATACAACTAATAAAATTTATACCCAAAGCATGGATCATATATTTCTTATACCATATATATACAAATCGAGAATATAAAACAAAATAGCTTTCAAACCATATAAAAGCATCGAAAAAGAAACAAGAACAACTCTCTGTATAAAAAAGAACAACCGCATATATATATAGCTGTATAACATAAATCTATATACTATATATATACATTTACAGTAACAAAATTCTATAACATACATACATTTAAAATAAGATAAAGTATATTCATATAACTAAGATATATATATACCTTTTATATATATAAGCAGACAGGTTGGATATAACAAATGTATGTACAACGTTATACATATGAAAAAAAATCAAAGTATATACACACACATAGTTTTTCTATTAAGTATATGTATAAAATCAGAAGCTATATAAAACTGGTATTCAATTTACTTATAAGTAACCCAGGCAATATAGTATTTAAACTATATATATAACTGCATAAATGTTAACACTTTATATATTATCATTATATACCTTATATGAACAATTATATAACTCAATAAATCATGTACATAAACTGATATATACCTTATGTATATATACAGAGGTGTTGCTGTGCTCACGCAAGAAGGTGAGTTCGAAAACGAGGCCGAGTTGGCTCTTGGGCTTGCGAAGTGGGAAGAAGGGAAAAAGTGAGGCGATGCGGCTTACGGTGGAAGGAAAGGAGGAGCTTGGGTTCGGTTGCTGACGTGGCTGAGGAGGGATTTGAGTTGATTGGCGGCAAGTAGGTGAAAGGCAAAGAAAATGGCAGGGCAGAGAGTAGGTGTTTGCTTGCCTCTGGTGGAAGGCTAGGTTGCATGCTCGAGAGTGAAGGGAGGGAGACAGGCGAGAGGAAAGAACATTGTATAAAAAAACAAAATATAGATTTGCAGAGGGGATAAAATGAAAGGGAGGGACAACCGATATAGGTTGGAACTAGTGTGGAAAAGCAAAAGTCACTATAAATTTTAAAAATAATAATGGCTAGTGGCTACTGATTTTGTACGGTAGAAATTTGAAAGGTCATGTGAAGTTCAAAAGATTTAAATGGTATCGATATGGGAACCGTTTTACTGATTTCACAACATACCAGGGTTCGAAAAATAGAAATGAATATACCGCTGAGATCAGTACGATGAGATAATCAAAACAGTATACAGATACCGGTGATACGACTGAACTATCAAAAGTCGATAATCGGTACCGAAAATGCTGCAAATTTGTCGAAAATAAGATAAACGGAGCAATAGCAGTCCAAATTTGGAGAAACGAAAGATGACGTCTCACTCAGAAGATGATCTATAATTTTTCTGTATAAAGATATTCAGATTTGGAAAACATTTCATTATCATCAAATACTAACTGATTTAAATTGAAATAGAATTACACAATAAAATAAAATTCCATATTATCCGATTAAAATTTACCAGTGGTTATGTTAAAGTAGACGTATTCCAAATATTAAATTTTTATTTCAAATTTTTATTATTTAAAATTTCACAAAATTCAATTAAATATATTATTAAAACAAATAAAATTATTAAAATTTTACGGGTCGTTACAATTTTCTTACGTCGAGAAAAGAATTTCCTCAGTTGTCAATAAGTCGTTAAGAGTATTGACTTTACCATATCGCATGATGTACAAATCCAGAATGGATTCTAAGTACATTATCAAAATATGATTTTGATAATTGTACTTGAAGGGATATGATCCATCGACCGAAAAAGAGTCTCCAAAAAGAAGACCAATGTGATTGGAATATGGTAAGCTACATTGATAGAATAACATCGTAAATTTCAATTATTGAAATTATTGTATGTAACGATCCGGAATTTCGAACACTTCGTATTTAAATATCTGAATTATTTAAGTATTTGAATCTTGGATTAAATGTGATAAAATGGATTTTATAACCATACTAAACCTCTTTCATTGAATAATGCTTGAAGGTAAACTTTTTTTGAAATATGTTTACAAAAATAAATAGTTCTAAGAAATATCAATAATGTGGTCGAAAATCGTTTTATCGATAAATGGTTTTTTACCCAATAAAAGTTGTTTGAACTCTTTAGGCATGTCTAATATACTAATGTGCCATTAATTAGCAAATAAAAATCTTTTATGGTTTATGGCTAACTAATTCTGAATAGTGGAGAGATTAGCAAAGTGATTATGGGAGAAGATATTTTGAGGTAAGAAGAAAATTTGGACAAGTGAGGTGTAATGTTGTGCACATGGGGGGGAGGTTGCTTTTGGCTGGACAAGGAGGTTTTATGTTATATTTACCTCTTGTTAAATCTACATAATACATTTCATAAGTTCGCAAATTCATTTGCAAAAGTTATGAACAAAAATGCAAGATATTCATGCTCTTTATCTTCACTTTATCCTTTCAAATCAATGTAAATCAAGTCCAAATCCTCCAAACTTTGGACAAGGGCTTAAGGCAACACAAGGACAAGGAAAAGCTACTCAAAGGTAAAAGGAAGTTGGAACAAAGTGGAGAACAATATCTGGCCGTGAGCTATTTGGAAGAGGGAAGTGTGGCCGAGAGCTTGTAGAGGCAAAAGGTGGTGTCTTTTGCTTGTTTGGTAATGGTAGGAAATGGTCTTGTATTCTAGTGGCTTGTGCTTGGTTGTAGGCTTGTTTTGGCTTGAGTTTACTCGCTATTAAAGTGTTTATATTGTGTGTATATATGTTCTGTTGTGTGAATATAAAGTTAAAGTAAAGAACTAATGTAAGTTATAACTTTTGGAATACCCCTTTGCTTTGGAAAGCAAGTGACAACTTTATATGCAGTATAGTCACTTCTATTAGCTTATAAAACATGTATCGTGGCTTAGAATTTGTGTATAAATGTTTGGTGTGATTGTATGTGAAGTTGAAGTGTGCGTGAACTTGTTTGAAGCAAAATAGTCCCTATGAGCGCACTTCAAAATCCCTTGTGTTTAACCTCTTTAAATTGGTTGTATGTAAATATAATGTAAAAGAATATATTTTGGTTGTTCTCTACACTTATAGTAGTGTGTAGAAAAATAAGAAAAAGGTTTGTAAAAGTATATAAAAGGTTGAATAAAATTGCAAAAATTATAGCGAGAAAGGTTGTTATATGAGCACTTTGTACAAGGCCTTGTTTTGGGAAGTTTTAATATGATTTCAGTAGACATCCTTAGGGGTTTCTTTGTTGTTTTATTAAGTATTATATGTGTATTACTTACTATAAAAAATAGAGTTTGAATAATTTTATAACTAGTTGAACAAAGTGGCAAAAGTTAGGAGCGAAAAGGTCGCTATATGAGCACTTAAAATATAGCTTACTTTTGGGAATATTTAATATGGTTTTGTACATATCCTTAAGGGTTTTTTTGCATGGTTTTTAAGTAGTCTATGTATACTACTTAATTTAAAATTCTCATATCTTTAATCATTTATTTGGATAGAGAAAACTGGCCTCAAACTTTCTTGCTTTTTGATCCTCTCTCTATCCAGTATCTTTTACAGCACTTATAAATTCTGTCTTTGACCTACAGCAGCATTTCTAGCCTGCTACAGCACTGTTTTGGTGTTGTGTCTTTTAAACAAGTTTTGCGATTTTAAATGAGTTTAAAATGATATTTAAATAAAGTATTTTTATGAAATATTTTTAGAGGTGTTCAATAACATGTACTAGTATTCTAAAAGTGGTTTCAAGTTTAAATATATTTTTAATAATTATTTATGAAATTTTATAGTAAAGGGTTTATTTTGTGACATTTATTTAAAATGGCTTTTTTATAATTCCTTTAATAGTTATTTTTACATAATATTTTATATAGATATTTAAAATATATTTACAAGCATTTTAAAAGTATATATAAGTTTAGAAAAGAAAGTTAAGTATTTTAAAACTATTATATATATAAGATTGGAAAAGTGAGTTAAGTATTTCATAAAATGATATTTGGGTTTCGGTTATAACACTTAGTTATAATGAATGGTTTTGAGAAGTTATTTAAAAGTATATTAGCTTGTTAAATAAGTGTAGATATACTTGTTCTTTAAAAACAATGTTTTATAGATGATGTTAAGTATAAAGTGTTTTGTGTTTGTAGTGACAACATTTAAGTAGCATTCGTATTTAACCCCTTTGAATATACTTTTGAGAAATTATATCTTTGAAAAGAGTATTTTAAAGATAATGATTAATATGGAATGTTTTGGAAAAAGTTTAGAAAAAGTAAAGGTTTAACTTATAAAAGAAGGGGTTTATAATAACAATTTTAAGTAACATTTGTCTTTAACCCTATTGATTATATTTTAAAGTGGAAATCTTGTTAAGTGATCAATAAATATTCTTATACCTTTGAGATAAGTATATGAATGTACTTTGAAGTATTGAAAGGAGTATAAATGAATAGTGAAATTGTAGCATACATGTATATATATTTTGTAAAGGTATATTAAATATATGTATGTATGTATGTATGTATAAGTATATGAATATGTATATGTATACATACATACAAGCAGAAATGGGAAGTGAATAAAAGCATCGTGGATTTATACGGTTTCAGATTCCCATGGAGGACTCATTCGTATGAAATGTCTCTTGCATTTAGAACATATGTTTGAGATCTCTAAGGGTGGATTCCTATATACCGTTCGCTTACTTCTGAAGAAAGTATTCTTTGATAAAAGAATTTTTAAATAATAAAAAATTAATTAAATTAAAAGGGGATTAGAAGTCTCTTATGTGACTTAATCATGCTTTGTGTGTTTACTTGTCTATGGGAAGCATTTAACCATATACTTGCACTAAAAGCTGACAAAGTAGGCTTGTTCTATCTGTGAGAGTTAAGAATGATGTTCGAGTAAGGCTTGGAAGCAAACAGTGCTCTAACCTACCAGCTTTATTGTAACGACCCACCGCTATACCCATATTATTAAATAACGTTATAAATAATGTTGTCTACTAATACGGAGAATACAGCTTGTTAAGGGTGACCGAATTTGAATATATCTTTAAAGTAACACTGACACATCATACTTACTATTTACTTAATCTCCAGAATAAAATTTGACGTGTATGGTCTCAGTTTAAAGTAATAAACACACTGATTTCTCAAAATCAGAATAGTATATCATATAAAATAGTAGTCATAGATCATAATAGAATAATATGCATCATATACAATCACATATTGTGAGTCTACAAAATATACCACTAGACCCACATAATATACTTCCAGTACAAATCTCTATCTCAAATATAAATCCACATATACATACATAAAACCCTGAATGAGATAAACTAGAAAGTCAATTATCTCTCTCTGCTAGCACAATCATCCAAAAGTCTACTTGTCTTTTAACATGAAAAGTCTCGGCCTGACCCGGGTATTATAAAATTAATGGGTCAGACTATCTCTAAATTTCCAAAAGGTGAGAACATTATATAACACAAAGATATTTGACATTATAAAACAATTATAGATGCCATAGATATAACAAGTCATGAGAATATTCTAACTCTAAATACATCTCAAGACACAAGAATACTATAATCACAAAACATTGAATAAATCACCAAACCTCAGAATCCATCTCAAGACACAGAAATCATGTAATACAGAATAGTCACAAATTCAGAATTCCAAAATAAGTAATAATATCTCAAATCCAAGAAAAACCTAATCCATATCGATCGAACTGATCGTACTCATACTAATCTACCTGATTGTACTCAGACCGTAGATAACAAAATCTCAAAATCCAAGAAAACCAATTCCATAATGATTGACCTGATCGTACTCATACCCATCGTCCTGATGGTGGAAAACAAATTCTCGACTGATCACAATGATCGTGGAAAGTAAAATCTCGACCGACCTCAAGGATCATGGAAAAATCCATAAGTGTACTTCTTAAGGATCTATCAGCCTACAAAAATGCCGAACATCAAAAGAGAGTAAACTCTAAAGTTCCAAATACTATCACCTTTTGTAATCATGAGAACTTAACCAAAACGTCCCATACTGTCTGGTGAAATTCAAGTATTTACTAGAAGCCAGTAAATCTCACTCATTATAGATACCACTGGAAAACCCAAACTATATTCTCTTAAGGATCTATCGGCCCCATGCCGAACACCAAAAGGGAATACAACCCTAAAGTGTTAAATACTTTACTAAAAGCAATCATAGGAATTTAACCAAAGCATCCCATACTACTCGGTGAAATTCAAGTATTTGCTAATGGGTTAGTAAATTCCACTCAAGCATTCTATTCAATAAGGTTTACCATATTTGATGAAGCATTACTTGAGAGCATTTAAACCATTAGTAGATTATTAGTACTCCCCTTATTATAGAATTAAGGCTCTCAAAATATTTTATCTCAAATTTTTTTCCAAATCCTTAAATAAAATAAACTACCAAATCCAAGATTTATTAAATAGTACTAAATCACATTTTTAGAGAATTTGAAAATATTTTTGAAAACGATATATGTATATATATATATATATATATAAATTCCAACAGGTTTTCTTTAAAACTTATAAACTATCACTTTTCTTTATAAAACCTTTCACCCCAAAATATACTTGTTTTTAAACCAAATTCAGAGTTATCACTAATCACGTTATAGCTTTAAATTATTTTCTTTTCTTTGAAAGCACTTATATATATGTGTGTGTGTATGCGTGTGTGTATTTGAAACTCAATTTGATTTTACGAGGCTTAGGAAATCGATTACATTAAGCTCAAAGTAATTCATTTCCTTTGAAAGCATACACACACATACATATACATACATACATACATACATATAAACTCAACTTGAATTCATAAAAATTATGAAAATAATTTTTTTATTAACTCAAGGCAAATTCCAGAATCTCAGGTAGAAAGCATATTAAAAAGATCAAAACCATCACTAGAAAGTCATAACAAAAATCACAAATCATCATAAGTCAAGACGATGGATTTAGAGCGAATTAGCTCCAAATTATCACCCAAGAGTAGATTGGTTACTACTACCAGTCATATGGTACTAGTCGACTGGTGGGGCTTATAGTCAACTATTGGGAGTTGTCTGGAGTAGTTTGCTCCAAGATGAACTTCCATAATCGATGGATGAATTCTGGCAACCTATACCATTCCTATGTTTCTAAATTTCACTCGCATCAACCGAAGTTTCATGCACAAAAGCCTGGGATTCCATAAATAAAATAGGTGGCATCTCCTTTGCATTTCAATCAATGCAAACAATTCAAACACTTCAACAAATCACCAATTCAACCATATCTAAACCAAACAACAATCAATTCAATAATTATAATACATGCAGTCCTATTTAAAGATAGTTGGTGTGGATCACTCACCTTTATACCCTCCTATAGCCTTCTAGACCTTCATCTAAGCCTTTCTAACCCTTTATATTCACCAAAACTTTGAATAACACAAAAACAAAAACCAACCAACAAGCAATTTGATCGAAAAGGAGATCAAAATCAAAAATTTGAGACCCTAGAAGATGTAGAATGGTTGAGAATAATTACCTATAATTATTCCAGATTTTATAGGAATTTTTCCAATTAATCTTGAGGATTTTGCTCTAGGTTTTAGAGTTCTCTTTAGCTTTGAGAAATCTAATCTTATTTCACTAACTTTGCAAATGAACGTACAGTTCATTCTCAATTACAAACGAGATAAAATTCTCCCATATTTGCACTAATAGGGTGAAATGTATTAAAACTAAACCTAAGTTTTAATTAAAAGGAATTAACACTTTTCATTACTCTTCCACACTTGCTTTCCTTCCTTTACACTCAAATTTAAAATTTAATTCAACCTCTAAAATTTCACACAAAATACAACAATATTTTTAAATCTCTTAACCTACATTAATAAGAAAGAAATATATTTTAAACAATTTATGTTTTATAAAAGACTAAAAATTTCAAAACTAATGATTTGCATTCTCCAAATTAAATCATTTTTTTATTTACTCAAAAATTCGGGTTGTTGCAGACTTCCCCTTTGAAGAATTACATCCCCGAAATTTCAATTCAGAGAAAAGTCCATAATAAAACATATATATATTCAAAATTTCATCTTTTGATTCTTTCCTCATTTATTAAATTTTACCAAACATCACAAGAAATTTTTTGTTTTAATTTAACAATTCAATTTATAAAAATCAATATATCATCCTTCTTTATTTTCTAATTTGAAAATAAGTTTACACAATTATTTTAACTTCAAATTTCAAATTTCAAGTATCACTCCAAATTATTCTTTTCTAAATTTTCAATTTTTCCAAAGAATATTATAACTTCTTATCGTAATTATTTATACCGCAACTTATTTATATATAATCTATCCTTTAGATTCCAAATCATCAAACTATAAGATTCCAATTTCTTTTCCAATTAATTTCTTATATTGAAGTTCTAAATTTGTTTACACAACAACTTACATCATTTTATTTCAACTTCTTACAAATTAGGACTCATATATAGCATTTACTATCTTTCAAATCAAAGAACTTGAAAATTAAATTCATAAATGGAAGTAGAATTTCAACTATTCTCTTTACAAAATTTTATTTCAAATCCAATTAACTTCCATTTAATTTGAATATAAACCAATTTCGAAATTTAAAAAAATTCCTTAACTTATCTCATTATATAAAATAATATAAAGCCATGAAATTTAGTGATTAATTTCATCACTTGGCGGCAAGGTTGATTACATTTAAAATATCAACATTGCCGCGCCATGCTCTCCACTTTTCATAATTTATTTGATGGCTAAAATATCATTTTAAATCATTTTAAACTCAAAATATTTTCCAAATTTCCAATTTAATTATTTCTTATGTCAAAATTCCTCGTTTGAAGTTTAGGAACTCCTATCGATAACATGGTGTCCCATATATCGATCAGAATCCTTAAACAATTTCCGGACAAGTCAACATAGTAATTAATCATAAGTTTTCCTTAGTTATATTTATTTTATCATTAATAGCATCCATGCATCAAATATAAATAAATACAACCAAGCAATCAATTCCTAGCAACCAATCAAACAAAACTAAATAGTTGCCTTCAGCGGAAAAATTCTATCTCTAAAATTCCACTGCACAACTCTGATCATTCTTGGATTATCAAGATTTTAAACTCATTTACTCAAATTTTCCAAATTCTCTATTAGAAGAAAATTGTTCACTTTAAATCAATTCATTCCAACTTATCTCTTTCAAATTTTTAGATTAATCTCTTAATAATCTAAAAATAATTTCCAAACTCTGAAGGATTTTAACCCATCACTTTTCAAAGTTTTAATATCAAAAGTTCTAATTTGTCAAATTAAAATTTCAAATCAAAATACATCCCAAGTGATTATGCCAATAATCATTTTATATTCCTATCCTTACATAGATAATTAATATAACTACCTACCATACACCCCAGGTGACAGGACTCTAAGTCTCACTAGGTCTAAATATGTGATATTACATGCTATAATGTTCTGACTCTGCTCTGATACCAACTATAACAACCCCACCTGTAACAACCTAAAATTTTGGCCATATGATTTTAAATGTTTAATTAATTTTAAATACTTAAGTGATTGGATTTTGGAATTTAATAACTTATAATTCAAATATAGGGAATGTTCAAATATTTGAATTGTGAATTGAATGTTAATCAAATGGATTTAATAATTTTATATAATTCCTTTTAATTAGTTAATAATATTGATGAATTCAATTTGTAAATTTATTTACAAAATAGATCAGATAAATATCGATAATTAGATCGAAAATATAAAGCGATATTTAAATTTGTGAAATTAACATTCCAGGGCACTGTTATGGATTTTGACAAAACCAATACCATTAGATCCAGAATAATAAATGATTGTACGCTTGAGTTTCATAACGATTGGACATACCGTTTGGTCGTGCAAGCTCGAAACGCCTAGAGATTTTAAATATAACTAGATTTAAAAAGCTAACTTCCGTAACTTTGGAATTAGGTCTCGAAAATAGTTCCATTAAGTTTAAAATAGAGGTATTTGGTATAGAATGCCAGTTGGCATGCATCGATTGGAGTTCAAGGTTTTGGGGGTGTTTAATGCCGGATATTATCAAATAAAATAATAATAATAATAATCCATGCCCATACTCTTACCCGTTCTCTACCATATTCACACCCTACCTCCCCATAACTACTCCATACTCATCTTATACCATCTCCTCTTATAAAACCATGCCTGAGAACTAAAAATGGAAGCTTTTACAAAGTTTAAAAATTAAAATAAATTTCTATACTCAATGAAAAATCATGCCACTTGTTTCGTTAAGTTCATTTACTTGAGATCTTCATGCCATGGTGCTTTGAGTGTATGCGGCACCATATTGGGAAACTCGACAATTTTATAGTAGTTAGAGTTTAGTGAGGGTTTTGTTTTGCTGAGATTTGGTGAGGCTTGTGGCTAATTCGAGTTCGTATTGGAGTTCGGGAGGTTGGAGCGCATTGTTGGCCACGTTTTGGAGGGGCGCGATGGTCTGGGGGGATTTGTGATCGTACAACTACATGTCGCGATTTGGTGGGATGACGCGCGTAGGGAAATTCAAGGTGTCGGGTAGGTCAAAATCAAGGAGGAGGAGCCAATGGCACTGTCCGTTCGTCAATCGGCTAAGTGGAGCTCCATATCATTGGAATGGCATGCATGACCATGTCCTTTTTCGTGTACAGGAAGGAATAAGGGATGAACAAGATGAGTGAGTGATTAGTTTGGTTAATGATGTAATTAACTATTTAATTATATTATTTAAATCTGAAAACTTAATAACTTTTACGTACGGAGTCGGATTCGAATGCCGTTTTTTGCATTGGACTCGTAGCAACGATGGCTACACAATGGAGTTGGTTTGGTTAAATTTGGAGCTAGTGGAATATTTGGCTAAAATCGAAGGTCCATTCGATTTTAGTCTAAACTGGAACGCTTAGGTGAAAACTGGAATCAATGTGAGTTTGACTCACATTAAATTTTATTATATCATATCTGTGACGCTATGAACTATTATTTATTGCTTGGATGTTAGTTAGTCAAATTGATTGTTTGGTTGAATTTCTATTTGAAAAATGGATGACATATTAACTTAATTTCTATGGACCCATATGATCATATATAATGTCCTTAACCGTTATTTTGCAAGGAGAATTTGTAGAGAGACCTGAGGGGTTTCTTGTCAATAATTATTTATTTACATCCTTATGCCATTTTATCGATATTTAATTAAAATATATCTTGATATTCCATTTAAATTGTTTAATTGTCGTTATAGGGATTTTCGCTATACCGTCATTTGTTGATTTTCATCCTCAAAACCTCGTCGTGTGTGTTTTCACCTTGGGCTTGTATTTTCACTAAACAAAATTTTAAAATTCATTAATCATATTAATTAATGATATTTTAAATTAATTAATCATTTTAATTAATGGATATTTAAATTAATTAACCATTTTAATTAATGATTTAATTAACCAATTCAATTAATGCAGTTTAAAAGTAATTAATCGTTTTAAATAATGATATTTGAAATTTAATCATTTTTATTAATGATGTTTGAAATTAATCAAGCTTTTTTATTAATGAGATTTGAATTCAAAATAGATCATTTTAATTAATGTATTGAACTTTAATTTACCATTTTAATTAATAATTATTTTAAATTTAATTAACTGTTTTATCTAATGATGTTTAAAGTTAACTAATCATGTAAACTAATGACTTTGAAATTAACTAATTACTTTAATTATTGATGTTTTGAAATTTATTAATCTATTTAATTAATGAGATTTGAATTTAATTAAGTCATTTTAATTAATGATTTTAAACTTTAATTAATCATTTTAATTAACGACTGTTTTAAATTTTATTAATTGTTTTAACTAGTGATATTTGAAATTTAGTTAACCATTTTAATTAATGATGTTTTATTGTTAATTAATCATTTAAAAAAGTGATGTTTTAATTTATCATTTTAACTAATGATGTTTGAATTTAATTAGTCCAATTAATTTATGATTATTTGAACTTAATTAATTATTTTTAATTAATGGTATTTAAAAAAATTATTAATCATTTTAATTAATGATGTTTGAGATTAATTATTCATTTTTAATTAATGATTATTTGAATTTAAAAAATATTTAATTAATTATACTTAAAGTAAATTAACTAATTTGATGAAAGTGTTTTAAAGTTGATAAACTAATTTAATAAAGATTTTAAAATTAATTTACCGATGATGTAAAAAAGTTTTGAACTAGTTAACTATTTTATCAAAGATGATGGTATTTAAAAGAGATTATCAATGGGATTAATTATCTTTTGGGATAATTAATATTGTTTTAAATTTATAAAGGTATTAAAAAAATTTATTTTCATTTTGGATAATAAATATTGTTTCAAATTTATAAATAATGGTTTATAAATGAGAAAATCCTTTAAAAGAAATTATTTATAAATAAAGCTAAGTATAAATTGTTTTGGGTTTATACTAAATAATGTTTTAACGACATTTTTTTGACTCTTGTTTTAATACACTTAGTATTATAAGTTTGTCTTCTAAAAGAACCATTTAAAAAGGTATTTCAAAAAGTGTTTCACCAATACCGTAGTATGGAAATCAAGCACAAGTTCAATTTAAAAAGGTAAAATTCGGTTCAGTTATGGAAAAATTATTCTGTAAACGATATCGCTTATATAGAAAGGACTTAGTCATACTTTTAACGCTAAACGTTGAGACTTGGACTCGTTACTACCTTAAAGGTTAAAAATGTCGTCAAGGCGATGCCTAGAGGTAACATTACCTCAACTTGCCTGGCTTCATTTTCAACTGAGAGATAGCACTTGTTTGGAATCAATGAGTAGTGTTAAATATATAATATTTAATTTCCATATACGATCATTTTAATTATCCTCGATAGTTGATTTATTAATTATCAGATTCAGCTTTCTTCATGGTGTATCGTCACCTTAAAAACGATTTGATGCACTTTGAGCTTTGTTATCCTTTGTCGGAAATGACTAAACCAAAGCACGTGTTTTTGGGGGCAAAGTTATGTGGGGTTTCTCCCATTAGGGTATTTTCACATCTCATCTAAATTTTGGTGTGTCGTCACCTTAAAACGGTTATGATTTAGATGTGAAATATTCGGATTCTCGAGAAGGTTTGGTGGGGTCCGGCTTGGAGTTCCCGGGGTTTTCAAGTATATTTCTAGAGGTATATTTCTTTTAAGGGGAATGCACCCTCCTAGTCATTTGTTGGAAATTTTCCTTTCCTTGATTGATTCGAATCTTTGAATCTGTTTTTCTTTAATTGCAATGGGAAGAATCAACCACTCTTCATGGTGTTGAATTACTAGTTTTGTCCATTCTACCAAGTTTGGACAGTTATCCTGTTTTGCCCATTCTGTCTAGTTTGGATTTCGTTCGGATTATTTCAATTCTTTCAAGTCTGGTTTTAGTATTATTTATGCCCATTCTTATTTGGATTTTTTTCCTGTTGTTTATCTCTACTCTTCTATGGATGTTATTCTTATAAGCTAAAGAACCCGTTCCGCTTTAGTGGCGTTGTCTCATAGAACTTTTATATGTTTCCCATTATTTGAGTTTTTTCATGCTGGTATTTCCATACTGATCGGGGTGTTATTTTGTTATAATGCTCGGGTCGGACCGAGTATTTTCCAGGTCAGCTTGGTATTATGGAGATCTTAGAGAGGAGCTGGAGGTTCATCGATCGTTGTGTTTTATTTTCCGCTGTATTATATAGTATTCGTATCAGCAATTGTAAGGTTAGGATTTTATAACTGTCCAGCCGATAAGGTTTGTTTTTAACTCTGATATACTCTGTATTTTTGGAGTGACAGATTTTACTGTCCTTATTATATTATATATTGTCGATTTCGCTGTGAGATTCTGATTTTCTCTATTCTCTATTCTTTTCTTTTTTTATTTACCCTAACAATCTGCCCTTTTGTCGATTGGATGCTCGACATTTGAACGTAGAGGTAGTGTTTGGTGTCGACTTTCAATGCTAAAAAAGGCGAGTCATTACAGCTCGGTATCAGAGTTGAAGGTTAAGCGAGAATCTTGGCTTTGATAAGGTATAACTCATTAGAGATAGTGTAAGCGAAACCCTAGAATGAGTTTGAGAGTATTATATATATATACGAGAGCGTATTTGTTATTGTTTTAAAAACGTGTTGTCTAAATTGGTCTATTGAGTTATTTATGAATTCAGGTTGAGACGTGGGACACCACGGTGTCGATAGGGTTTTCTAAACAGTTGAACTAGGCCAACGGACATGATATTGACTTTTGAAAAATTGGCAGATTAAATATTTTGCCTAGGATTATATTTTATATATATAAAGGAATAATTTTCAAAACTTTATATAGGTATAGAGGATGTTTGTTTGAATATGATAATATTTATTTATTACCACTATTGTTTAATCAGTCATGCTCGATTAAATTAGAAGCATTGATTGTCATTTGTTGATTGTTGATTAGTGATTATTTGTGTTTAACTTATTGATAAGCATTTGTTGTTTGAATTTGTAAGTGGACCCCTTTGTGATATAATTTTGACAATTTAACTATAAGGTGTTCGAAGAATATGTTAATTTAAAAATTCACCTTTTAATAATGATGGGTTAAGGATTAAACTTTAATAAAAAGTTGTTTAATATAATCTAAATGGTAGGATAAAACCTTTAGAGAATAGATATTTGAGAAAATTCTAATATAATAAAGAAGATCTATTATAATATGAAATGATTTTATATGAAGGAAACTTTATATAAATTTAGTTTATAAAATGTGTTTAAAAATGATTTTTGAATCTAAATCTTGGAACTTTTGAAAATAATTTCAAAAGAATTTTTAAGAAATGAAACAGTAGTATTTTTAGAAGTATTTAAAAGTAAAAATACTTTGGGTTGTAAAATTTTAAATAGAATGCATTTTCTTTGGAATAACTCGAAGGAAAACATCTCGACTAGTTTTTGGTAATCTGAATAATCTTTCGAGTGACGATCGCATATTTTCTTAGATGAACGTCGTGGAGTACTTAGTAAATTATTCTCTTTGCCATTGTGCCATCAAAATGAGTTTAAATCTGAATGAACCCAAAGTGAGTTTTAATAAACAAATTGTTTGAAGCTATTATGTATAAAAATATATGTAGTATGCTTTCAAAGGTGAGTTTTTGATGTCAAAACCGGTTATTTATTTTTTTAAGTTCCCTTAAAGAAAATTGTTTCAAAATAAAAAGTATTTCCAATAAGAGATTGATTTGATAAATGAAATTTTACCCTTAGATAAAATGGGATAATTTAATACAGGGATAAAATGGGTTAAATTGGATAAGAAAGTTTTGATAAATATTGTTTTATTAAAACCATAACTTTTGTTTAAAACATCTAAGTAGCGTAAACTATTTACAGTTTTGAGTCAACCCATAAAACATCATTCATTTTAACACTCTAAGTTAAAGAGATCAATAGGTTGACTCTGTTTTAAGGAACCATAATTTGATTTGGTCTCCATCTAGATCTTTTAAAAAAAAGGTAAAATGAAATCTTTGTTTGTATGTGCTCTTCGGATACAGAGGAGTGTTATACAAATAAATAAAATAAAGTAAATTTTTGTTTTGATGTTTTATAAGGAAATATCTTTATAAAATATATTTTTTATACCTAGAAATTTTTTTTATGAAATAATTCATAAATAATTTTAGTATTGAATAAAATACTAAGTGGAAATATAAGTGATTTAGAAAAAAATAATGTAGTTAAGTAACTAATAAATTTAGAGTATAATTTTCCAAATTATCCGAGTGAGTTTTGATAATCTTCTAAGCAATAACCAAAGGCTAATGTGCAAAATGGTATGCTTAGATAATTATCTATATTGTCTTTGACAATCAAGAAAGTGTTGAACCTAAGCAAAGATTTGTTTGTAAATCATTTGGCATTATAAATAATGTTAAGTGTTAGATTTTCCCTTATGGAATTTGATTGATTGTGTGACTTTATATACCATTGTTTATAAAGTTTAAATTTATAGACAAAGGATTTTGGATTGTTGTTATTTGGACCTAAATCCTAATGATTTTGAAAAAGAGATTTTGGGGAAAGAAATAATATTTATCCGCTCTAGTTGATGTTTTTGGGGGAACCAGAATACCACTGGATGCTCCATGTTATTTTGATTCTGGAGTTTCACCATACTTTATTAGGAGGAATCCCTTCCTTGTCATTTTGATTTTTGATCTTTGATTTAATTCCCGTCTGAGAGATTTGAAAATAAATTTTTGAATATAAAATCCCGGGCATTTAGATCTAAAATTATCGTTTGAAGGTATTGGATGCATATTATTTATTACAAAATATTCTCTGTATTTTATCGCCTAAGATTGTGATATGGTTATTAGTTGCATCTAGCTTTATTTTATACTAGAGTTGCATGTAGATTTATATCAAGCTAGTTCTTGCATGTAGGGTTACATCATATTGCTTTTGTTAGCCTGATTTTCTATTAGATTTCGTAAGTACAAGTATGCAAGAGATTGCTATTTTGATTCTTGTGCACCTGCATTTGCGTAGAGATAATAAATTACTTGCCAAAATATAAATCAAATGCAAAAAGGTATGTAATAGATTTAGAAATTTAAATCGGTTGATGATTTTATGCCCCAAATATAGGAGGCCACTTGGATTTTATTTTCTTTAGTTGGTTTAGAGCTCGTAGAGGCAATTTGTAGTTGTTCCGAGCGAGCCGCGCAAAGGAGACGCTGCCGAAATTTTCCGTAAAATTTTGAGATTTAACCAATAAGTTTAATAACTCATTTTAACTAATAGTTTTAAAACTTAAGGGTCTGGAAACATTTTCTTCCTTGGGAATTTCGAGGATGAAATTCTTTTAAGGGGGGAGAATGCAACAACCCAAAGTTTTGGTCATCTGAATTTAAATGTTTAATTAATTTTAAATATTTAAATGACTAGATTTTGGAATTTAATAACTTATAATTCAAATATAGGGAATGTTTAAATATTTGAATTCTGAATTGAATGTTAATTAAATGGATTTAATAATTTTATTTTATTCCTTTTAATTAGTTAATAATATTGATGAATTCAATTTGTAAATTTATTTGTAAAATAAATCGGATAAATATCGATAATTGGATCGAAAATATAAAACAATATTTAAATTTGTGAAATTAACATCCTGGGGCATTGTTTCGGATTTTGACGAAACTAGTGCCATTAGATCCGGAATATTAAATGGTTGTATGCCGTCGAGTTTCATAATGATTGAACATACTGTTTGGTCGTACAAGCTCGGAACACCTAGCGATTTATTTTAAATATAACTAGATTTTAAAAGCTAACTTTTGTATACTTTGGAATTAGATCTTGAAAGCAGTTCCATTGAGTTCGGAATAGGGATATTTGGTCTAGAATGCCAGTCGGCACGCTTCGATTAGACTTTGAGATTTTGGGGGTGTTTAATGCCGGATATTATCGAATAATAATAATAATAATAATAATAATAATAATCCATGCCCATACTCTTAACCGTTCTCTACCGTATTCACACCTTACATCCCCCATACCTACCCCATACTCATCCTATACCATCTCCTCTTATAAAACCATGCCTGAGAACTAAAAATGGAAGCTTTTACAAAGTTTAAAAATTAAAATCAAATTCTATACTCAATGAAAAATCATGCCACTTGTTTCGTTAAGTTCATTTCTTGAGATCTTCACGCCGTGGTGTTTTGAGAGTATGCGGCACCATATTGGAAAACTCGACAATTTTACAGTAGTTAGAGTTTAGTTAAGGTTTGGTTTTGCTGAGATTTGGTGAGGCTTGTGGCTAATTTGAGTTTGTATTGGAGTTCGGGAGGTTGGAGCGCATCGTTGGCCGCATTTTGGCAAGGTGCGGTGGTCTAGGGTGATCCACGATTGTACGACAAAGGGGAGGCTGCTGCATGTCACGATTTGGTGGGATGGCATGGAGAGGAATTCGAGGTGTCGGGTAGGTCGAGATCGAGGAGGGGGAGTCAACGGCGTTGTCCGTTCATCAATCGGCTAAGTAGAGCTCGGTGTCATTGGAATGGCATGCACGACCATGTCCTTTTTCATTTATAGGAAGGGATGAGGGAGGAAGAAGATGAGTGAGTGATTAGTTTGGTTAATGATGTAATTAACTATTTAATTATATTATTTAAATCTGAAAACTTATAATTTGAATAACTTTTGCGTACGAGGTCGGATTCGAATGCCATTTTTTGCGTTGGACTCATAGCAACGATGGTTACACAATGGAGTTAGTTTGATCGGATTTGGATCTAGTGGAATTTTTGGCTAAAATCGAACGTTCATTCGATTTTAGTCCAAACCGGAACGCTTCGGCGAAAACTGGAATCAATGTGAGTTTAACTCACTTTCAATTTTACTATGTCATATCTATGATGTTATAAACTATTATTGATTGCTTGGATGTTAGTTAAGTTGTTTGATTGATTGTTTGGTTGAATTTCCGTTTGAAAAATTGATGACACATTAACTTGATTGCTATGGACCCATATGATCATATATAATGTCCTTAACTATTGTTTTGCAGGGAGAATTTATATAGAGACCTTGAGGGGTTTCTCATCAATAATTATCTATTTACATCCTTATGCTATTATATTGATATTTAATTAAAATAGATCATGATATTCCATTTAAATTGTTTAAGTGTCGTTATAGCGATTTTCGCTATACCGTCATTTATTGATTTTCATCCCCAAAACCCCGTCGTGTATGTTTCGAACTTGAGCTTGTGTTTCACTAAACAGAATTTTAAAATTCATTAATCATATTAATTAATGATATTTTAAATTAATTAATCATTTTAATTAATGGTTATTTATATTAATAAACCATTTTAATTAATGATTTTGAAATTAATTAACTAGTTCAATTAATGATGTTTAAAAGTGATTAATCATTTTATTTGAAATTTAATTAATCATTTTTATTAATGATGTTTGAAATTAATTAAGCTTTTTTATTAATGAGATTTGAATTCAATATAGATCATTTTAATTAATGATTGTTTTAAATTTAATTAACTATTTTATCTAATGATGTTTAAAGTTAACTAATCATGTGAACCAATGATTTTGAAATTAACTAATTACTTTAATTAATGATTTTTTTGAAATTTATTAATCTATTTGATTAATGAGATTTGAATTTAATTAAGTCATTTTAGTTAATTATTTTTTATTTTAATTAATCATATTAATTAACAATTGTTTAAATTTTATTAATTGTTTTAACTAGTGATATTTGTAATTTAGTTAACCATTTTAATTAATGTTGTTTTATAGTTAATCAATCATTTAAACAAGTGATGTTTTGATTTATCATTTTAACTAATGATGTTTGAATTTAATTCATCCAATTAATTTATGATTATTGAACTTAATAAATTATTTTTAATTAATGGTATTTAAAAAAAATTATTAATCATTTTAATTAATGATGTTTGAGATTAATTATTCATTTTTAATAAATGATTATTTGAATTTAATAAATCTTTAATTAATTATATTTAAAGTAAATTAACTAATTTGATGAAAGTGTTTTAAAGTTAATAAGCTGATTTAATAAAGATTTTAAAGTTAATTTACTGATGATGTAAAAGTGTTTTGAATTAATTAACTATTTTATTAAAAATGACAGGTTTGTTTATTTAAAAGAGATTATAAATGTGATTAATTATCTTTTGGGTTGATCAATATTATTTTAAATTTATAAAGGTATTTAAAAAAAATTATTTTCTTTTCGGATAATTAATATTATTTTAAATTTATAAATAATGGTTTATAAATAAGAAAATCCTTTAAAATAAATAAATAAAACTAAGTATAAATTGTTTTGGATTTGTAGTAAACAATGTTTTAACAACATTTGTTTTTGACCCTGATTTTAGTACACTTAGTATTATAAGTTTGTCTTTTATAAGAACCCTTTAAAAAGGTATTCAAAAAGTATTTCACCAATACAGTTGTATGGAAATCAAGCACAAGTTCAATTTAAAAAAGTAAAATTTGATTCGGTTATGGAAGAATTATTCCATAAACGATATCGCTTACATGGATAGGATTTAGTCATAGTTTTAACACTGAGACTTGGACTCGTTACTACCTTGAAGGTTAAAAATATCGTCAAGGCGATGCCTAGAGGTAACATTACCTCAACTTGCCTGGCTTTATTTGCAACCGAGAGATAACACTTGTTTGGAATCGACGAGTAGTGTTAAATATATAACATTTAATTTCCATATACGATAATTTTAATTATCCCTGTTAGTTGATTTATTAATTATCGGATTCTGCTTTCTTCATGGTGTATCATCACCTTAAAAACGATTTGCTGCTCTTTGAGCTTAGTTATCCTTTGTCGGAAATGACTAAACCAAGCGTGTGTTTATGGGGCCAAGTTATGTGGGGTTGCTCCCATTATGGTATTTTCACATCTCATCTAAATTTTGGTGTACCGTCACCTTAAAACGGTTATGATTTAGATGTGAAATATTCGGATTCTCGATAAGGTTTAGCGGGGTCCGGCTTGGAGTTCTCGGGGTTTTCAAGTATATTTCTAGAGGTATACTTCTTTTAAGGGGGATGCGCCCTCCTAGTCATTTGTTGAAAATTTTCCTTTCCTTATTTGATTCGAATCTTTGAATCTGTTTTTCCTTAATTGCAACGAGAAGAACCACTCTTGGCAATGTTGAATTATTGATTTTGTCCATTCTATCAAATTTGGATTGTTATCCTGTTTTATCCATTCTGTCTAGTTTGGATTTTGTTCAGATTACTTCCATTCTTTCAAGTCTGGTTTTTAGTACTATTTATGCCCATTTTTATTTGGATTTTTTTCCAGTTGTTTATCTCTACTCTTCACTGTATGGATGTTATTCTTGTGAGGTAACAAAAACCCGTTCCGCGCTAGCGGCGTGGTCTCACGGAACTTTTATATGTTCCCCATTATTTGAATTTTCTCACGGTAGTATTTCCATACCGATCCGGATGTTATTTTGTTATAATGCTCGGGTAAGACCGAGTTTTTTCCTAGGTCGGCTTGGTTTTAATCTTGGAGAGGAGCTAGAGGTTCACTGATCGTTGTGTTTTAATTTCCACTGTATTATATAGTATCCATATCCGCAACTGTAAGGTTAGGATTTTATCACTGTCCAGCTGGTAAGGTTTGTTTTTAACTCCGATATACTCTGTATTTTTGGAGTGACAATTTTCATTGTCCTTATTATATTATATGTTGTCGATTCCGCTGTGAAATTCTGATTTTCTCTGTTCTCTGTTCTTTTTTTATTTACCTTAACAATATACCCTTTTGTCGATTGGATGCTCGACATTTGACCGTAGAGGTAGTGTTCAGTGTCGACTTTCGATTGTCAAAAAGGCGGGTCTTTACACCACCGCTATACCCATATTATTAAATAACATTATAAATAATGTCATTTGATAATACGCAGAATATTGCTTGTTTCGGGCGACCGAATGTGAATATATCTTTCAAGTAACACTGACATGTCATACTTATTGTTTTACTTAATCTCTAGAATAAAATTTGACATGTACAATCTCAGTTTTAAGTAATAAACACACCGATTTCTCAAATCAGAATAGTATATCATATAAAACAGTAGTCACAGATCAGAGCAGAATAATATACATCATATACAATTACAGATTGTGAGCCTACAAAATATAATACTAGACCCACATAATATACTTCCCGTACAAATCTCTATCTCACATATATGTCCACATATACATACACAAAACCTTGAATGAGATAAACTAGAAAGTCAAAATGGTTTATCTCTCTGTTAGCACAACCATCCAAAATTCAAGTATTCACTAATGGGTTAATAAATTCTACTCAAACATTCTATTTAATGAGTTGTACCATATTTGTTGAAGCATTAATTGAGAGGATTTAAACCAGTCTGTAAAACTAAGTCGATTATTAGTACTCCTCATATTATAGAATTAAGGCTCTCAAATTATTTTATCTCAAAATTTATTCCAAATCCTTAAGTAAAATAAACTACCAATCCAAGATTTATCTCAAGATTTATTAAATAATAAGAAATCACATTTCTAGAGAATTTGAAAATAATTTTGAAAATAATATATATATATATATATATATATATTCCAGCAAGTTTATTTAAAACTTTTTGACTATCACTTTCCTTTATAAAAACTTCCATCCCAAAATATACTTGTTTTTAAACCAAATTTAGAGTTATCACTAATCACATTATAGCTTTAAATTATTTCCTTTTCTTTGAATGCACTTATATGTGTGTGTGTATTTGTAACTTAGTTTGATTTCGTGAAGCTTATGAAAATCGATTACATTAAACTCAAATCAATTCATTTCCTTTGAAAGCATACATACATATATACATACAATAAAACTCAACTAGAATTTATAAAATTTATGAAAATTATTTTTTATTAACTCAAGACAAATTCCAGATCTTAGATTGAAAGCATATCAAAGAGATCAAAACCATCACTAGAATGTCACAACAAAAATCATAAATCATCACAAGTCAAGATGATGGATCTGGAGCGAAATAGCTCTCGATTATCACCCAAGAGTATACTAGTTACTTCCACCATTCATTCGGTACCAGTCGACTGGTGGAGCTTACAAGTTGACTCTTGGGAGTTGTCCTGAAGCAGTTTGCTCTAAGACGAACTTCCACAATCGACCAACGAATTCCGATGACCTGTACCATTCCTATGATTTTAAATTTCATTCCTATCAAACAAAGTTTCGTGCACAAAAGCCTGGGATGCTAGAAATTAAATTGGCGGCATCTCCTTTGCATTTCAATCAATTCAAAAACTTTGACTAATCACCAATTCAACCATATCAAAACCAAACAGCAATCAATTCAACAATTATAATACATGCAGTCTTGTTTAGAGATAGAAGATGAGGATCACTCACCTTTATACCCTTCTATAGCTTGCTAGACTTTCACCGAAGCCTTTCTAACCCTTTGTCTTCACCAAAACTGCATATAACTCAGAAACAAAAACCAACAACCAAGCATTTGATCAAAAACGAGATCAATCAAAATTTTGAAACCTTAGAAGATGTAGAATAGTTGAGAATCATTACCTATAATTATTTCAGATTTTATAAGAATTTTTCTTAGTTAATCTTGAGGATTTTGCTCTAGGTTTTAGGGTTTTCTTTAGCTTTGGGAAACTTAATCTTATTTCACTATCTTTGCAAATGAACATATAGTTCATTCTCAATTACAAAGGAGATAAGAATTCTCCCTCATTTGCACTAATGGGTTGAAATGTATTAAGCCCAAACCTAGGTTTTAATTAAAAAGAATTAACACTATTTCATTACTCCTCTACACTTACTTTCCTTCTTTTACTCTCAAATTTAAAATTTTAATTCAGCCTCTAAAATTTCACACAAAATACCACAATATTTTTAGATCTCTTAACTTAATTAATAAGGAGGAAATATACTTTAAACAATTTATCTTATATAAAAGACTACAAATTTCCAAACTAATGATTTAAATTCTTCAAATTAAATCATTTTTTTAATTTACTCAAAAATCTAGGTCGTTACATTCACTCTTGACCAAGGGATAGTGTAAGTTGAGAAGGTAGGAAACGTAATAAGCCTTAGAGACTTGGTTTCCATATGCGACGGTTTTCATTACTATCTCAATTTGACCAAAATTAACTTAGGAAATATTTGGAAGAAACACGAGAATTATGTGATATGATTATCCTCGTTGTGATGCTATATCCCACGTATAAATTCGTCTTGCTCTTCTAGGACAAGAGATAAGTAAATTCGTCCGGATAGAAGATGATCTCCACCGTTATGTGTTGTTTGTTTATTTATGAAAGAAGTGAATTGAGTTAACTAGAAATTTATCGATTGGTTTTGAAGAGTCGGGTAAGCAGGGGAGTGTACTTATATGAGATGACTCGAAACCGTAAGTACTTCAAAATCGATATACATCTTCTATGTTTTGGAAGCGATTGTGAAGTGAAATGTTATAAGTTGCATTGTCTATCCCGAGGGTAACTCCGAAGGAGAGATCATAACATTTCAAACGATGCCATCTTGTTGTACTATCTATCTTGAGGGTGATTCCAAGAGATAGGACAACATTATCATTCATCAGACGTCTTATATTGGAATCCATATAAAGATTCGTGAACTGTTCAAGATGCTAGAATCAATGTAGACATTCGAGATCTATTCGAGATGCTAGAATCCATGGAGAGATTCGAGTTCTGTTCGAGCGATGAAGACTAGTGTGATGAGATGCTGAACCTGACTTCACCATCGAAAATGACAGAAACCATAGTAGGATGCATAATCAGTGGGTATAGCTAACCCAAGGATATGTCAGCTCTATAGCTAGATATGCTTATGCATATGCATGCAGGGGCGATGATATTTGGTATCACATGTTACAAACGTGAACCAACTATGTTTACCTTCCGGTATATTTTATTTAGATATATAATGTAATGACCCATATTTTACATATTGGATGATCATAAAATAATTTTATTTTATTCATATGAGGTCGTATGATTCTATGATTTTGGGATATGACTAGGGACATTTTACACACCGATGATTTTTTTCTGAATTTCTATATGATTATTTTAACCTTGAAAATCTTATTTGGGCTATAACTTTGATAGGAGTTGAATTTGGGTCTCAATCCAGTTTCCTTGCTTTAGGAAGATGGTTTCCCATTCCACAGAGTCGTACCAAAATTGAAAAATTGGCTTAAGGTTAGGAAGTTATGCTAGTTTTAAGTTTTAGTAGCTGCTGGCCAGAATTAGTGTGTAATTAATTAAGCCCATAAGTAGGGCCATTAGTCTAATTCGAGATTACTATAAATAGAGGTTTAAAGAGCCAAATTAAAACCTTTCCCCCTCTCCCAAATCAGATCTAAACACCATTAACCCTAGATTCATCCAAAATCACCTAAATTAGTAAATCAAACTGAATTAAAGATTATAGATAAACCATTAATTAGAAGATAGAGATCATCAATTTGGTTGATTTGCATTGCTTTTCATTACTGTCCACTTTTAATTGAGGTTAAATTGGTTGAATTCGGTAATTGGTAAGTAGTTTATGACTTCTCGCTATTCTATGCATGTTTATATGGTAGAATTATAGGTTTTAACATGATTTATTTATCTTAAAATCCCTTTCTAACTTTAATCACATGTTAACATATGTTTATGACCTAAATTGATGAATTCTAATACGATTTGTAGAATTCGCTTTGTAATTCACCTTATTCATACTCATATATTCATGGATTTCTTAGATTTGGATTAGAATTTATTTGATTGCTATAATTCTATGTATTGCTTGTTTGAATGGATATAATTACATGTTATTATATGCTTGTATGTTGTGCTTTGATATTATTTGCTTGTGTTTTGGATGTTTAGGAAGATAGCTTGGTGAAATGGGCAAATCAGAGGTAAAGTTGGTCGGAATTGGACGAAACTTGGAGGTGAGCCTCTAGAGCATGGGAGGAGCTTGCTGGAAAATTCGCACCTCAAAATTTGCTAAGGGTATAATCTGGTACCGAGTAATTTATAACTTGGTACCAAGTTATAATGGTTGTTCGAAATATGATGAAACCGGAGGAGATGCTCTAAAGCATGGGAGGGGCTTTTTGGAAAAATTGCACCTTAAATTTGCTATGGGTATAACCCAGTACCGAGTTACATATCTTAGTACCAAGTTATAATGGTAAGCCTTACAAGTCGATCATTGGCATGAGCAGGTAGAGCGTGGCTAGTGGAGGTGGTTCATGGCTTGAAATAAGAGATTTGGTTAAGTGTTAGATGATATACCAAGTTATCCCTAGAAGTTAGAAGATAAAGGCTATAGGTTGTGGCTGAGTTATCATAGAGGTATAATCGTGTCTAAAGCTCTTGGGAAGGGGGTACTAGGAGTAAGGAGGAAGACTTAGCTAAAAAAGGCTAAGTATATCACTTGGAACCGAGTTATCTATAACTCGGTACCGGGTTATCATATTGCACTAGATGAAAGTGGAAATTTCAGGATATAGAGTGGAAGCTCTGTAGGTTATGCTGGAGGTGATGACTGAGGACTAATGGCGAAGTAACAACATGATGAAAGCTGGAATCTTCGGTTTATGACTCATGGTGGGAGTAGGTACCGAAGATAGCGGCTCGATAAAGGAAGGAGCCGTAGAATAAGGAATGTGGTGGGTTCCTAAATAATGGAAACTGGATTGAGCAAAGGAAGGGCTCAGATTTGAATGGGGCAAATGAGGGTTTGGATGAGTACGTGCTAAGGAATCGTTGATGCTCAAAGTATTTTCTCATGTACTCGAAGCAAGGTATTGTAAGTGGGGACACCTATGGGTCAACTGAGGGACCTATATACCTTGGACCAGAGCTTTGGGTCTAGTGTCTTGCTTTGGGCTATGAGACATGTATCGAGCTTTGGGCCGCGTGATACGAGGGTACACAAAAATCTAAGATTTCCATCACTCCCTGGCATGAGGGCCATACGAGTTATCATATATTCATAGCATAAGGATGAGTGATAGTGAGTATTGCTTGATGGATGTTATGGTTACTTTAGTTGCTTTCTAAGCTATCACTTGGAGATATCATTAGGAGTAGGTATTGGAGATGGGAATACCTGGAGATCTAATATCCTTACTTTGAGTAGTATGCCTTTATGATGTTATAGAGTATCATATTATATCGTTATGTGCTAACTCTTTGGTTGCAAGAAACAGATCAGGTATGATTCATGTACCTCTGTTCCTTACTATATTTACTCATATAGTGTACAGTATTTTGAGATTCATTTATCGCTCATACTAGACTACTGTTTAACCTAAGGTTTTATGCTTTGCTTTTATTATCTTGGGTACTCTTAAATGAGTAGACTAGATAGCAGGTCTAGGTGACACAGTAGCTGTTCGAAGGACGAGCTGGTTGGAGCTATCTCGTATTATATACTTATATGGATTTCTATACTTATTCCATTGTGAAACACTGGGGAGCATTAGTAATGACTGCTTATTTGCTTGTATTTGAGATAGTTGTTGAGTTTTTCTCCATTATATAAACTCTATAAATATTGATGTATGACTATATGGATCTTATACTCTGATGATTAGGTCACATTGTTATTACTGTCTCTTTTGTTATATCTGTGATATTTATATTTTATCCATGCATTGTGAGATATACTGTAGGTTTATAATGTGTTTGTTATTATTCATCTTGACGATCATCCTATATCGTCTGGGCATGACTGTGGCGCACTATTTGTATACTATTGGTGCCGGTGGTATAGAGCAGTTGTCACATATACGTTGCTTATAACGTTATTCTGTCCTTTGTCAGGAGGCCCACCTCGACGTACTAAGGGCACCCCTAATGGAAATCCATATGCGAATGAACCTTAGTAGTTTTGATTGTATACTTAATAATGTTTATTGATTGTTGATTTGTACTTAACCAGTTTGTGAGCAGTTTACCTTTGTACTGCATGGGTTGGGTAGACAATAATTATGGATGCATTAAAACGAACACCTTGTGGTCAGAATTTCACAGTTTGACTATAAGGCGTTCGGTGATAATGTTGGGTTAGAAGTTTATTCTAGTAAAAGAAGTTTTAGTATAAATTTTCTAAGTAAGGTTTATAAAATATGGTTTATAAACGAAGAGGATTTAAACTGATATTTTGAGAACTTAAATCTCGGTGTCTTTTAAAATGGTTTTCAAGATATAGGAGAAAATAATAATAGTATCATTTGGAAGTATTTGTGAATACTAATATCTTGAAAAGAGTTTTAAGATTCGTTCGAGTTCTAGGTTACTCTTAGAATTGGCCAGTCGATTCGGGAACAAAGTATTTTTATGTTTGCTAGATCAAGTGGCTCGAAAGTGACTAAAAATATGCGAGAGATATGTTCGGTTGGTAAGCACTTCTCGTGAGTATTACCCTTTTTAGTAAGAAGATTTATTATGACTTGGTAGGACCTATTTCCTTGGTATCATTTTCATGTTCCTCGACCTCTATATATATATATATATTCTATTGATTTTAAAGAAAATATTTGGGAAACTGGTTTATAAATTGTGATCATAATACTTAGTACTATTACATAAAGTATTTGATATTTGAAAATGATTTTTGGTTAAATCTTGAAAGTATGGTTTGATATACAAAAAGGATATATATATATATATATTATTTCAAATGATTTTAAATGAACACCGGTATTTAGTTCTGAAGTTTTCATTTGTTAAAATGAAATGGATTTTGCGATGATTTTTGACAGTTTGAAACTTTCGGATCGTTATAGAACTTGTAGCCAAGTGTTTTTGAAAATATAAAGTTGAGTTTATGTAACCCTAGAACTGAGAATGTAATAAGGTAAAACAAGTTTTAAATTTGTTGAACATCCATGTTAAGTAAATATTCGATGTTATTGGACCAACCAATAAATGTCTTTACCTTAAGGTTGTCTAAGGAAAGTAGACTCTAGTTCTGAGTTTGGATACTAGTGTCCTGCTCTTCCTAGCTACTTGCCTAACCCGAAGGATAAAGAATTCAGATAAGTTGACTCGGTTATAAGGTCCAGATTTGTTTTGGGCCTTTGTTGAAATTTTAGGAAGAAGAGTGGATATGATGTTTGGTATATACTCTTAGATGTAGCAGAGTATTATAAAAGTATAAACCTTGGCAACATTGAAATGTTCTATGAATAAAGTTATATCGTTATGAAATGTTGTATAAACTTAGGTCATGTTTTATGAAATGCTTAATAAATTAATTTAGTATTAAATGAGATATACTATTTGTGTAAATGAATGTGATATAAAAGTAATTGGTATAGTTAAAGAAACCAATAGGATAAAATACATAAGTTGTACATAGATCATTTTATTCGCATGACTATTCTTGATCCAGGATTCGAGTACATGGTATCTAGGTAACTTATACCACTCCGAGCTAGAATTTTTCACTCGATATTCGACAGCGAACACTTGAAACATATTCGTAATATGGTCATATGATTTTCTATCATAGCACATGGCTTTGTAAGGAGAACAGAGGTTTCTAATCAAGGAACCTCATCACAGTCCACATTAGAGAGGTCAAGTGATCTTTGCTAGTTTGAAAGTGAAATTTGTGTGATTGAGCAAGTGATCAGATTATATATCACGTACGGATCATCCATATGTGTGTACTATATTCTGTTGGCTTATTGAGAGTTTTGAGGATTACTCTTCATTTTTTTCTAAAGTAGCATGAATAATCATCTAAGTAATAACCTGAGACTGTTGAGCGTAAGGTACGCTTAGTAAATTATTTATCATCCTTGGACGATGTGAAGGTTTTTGAACCTAAGAAAACTGTGAGCTTTGGTTGCTAGTAAATTTTGTATACTACTGAGTCTTGATGTGTGCTTGTTTCTTTTGTTAATTAGTCATGTTGGAATTTCAAGGACGAAATATTTTATGTGGAGAAGAATGTAACGACCTAGAATTTTGAACAATTCGTATTTAAATATCTGAATTATTTAAATATTTGAATTTTGGATTAAATGTGATAAAATGAATTTTATAACTATTAAAACCCCTTTTAATTAATAACACATAAAGGTAAACTTATTTTTGAAATATGTTTACAAAAATAAATAGTTCGAAGAAATATCGATATTGTGGTTGAAAATCGTTTTATCGATAAATGGCTTTTTACTTGATAAAAGTTGTTCATACTCTTTGGGCATGTCTAATTTATTAATGTGCTATTAATTAAAAAGTAAAAGAATTTTATGGTTTATGGCTAACTAATTTTGAATAGTGGATAGATTAGCAAAGTGATTAGGGGAGAAGATATTTTGAGGTGAGACGAAAATTTGGATAAGTAAAGGGTAAAGTTATGCATATGAGGGGTGTTGATTTTGGCTGGCCGAGGTGGTTCATTGGTGATATTTTCCTATTATTAAATCTACATAATACATTTCATAATTTCACAAATTCATTTCCAAAAATTATGAACAAAAATGCTAAGTCTTCATGCTCTTTCTCTTCACTTCATCTTTCTCAAATCAATGCAAATCAAGTCCAAATTCCTCCAAACTTTGGTCAAGGGCTTAAGTCAACCAAGGGACAAGAAAAAGCTACTCAAGGGTGAAAGGAAGTTAGTACAAAGTAGAGAACAATATCTGGCTGTAAACTATTTGGTAGAGGGAAATGTGGCCGAGAGCTTATGAAGGCAAAAGGTGGCGCCTCTAGCTTTTTTGGTGATGGTAGGAAGTGGTCTTGAGTTCTAGTTGTTGTGCTTGGTTGTACGCTTGTTTTGGTGAGTTTACTCACCATTGAAGCGTATATATTGCGTGTATATATGTTTGTTGTGCGAATATAAAGTTAAAGTAAAGAACTAATGCAGCTATAACATTTGGACCCCCCTTTGCTTTAGAAAGCAAGTGACAACTTAAAAGTAGTATAATCACTTCTATTACCCTCTAAAATAGGTAACGTGACTAGACTTTGTTTATAAATTCTTGGTGTGATTGTGTGTGAAGTTGAAGTGTGTGTGTGAACTTGTTTGATGCGAAATAGTCGCTATGAGTGCACTTCGAAACACCTTGTGTTTAACCTCTTTAAAATGGTTATTTGTGAACATAGTATGAAATAATATATTTTGGTTGTACTCTACACTTATAGTAGTGTATAGGATAGTAAGGAAAAGTATTGGAAAAGTACAGAAAAGTTCGAACAAAGTTGCAAAAATTATAGCGAGAAAGGTCACTATATGAGTACTTTGTAAAAAGGCCTTATTTTAGGAATTTTTAATATTATTTTAAAAGATATCCTTAGAGGTTTCTTTGCTATCTTGTTAATTACTATATCTATAGTAAAAATGATAGAGTTTGAATCATTTTAACTGGTGGAACAAAGTGGCAAAAGTTAGGAGCGAATAGGTCACTATATGAGCACTTTGTAACTAGCTTGTTTTTGGGAATTTTTAATATGATTTTAGGAGGTATCCTTAAGGTTTTCTTTGAATGGTTTTTAAGTAGTCTACATATACTACTTACTTTAAAAATTTCAGACCTTAAATCATTTATTTGGATAGAGAAAACCGGCCTCAAACTTTCACGCATTTTAACCTGCTCTCGGTCAATATCTTCTACAACACTCATAAATGCCATCTTTGACATACAGTGGCATTTCTGGCATGCTACAACACTGTTTTGGTATTGATCTTTTAATAAAGTTTTGTGATTTTAAATGAGTTTAAAATGATATTTAAATAAAATATTTTTTTGAAATATTTTTAGAGGTGTTTAATAACATTTATTAAAGTATTCTAAAAGTGGTTTCAAATTTAAATACATATTTAATAATTATTTAAGAAATTTTGTAATAAAGGGTTTATTTTATAACATTAAATTGTTTTTTTGTAATTTCTACATTAGTTATTTTCACATAATAATGTATACAGATATTTAAAACATATTTATAAGTATTTTAAAAGTGTATATCTATAAGTTTGGAAAAGAAAGTTAAGTATTTTAAAACTATTTATATATATATAAGATTGGAAAGTAAGTTAAGTATTTAATAAAAGGATAAGTGGGTTTTGGTTATAACACTTAGTTATAATGAATGGTTTTAGGAATTTATTTAAAAGTATATTAACTTGTTAAATAAGCGTACATATACTTTGTGTAACATCCCCCACTTGGAGGCCCAAAACTAACGGCTACAGATACTGCAGTCATCCATAGTTATTAATTCTCGATGACCATGTGCGGTAATGTTAGATACATTGATATAATAGAAACACATGGATATGAGAAAATTTTAAAACCATTAAACAAATTCCTTATTCTATTTCAATCATATTTCAAATTCATTACATAATCCAATTTGAGAACCACGTTCAGAGAAAATATAACCGTTACAAAATACGCCAAGAGCGACATATAAAGATGCCCTATATAAAGCTTGCCTCATGCACGTCTCTGAAAGCTTATTCGTCTAAAGGAGAACCTGAAAATCCTCAATTCTCAAACTACTCAAAATCAATTGTGTACCTGCGAGTTTAAAAAGAAAACATAAACTTTGAGTTGGACGTAAAGCCTGGTATGAATAATAACCTACCATCTTGAACCATTTAGATATCTAGTAAGACCACAACGATTAGCGGAACGGCTTTAACCCTCACTAGTATCTTACCCAAAAATTTATAATAACCATATACTATGCTCCAGGATCTACAATGGTTAAAAACATAGCAATTTAAAATATCATGATGATATGCAAACAAGCAAAATATCCTGGATTTCCCATCCCCATTCATTTGACTATCCGTCTCAGTTATAGTTTCTAAGGTCACTAACCTATTAGTTTTCATGGGTTGACTAATAACATGTCTAAAGCTTAGGGACTGTCTATCCGGTCTTATAGTTTTCATGGGATTACTAAGAACCTATCGGCCCCTGCCATTAACTTCAATATTTCATGGGTTCTCTTTGAACCTATTGGCGTCTCCGGTAACTTCTCTTATATCATAGTTTTCATGGGTTGACTATGAACCTATTGACTTCTGTCAATAACTTTATCTGGATATAGTTTTCATGGGATCACTATGAACCTGTTGGTCCCTACCAATAATTCTCTCCAAACATAGTTTTCATGGGTTTACTATGAACCTGTCTAATCTAACAACTTCTTGATCAGTCTTTGGGCATCCTAAGTTCTGGTCTACCTGACCTCCTGGATGCAACTCTACTCATTCAAGAGTTAACTCAATTATCCACTACTGGGTCAACCTAGCCGGTTATTCTACCCTTACTCCCCAAAATACAGTTATGGGTCCATTATACAGCGAATATGTATATAGAAGAAACATATAAAATATCTGATCATAACATAATAATACTAACATTTATGGTTCAATATCCTTGAAATCATTTTCACATGTGGTTAATCCCTTTTACCCATTATTTTTATCAAGGAAAGCTTCTTCAAAAACTCCAAAATTTAAAAATCGTTTCAAAGCCCTTTTATATTGCCATGGGTTTTCCTTTAAAAATGAGATTGGGTTCTTTGTTTTGAAAACTAAGGCTCTCGAAACCTTAGACCTTTTCTTTTGAAACCATTATAATATACCTTTCGAAAGCATCAATACCTTCTTTTCAAAACACTTAAACATATGTCTTTCGAAACACTTGAGTGTCTCTTTTGAAAGCATCAAAACCTTCCTTTCGAAAGTATTAAAGTATATTTTCCAACTTCTAGAAGCATAGCTTCGAAACCATTTGAAAGTACCTCTTTCACAACCATTGGGTTTAATCTTAAACATAACTTTTGGGTCAAAGTGAACGTAAGTGAAGGTAACTTAAAGTAAAAGAGTTTGGTGAAAACATATGGCTTCAGAACCATCCTTTCAAAAGCTTTAACCTTTTAAGTAAAATAATTGGAAGGATAGCCTTGAAACACGTTTCGAAGCCATTGCCTTCGAAACCTTTAGTTTAAGTGGCTATTGGAGCCCTTTTGAAAGCTTTGGGAAGCAGCTTGTTATGTTTATAAAACAAAGCTTGCCTTTCGAACTAATTCAAAACTTTCAACCTATTCGAAAGGTATGAAGGCGGCAGCAAGGTTACGACTTGGTTCAAAACTACCCTTTCGAAAGCTTCTCTTTAAAACATAAAACGTGGCAACTCATTCGAAAGCTACCCTTTCAAAACAAGAAGGCGGTAACCCTTTCGAAAGTATATTAAAGTAATTCAACCCTTTCGAAAGCATTCTTTTAAAAACAAGGCAAGCAGCATCTCTTTTGAAAGTAAAACAAAGGCCTTCGAAAGCAATTTAAAATGGCCTCGACCCCTTCAAAAGCATGGTTTCGATTCTATACCTGCCGCCTTTCTCCAATCCACTTAGTACCAAAGCATTGATACCTTATGTATTAGTTTCAACTTAGTTGGGGGAGTAAGTATGGGGTCGAAAGGTTGCTACTAGAAGTGGCGATACAATAAATCTATGCAAAACTGTTTTGTTGCCTTTTTAAGTAAATGCTTTTCAACTAGCTTGCCTATTTGTAAAAATATAACTGGTTGCCTTAACTTTACCCAAATCTTTTCTAAAAGACTGCTGAATTCTTCTAGGATTAATTAAAAATAATTAGCAAAGAAGCCTTTCCCTTTAACAAAACAATTAAAACATTTAAGTCCTCCAACTTAATTAATTTAATTTACATAGTAAATTACTTAGGAAAAATCCCAAAAAATTATCAAAATTCACTTTAAATATGTTATCTAAAATATATAAATTTCAGACCCAAAATCCTTTATATAATAGCCGGAATAAATTTTTAAACCCAATTAATTATTTCTTCCTTCAAAAATTCATAATAAATTATCTATAGCTTGGATAATTGCGAAAATTTGAACCCATCTCCAAAATATTGTTATGCATAACATATCAAATCCTCATAGCATTCGAAACCAAATATATACTATTTTAGCCTTAAAATCGAATAAAACATTTATCAAACATACTTGTTTGAATCAAACATATCATGTTATCCAAGCATATCATCATTAAAATAATCATAAAGGTTTTAAACTTAAAACCCAAAATCAAATGCTCTTTAAAAATGAAAATAAGATGGTTTTGATTATTATTCACCTTGCTTTGGATAAGAAACTTGAGATTTGATCTTACTTAATTCTCCTTGCTTGATTCCTTAACTTTTAATTGATTTTTCTGCTCTTTTCCCTAGGTTATGGCCGGCCTGAGCTCTTTGGTTTATGTTTTAAAATTATGAACTTGTGAAATGAAAATGGGAATAAGAGTTTAGGGGTTAAGGTTTATGGTGGATGGCTATTTCCCATAATACCCTTGCCTTATGCTTTTATTAGATAACTTATAAAACCATTTGCATAAACCCATTCTTTTAAATTTTTATTTAGTTAAGCACGGCCCCTATTTAGTTTCCAAATCTCAATCCCCTTATCACTCTAATCTTTACATTATTCTTTTTAATTTACCTAATTAAATCACCTGAATAATGTTATTTAAAATTCGAGGTGTTACAGGCTCCCCTCCTTAAAGAATTTCGTCCTTGAAATTCAGTAAGGACTAAATACTAAGCATAGCAATCATCTGTAACAACTCCTTACTACCATACTAGCCTACCTGACTAGCAACAGTCTATATAAAGCAAGTATAGAACATACCTTCACAGCAGATCAGGATAAGTATCTCTAATCATGTCTTCTGTCTCCCAAGTACAGTCCTTCTTGTTGTCGCTCCACTGAACTTTCACCAACTTGACTGTCTTGTTTCTTAACCTCTTCTCATCTCTTGCTACAACTCAAACTGGTTGTCTAACAAATGTCAAATTTGGTTCTACTATCAAATCTTCCAACTCTGTTAGAGGAATAGTAGTCTCTGGATCATGCATATACTTACGAAGATGAGATACATGAAACACATTATGGACACCTGCCTAGTGCTCGGTAAATCTACTCTATACACGAGCTTCCCAATCCTCTTTATAATTAGGAATTGACCAACATATCTCGGTGCCAATATCCCTGAATTTTCGAATCGTACCGCACCCTTCATCGGTGATATCTTATTAAAGACTCTATCTCCAACCGAGAATTCTAGATCTTTACGCCTCTTATCTGTGTAACTCTTCTGTCTAGACTAAGCTTCCTTCATCCTTTCTCAGATCAACTCAATCTTCTCTGTTGCCTCTCTAACTGGATCAGGACCCAAGATTAATCTATTTCCAGTCTCCAACCAACATGCCAGTGATTTGCATGGCCTTCCATGCAAAGCTTTAAAAGAAGCCATTCCTATACTAGTCTGATAACTGTTATTATAGGAAAACTCAACTAAGTGCAGGCGATCTTCCCAAGATCCCCCAAAGTCTAGCACACAAGCCCTCAATAAATCCTCGAGTACCTTATTGACTCTCTCTGTTTGCCCATCCGTCTGAGGGTGATATGCAGTACTCATCTTGAGCTTGGTACCTAACACATCCTATAGACTCTTTCAGAGTTCACTAGTAAACAAAGCATCTCTATCACTAATATACTACTAGGAATTCCATGCAGTTTAACTATGTTCTTCATGAACAACTTAGCTAAAAAAGGTGTCGTCTTGGTTGACTTAACTGGAATGAAATGGGCACGCTTGGTCCACCTGTCCACCATGACCCATATATTTTCATTTCCTCTATTCAACCTTGGAAACCCGTCTATAAAATCCATGGATATCAAATCCCATTTCCAAACTGGTATCTCGAAAGGTCAAAGCAATCCACTTGGCTTCTGATGTTCGGCCTTCACTTATTGACAGTTCGCACACTGCCTAACCTACAGGCCAACGTCCTTCTTCATACCTTCCCAGTAGAAGCTCCTCTTCATATCCTGATACATATTGGTTCCTCCAGGATGAATCACAAATTTGGATCAATGACATTTCCTAAGAACTTCTCGTCTCAAGTCCTCAGCATTCGGAACACACAACCGTCCCTTCTTTCTCAACCATCCCCTCCGGTCAAGACTAAAATCCTTTAAATCATCAATCTCCGATCCAACCTCAAGCCTTCTAATCTTCTTGGCTAATAATGGATCTTCTTTTTGCTTAGAAGCAATCCTTTCGATCAATACTGGTTGAACTTCCAAACAAGATAACATGGCAATGCTCTGACTAGAACTAGTAGTCAATCTTAACTGCACACTATAAGTAGTCAAAGCTTCTAAATCTTTCCATTCTGCCAACATAGTTAACACCACATCCTGATGTTTTCTGCTAAGGGCATTCGCTACTTTATTTCCTTTCCCAGGTGTATACTCTATACCAAAATCATAAGCTGCTAAAAACCAGCCATCTCTGCTATTTCATATTCAACTCCTTCCAAGTGAATAAATATCTTAAGGACTTAAGATCTGTGTATAGTTCAAATCTCTCCCCTAAGAGATAATGTCTCCATATCTTCATTGCGAAGATCACTGCAACCACCTTCAAATCATGAGTAGGATATCTCATCTCATGTGGTCTAAGCTATCATGAAGCATAGGCAATGACTTTACCCTTCTGATCAACACAACTTCTAATCCGGTTCCGCATGAATCGGTATACACCACCAACCCTTGGTTCCCGTCTGGAACCACTAACACAGGCACGTTGGTCAACAAATGCTTTAACTTAAGGAATGCTTCCTCACATTTATCAGACCAAATAAACTTCATGTCCTTCCTAGTTAACTTAGTCAAAATAGCACTATCCGTGAGAAATCCTTAATGAATCTCCGGTAATAGCCAACAAGTCCAAGAAAACTTCTAATCTCAGTCACCATCTCTGGACTCTTCCAGCTATTAACAGCTGCGATTTTATCTGGATCGTCGACAAACCCTTTTCTGAAACCACATGACCAAGAAACTTAACCACTTTCTTCTAGAAATGGCACTTGGAAAACTTCCCTTTCAACTGATGCTGCCTCAGCGTCTCTAGCACTACTCTTAGATGATCTTCATGCACTCTTTCATCTTTAGAGTATACTAAAATGTCATCTATAAATACCAATACAAACCTATCCAAGTAATCTCGGAAAACTCGGTTCATCAAATCTACGAAGAAAGCTAGTGCATTCGTTAACCCGAATGGCATTACTAACCACTCGTATGAACTATACCTAGTCTGAAATGCTGTCAATGGAATACTGTCCTCTGCCACTCTTAACTGATGGAAATCCATCGCCAAGTCCAATTGGGAAAATATTCTGGCTCCGCACAACTGATCAAATAGATCATCGATTCTAGGCAAAGGATAATTATTCTTGATCGTCTTCTCATTCAACTTACGATAGTCGATGCACAGCCTCAATGACCCATCTGATTTCTTCATGAACACTGTGGCCGCACTACAAGGCGAACTGCTTGGTCTAATAAAGTTTCTTCCTTCTAAATCCACTAGCTGCACCTTCAATTCTTTCATCTCAGTTGGTGTCTTAACGATATCTCCTTATCTTGGCAAAATATCCTAGCATCATATTTACCCAATCAATCCATACCCAAAATGATTCTGAAGTCTACAATATCGTAAACTTACAAACTACATGCAAACTTATGACCTAAAAAAATCAAGTTCTAACTGGTCACATCTCATTCCCAGAGTTGCATACCCTCCTATCGGATTTGCAACCCTTAAGGAAATAACAAGGTATGTGGGTTCTAAACATAACCAATCAACCAAACACTGAGATATAAATGAATGCGATGCACCGGTATAAAATAGTATCCTAACTGGAGTAATTTGAATCAAAAGCGTACCTTCCATCATAGTCTTTCCTTTCTCAGCAGCAGTTGACCTAGCAGACGATGGTCCAACAGCAAAGAACTTTCCCCTGTCCTCCCTGACGGTTTTGGACACTGATTCTTATAATGCCCAACCCGGTCGCAGTTAAAGCACTTCACACCCTTCTTGTCTGCGGCCTTCTTCCCCTTGCCAGTTCGGTATTCATGAACATAATGACCCTTCTTATCGCATTTAAAGCAAACCAGATTAGCCTTTGCCTTTTTGGCAGCATCTCCTTTTTGGGTTCCTTTCTTCTTAAAGAACTTCCACTTCTTGCCAAGGGAACTCTGGGTTTCAACCTGTTTCTCCTTCCCATAAGTAGCAAGCATCTCCTCATGTTGGATTGTCATTTCCACAACAACATTACAAGGATCACGAAGATGTGGTAGGGTTGCCATAGCAATCTCGGGTCTCAATCCCCAAATAAACTTCCCATTCCTCTTGATGATAGTGTCAATGGTAGCATGTCCATATCTGGATAACTCTTCAAACTTCGTGGCATACTCAATCACCGACATCTCGCCTTGCACCAAGTCCATGAACTTTCTCAGCAATGCCGACTTGGCAACTCTAAACAAAAACCTCCCCTCGAATCTCCTTCGAAATTCCACCCAAGTCAACTTTTCCTTGGGATCTCCGGTAGTAACACTATTCAACCAATAAAGTGTTGCTCCCTAAAACTGCCTAGAGGCTGGTCTCCTCTTCTGCTCATCATTCAAGCCCAAGTCAACGAAGATTCTCTCACAATGCAAAGGCCAATTCTCCACTTATATAGCATCCTCCATTCCCAAAAATGGCTTTCCACCAAGACTGGTATAATCTTTGCTCAACTTAGCATAGTTGTTTCCGATTGGAGCCACGGGATTAGCTCCTCCAACATTCCCAGCATTACCCCTAGCTACTCCAGCGGCAGCTCTTGCTTGTAACATATTAATGAAGAACTGATACATAATCCCCATATCTACTAGCGGGTTTCCAGCACCTACGTTGGAATTTTCATTTGGATTAGCATTTGCCTGTCAACCCTGATTTCTCCTGTTGGGTCGAGCATTTCCATTTGTTGTGGTGCTTCCTCCACCAAGATTTCCTCTTCCGTTTCCTGCCTCCATATCTTTCCTTCTCGTAAATCTGCATACGAGCCTTAGTAAGATACAGAAGAACGGTCTAAGAGAGAGGGGAATACGTACTTATATATATATATATATATCAAATACAAGTACGTTACTATAGCATTAACCCAAACCTCGATCTTATTCTCTGATTCATTGGATTATGTTTCTAAAATTATTATTATTATTATTTAAGTTTGAAATTTCTTTTGAGTTTTCATAAACCTATGCTCTGATACCAACTTATAACATCCTCCACTTGGAGGCCCAAGACTAACGGCTACGGATGCTGCAGTCATCCATAGTTATTAATTCTCGGTAACCAAGTGCGGTAATGTTAGATACATTGATATAATAGAAACACATGGATATGAGAAATTTTTAAAACCATTAAACAAATTTCTCATTCCATTTCAATCATATTTCAAATTCATTACATAATCTCGATTCGAGAACCATGTTCAGAGAAAATATAATTATTACAAAATACGCCAAGAGCGAAATATGAAAATGCCCCCTTGGATGATTAGAGACTATACATATATGCAATTAAACAACTTTGCCTTTACATCAAAACACAACGGAATCAAATAGAAAAGAATTCCTATTAGCTAGCTTGCCTCCTGCATGTCTCCGGAAGCTTATTCGTCTAAAGGATAACATGAAAATCCTCAAATCTCAAACTACTAAAAATCAATTGAGTACCTGAGAGTTTAAGGGGAAAACATAAACTTCGAGTCAGACATAAAACCTGGTATGAATAATAACCTACCATATCGAACCATTTAGATATCTAGTGAGACCACGCCGCTTAGCGGAATGGGTTTTCCCCTCACTAGTATCTTACCCAAAAATTTATAATAACCATGTAATGTGCTCCTGCATCCACAATGGTAAAAACATAGCAATTTAGAATATCATGATGATATGCAAACAAGCAAAATATCCTGGATTTCCCATTCCCATTCATTTGACTATCTGTCTCAGTTATAGTTTCAAGGGTCACTATTAGCCTATTAGTTTTCATGGGCAGACTAATAACCTGTTTAAAGCTTAGGGACTCTCTATCCGGTCTCATAGTTTTCATGGGATTACTAAGAACCTATCGGCCCCTGCCAATAACTTCAATATTTCATGGGTTCTCTCTGAACCTATTGGCATCTCCAGTAACTTCTCTTATATCATAGTTTTCATGGGTTGACTATGAACCTATTGACTTTTGTCAATAACTTTATCTAGATATAGTTTTCATGGGATCGCTATGAATCTATTGGTCCCTGCCAATAACTCTCTTCAAACATAGTTTTCATGGGTTTACTATGAACCTGTCTAATCTGACAACTTCTTGATCAGTCTTTGGGCATCCTAAGTTCTGGTCTACCTGACCTCTTGGATGCAACTCTACTCACTCAGGAGTTAACTCAATTTATATTCACTACTGGGTCAACCTAGCTGGTTATTCTACCCTTACTCCCCAAAATAATGTTATGGGTCCATTATATAGTGAATATGTATATAGAAGAAGCACATACAATACCTGATCATAACATAATTATACCAACATTTATGGTTCAATATCCTTGAAATCATTTTCGCATGAAACATGGTTAATCCCTTTTACCCATTATTTTTATCAAGGACTGATTCTTCAAAAACTCCAAAATTTAAAACCATTTCAAAGCTCTTTTATATTGCCATGGGGTTTCCTTTAAAAATGAGATTGGGTTCTTTGTTTTGAAAACTAAGGCTCTAGAAACCTTAGACCTTTGCTTTCGAAACCATTAGAATATACCTTTCGAAAGTATTCAAACCTTCACTTCAAAACACTTAAAAATATGGCTTTCGAAACACTTGAAATATCTCTTTTAAAAGCATCAAAACCTTCCTTTCGAAAGTATTAAAGCATATTTTCCAACTTATAGAAGCACAGCTTCAAAACCATTTGAAAGTACCTCTTTTAAACCATTGGGTTTAATCTTAAACATAACTTTTGAGTCAAAGTGAACGTAAGCAAAGGTACCCCTTTCGGAACTACTAATCTTCAAGTAAAAGAGTTTGGGGAAAACAGATGGCTTCGGAGCCATCCTTTCGAAAGCTTTAACCTTTTAAGTAAAACAATTGGAAGGATAGCTTCGAAACACCTTTCGAAGCTATTGCCTTCGAAACCTTTAGTTTAAGTGGCTATTGGAGCTCTTTCGAAAGCTTTGGTAAGCGGCTTGTTATGTTTATAAAACAAAGCTTGCCTTTCGAACTCATTGAAAACTTTCAACCTATTTGAAAGGTATGAAGGCGGCAGCAAGGTTTCGACTTGGTTCAAAACTACCCTTTCGGAAGCTTCTCTTTAAAACATATAACGCGGCAACTCATTCGAAAGCTACCCTTTCAAAAGCTATATTAAAGTAATTCAATCCTTTCGAAAGCATTATTTTAAGGACAAGGAAAGTGGCATCTCTTTTGAAAGCAAAACAAAAGCCTTCGAAAGCTATTTAAAGTGGCCTCGACCCCTTCGAAAGCATGGTTTCGACTCTATACCTGCCACCTTTCTCCAATCCACTTCGTACCAAAGCATTGATACCATGAGTATTGGTTTCGACTTAGTTGGGGGCAGAAGTATGGGGTCGAAAGGTTACTACTGGAAGTGGCGAAACAATAAATCTATGCAAAACTGTTTTGTTGCCTTTTTAAGTAAATGCTTTTCAACTAACTTGTCTATTTGTAAAAATATAATTGGTTGTCTTAACTTTATCAAAATCTTTTCTAAAAGACTACCGAATTCATCCAGGATTAATTAAAAATAATTAGCGAAGAAGCCCTTCCCTTTAACAAAACAATTAAGACATTTGAGTCCTCCAACTTAATTCATTTAATTTACATAGTAAATTACATAGGAAAAATCCATAAAAATCATCAAAATTCACTATTAATATGTTATCTGACATATATAAATTTTCAGACCCAAAATCCTTTATATAATAGCCAAAATAAATTTTTAAACCCAATTAATTATTTCTTCTTTCAAAAATTCATAATAAATTATCATAGCTTGGGTAATTGCGAAAATTTAAACCCATCTCCAAAATAATGTTTTACATGACATATCAAATCCTCATGGCATTCAAAACCTAATATATACGATTTTAGCCTTAAAATCGAATAAAACATTTATCAAACATACTTGTTTGAATCAAACATATCATGTAATCTAAGCATATCATCATTAAAATCATCATAAAAGTTTTAAACTTAAAACCCGAAATTAAATGCTCTTTTAAAACGAAAATGAGATGGTTTTGATTATTATTTACCTTGCTTTGGATAAGAAACTTGAGATTTGATCTTGCTTAATTCTTCTTGCTTGATTCCTTCACTTTTAAGTGATTTTTCTCCTCTTTCCCCCAAGGTTATGGCCAGCTTGAGCTCTTTGGTTTATGTTTTAGAATTATGAACTTGTGAAATGAAAATGGGAATAAGGGTTTAGGGATTAAGGGTTATGGTGGATGGCTATTTCCCATAATACCCTTGCCTTATTCTCTTATTAGATAACTTATAAAACCATTTCCATAAACCCATTCTTTTAAATTTTTATTTAGTTAAGCACGACCTCTATTTAGTTTCCAAATCTCAATCCCCTTATCACTCTAATCTTTACATTATTCTATTTAATTTATCTAATTAAATCACCTGAATAATGTTATTTAAAATTAGAGGTGTTACACTTTGTTCTTTAAAAATAATGTTTTAAATATAATGTTAAGTATAAAGTTTTGGATTTGTAGTAACAACGTTTAAGTAACATTTGTTTTTAAGCCTTTTGAATATACTTTTGAATGAGATTTGATCTTTGAAAAGAGTATTTTAATGATAGTGATAATGGAAAAAGGTTAGAAAAAGTAAAGGTTTAACTTATAGAGAAGGGGTTTATAATAACAATGTTTAAGTAACATTTGTCTTTAACCCTATTGATTATATTTTAAAGTGGAAAATCTTGTTAAGTGATTTATGAATATTCTTATACCTTTGAGATAAGTATATGAATGTATTTTGAAGAATTGAAAGGACTATAAATGAATATTGAAATAGTATTATACATGTATATATCTTTTGTAAAGGTATTATATGTATACACACACAAGTAGAAAAAGAAAGTGAATAAAAGCATCACATATTTATACGGTTTGAGATCCTTCGAGATGGACTCATTCATATGAAACGTCTCTTTATTTTAGAACGTACATTTGAGATCCCCCGGGGAGGACTCCTATATATCATTCGCTTACTTATGAAGGAAGTATTATTTGATAAAAGAAGTATAATTAATAAAAGAATTAATTAAATTAAATGAGGATCAGAATTCGCTTATGTGATTAATCGTGCTTTATGTGTTTACCTGTTTATGGGAAGTATTTAATGCTATTCTTAGCACTAAAATATGACAAAATAGGATTGTTCTATGTGTGAGAGTTAAGAATGATGCTCGAGTGGGGCTTGGAAGCAAACAGTGCTTTTACCTATTGGTTTCACACTTAACTAAGGAATAGTGTAAGTTGGGAAGGTCGAAAACATGATAAGTATAAGAGACTTGAATTCCATATGCGGTTGTTTTCATTGCTATCTGAATTTGATCAAAATTAACGTAGGAAATATCAAGAAGAAACATGAGAATTATATGGTACGGTTATCTTGTAGTGATGCTATACTCTACATATAAACTCATCTTGCTCCTTTAAGATAAGAGATAAGGAAATTCATTCGATAGGAGAAGATCTCCACCCTTATGCATTGTTCGTTTATTTTTGAAAGAACCGGAGTTGAGTTAACCAGAAATTTATCGATTGGTTTTGAAGAGTCCAGTAAGCAGGGGAGTGTACTTACATAGGATGACTCGAAACTGTAACCACTTCAAAACTGATATACATGTTATATGTTTTGGAAGCAGTTGTAAAGTGAAAGTTATAGAGTTACACTGTCTATCCTGAGGCAAACTCCGAGGGAGAGGTCTTAACATTTCGAACAACGCTCTCGTGTTGTACTGTCTATCTTGAGGGTGATTCCAAGAGAGAGGACAACGTTTGCATTCATCGGACAACTTATGCTGGAATCTATGTAAAGATTCGTGAACTACTTGAGATGCTAGAATCTAGGCAGAGATTTGAGATCTGTTCTAGATGTTGGAATCCATGGAGAGATTCGAGATCTGTTCGAGTGATGAAGGCTCATTTGATGAGATGCTCCAGTCGACTTAACCATCGGAAATGATAGAAACCAGGTTAGGATGCGTAGCCGGTGGGTTTAGCTAACCCAAGGATATATCAACTCTATAGCTAGAGATGCTTATGAATATGCATGTGGAGGCATTGATATTCGGTATCACATATTACAGGCCTGAACCAGCTATGTTTACCTTTTGGTATATTTTATCTAGAGATATACGCTGCTCGAAAGGTTATTCTGACCCTTGTCAAAAGCCCACGTCGACGTATTGAGGGCACCTCCAATGGAAATCCATATGCGGACGCACCTTAGTGATTTTTGTTGTATACTTAATAATGTTGTGTTGTACACACAGAAAGCTATTTTCTGATTTATTTCTATGCCCTAGACATATTCTATTATATGTTATCGTTCCGTTGTGAGATTCAGATGTTTTTTCTCTTCTTTCTTGTTCCTTTTAATTTTATTTTATCCTAACAATCTGTCTTTTCGGCACTTATGTGCTTGGTTGGTGAGTGATGTGGATGTATTAATCTCGACATCTAACGGTCAAAAAGGCGGGTCACTACAATGTAACCAAACGTAACTGATTCATCATTCAACATACTTAAGTTAAATTCGAATTTTGCTTGCTAAATTATCGCTCGGTATGACTTTGAGTTTTGGTGTATGTACATTGAAACAGAAATTCCAATTAATAATTTGGATTATGATAGTTACGCATAAAAAAATGTCTCAAAGTCCGGGGAAGCGATAGCCGAGTTTATGAGGTATTGGGTATGACCCAAGAACTGATACGAAGGTATCGTTCGATAAGCATCAGAGTTAAGAAAGTATTTTGACAGAGAAATCAAATAGCTTAAATTTCCATTAAAATGTAGAGGAAGCGTGTGTCTACAAGAAAGAATATAAATATTTACTAAAATATTTCTAAAATTGCAAGTTGACAACAAATTTTTGATTGTTAACGATGTACTCGTGTTAAAATCATTTTAGTTTGGTTGTTTATTACTCGAGTTGGTTTTGAAAATGACATCTTTTATAATAAATATAACTAAATGTTGGGAATGTCCCAGACGATATACACAAACACCATATAAAATGTTTAAATATGGAACATGTAAGATGGATTCCTTGTGCATTGGCAGTAGGAATTATCGTACATGTTATATTGTCTAAAATATCACACTTCGTTTAGGCATTTAATGCATAAAGCAAGTATTAAATCAGGATTAAAATCACTAAATGACAGTTTAGAGCATTGTCGAACTTATGTTAATTGTACATTCGTGCTCAAACTTATGTTAAGAACTTTAAGTTATAAATGTTTCAAACAATAAGTAGCGATTGATTTAACCGAAGGGTAAGTACATCGCCTTGAATAGCACTGTAATAAAAGAAGTACAAATAAATGCACATATTTATAACTAAGATAAGGACGACTTCGAATGTTGAGAATCCCATGACATTGTTATATGATAACAATGTAGTGATATAGTTCGTATAAAAACCTGGAGCTCACTAAAAGTTGAGTGACATACTTCGAATAGTTTCAAATGATAAAGTCGGTTATCAACATCGGAGGGGGTTGATTGACATAATTGATAATCAAAACAAAATAGCATACCTGTTCACTGATGGATTGACCCGATTAGTTTTTGAGAAAACTGATCGAAGAAGTTGGAATAAGATTCCATAATTGATCCCAAGTGCAAGTGGGAGATTGACAGAGTTAGGGGTATCCCTTGGGGGCAATTATGTAGTTTGTTACATATATCTAATCCAGTAACCAATCTTGTTCAAAGTAAAAGGTGTTTTCATTCTATTATGTAATTGTGATATAATTAATTTAAAGTATATTAAATAGAAAATCCTTAAATGATATGTTATATGATAGCAATTATAATGTGTTGTGATTATGAGAAATTTATCATATTAAAATAACATATTATTTTAAATATTTCTACTCAAGATGTTTTAAGACATGATATCGGTACATCCGCTGAGACTAGAATGCGTAGTGCTCTCCAAATATTGGATAATATATTACCTATGGTTGCTTGGAGCACCAAGGGGTTACGTACTGATAATTATTGGATAACCATTGAATGACTTGCTTGAGAGTTTTCTATTAGTCAATATAGCAAAGGTCAAACAGAGGACCCCAGAGTGACGATGTTATGCAGTTCTCTCGACTTAATCCAAAAATAGGAAGTTTTTTAAATTACCTATTTCACCTGCTTCCGACTAGCCTATTTCCATTATATATATAAGTTAAATCGATTTAAAATATATAAAAAAAATTCTTTTTTGGCTTGCGACCATAACAAACTAGTTTAATTATAATAAAGTTCATTTAAATATAATTAATACATAATATAGAAAATATTAAATTTATTTACAATTTTAAAAATTATACACACACACACATGTATTTTAGTTAAAGTAAATAATTATATATATGTTAAATATATTTATAAATATATTTTTAGTATATTATATTCTCAAAAAAGTACATGATATTTTCCGCTTATTGATATTAATATAAATATTTTATATGTGTATATACATGTTAAATGAAAATGATGTTACCTAATTATTATTACATATATTATATTTATATTTTATAAAATTAATATTTGGCTCAGATTAATTTCTAAAATTTAATTATTTAATTTTTATAATTTTATTCAAAATAATATTTATTTGACTTTGTAAAAGATATTTTACATTTAAATAAGATTTGGATATATATATATACTGAAATTTAATTAAATATATTATATGTTCAAATAAAATTTTAAATACAAATTATATATATATGGACAAAAATATCATAGATTATATATATGGTATTAAATATATATGTATCCAAACAATATACATATATGTTAATACATGTAAGCATATGTATATATATATACATACACACACATTTGATATGTATATGAAAGACCTCATATACATAAGTATAGCATACTATATGAATGTATACATCGGTTTTAAATCCTATATGTGTGTATGTGTGTATGTGTGTATGTATATGTAACGAACCGGATTTTCGACCCTCGAAAATAGACACTAATACGTCCATTGTATCACATGTCGAACATTCAAGTGCTGGAAATACCGATTTGTTAGAGTGAAAGAAGAAGGTAGAAGATAGAAGAAAACTAAACAACACAGAATCGCACAACACAGTGAATAATATATAATACAACAACGATCTTTACAAAAAGGAAACATCTTTTATAACATCCTGAAATTTTCAACCATTCGCATCCATACATGTTGGACTTGAGTTGCTCAAAATACCAGATTGTTAATTTAAATTTGGCAAATCTCAGCATATACAGTAAATAAATAATCATAGAATCACAGACACGGAGTAATATAACAATAAGTAGCGGAAATAAAAGAATAGTAATTCATGAAGCTACTATATATATAACAGAGTTAAAACAAGATACAACAGAAGTCTGGAATACATAGAAGTCTCAGTACAATAGTCAAATAAAAATAATCTGAATACATCACTGGAGTCAACTGAATAACTGGAAGCTGAATAGATATAGATGGATCTCCAAGTGAAGCTCCAACTCCAAGCTGAGTCTCTAATGCTGTGACACTCAGTCTTACCCGAGCGTAAAGCAAAACAAAAAACACTCGAGTCAGGATAACTTTCTTATATCAATAAATCCAACTCAAGTGAAATATCAACTGAAATACAGGTAACTCAAAAGATGTTTGGGACAACCATCCTCTAAGGATCCGTGGAACTATCTACTATGTAGTAATATACGCTATTATAATAATGTCTAGAGTAAAGTAAACTATTAAAATAGCGATAAGGCGTTACCCATATCCCCCTTAACACATTTTTATATTCCCATAGTCTATATAGTACCGTAATCACCCCCGTACTGGGCGTCGTTAGAGGGCACTCCATAGGTATGGTACAATACAAACTCGTAGTGGTCTCGATAGGGTAGGAGACACGGCACAACTAGGCAATGCCATGGTAGATATACCAATTACACTTTCGGGCTGGTGGTAACGCATAGCAGCCACTACCGCCCACCTCGAGCCACACTCCCAAAAATCCGAGGGTGCACCCAATCAATCACAAAGTAATAGAATGGTACCGAAGGAGTGTGTCCGATCGGAGGAATGACCTCACTTTGCCCGTCGATTGCTCCTGTTTTAGCCACCTTAAGCTAACTCACGGGAGTCAGGCCCACGTATATACCTCATATAGGATCGTCGCCACCATCCTACTCCATTCTGGAATCTCCACCGCATACACAGTTGTTAAAGTGGTTTTCGGTATTGGCAGAGAGTATGACAATATCCGATCCCGGTCTCTTTAACAACCAATCGTTATTACAACACCGCGGTCATTTCAAATTAGTTTATACTTCAAACCCAAAATATCATTTCCATTTCAAAACTATATCAATACGATATCATTTCCATTTCAAAACCAAATCAATACGATATCATTTCCATTTCAAATATATTCACTTTCCCAAATCATAGTACTTTCAAAGTTATAACACTTTCGAAACCAAAACACTTGAAATTATAACACTTTGGAAATCATAACAATTTGAGATCATAACACTTTCCTTTAGAAGTTTAGATATTAATAATAGAATATATAATAAAATAGTTTATAAAATAAAGTAGTTTATATAAAATAGTTATAAGTTAAAATAGTTTATATTAAAATAGTTTATAATAAAAGTAGCTTATATTAAAACGATTTATATTAAAATAATTTATATTAAAATAATTTATAAAGTAAAATATATAAATAGTTTTAAATATTATTTAAAATACTTTATATAATAAAATAGCTCTCTCAAATTTCACAAATCGATTCAAATCAACTCGAATTCCACAATTCAAATTCAATTCAATCTCAATTCATTGATTTCAATTCAATTCAGTTTCTAAATAAACAGTTTCAATTTAAATCGATTTCAAATACAGATTTGAACCACAAAATAAAACATTTCAATTTCAATATATTTCAAAGCTTCAAATATTCAACATTTTCAAAACTAAATTTGATAAATTCATATATATCTTAATTTAACTTCATTATTATTTAGTTTTCAAATATCCACTTAATAAATCCAATATCTTTTAAGTAAACCCCAAATTACAAATAAACTAAATATTTCCTTCAATTTATTTAAACTTGAAATATTCATTAATCACCTTAAACCAAAATCAAGTTATAAAATCATATCCTTTCAAAATATCAAATTCAATAAGTTTCAAATCGATTTAATTAAATAAAATTCTTAAAAGAATATTATTTCAAATCAACTTAAATTTATCTTCCCAACCTTAACTTACAAAAAAAATCAATATAACAATATATTTTTAGGATATAATTTTAAATGAATACTGAAAAATATTATGTATTAATTAAATCAACTTTATTAAATCAAATCTTATTATGAACTTGTTTTATATTAAAACCAATTTAAACATATTTTAAAATAGTAAAATGATAAGTAAATTCTTTAAAAATTATAATTTCAAAACTAACTTATAGTTTTAAAAATTTCAAAACATAGAATTTTAAAAATCAAGAATTTAAACTTTATAGAATACATTTATATAATATTTAAAAGATCAATATTTATTAGACCGTATATTTCTTTCCAAAACCATAGAAATCAATTTCAAAATATTTATATATAGACCAACGGTGTATGTATATAATTTTCTATCCTATGGTCAAGTGATACAGATATTTATCATTTCAATCCGTAATTTAAATATATACGGGTATATATTATTTCAACCCGCAATACCAAATTCAACTCAATGAAAATCGCTTGGGTTTATCATTTCAACCCATAACGATCTTCTCCTATTCTACAAGATCGTTTGGGTATGTATCATTTCAACCCATAGGGAATTCTATATTAACAGGGAACTTGCAGAGTGATAACATATATGATAATAATATAACAGACATATATCATCAATATAAGTAACAGATAATGGTGTCAGGTGTCACAGGTGAACAGATACAGATAACAACATATATATAGCGGTGTAAATAACTAACAGCAGCATATTTCAATTGTCGTTTCAATTGAAATCAAATTTAATAAATATAAGAACGTTAATCGTGAGTGATTGCGCACCTTCCGAGGATAGAGCAGATAGACAATGAGATTGAGTTACGAAATGCAAGCATGACTTCCAAAACGAAGCAAGACCAGATTGGCATGAGTTCGACGAACGGAGCTGATAACAGGAATTAGCGAAATCAAATCAGAACTAGATCGATGATAATAAATGTATAATTGAACACACATATATATAATTATGTACATAAAATCATATTTTATATTCAACACATTTTTTTAATTTTTTTAATATATAAATATATATATATATATATATCAAAATCCTAATTTTTAAATTAAACTCATATGTATATATATGCTATAAAAACCAATACTGTCATGGACTATTAAAAATCTTTACATAAAACAAAACTAACTAATATATAAATACTAATGTATAACTAAACTGCTATATAAATACTATCATATTATACATACAAACTATAGAATATAATATACTATACAAGCTGCATAACTATAAATCTATAGAATATGTATAAAACCAAATTTATAGTAGAAAAAATGAAACATTTCGACATACAAAAAAAAATCACGCAAACCCATAACTGAAAAAAAATCAACACTTATATAACCTTAGACACAGCAGAAAAATATACATATCCATATAAACATATTACAGTAAAATAACTAACCTTGTATTACTTTATATACTAGGATATATGCATATTATAAACCTATGTAAACTAAATTAATATATATATATATACAAGATAACCTATTACCTATATATAAATCATATGTATTTTAAAGTCAAAATAAATAAATAAATATATATATATATATAAATATATATGACTAGTATAATCTGTATATACAGAAAACATGATTTGTATACTATCATATAATAATATATTACACTTATATAAATGAAAAGGTTATATATGTAAACAAATATATTCACAACCATTACATGCTATAAAATACTATACGACATATGTATATACATATTACCTTCAAAAATTTCCGTACGTATATATACCGATATAAGCTCTGGAAAATATTATATATAAACAGATATACATTTTTAAACTGATATATAACTCACATTATTATAAAATCTGTAAACTAGCATATATATATAAACATTTTTAACTATCCTGTATATAGTGATATACATATATAGACTTATATATACAAACAATAAGTTGTATAACATATATATTCTTTGTAGGATCTAACATATTAACCAAACTGCAAACTCTAATGTATTATATATATACAATAAAATATGTATGCAGACCCGACGCTAACAATATATACAACCTACATATTATTTCCATATTTAAAATATATATATGTAATACCTTATAGATGATGCTGTAAAGATAAGATGAACTGAGCTCGGTAGAAGAAGGGTAGCGGAACGCGGGAAAGTGAAGTGGTGGGTGATGGTCGAAGGCTTGTAGAGTGGCGATGGCTGGTCCAAGGAATAGGAGGCGGTGAAGCGGGCGGCGAGCTAGCTGCTCTCGGTTGGGAAGGTGATGAGGGGCGTGAGTGAGGGGAGGTTGCTGACGAGGGAAAAAATGGAAGGGGAAGCTCGGCAATTTGCAGAAAAGAGAAAAAATATGTGGCCTTTCGTATTATACAGGCTACTTGAATTATAAATTATATATTTCCATTTTCAAAAGATCAACAGAGAAGAAATATTGAATTGGAACCAAAATAATGGAATGGACAGGGAGATAATAAATTTGAAAAGGGAAACACAAAAGCCAGGGTTATCTTTGGGAATTCCAAAGAGCTAGTGACCATTTGTTATCTCAGGAAGCAAACGAATGGACAAGAAAACCAAAAGGTAAAAATCGGGTACCGATACGGTTTCTTGTTATATTGATTTCACAGTGTATCGAACGTCGAAACACACAAACGAATATGATGCGGAGATCAGCACGACGAGACGATCAAAATGGTACACAGATATCGACGATATGATCATTCGATCAAAAGTCGATATTTGGTACCGAAAATGCTTCTAAAACGTCAGAATTAAGATAGACGGAGCAATAGCATTCCAAATTTGAAGAAACGAAATATGCCGTCTCACTCAGAAGATGATTTACAAATTTATTGTATAAAAATATTCAGGTTTGGAAAACATTTTATTATCATCAATTTTAACCGATTTAAATTGAAATAAAATTACACAAGAAAATAAACTTCCAAATTATCCGATGAAACTTTACTATTTGCAATGTTTAACTAGACGTATTCCAAATATGAAATTTTAAATTTCAAATTCAATTATTTAAAATTTCACAAAAATTCAATTAATTACGTTATTAAAACCCTTAAAATTTACGGGTCATTACACTCTCCCCCACCCAAAACTTTTCGTCCCCGAAAAGGAAGGAGGCAGGGGAATAGAAATAACCAGAAAGAAAATAAATTGAAATACAAATAAAACAATTAATTTAAACCATATAAATTTCAATTTAAATTAATTAATATTCAATATTGGATTTTTAAATTAAAGGTATTTCATTCGGTTGATTAAATTTCAAATTTATTAATTCCTTCAAAACAAAATTTATTTAATTTATCTCATTTATTATTCAATTAACTTATTATTCTATTTATCTCAATTAACATTTTTATAATTAAAATTTTAGTGTATAACATTTATTATGATCACTCAAAATTTAGTTATAAAATCATCTTATATTGTATATTGTCCAATTACATATTCAACTTCTGAATAATTTAGGTAAGTTATATTAAAATGAAATTGGGTATTGTACAAGTAAGAATTTCCCAACTTAATTATTCTCAAGTTTTTAAATATTTGTTCAAAAATTTTAGCTTTATTTATAATTGAAGTCATCCTTTAACATAAGATTTAAGAATTAAATTTCCGATTAACCTCAAACAATTGAGAGATAAAATATACATATATATAAATTCTATATATATCAAATCAAATCTATAAACATATACTTATATTATAGATCAAGTCATACTTTAGAAATTCAAATCAATTTATTTTCTAAAACAAAATCGTAGCAAATCTACATAATGGTCTCTCCACTATGAAACTCGAAAATGAATGTCGATGATGCGGCCGCCATCACTAAAATTATTTTCCAGCGACAAAAGAGAAGAGTACTGATTCAAAACCTTTAAACATTCTTTGGAAACGATTCCTATTCGAAATTACTTTAATATTATACATTTTAAAACTTAAAACCAAAGTTTGAAATCACCGGAAATTAAATTATCAAATTTTTAATTTAAATTCATTTCAATTCCAAATCAATTTATAACCCATGTTTATAAATTCATTTATAGAACAATAAATGATAATCAAATATTATCATTTCAAACAACCAATTTAATTATTAAATTCCAGTAAATTTTACTTATATATTTATAATATAATCATATAAATTTATTTTGTTTACCAAATTGTAAAATAATATTGTGTCAGTTTGCTCTGTTCAAGTGTTTTGGAATTCCTATCGATAGCGTTGATCAGACGAATTTATCGAAAGCCCAAATCAACATTAACAACTCAAACAACACAATATACAAAGCATTTGTATATTAAGGTTAATTACAAATACACTCCCTCACTTGATGATTCCAGAATGAATTCTAGAACAAGGATAAAGATCTAAATTCAAAGAGACCCCTACTCAAAGAGGATTCTAACAACGAAGATAGGCTCGATGGGGAAATAAATAGATTTCAAAGAGAGAAACAAATGGATAGACTTATATAAATCGCGGGCAACCTTAACCGGGTCAACCGTGACTTCAAGAATACGATTGATGCAGAATTTTGAAGCAAATCGACATTCGATCGCCAGAGATAGAATTTGGGTATAACAAAAGATACAGCATCTGAAACGAGGACGTAGAAATCTCCGGTGGATCGACGCCTGTTGTAAAGGAGTTTCACCCCTTTACAAAACATTCTAAGTGTGACGACCGCCCATGACCCCTGCACCGAATCTAGAGATAGTGCGCTGTAAAGTGTGCCAGGCGACCATGGACGATTGTCAGGGTAGATTAAAACAACAGAATCTATCGTATTACTCACAGCGCATGGACAAAATACAATAGAACATATGTATAGTGAAGCTTTACAGAACAAAATGACATCATATAAAACTCCATAATAGTTGAATACAAGCATCCAAATAGCCAATACATCAAGCCTCACTACATAACACTCAGAGAATACAAAACAGCGGAACATCCAGCACATATAATAAGAAGATAATATGCAACCCTCCAGCTCGTCTTCGATATCAGCATCGTGAGAAGAGAACAGCACCTGTCACCTGCTACCTAGTCTGCCCGTCCCAAAAATGGACGAACAGCCCAAGGCAATAAGAATTAAAACATAAAGCCTTGAGTCAGACAACAGTCTTAGTGAGCAGTAAATTAACTAACAACATACCAAAAGAGCATAAAGGAAAAGGAATATGAATACAACCCTCCCACTCCACCTCTTTCTACAGTGATAGCCCCCAGACACACACTAAGCAGAAGCAACACAGCAGAGCATACAATTTAAAGTAAAGTAATAATCATTCGAGTCAAGGGCGATGTTTTCCAAGTACCAAGGCCTAAATCAGATAAGCACCCAGAAAATACCGCTCTTGAGTCCGAATGACGATACAACCAAACATCCATGACTCTGGCTATCTCTGTTATCATTGCTTCGATATCACCGTTAATTGAATGACCGGCACATTCTTTCAGCCGTCCGTCAAGGGCTAATGGAAACCCCGGTTCTAGACATAACTCCCGCACGTCGTCGCAGCCCGTGCCTAGGACTATCGAATCTGCCCAGAGTACTCGACCATCAACAGTTGGCCGTTGGGACTATCGAATCTGCCCAAACATACTCTTGCTTAGAGCATGCTAGAACCTTCAACAACGATGCTATCCAAGCCTCCTAGTCATCCTCCTCGACGACTATTCTCATATCCATTCATTATCCTCAACTCGAATCATATCACCGAGTTATCAACATGCTTGGAATGATCCCGTCTGGATTAGACCAAGTCTTCATCACATGATTGCCTCGCTTCATCACATCCTCGCAAAGCCTCATCTCAACATCACATCATCAAATCTACGCATAAGATCTTCGTCATCCCGCTACATATGCCACGAGCAGCTTACCCAATTCAAGAGCCTTTCTCCTAGCTTTTGAATCATCTTCGGCCACCTTGTCTAAAACCAATCAACAATCATCTAATTCACAGCAATCAATCATGTCAAACATCAATCCAAGTAACCAAGCATTCAAATATAAGCAAAATGAACAATTATAACAATAATGGCAATTTCGTAATTTAGGAGTTGAAAGTCTAACAAGCATGAAAACATGAGAATTATCTCTACAACTTGATGAATGAACTTGCATAGGTTAATCATATACAAAAATGGTTGTTTAATCATCATGAACAATGGATCTACATGGATCTACACTTATGTTTACAAAAATGCATAGAAATCACTATTTTAACACCAAATCAAGCCAACAATCCGATCTACTCCTTTGGATCCGTGTGAGAGATAATCACCACTCACCAAATCACCTAAACAACCCCAAATCAACACACTTCAGATCTGGACAGCGAAGGATCAATCTTGATCTATCACGAATCCGCTTCAAACGAAGAAATCTGTCTTGAAAAGATGAAGATCTTCAATCTAAGCTCTTGAATCTTCAATCTTGATCTTCGATTTGGATGAAAGGAAGCACTAGATTAGAGTGGAGAAAAGAAGTGAAGAAGTGTAGAAGTCGAGCTCTCAAAATGGCAGCACTTCGTCGCTTCAAAATCCGGATCCCAAAAATGAAGCCAACCCCCTCTATTTATAGGCAGAAATTCTCTTAAGTCGTAACTTGGAGTTAGGTCGTTTCCGACCTAAGACTTCCACCGACCTAAGCCTTAGCCAACAACTACGACCTAACAGACCCAGCCTACGACCTAACACTTCTGCACATCCAAGCACCCAGCGACCTAACAGCTACGACTTAACTCCTCAGCGACCTAACACATAAGTGTTTTCTCGCGACCTAACAACCCAGGTGCTTCAACGACCTAACTGCTTAACACTCCTACGACCTAACGGCTTAGCAACCTACGCGACCTAACAGCAAAGCACATCAGTGACCTAACTGACTAAAAACCTAGCGACCTAACTACACATAAGTCATACGACCTAACTACCTTAGGTCGTTGCCGACCTATCCTGTTTTCTCTACCTCTCTTAGGTCGCATGTTCCTTAGGTCGCCTAACTCTATAGATCGCTCGTCTACGACTTAACACACTAACCACTAGGTCGTACATTCCTTAGCTCGCGCTTCCTTTAGGTCGCTAACATTCTATAGGTCGTCCCAAACTAACTCGCGACCTAAACCACTACGCAACCTAACCGCTGGTCCTCCTTAGGTCGTTGCCGACCTATTCCTTAGGTCGCTCGAAACCTTAACTCGCCAAAAACTCTTAAGTCCTCTTAGGTCGTCTACGACCTAAACCCTTACCATCCATCATACGACCTAACCCCAACATCCTTAGGTCGCACCACATCCCTAAGTCGTCTACGACATAGCTCTTAACTCGCTACCATCCTATAGGTCGGTCACGACTTAGCTCTTAGGTCGTTCATGACCTAGGACTTAGACAAATTATACCAAAAATCTGAAATGACTTAAAATGCTGAAAATTCCAGATTTTGACGAACTTGTCGATCCGTAAAAATACGGGTCGTTACATTCTCTCCCCCTTAGGAATTTCGCCCCCGAAATTCCAAACAAACAAATCAATCAAAGACTATTCTGTACGCCTATCATCCATAACAATCAACAAACCATGCATCCAATTCTAGCTTAGCGTACAGAATTCTAACACTAGAACAAGTCACAATATTGTGAGATGACACGACACCTTAGGGCCATACCTTGAAGAGTTCAGGATGAACTGCCTTCATCCTCTCTTCCACCTCCCACGTACAGTCGTTATCATCATCACTCCATTGTATCTTGAGCAACTTAACTACCTTCCTCCTAAGCTGTTTCGTGTCAGTTTCAACAACACGAAGCGGCTTACGAGGTCTTCTATCAACTGGATCAACTTCGATATCTTCACAGCTATCAGCAGAAACCACTGTATTCGAGTCGTGCACATACTTCCGTAGATATGATACGTGAAAAACATTGTGCACACCCGACATCTTCTCTGGTAACTCCAATCTATAGGCGAGCTTTCCAATTCGCTCGATGATCGGGAATGGTCCAACAAATCTCGGAGTCAATTTTCCTTTCTTCCCGAATCGAATAACATTCTTCAGTGGAAAAGTCTTCACAAAAACCATATCACCAACGTCGAATTCCAAATCCTTTCGACGCTTATCGGCATAACTTTTCTGACGGTCTTGGGCTGCCTTCATTCGTTGCCGAATGATTTCTAAACAATCTGAAGTCTGTCGAATCATCTCTGGCCCAAGTAACGGCTTTTCTCCTATCTCTAACCAACATGTCGGAGAGTTACACGGTCTTCCATACAATGCCTCATACGGTGCCATACCAATGCTTGACTGGTAACTGTTGTTGTACGCAAACTCCACCAAATGAAGGTGATCTTCCCATGATCCTCCGAAGTCCAAAACACATGCTCTAAGAAGATCTTCCAAAACTCGGTTGACTCTCTCGGTCTGACCATCTGTTTGAGGGTGATAAGCTGTACTCAAACATAACTCGGTTCCCAAAACTTCCTGGAAGCTCTTCCAAAATCCACTAGTGAACAATGGATCTCGATCGCTCACTATACTCTTCGGAATACCATGGAATCGAACTATCCACTTCACATACAACTCAGCCAACTTTGATGCAGTCCTAGTCGATCGAACAGGAATGAACCTCGCACTCTTGGTCAGACGATCTACAATGACCCAAATCCCTTCATTTCCCGTTCTTGTTCTAGGTAGTCCATCAATAAAATCCATCGATATCTGCTCCCACTTCCATGTAGGAACTTCTAATGGCTGAAGCAATCCACTTGGCTTCTTCTATTCGGCTTTTACCAACTGGCAGTTCATACACTTGGAAATAAAATTTCCAACATCCTTCTTCATGCCTTCCCAGTAGTAGGTTCTCTTCATATCCCGATACATCTTATTTCCACCTGGATGAATTGTCAGCTTCGAGTGATGACTTTCCTTCAGGACTTCACTCCTCAATTCATCTATATCGGGAACAACTAGTCGTCCTTGCTTTCGAAGCCAACCCTCTCGATCGACCTCGAATCCTTTATCCTTTTCTGGATCCAATCCAGATTCCAATTCACGGATAATTTTGACAAGCTTATCGTCTTGCTTTTGGCTCTCGCCAATCCTTTCCACAAGAGAAGGTCTTATCGATAAGTTTGCCAACATCTCAGGTTCCAATTCACATCTAGGCCTGAAGTCAAATCCAGCTAAATACTCGAGACTCTTCCATTCTGAAAACATGGCTCCCAATCCTGCATGTCTTCGACTTAACGCATCTGCCACTGCGTTACCTTTTCCCGGAGTATAAGCTATACCAAAATCATATGATGCTAAAAACTCTAGCCAACGTTGCTGCCGAAGATTCAAATCCTTTTGGGAGAAAAGATACTTCAACGACTTATGATCCGTAAACAACTCGAATCGAACTCCCAACAGATAATGTCTCCACATCTTCAGAGCAAATACAATCGCCGCTAACTCCAAATCATGAGTCGGGTAATTCCTTTCATGCGGCTTCAGTTGTCGACTTGCATACGCAACAACTTTATCCCTCTGCATCAGCACTGCTCCAAGTCCAGTACCACATGCGTCGGTGTAAACCACCATCTCATCATTCCCACTCGGAATAGTCAAAACAGGAGCACTTGTCAATCTCTCTTTCAGGATTCCGAAAGCTTTCTCACACTTAGCATCCCAACTGAACACTTGGTTCTTCTTCGTCAATCCTGTTAACGGTGCAGCTATCTTGGAGAAGTCTTTGATAAACCGTCGATAATATCCTGCTAATCCAAGAAAACTTCTCACATCAGATGCATTCTTAGGTCTAACCCAATCCTGGATTGCTGCCACCTTAGCGGGATCAACCGCTATCCCATTTCCAGAAATCACATGGCCTAAGAACTCACTTCACTCTTCCAGAAGTGACACTTCGAAAACTTAGCCTTCAGCTGATGTTTCCGTAAGATTTCCAAAACAATATGCAAGTGCGCCTCGTGCTCTTCCTCCGTTCTGGAATAAATCAGAATATCATCCACGAACACAAGTACGAACTTGTTCAACTGATCTCTGAACACTCTATTCATAAGATCCACAAAATATGCTGGCGCGTTAGTCAATCCAAACGGCATTACCAGCCACTCAAAGAAACCGGATGGTGTCCTAAAGGCAGTCTTCGGCACACTATCCTTAGCCACTCTCAACTGGTGAAATCTCGTTGCCAAATCCATCTGAGAAAACACCTTAGCCTCGTGAAGCTGATCAAACAAGTCATCTATTCTCGGCAATGGATACTTGTTCTTCTTCGTCACCTTATTCAGCTCACGATAATCCACACACAATCTCAACGACCCATCTGCCTTGGTTGCAAACACAACTGGTGCACCCCACTCGGACACACTACGCCGAATGAATCCTTTCTGCAAAAGATCATCAACTTGCACCCTCAACTCCTGCTGTTCCCTAGGCTCCATCCGCCTAAGAGGCATCACAACAGGTCTGGCTCCTTCAACTAGATCTATACGAAACTCGATCTCTCTATGCGGCGGCAACCCTTTGACTTCGTCAAAGACATCCTCGAATCCATTAGCGATTGGCACCGATGACAGTCCATCCCGTGGAACAACCAGTGAATACATGAAGCTCATGAAGACGCCTTCCTCATGCTTACATCGTATTACAACCTTTCGCCCCTCCACATTCTCGACTGTCACTTCCAACCTCTCGCAATCAACCTTTGCCGCATACTTCCTAAGCCAGTCCATACCCAAAATAATTCCGAACCCCGCAAAGTTCAGAACAAAGAAATCACAAACAAAAGAGCAACCATGACTCGATACAACTAGACCATGGCATAACATACACAAACAAGACGAACCTCCAACTGGATTAGTCACAACCAATGGCCTATCGACAATATCCGGCTTCAAATCTAACCGGCCTACGAGTTCATTACAAACAAACGAATGCGACGCTCCAGTATCAAACAAAACTCTAACTGGAACACCACATAGGAAAAGAGTACCTTGAACAACCACACCCTTTCCTTTCTCTTCAGCAGTAGGAGCTTTCGAAAACGATGGAACAACTCCCAAAGCATAAGCTTGCACAATCTGCTTGTCCCTCCTCGGTTCTGGACAATTCTTCCTGAAATGCCCCGGCTTGTCACAGTTGTGACACTTCATCGGCACCTTCGGATTCTTACAATCCTTCGAGAAATGGCCCTTCTGCTGACAATTGTAGCAAGTCACCTCGCCTTTCGGCTTCTTTTGGCCATCCCTACCCTTCTGCTGCTGCTGCTTCCTCTTCTTGTTTCCACCCTGCTGGGGTTTAGACTCTTCCCTGGCCACAGCAACAACAGATCCTTCCTTAGGAAACAGACTCTCATGCCTAAGAGCTTTCTCCACAAGCTTCTCAAATGAATCGTCCAAATGATCCACCAACTGTCTCCCAAGATAACTGTCCAAGCCTGTCACAAACTTCTCATTCTTCTGATAAGCAGATTCAATATATGACCGGGCATACTTGGACAAAGCTTCGAACTCAGAAACATACTCAAGAACTGGTCTCCCACCTTGCTTGAGCTCCACAAACCTCTTGAACAGAACAGACTTCTGAGCTGTAGAAATGAACTTAGCTTCAAACCTAACTTGAAATTGCTCCCAAGTAATCTCTTCCTCCGGAGTAGTGATGGTAATAGAATTCCACCAATCAGAGCCTCTCCCTTGAAGCTGCCTTGATGCCAACTTCCTCTTAGTTGCATCCTCAATTCCCAAATCACCAAAGATCCTTCTACAAGCATCTATCCACCTCTGGACCTCAATAGTTGATTCTGTTCCCAAGAAAACCTTTCCTCCAAGAGCAGTATAATCCTTGCACAACTTAGCAAAATCCACTGGTTTCGGAGTTTGGACTTGAACTCCAACATCTACCGCTGCCCCCGGAACTGGTATCCTTCTCATGATCGAAGTCATCATAGCTACGAACATGGCTGCATAATCAGCAGTCCCCTCAGTAGCACGGCCTTCCCTAGCAGCTGGTCTCCCTCTTCGACTCATTCTCAATATCTATAAAAAGGAATGATCAGAACATCTAGAGAAACAACTGCATAAAGAACTAACTTACTGCTAAACTACTATATTATATATAGTAATCATCCATCAAAATACAATTACGTCTCTCATACGTAGTTACGTCAGCGAGCGTTGGGTAAAATCGATTAACCAATGCTCTGATACCAAATGTGACGACCGCCCATGACCCCTGTACCGAATCTAGAGATAGTGCGCTGTAAAGTGTGCCAGGCGACCATGGACGATTGTCAGGGTAGATTAAAACAACAGAATCTATCGTATTACTCACAGCGCATGGACAAAATACAATAGAACATATGTATAGTGAAGCTTTACAGAACAAAATGACATCATATAAAACTCCATAATAGTTGAATACAAGCATCCAAATAGCCAATACATCAAGCCTCACTACATAACACTCAGAGAATACAAAACAACGGAACATCCAGCACATATAATAAGAAGATAATATGCAACCCTCCAGCTCGTCTTCGATATAGCATCATGAGAAGAGAACAGCACCTATCACCTGCTACCTAGTCTGCCCGTCCCAAAAATGGACGAACAGCCCAAGGCAATAAGAATTAAAACATAAAGCCTTGAGTCAGACAACAGTCTTAGTGAGCAGTAAATTAACTAACAACATACCAAAAGAGCATAAAGGAAAAGGAATAGGAATACAACCCTCCCACTCCACCTCTTTCTACAGTGATAGCCCCCAGACACACACTAAGCAGAAGCAACACAGCAGAGCATACAATTTAAAGTAAAGTAATAATCATTCGAGTCAAGGGCGATGTTTTCCAAGTACCAAGGCCTAAATCAGATAAGCACCCAGAAAATACCGCTCTTGAGTCCGAATGACGATACAACCAAACATCCATGACTCTGGCTATCACTGTTATCATTGCTTCGATATCACCGTTAATTGAATGACCGGCACATTCTTTCAGCCGTCCGTCAAGGGCTAATGGAAACCCCGGTTCTAGACATAACTCCCGCACGTCGTCGCAGCTCGTGCCTAGGACTATCAAATCTGCCCAGAGTACTCGACCATCAACAGTTGGCCGTTGGGACTATCGAATCTGCCCAAACGTACTCTTGCTTAGAGCATGCTAGAACCTTCAACAACGATGCTATCCAAGCCTCCTAGTCATCCTCCTCGACGACTATTCTCATATCCATTCATTATCCTCAACTCGAATCATATCACCGAGTTATCAACATGCTTGGAATGATCCCGTCTGGATTAGACCAAGTCTTCATCACATGATTGCCTCGCTTCATCACATCCTCGCAAAGCCTCATCTCAACATCACATCATCAAATCTACGCATAAGAGCTTCGTCATCCCGCTACATATGCCACGAGCAGCTTACCCAATTCAAGAGCCTTTCTCCTAGCTTTTGAATCATCTTTGGCCACCTTGTCTAAAACCAATCAACAATCATCTAATTCACAGCAATCAATCATGTCAAACATCAATCCAAGTAACCAAGCATTCAAATATAAGCAAAATGAACAATTATAACAATAATGGCAATTTCGTAATTTAGGAGTTGAAAGTCTAACAAGCATGAAAACATGAGAATTATCTCTACAACTTGATGAATGAACTTGCATAGGTTAATCATATACAAAAATGGTTGTCGAATCATCATGAACAATGGATCTACATGGATCTACACTTATGTTTACAAAAATGCATAGAAATCACTATTTTAACACCAAATCAAGCCAACAATCCGATCTACTCCTTTGGATCCGTGTGAGAGATAATCACCACTCACCAAATCACCTAAACAACCCCAAATCAACACGCTTCAGATCTGGACAGCGAAGGATCAATCTTGATCTATCACGAATCCGCTTCAAACGAAGAAATCTCTCTTGAAAAGATGAAGATCTTCAATCTAAGCTCTTGAATCTTCAATCTTGATCTTCGATTTGGATGAAAGGAAGCACTAGATTAGAGTGGAGAAAAGAAGTGAAGAAGTGTAGAAGTCGAGCTCTCAAAATGGCAGCACTTCGTCGCTTCAAAATCCGGATCCCAAAAATGAAGCCAACCCCCTCTATTTATAGGCAGAAATTCTCTTAAGTCGTAACTCGGAGTTAGGTCGTTTCCGACCTACGACCTAAGACTTCCACCGACCTAAGCCTTAGCCAACAACTACGACCTAACAGACCCAGCCTACGACCTAACACTTCTGCGCATCCAAGCACCCAGCGACCTAATAGCTACGACTTAACTCCTCAGCGACCTAACACATAAGTGTTTTCTCGCGACCTAACAACCCAGGTGCTTCAACGACCTAACTGCTTAACACTCCTACGACCTAACGGCTTAGCAACCTACGCGACCTAACAGCAAAGCACATCAGCGACCTAACTGACTAAAAACCTAGCGACCTAACTACACATAAGTCATACGACCTAACTACCTTAGGTCGTTGCCGACCTATCCTGTTTTCTCTACCTCTCTTAGGTCGCATGTTCCTTAGGTCGCTCTCCTATAGGTCGCCTAACTCTATAGATCGCTCGTCTATGACTTAACACACTAACCACTAGGTCGTACATTCCTTAGCTCGCGCTTCCTTTAGGTCGCTAACATTCTATAGGTCGTCCCAAACTAACTCGCAACCTAAACCACTACGCAACCTAACCGCTGGTCCTCCTTAGGTCGTTGCCGACCTATTCCTTAGGTCGCTCGAAACCTTAACTCGCCAAAAACTCTTAAGTCCTCTTAGGTCGTCTACGACCTAAACCCTTACCATCCATCATACGACCTAACCCCAACATCCTTAGGTCGCACCACATCCCTAAGTCGTCTACGACATAGCTCTTAACTCGCTACCATCCTATAGGTCGGTCACGACTTAGCTCTTAGGTCGTTCACGACCTAGGACTTAGAAAAATTATACCAAAAATCTGAAATGACTTAAAATGCTGAAAATTCCAGATTTTGACGAACTTGTCGATCCATAAAATTACGGGTCGTTACACTAAGATTGGCGGGACCGTCAATTATTATAGAAATCAATCGAAGTGGAGTTATGGGATACTCCAGAATGAAGGAAACACGAATAAGGAGAGACAAGAATGAATTCCAGGACGAAGTGGAGAGTTCCAAAATTCAAAGGGAACCGAGTCAAAGTGGAGGAAAGGCTGAAGCTCGAACGAAGGTGATTATGTAATTAAATTTACTTTATACGCTAAGTTTTGCCTAAAACCAGAGCTCTGATACCACATGTAACATCCTGAAATTTTCAACCATTCGCATCCATACATGTCGGACTTGAATTGCTCAAAATATCATATTGTTAATTTAAATTTGGCAAATCTCAGCATATACAGTAAATAAATAATCACAGAATCACAAACACAGAATAATATAACAATAAGCAGCGGAAATAAAAGAATAGTAGTTCATGAAGCTACTATATATATAACAGAGTTAAAACAAGATACAACAGAAGTCTGGAATACATAGAAGTCTCAGTACAATAGTCAAATAACAATAATCTGAATACATCACTGGAGTCAACTGAATAACTGGAAGCTGAATAGATATAGATGGATCTCCAAGCGAAGCTCCAACTCCAAGGTGAGTCTCTAATGCTGTGACACTCAGTCTGACCCGAGCGTAAAGCAAAACACAAAACACTCGAGTCAGGATTAACATTCTTATATCAATAAATCCAACTCAAGTGAAATATCAACTGAAATACAAGTAACTCAAAGGATGTTTGGGATAACCATCCTCTAAGGATCCATGGAACTATCTACTATGTAGTAATATACGCTATTATAATAATGTCTAAAGTAAAGTAAACTTTTAAAATAGCGTTAAGGCGTTACCCATATCCCCCTTAACACATTTTTATATTCCCATAGTCTATACAGTACCGTAATCTCCCCTGTACTGGGCATCATCAGAAGGCACTCCATAGGTATGGTACAAAACAAACTTTTAGTGGTCTCGATAGGGTAGGTGACACGGCACAACTAGGCAATGCCAGTATAGATATACCAATTACACTACCGGGCTGGTGGTAACGCATAGCAGCCACTACCGCCCACCTCGAGCCACACTCCCAAAAATTCGAGGGTGCACCCAATCAATCACAAAGTAATAGAATGGTATCGAAAGAGTGTGTCCGATCGGAGGAATGACCTCACTTGGCCCGTTGATTGCTCTTGTTTTAGCCACCTTAAGCTAACTCACGGGAGTTAGGTCCACATATATACCTCATATAGGATCGCCGCCACCATCCTACTTCATTCTTGAATCTCCACCGCGTACATAGTTGTTAAAGTGGTTTTCGGTATTGGCAGAGAGTATGACAATATCCGATCCCGGTCTCTTTAACAACCAATTGTTATTATAACACCGCGGTCATTTCAAATTAGTTTATACTTCAAACCCAAAATATCATTTCCATTTGAAAAACTATATCAATACGATATCATTTCCATTTCAAAACCAAATCAATACGATATCATTTCCATTTCAAATATATTCACTTTCCAAAATCATAGTACTTTCAAAGTTATAACACTTTCGAAACCAAAACACTTGAAATTATAACACTTTAGAAATCATAACAATTTGAGATCATAACACTTTCCTTTAAGCGGTTTAGATATTAATAATAGTATATATAATAAAATAGTTTATAAAATAAAGTAGTTTATATTAAATAGTTATAAGTTAAAATAGTTTATATTAAAATAATTGATATATTAAAATAGTTTATAATAAAAGTAGCTTATATTAAAATGATTTATACTAAAATAATTTATATTAAAATAATTAATAAAGTAAAATATATAAATAGTTTTAAATATAATTTAAAATACTTTATATAATAAAATAGCTCCCTCAAATTTCACAAAACGATTCAAATCAACGTGAATTCCACAATTCAAATTCAATTCAATCTCAATTCATTGATTTCAATTCAATTCAGTTTCTAAATAACCGTTTCAATTTAAATCGATTTCAAATACAGATTTGAACCACAAAATAAACATTTCAATTTCAATATATTTCAAAGCTTCAAATATTCAACATTTTCAAAACTAAATTTGATAAATTCATATATATCTTAATTTAACTTCATTATTATTTATTTTTGAAATATCCACTTAATAAATCCAATATCATTTAAATAAACCTTAAATTACAAATAAACTAAATATTTCCTTCAATTTATTTAAACTTGAAATATTCATTAATCACCTTAAACCAAAATCAAGTTATAAAATCATATCCTTTAAAAATCTCAAATTCAATAAGTTTCAAATCGATTTAATTAAATAAAATTCTTAAAAGAATATTATTTCATATCAACTTAAATTTATCTTCCCAACCTTAACTTACAAAAAAAATCATTATAACAATATATTTTTAGGATATAATTTTAAATGAATACTGAAACATATTATGTATTAATTAAATTAACTTTATTAAATCAAATCTTATTATGAACTTGTTTTATATTAAAACCAATTTAAACATATTTTAAACTAGTAAAATGATAAGTAAATTCTTTAAAAATTATAATTTCAAAACTAACTTATAGTTTTAAAACATTTCAAAACATAGAATTTTAAAAATCAAGAATTTAAACTTTATAGAATACATTTATATAATATCTAAAAAATCAATATTTATTAGACCATATATTTCTTTCCAAAACCATATAAATCAATTTCAAAATATTTATATATAGACCAACGGTGTCTTTATATATTTTTCTATCCTATGGTCAGGTGATACGGGTATTTATCATTTCAATCTATAATTTAAATATATACGGGTCTATATCATTTCAACCCGCAATCCCAAATTCAATTCAATGAAAATCTCTTGGGTTTATCATTTCAACCCATAACGACCTTCTCCTATTCTACAAGATCGTTCGGGTATGTATCATTTCAACCCATAGGGAATTCTATACTAACAGGGAACTTGCAGAGTGATAACAGATATGATAATAATATAATAGACATATATCATCAATATAAGTAACAGATAATGGTGTCAGGTGTCACAAGTGAACAGATACAGATAACAACATATATATAGCGGTGTAAATAACTAACAACAACATATTTCAATTGTCGTTTCAATTGAAATCAAATTTAATAAATATAAGAATGTTAATCGTGAGTGATTGCTCACCTTTCGAGGCAAGAGCAGATAGACAATTAGATTGAGTTATGAAATGCAAGCACGGCTTCCAAAACGAAGCAAGACCAGATTGGCATGAGTTCGACGAACGGAGCTGATAACAGGAATTGACGAAATCAAATCAGAACTGGATCGATGATAATAAATGGTATAAGTGAACATATATATATAATTATGTACATAAAATCATATTTTATATTCAAAATATTTTTTATTTTATTTTTTATTTTTTATTTTTAATATATATATATATAAATCCTTATTTTTAAATTGAACTCATATGTATATATATGCTATAAAAACCAATACTGTCATGGACTATTAAAAATCTTTACATAAAACATAACTAACTAATATATAAATACTAATGTATAACTAAACTGCTATATAAATACTATCATATTATACATATAGACTATAGAATATAATATACTATACAAGCTGCATAACTATAAATCTATAGAATATGTATAAAACCAAATTTATAGTAAAAAAATGAAACATTTCGACATACAAAAAAAATCATGCGAACCCATAACTGGAAAAAAAATCAACACTTATATAACCTTAGACACAACAGAAAAATATACATATCCATATAAACATATTACAGTAAAATAACTAACCTTGTATTACTTTATATACTAGGACATAGGCATATTATAAACCTATATAAACTAAATTAATATATATACAAGATTACCTATTACCTATATATAAATCATATGTATTTTAAAGTCAAAATAAAAAAATATATATATATATGACTAGTAGAATCTGTATATACAATAAACATGATTTGTATAATATCATATAATAACAGATTACACTTATATAAATGAATAGGTTATATATGTAAACAAATATATCCACAACCATTACATGCTATAAAATACTATACGTCATATGTATATACATATTACCTTAAAAAAAATTCGTACGTATATATACTGATATAAGCTCTGGAAAATATTATATATAAACATATGTACATTTTTAAACTGATATATAACTCACATTATTATAAAATCTGTAAACTAACATATATATATATTAACATTTTTAACTGTCCTGTATATAGTGATATACATATATAGACTTATATATACAAACAAAAAGTTGTATGACATATATATTCTTTGTAGGATCTAACATATTAACCAAACTGCAAACTCTAATGTATTATATATATACAATAAAATATGTATGCAGACCTGACGCTAACAATATATACAACCTACATATTATTTCCAAATTTAAAATATATATACATAATACCTTATAGATGATGCTGTAAAGATAAGATGAACTGAGCTCGGTAGAGGAAGGGTAGCGGAACGCGGGAAAGTGAAGTGGCGGGTGATTGTCGAAGGCTTGCAGGGTAGCGATGGCTGGTCCAAGGAATAGGAGGCGGTGAAGTGGGTGGCGAGCTAGCTATTCTCGGCTGGGAAGGTGATGAGGGGCGTGAGTGAGGGGAGGTTGCTGACAAGAAGAAAAATGGAAGGGGAAGCTCGACAATTTGCAGAAAAGAGAAAAAATATGTGACCTTTCGTATTATACAGGCTACTCGAATTATATATTATATATTTCCATTCTCAAAAGATCAACATAGAAGAAATATTGAATTGGAACCAAAATAATGGAATGGACCGGGAGATAATAAATTTGAATAGGGAAACGCAAAAGCCAGGGTTATCTTTGGGAATTCCAAAGAGCTAGTGACCATTTGTTATCTCAAGAAGCAAAAGAATGGACAAGAAAACCAAAAGGTAAAAATCAGGTACCGATATGGTTTCTTGTTATATTGATTTCACAGTGTATTGACCGTCGGAACACACGAACGAATATGCTGCGGAGATCAGCACGACGAGACGATCAAAACGGTACACAGATATCGGCAATATAATCATCCAATCAAAATTTGATATTCGGTACCGAAAAATGCTGCTAAAACGTCAGAATTAAGATAGACGGAGCAATAGCAGTCCAAATTTGAAGAAACGAAATATGTTGTCTCACTCAGAAGATGATTTACAAATTTATTGTATAAAAATATTCAGGTTTGGAAAACATTTTATTATCATCAATTTTAACTGATTTAAATTGAAATAAAATTACACAAGAAAATAAACTTCCAAATTATCTGATGAACATTTACCATTTGCAATGTTTAACTAGACATATTCCAAATATCAAATTTTAAATTTCAAATTCAATTATTTAAAATTTCACAAAAATTCAATCAATTACGTTATGAAAACCCTTAAAATTTACGGGTCGTTACATCTTTATTCATATAATACCATAGTACAATAGGCTTGTCCTAAATTTGGACAGTTATAGAAGTCTGTCCTTACATTGACAAACATAAAGACTCTATAATACAGAGGAATAAAAATATACACGAATATAGCTTGACCATCCAGCTAATCTTCAACTCCAAAGTATCCAACTAAACCTGGGAAAACATGCTCGGTCTGACCCGAGCATTACATGGAATAACGCCCGGGTCAGTCTAGTAAACCAGCGTGAGTAAAACTCATTAACAAGTAACAACCAAACTGATTTCTACATTTGAAAACCTCTCAAACAAAGGGTATCTCGTAAGACCACACCGCACATAAAAATGGATGGGTTTTTACCCTATGATAACCAAAAAAATTTATATCAAAATCCAGTGATATTATCATAATGTCCAGGTTTAAATTAAATACATAAAATAGCTGAAATGCTTGCATCTCACATTCCAACATACTAGGCTCTACAATTGAAAATGTAAGGCATGTATTAGAGAATGGATTCCAATTAATGACTGGGCTACTGGGGTACCGCCCGCCACAGTACACCTCTAGAAAAATGTACCAAGGTCGTACCTAACGACCTCTGCCAACACAAACCGGCCTACCCCTTGCTGGATAGTACCGAATATATCATCACCCCTGTTGCTTTGCAACCTTTAACCAAGCGCTCCCACGTAGATGAATTCATTGATGATTGTGTATATATCTTGAAGGGTGATGATATACCCTAGTGGGTGCGACCCACATAGCCCTGCTGCATATCCCTTATTTTAGTCATTCCTAGTTGATGAGGCTTGAGGCTACATTTTACCTTTCTGAATAGAAGTCCCTTTTGGAATGTTAACACTGTCCTCGCGGTAGTAATGCAGTGCCAACATTCATCCATACAAGTTATCCAGGATAAGGACAAACCGAAGGCACTACTTCTAGTACATCCATTTTGGAATCACCCTCAGGATTAGTAGCAAGCAGCCCTTGTACTTCAATGGCTCCCTCTTCGATCCCATGCTTCAAGATGTCTTCATTAAGAAACAATTGAGTTGAATCAAAGTGGTTTCTAGATAACATATCCGATCCCGGTCTCTTCGAAACAACTTTCGATATTTTCCAGTGAACTCAACCTCGGTTCTTTAGGAAATAAACAGACAAGTGATAAGAGTGGAGTTAACCTCCTAACCGTTTGTCAACATATTTCCTTATCATTCGTCCTAGAAGAACGAACGGGTTTATAGCATATAATTCTCATGTTTCTCCTAGATATTTCCAAAGTTACGTTTTGGGTCTAGCTTTGATAGTCGGTTATTTAACTATCAAATAAACAAACATCTAATCATGGTTTAATTTCCATATGGGATCCACTAAGCCTTTATTAATTCTCTTTAATTAATAAAACCACTTTATAAAATCCAACCAAAGATCTTTTCAAAACACTATTCCCAAACCCCTTACATTTCCTTTATACTTGGAAACCTTAATATACTTATCTCAGCGGTATGAGTATATTACCAAAACATTTTACTTTTCATGCCTTGAAACAAAATCATATACTTATCTTATCAGTATAAGTATATTTACAAACTTTTCAAAGTTTTCTTCTTTCCAAATCCCATATCAAATAACCAAACATTTCTTCCAAATAAAACATTTCGCTTATCCTTTATCAAAAATTTCCTTTTTAAAAGCTCATCTCATATTTCAATAAACTTATAACTTTCAAAATAAAGTTATAACCCACTTATATAAACCCTTAAGTTAATTTATAAACCTCTTTCCAATCTCTAAAATGATTTATAAACCCTTTTCCCTATTTTTAAAACTCTTTATATAATCCTTTCTATACTCCTTTATAAAATATCCTTTATAAATATCATTTACAAAACATCATTTGTAAAACACCTTAATAACCCTTTTCGTTAGAAAAAATCCCTTTTTATAAACAAGTTATCATTTATAAATACCTTTATAAGAATTATATAACTTGAAAAAACCATTTATAAAACCTTAGCCTCAAATTAATTAAAGAATTAAAGTAAATTCAAACCGTACTTTATAAATTCAAAATGAGGCTTAGCAGTCCCAATGATACTAATTTATATTACCATTTAATTTCACTTCGATTCTCAAATCACATAAAAATTATTTACATAAGCTACCATATATGTAAATACAGCTCATATCCAATCAAGGAATAACACGTCAATATAACCAGTTGGCCTATACAAGTCCAAGTAACATAACAACATGATGGTGATTTGTCCTGCTAAATAGATGTCCAAACAGTTTAATCAATTTATAATAGAATGGGAATTTATTCTGCTTAACACATGTCCACACAATCAAATCACTTACACTATAGCAGAATGGTGTTTTGTTCTGCTAACGGATGTCATTTAATTCTCTTAATCATGTAGGTTACTTAAGGGTCCGGACAAGAGATCCTTTGATATGAAATCGATTTACTATAAAAAAGAAAATTGATTAAAACACATTAAGTTTAGTTTAAAATCACCTTTGAAAAGTTAAAAGTATATTTAATTAGCTTAAAACCTAACTAAATGTTAATTAATCCAATTTAAATCAAGATTAAATCATAATTACTCTAATTAGGCTTAATGAACTTGATTAAGTACTAATTAACTTCCTAATGCAACTTGGTTAAGGTTAAACCAAACTCTTTAAGAGTTAAACCCTAATTAATTAAATACTAATTAAATAACCCATTAAATAAATAAATAATTAACCATTAATCTTAATTAAATAATATTAATCACTTAATTACTTCTTAACCTCATTAATCACTAATTAAAACTTTATAAATCAATTAATAGTCATTAACTTAACTTAAGTGATGATTAACCTCTAATCACCTTGTTAATTACCAATTAGGTGTTAATTACCTTTTCATTAACTATTTAATTAATTAATTATATAACAACTTAACTAATTTTTAATATTACTAATTAAGTTTGAAAACTTTGTAAACTAATTTCAAAATAAAACAAATTTGAAATAGAAATTCAAACTTTTGCCGAACTACATCCATAGCGAATGTCGCTATGAGTGCAGTTTGCTCTAACCCACCTTTAAGAGAAGCCACTTTACTAATACCATACCATTTCATGATTGAAACATACCTTAGTAAATTTTCACACTTTAAAACCAATTACGCAAACTTTAACCAAAATCTAAACTTTAAACCCTTGAAACGAGTTTGATTTCAAATCCGACCTCAAATCCGTCACGACTACATAAAAAGTTTCAACTTTGTTTTCAACCCATCATGATTGTAGTCAAGTTCACCATCAACTCTTTTATCCACACATCACATTCATACAACAAATTGTATACATATACCAACATATATACAATTACTAACTTTGCAATAACACATTCCTTCGAGTGCTAACACTAACCCCTACATTAACACTTATCATCACATTTCAAACATGCCAAGATCCAACATATATATATATATAACATACATATAATTAAGGATCAGCACAACATATAAAGGAAAGTTCTTTTCAAAAGATTAGGAATTTACTCACCGAAAGCTATCCAAACTCTCGCTAAATTAGAGTATGACGTAGCACTTCCATTCCTAAGAAACAAGATGGAGTCTTAAACCCTGAATGCACTAGGTAGGCTTGGCCTTGAAGGGAAGAGGAAGCGAGACTTGTTTTGGTAAGGTGGAGCGACTTCGGATAAACATCAAATTCTCAATAGTAAACCCGAAAATAGGTCATTTTGCAACTGATTTTTCAGCTATCTACTCATGGAATTTTCAAAAGCACTCAAAGAGAAAGTTATTGGAATTTCTTTTCTCCATCATTTCCAAATAATAATTGCTCATTTTTGATTGGTTTTGAAGAAGTTATGATCAAAAGAAGAAGGGTAATTTTCGGATTTGAAATTCTAGGTGAAAAATTGCTTTGCAAAGATTGGGTATTTTGACATAGCTATGGTAGAAATTTGAAAAAGTGGTCAACTAGAATTTTGTAGCCATTAAAATTTCACACGGTTTTAAGAATAAGAAAAACTCCATTTGAGTTCGAAATGAGGAAGAAAATGTTGGTGGAAAGAGGAGGAAAAATGAAGAAACATATGGGTTAGTTATAGGCAAGATTCACACCTAATCACTTTTTCAAGTCACATCACAAATCTTTTATAGTATATATATAATTATGTTAGTCACATCACTTTTATATATATAATTATGTTTAGTCACTTCACTTTCTTATATATGTATATATTATTTAGTTTAGTCACATCACTTTCTTTTATATATATATATAATTGTTATGTTTAGTCACATCACTCTTTTATATATATATATATATAATTTTAATTATTAATTAACGAAGATGTGATAAGAGATAATTATGGTTAATGATTACAAATCTAAGACGTGACAATACTTAATATATATATATTTATATAAAATGTTTATTATTTTTAAAACTATGTCTTGTCACATCACTTACTAATTCAAATTAATATAAGATAATTTATTTCTAAGTGTATTATTATCTAGTTAATTAACTCTTATATATATGTATATATAGTGCACAAAGATGAACAACATTCCTGACAACTTTTCGGTGTCGAAAGGTCGAAATTTCGAAAAACGCTCTTCGGTCACATTTTCCGTTTTTCTACGAACTATTTAATTTGGTAAACAAATTTTGAAAATGATTTTACCATCGTTATTAATTAATTAAAATGAGTTTATTTTCATTATAAAACCTATATATTGAATATTTAAAATTAATTAAATATTCACTAATCAAAGCGGTGAAATTCTGGGTCGTTACAGTATATGTGTTTTATACACATGCTTAGTATAGTTATATATACTGTTATATATTATATGCACATTTAATGAAAAAATACACATAATTTAAACCTTATAAAATACAATATTGATACAAAATAATGATTTAAAACATTAAATTTAATTTAATGAAATATAATTATTTATATAAGCCGAACAACAATCCTTTTAGGGAATTTATTTTGAAATTTACCCAAAACTGCCCATTGCAAAATGGACTTGACCCAATAATGGTGTCATAGCCCAATATAGTTTATCTAAATAATTATTCAACATTTTAGTCAAGTAATTTGTTTTTCTATCTAATGGGTGTCTAAGAAAGGAGTGTCTAAGGCTTGAGGTTGGAGCAACCGGTACCCTTCCTTCCTTGGCCTGGCCTGGCCTAAATGGATGGTTAAAGTTTTCTTGGTTGGCCCAAGTGTAAGGCCCAAAAGTTATTTAGGCCTTGGGCTTATTTTAAATAATTGTATTTAAATTTAAAAGTTAAATTAGAAATTTAGAATATTATAAAGATTATAAAAGAATACGATTAGAAATTATTTTAAATTTAGATATGTATACTTATAAGAGTTATAATATTATACATACATATATATATATATATATAATATGAAATATATTTTTCTCAAAATTATTTTAGGAAAATAATATTAAAGTTTCAAAATTAAATTTATTTAATTAAAAGGTCTAATTAAATTAATAATTAATGGTTAATTAAAAAAAATTTAACCCATTAAATACATATATAATATAAGTGTTAATTATAATATAAAAATTATGAACAAATTAAACTTATATGAATATATGTAAATAACATGTAGATCATATATGTTATGATCCTATATATATACAAATTATAAATGTTATGATATATATATATATAGGTAAATAAATATATAATTATAAATGTCATAATTATATAATAATTCAAAATCATTTTGAATTAATTTTAAGATTTGTGAAATTTTAAATTAATTAATTAACTATTTAATTAATTAAGTAAAATACATATAAACTTATATATATAATTTAAGAACAATTAAATTTAAAAGTTATAAATAAATTAATCTTCTATGTATGTACGTATGTGTGTATGTGTGTGTATATAGTAATATGTGTGTGTGTGTGGCTAAAAAAACCTAACTTACGATAATGGAGTAAATAAAAACGTAGCGTACGTATACCATGATACGGGATGTTTTTGACACTTGTATCATGTCGGTATTTCATAGAAAATTTAGTATTATGTAAATCAATATTACTCTTAATTATTAAAGATTGTGAATCTTAAATAATATTGCCCTCTATCATTTACATATTAGGTTGATTACATGTATACATGTTGGCTGTTGAATAAATTCAAGCCAGTACAGTTATGAGTACTATTTAGTGTCTCTCTAGATAGGTAAGGACATTACTTGCATTTGTTGAGCAAACTCGAGGTGTAAGTAGTTCAACCTTAGGCCATTGGAAAATGATAGGTCAGAGCGAATAATCTCTTATAGCTTCTTGAGTAAACTCAAGGCCATAATCGAGGTTAAGGCAAAGACTACATTGTTAGGAGTTATATAGGATGTAACCAATAAGTGTTATCCACCACTTATGGGGCTATGATTTGATGAGTAAACTCAACGTCAAATGCACCTAGATAACCGGGTCCTGTAACGGACGTCCTTTTCGACCCTCAAAAGTCGACATTAATACATCCATAGTATTCACGTGCCGAGCATTTAAGTGCTGGAAAGACTGATTGTTGAGGTGAAAGAAAATAAAAGATAGAATAGAATCTCACATGGCGAGTAATATATAATATACACATGACCTTTAAAAAAGAAAAACTATAATATACATGCATCAACTAGAGTAAACTAACCTATCATCAACCTCGACAATTATAACAGTCTGTCCTCGCAAATGCTGATGAATACAATACAAGAAATGCGATGGAAAATAAAATATGTGAATAGGTCCTGAAGGCATCTAACTCATCTCCTAAAGCTCCAAAGCGTCCAGTTAAATCTGGAAATATACTCAGGACTGACCCGAGCATTATAAGAAAATAATGCTCAGATCAGTCTGGTAAACCAACATGAGAAACACAAATCATATGGATTTTTAATGTTATAAAACCTTTCAAAAATAAATGTATCTCGTATGACCACGCCCCAGCTCAACAAGGATGGGTTTTTACCTTACGATAATCAAACTATTATTATTAGAAAATCCAGTGATATTATTATGCCGTCTAGTATTTAAAATAAATATTTATCATAGCCAAAATGGTTACGTTAATTACATTCAACCACATATTTAGTATACAACTATGTCTATAAAGACACGTATTGGAGAATAGATTCCATTAATGACAAGGCTACTAGCGTACCTCCTGCCACAATACACTTTTGGAAAATGTACCGAGGGCCTTATATGGACCTCCTGCGAGTCAGGACCGGCCAACCCCTTCCTGGATGGTATCGAATATGTCATCACCCTAGTTGAATCCACAACTATACTGGGCCCGATGCATATAGAAATCCATAAATATCAATCTGGATTGGGTGATGACCATACCCTAATGGTAGCGAACTAAATAACCCTAAAGCACATCCCTTGTTCTAGTCAATACCGGGTGTGAGGCTTGATGCTACGTTTTACCTTTTTTGCAAATCCCACTTGGAATGCTAACACAGCCCTCCAAGCAACAGTGCAATGCTAGCATTCATCCATACAAGTTGTTCAGGATATGAACAAACCGAAGGCACTATTCTACTACATCCTTTTTGGGATCACCCTTAGGATTAAGCAAATAGCCCTTGCACTTCAAAGAACTCTGTCTTTGATTCTATCTTCTTCAAAATGTCACTAATTTGAATGCTTATGCCAGTTTGAAGTGGTTTTTGGATAGCTCATGATTATCCAATCCCGGTCTCTCCGAACCGATAATGATAGTTTCAAAAGTGGCCAAGATTTGATAGTAGGTTATTTAACTATCAAATAAATAAACAATCTAATTAGAGATTTAACCAAACATGATTAAACACACAAGCAACCACTATGCCCCTTAATTAATCCTTTCATAAATTAAAATCTGCTTTCAAATATTTGTATTAAAGTATCTTTTACAAAAGATATATTCACAAACCCTCTATGCTCTTTTCAATACTAGGGAAAGTGTTTATATACTTATCTCAATGGTATAAGTATATTTACAAACCATTTCACTTTCAATACTTAGAAAAGTATTTCTATACTTATCTCAACGGTATATAAAATCTTAAGAAAGATTTCACTTCCAAAACCATACTTAATTGGGTTAAAACAAATGTCACTTAAAACATAGATAACAATAAACCCAAAACACTTTTAGTGTAAGTAAATGGATCATATGGAAATTAGACCAAATATACTTACCACCACTTTTCGGTTTTAAATTTGTCATATCCCTCAATTAACAATGTAGTTGGAAAAGTTAGCGTACTATCCTTGCCTCGACGTACATTCTTAAATTCTTACAGATTGAGACGAGTTTTCCTACCTTAGAATTTAGTGTTAAGTATGAAAAGAATACTTTCCATACCACCATAATTTAATATGATCACTTATAGAAATCAAATCTCATTTCCATTTATAAAATTCCTTTTTATAAATCTCTTTATACTTACAAAACTCCTTTTATAAATTTCCTTTCTATTTTTAAAACTCCTTTTTATAAATCTCCTGATATTAAATCTCATATACTTACTACAAATCTACTATTTCAAGATCGGAATAAATACTTTCCATAAAATGATCGTTCCATATATCATTATAAAATCACAAATATGATTTATTATTCAAATTTATCAAATGATTTCATTTTTCATTTTTTTGAAAATGTCATTTATAAATCTATTCTTTTATTTATAAAATACCATATATTAGTCTATCTTTCTATATAACATTTTACATACAGCATTCCATAAATATTTCTATCTTCTTTTAAAACAGAATTACTTTATTATAAAAGGTAAACCCTTTTTGTTTTTTGTTCTTCATAGTAAACATATGTTACTATATTAACTTTTCTATAAAGTAAAGACTACCTAGACATTTCCATATAAATTAGAAGAGACTAATGAAAAGGGTAGAGTAAAATAGAGAAGTTTAGAAACTATTTCTAAACAAAATGCCATTGAAAATTCCAAAAGTCACATTTAAAATCATTCTCCGAATCAAAACCATTTTTCAAATTAAAACAGCAATAATAGTATTTCAAAATACTATAATGAGGCCGAGAGTTGCCATTGCACTTAACTAGTGCTATCATTGATCTACACGAAAAAGTTTAACTTTTTCGACATATCAAAGTCATATCCAATATGGCCAAGCTACCAAGCTTTTAACATTCAACAATTTAAAAAACATGCATATAAATAAAATTAAAATCGATAATGGCAAGGAATCCAGATCCCTCTACAAAATTTCATAAGTTCCCTATATTTCATTTCATATGCTTTTCGCTTTTCAAAACGGAATTAAACTAAACCAAACAAATAAATAATTCAAGCATGCAAACAATAATTTATATCTACCATATATCATATAGTGTTCATCCAATGGTGAGTTAACTCACAGAAATTCCAGCCAACGCTTATGCATTCCTGCTCAATCTAAAATTGAATGACATTTGATTTTATCTCAAATCCTACTTGCTCCAAACTTGACGAAATTAGCTTTAGTGTGTAGATAGCACTTCTATGAGTGCAATGCAAAAGACTACGTTCGATTTGGATCTTGAATGCAAAAGTTACGGATTTTGTAAGAATTCAAATTATTTTCTTTAATTAATTAAGTAAATAACTCAACTAACTTTAATTACCTCACTAAACAAATTCCTTTCTTCCCTAAATTACCAGGCCGTGCATAGTTGATACACCGGCAAAAGGAAACCCACCATTGCGCTCCATCTCTCTTTCCTTCCTCCCTTTCCGGTCCACCGTTTGACGAATGTACTTCACAGTTATTCTTCTCTTGTCAAACTCTCTCTGGCCCTATGTAGTTAATGCCCCGCTATATCCCCGCTATAACTTCGATATATCTTATAGCGGATTCCTACCGCTACGATTTTTCCATATATCCCCAACATATAGCCTTTCCACTTTAATCCCCGCTATTTCCGCTATATCCCGTTATTTCCGCTATATTCCGCTATTTCCGCTATATCTTCTATAAAAAATTGGATTGAAAAATGATATTTATACGCTATAAAAATTATGAAATTAATTAATTTCATTGAATTTTTGATATATATTTAGAAATGATAATACTCTAATATTCTACTAAATTAAATTAAGTTATATAACAGTTTTACGTTCATTTACAATACATTTGCACATATTTTTATTTAAAATTATTTTTGCATTAATTATAATTCAATTGAATGTTAATTTTTCACATAATTACTATCTATATATTTGTAAAAACAACAAGTATGGGATTTATATGCTATTTTAGAGTAATCCGATATATCCCGCTATATCTTCGCTACATCCCCGCTATGACTTTTTGCACCTCTACCGCATTGAATCCACCGAGCGCTTTAACTGTACAGCTCTGGCCATCACCAAAATGTTACCTCCGAACAACCCATCTGAATCAAGACTCTTGGACATCTTCGCATGACCACATATTGTTGCAATCTGCAAACCCCAATCGGACCTCCAACTTTTGATGCTCTCAGGTGTGTCTTTACAAGAGAAATGCAATGGCACTCACCTCACCGCCTAACTCCTCTCCAATCTCCTCGAAAAAGAAACCCTAGCTTTGGCTCTTACAAATGTCGCCAGTACCAACTACTATCGCACCCAATCCCAAGGCTATAGATTTGAAGCCCATGACCATACGAGTTCAACGAATCTTAAATTGATAAATTTCGTGCATCGTAGCTTCGGGAAGAATTCAAGATATGTGGCGGTTGTGTATTTTGCTTTGTTACAGAAAAAAGTAAAAAGAAGAGAGGGAGGAAAAGAATGATAAAGAAGAGTAAGGGGGGATAGGTTGTTTATTTATAATAAAACTTATATTATATTTTACTGCTCTAATTAAAACTTTACATGTTTCTAGCTCGCATGATCACAAAGCGCGTCTGATTGCCACGAAACTCGACGACATACATCACCTCATTATTCTAGTTCCGATGGCACCAGTTTTGTCAAAATCCAAGATAATGCCCCAAAACGATAATTTCATGCTTTTTCAAACCGTTTATCGATAAAATGATTTTAGGTCACACTATTAATATTAATCGAACTATTTATTTTTGTAAATAAATTTCGAATTTTTTTTATCATTAGTTTTTATTTAAAAGAGGGTTATTTGGTTATTAATAGCATTGATTGAATATCTAAAATTAATTAAATATCCACAAATCAAAGCAATAGAATTCCGAATCATTACATCGTTACATCGTAACACCCATTTGAGAAATCGAAAGATTTTTATTTTTCACTTAGGGTTTTAAGTAATATAAAAAAAATCTATTAGGAACGTTATTAGAAGGAATATAATAAACCAATCTAATAAGTATAAGAACACATGTAATATTATAATTTCATTATTAAGATAAATTTGCATTAATATAATTAGTAATATGCTTACTGCTTAAATTATACAGAGTGAAATAAATTAAAGATTGACAGAGAAATGTATATTCACCTAAAACTATTCTTGGCATGTTGTCACTTCAAAGCCCACGAGGATAAGCCAATTGAACAGACATTTAAATTTTTAAATCTAGGTCCATCTAACATTTCACTTGCTTAATAATGTTTATTATCTATATGTGTATGATCTCAATAGATAATACGAGAGTGTGGGTGTTCGATCCATATTTGATCATATGCAATAGTTGTATGATGAATTATTTTGTAATTTATGAAATTCAAGTGATTTTATTTGAATAAAGCAAGTAAAACTTGTTACAAGATCGTATACTTAATATGATTAAGTGTATAATAATGCTTGTTAATTATAAACAATTCTAGACTTCGAACAAGAAATAGACTCAATTAACCGATGTGTCAATTTGATCCAACTAATTAATTATAAGATTGATCTCTTTATTTTGTTAAGTATGACAAAAGCAATTGAGTAATGGAATCAGGCCATAATCTCACAGTTTGGTTTTCTCTTAGAGGTTTGACCTTGAAGGAAAGAAAATGGAAATTCAAAGTGATAGTAGTAACGATGAAAACTATTACGATGAAGAGATGGTGAACGTCAGCTCAGATTCATGAAGAGACATAAAATTGGAATTTACTAAATATTAGAAGATTCTTAAGGAAGGAACATCAAATACGATTTCAAGTTCTAATATAACTTTATAAAATGTGTCTTTCACGAGTTCTATTTCATGAACCTTTCGGATGTTGGATCCAAAATCTCAACTATAATTTAGTTGTAATAAATGAGATATAAAGCCCATTGTAAAATGTGATAAAACTTCACCTTTTTGAGGTTGCTATAGTAGTGACGAAGATAGTGAGTGCTTATCATATGACGTTTATTAATGGACGTCTAAGCTGGAATAAAGAATTCAAGAACACCGATATTATTATGAAATAACAACTATTTTCGATTTGATCTAAAGTAAACTTGTTTATTTTGTATATGAATATCTTGTATGTTTGATATAATATAATATTGTAATGGTATGACTTGATAGTATTCGTATTCTAGACTACGTGATGTGTTAAGCTAAAGATAATATACAAGAATCTGAATATTAAGTATAATTAATTTTGGAACATTGTGCTATGCTACAAATCATTGGGATATATGTTAAGCCAAGTATGGAGAATGCCTTCTTCTTACATGATTATAAATCATGTTATACTTATGAAATATGTCTCGAATGATCAATAATGATGCTCACATTCAGTGAGAGCATGATAAGAGTTGTTAAAATCATGAGGGATCTTGCTGGACCACCCCAAAGAATTTTTGTATACTCCAACAAAGATATCATAGTCTAAAATACCAAAATTGGATCCACCTACTTTATTTTTATTCACTAATGAATTATCTAAGATACAACTTATGTATTTTGATACATAAAGTAAAATATCTATGATAAATTCATAAAGTATATATGGAAGTAAAATTACAGACATGCGAAAAAGTTAAAACAATTGTATATGATCGAAAAGATGAGCATACCGAATATGATTTCCATTAATACCTAAAATAGAATGTGATTATATCTCAAGTGGTACTCCTCCTTATGATACATTATGATATGTCAGGAGTAATATGTAGAATACAATAGACTATGATTTTTGTTTGATGATAATAAACATATATATATATATATATATATCCGTTTAAATGTATTTGTTATTGTACTATTTTATTTTTCACATAATTAAATAAATATTTGCTTAATAAAATAAATAACACAGAATTCATATTCAAACAAATATTTTATTACAAATTCAAATAGTACAAATTTGAGCTCTCACCACATTTTCAATTACAATACAATTTCAAATTACAATAAAATTTTCACTATACAGATTTTACATACATTTTACACCTCACTACATAATTCACTCATCACTCGTATTTTGATCTTCAACTTTTTTCCAGCTTGTATCCAGCATCTGAACTTGTAACAACCCTGAGATTGCCATTACCGAATGATAAATTAAAAATTACGATCTTAAGTTAAAAAGGGAGCTAAACAAATTTTTGGGAATTTAAATTTGCAATTTGTTTGCAAATTAAAATATTTTGGGTTAAATGGGGAATTTTTAAAATGTGATTATAGGTTTAATTGGCCAAATGAGACAATTATATGGTTTCAATTAAAACTAGGATGCCACTTAGGATTTTGTTCACATGATAACCTTAGAAATTAAACTAAGTCCTAATGGGTTTTAAAACCTCCTAACATTACCCATTAGCCTACCCACTTCTATATAATATCTCAAACCCCTTCCATAAACCCTAACCCTCCTCTTCATAATTCCTAAACCTAGATCTAAACATAACTAATGGCCTCCCTTTGGTAGAAGACCCATCTCCTTCTCTACATAGCTAAACTTGTTTAATCCTAGCAAGGTAATGCAATCCTAGGCCTAATCACCTTCTAATCTTTATTTTAATCTTTGAAATCTCTTTGTAATCCTTGGTTTTGTTCTCTTTTTAATTTTGAAGCTCTCTAATCCACATCCTCTTTGCTTTGGAAAGTTGCACTTGAAGTGTTTGCTTATTTGCTTGATTGGTAGAGGTAATTACTATCTATTAGTGATTATTGCTAGTTAATTTTGGTGAAAATTTGATGCCAAAACTTGAAAAAAACACCCCAAATCACCTAAAATCACAAAAAAACTGGTGGCAGGAAATGTTCAGTCTGAAAACAGGCTGAAAGCCATGATCTGGGAGCCCAGAGTAGGCCTGGGTTGCACCCAGGCTGCTGCCTGGGCGCAGTTGCCCAGCCCAGGCGGGCTGAGGCCTGCCCCCCCTCTCCCCAGCCCAGGCGGGCTGGGGCCTCCCCCCTCTCCCCAGCCCAGGCGGGCTAGGGCCCTTCCCCCCCAGCCCGCATGGGCTGGGGACTGAACCCCCAGCCCAGGCGGGCTGGGGACTGAACCACCCAGCCCGCATGGGCTGGGGCTTCCCCAGCCCAGGGGAGCTGGGGACGTGAGGTACCCCAACCCGCATGGGCTGGGGCTTCCCCAGCCCAGGCGGGCTGGGGAGGGCTGGGGACTGCATGTACCCAACCTGCATGGGCTGGGGCTTCACCAGCCCAGGCGGGCTGGGGACTGGCTGTACCCAGCCCGCATGGGCTGGGGCTTGCTCCCAGCCCAAGCGGGCTGGGGCTTCTCTGAACCCAGCCCGCATGGGCTGGGGCTTGCTCCCAGCCCAGGCGGGCTGGGACATGATTGAACCCAGCCCGCATGGGCTGGGCTTGCTCCCAGCCCAGGCGGGCTGGGACTTGGTTGAACCCAGCCTGCATGGGCTGGGGCTTGACTGAACCCAGCCCATGCGGGCTGGGGCTATTTCCCCAGCCCGCATGGGCTGGGGCTTGCTATTACTTCCTCAGCCCAGGCGGGCTGGGCTCTTTAAAAAAAAATTCTGTTTTCAGATTTTTTTTTACCTCCACTTCGCGATGCCGCCACGATCGCATCCGAAGTCGGAATTCGACGTTTTGGTCTCGTTGGAAAGGTGGAGTTTCAAACTCCATCTCTGGAAAGTTTGGGCAACATCGGAGTTCGTTTGGTACTTCAAATTTCATGTTGAAGTTGAACTCTGGTCGCTGTTGGTAAACAGTATGAATCTTTTTCTGGGTCCAACTTTGAGATGTCGCTGCCACTTCATCTCAACTCGGAATCCAGAAATTCTTTTTGCATCTTAAAGTAGGGATGTTGGACTACATGCCTGCAAATTTTCATGACAGTTTGCTGGACCAAATAAATTGGCGAACTTGGGTTCGCAGCTGTTTTTGAATATTTACAAACACTTAGAATATTTTTCAGTGATTTTCTGGTTTTATTGATTTCTTTGAGATTTGTCTCTAGATTTCGTACACGGGTTTTATGAATCATTTTCAAAAGATTTTTTTCACTCCTAAATGGCTTTAGAAATTATTATATAATATTATTTTTAATTATTAAATTAATTACTCCATAATAGGAGAGTTTTCAAAAGCCGTTTTAAAGTGATTTCAAAATCAATTATAAATCCGTTTCGCACCATTATTTTCTATAATAAAAATCTCACACTCACTTTTTAGCACGTCGAGCGAAGTGGAAAGGTGCTTAAACGGTTAGGAAATCTCCGGCCTATGGAACCGTGTGTATTTTCTTTCCGGTTAATTCCCGACCTATTCGATTGATCGTTTTGACCTTTGGGTCTAGTTTACCGATGATACGAGGTGGACTTTTTATTGTTTGGAGTGTGAGCTTGCTATTGGTTAGTAAACCGTTTAGTGCGAACGTGGGGTATGGGACTCATTGTTAACACTTTACGGGTTCCTCTCCAAGAAGTTGGTGACACATTAGCCTTTGGGCGGCCAGTACTGGACCTCTGGGTCACCACGCCTCTGGGCAACCGTCTCTGGACACCTGCTCTATGAAGCAGTTTATTTTTCGGCATGCGCCTCTGGGCCTTTATCCTTCTGGGAAGGATCTTGCCGTCTCGCGCGTTCCGCATCTGTGCGAGTGATCGATCACAACTCTACAGTACTTGGCAACAACGACTCTGGTCGGGGCACGTGCAATATTGGTATTATTTGATGATTTTTATATCCATTCGAGTACCGCCATTCAGTGTTGGTTCTATGGAACCATACGATGTAAGTGCGATTGCCTTGTGGATTCACAGTGTCTCTGGGCACTGCTTTTCAGTGTTGGATTTCATTGACTTTTCAGTATATCCCCATTGCTCTTTGGAGCATCGATCTTTGATTGGGCATTGATTACAGACTCTGGTCACTCTTGGGATTATTGCCTATGGGCATCTTTTTATAGCTTTGGCTACGCCGATGATATGAGGCGATTTTATTTATTCTACACTTTGGTGTTGATTTCTCTTTGGAGATTTTTTTATTGTTTATTGATGATTAGGGATCATCATTATATTCATGTGGTTCATAATATACTTCTCTTTGGATAAGTACTGTTTTATTTATGTACCGCATTATTATATATCTCAGTTATTACTGATTGTTTAGCTAGCCTGACCCGAGTGTTTTCGCTCGGGTCAGACCGAGTTGTTTCAGGTTAGGTCTCTGGACTTAGCTTCTGTGCTTCCGCTTGGACATTATCTGCTATGCTGATAGATAGCGCTTTTATTTGTCCACTATTCCGCTACTCTGTTATTATTCAGACTTTGATATGTACATATTTTTGACTCACATTGTGAGCAGTGGCTTTGTACCCACTTACAATATTTGGATCTGTATTGACGTTGTATTGTCCTGAGATTTTATATCTGTCATGTGATTCTGTTCTGTGATGTTTTATCATTTTATTACTATGCTTATTCTGATAGATCTTTAGCCATTGTAATTTCGTTATAAATATTTATTGAATATGTCGAACCACTTGAGAAATAAAAAAGATATCACCCTTTCGACGTATTCAGTAGATAGTTATAGCTTGATTACAAATGGTTGCTTCCACTATACTCTATTCTCCACTTTAACAGACAGTATTACTCCCGTAATACTCTTTGTTACAGTGGGTCTCAGAGTGGGGCGTTACAGCTTGGTATCAGAGCCTGGTTTCAGGGATAAGCATAATAAACACAGAACAGATACACTTAGTACAATACATTTTAAATTAGATCCGAATTAAATCAAATCCCTTCCTTATGTTTATTGATAGATAAGTTAGGAATATGTATAGGAATACGTTATATTCCGTAGTATTCCTTAATTAATTATCTATCATTGAATCATGTCTCGTTATGGTTCTTTTGAGTGGTTGGTCATGCCGTTCGGCTTGACGAACGCTCCGGCTTTCTTTGTCGATCTTATGAATCGAGTATTCCGGGTATACATCGATAGATTCGTTCTGGTTTTCATCGACGATATTCTTATTTATTCTAGATCCGAGGCAGAGCATGCTCATCATTTGCGGATCGTCTTGGATACTCTTCGTCAGCATCAGCTTAGGGCCAAGCTCTCCAAGTGCCATTTTTGGGAGAGCAAGGTCAAGTTCTTGGACCATATTGTATCATCTGAGGGTATTTCTGTCGATCCTGCCAAGATCGAAGCTATTTAGAATTGGAAGCAGCCCGAGAACGTTCATGATATTCGCAGCTTCCTTGGGTTGGCGGGTTATTACCGTCGATTTATTAAGGATTTCTCTCGTGTTGCACTTCCCCTTACGACTCTGACTCGTAAGGGGGTTCGCTTTATTTGGTTTGATAAGTGTGAAGTTTCTTTCCAGCGATTGAAGGAACTTCTCACTCATGCTTCTATCCTTTTGGTTCCTGAGAGTAACCAGGATCTTGTTGTTTACACCGACGCTTGTAGTAGCGGCCTCGGTGCTGTGCTTATGCAGAAGGATCGGGTAGTTGCTTATGCTTCTAGGCAGCTACGTCTGAATGAGGTTCGCTATCCGACTCATGATCTTGAGTTGGCAGCTATCGTCTTTGCTTTGAAGACGTGGCGTCACTTTCTATTAGGCGAACGCTTCACTCTTTACACCGATCACAAGTCTCTGAAGTATCTTTTCATCCAGAGAGATCTCAACATGAGGTAGCAGCGATGGCTTGAGTTTCTCGCCTCATATGACTTAGACATTTAGTATACCCCTGGCAAGGGTAATCGTGTGGCTGATGCACTCAGTCGCAAACACTCGGCAGTAGTTTCTATGATGATAGCCGAGTGGGATATTCTTGAGACTCTTTCTATGTGTGATATTCGAAATCGAGCTCCGTCTTCTGATCCTCAGATCTTGTTATTCAGCATGGAAGCTCGACCTATTCTATTGGATCACATCGCCCATGCTCAGCAGCAGGATCCAGACTTGTTGCGATATATTCATCTCCTTGGGTCGGGATCCAGTGATGAGACGTTGCTGGATTATTCTATTGATTCTCATCGATGTCTTCGCAGGAAGAACCGTATTTTGGTACCATCTGATTTATCACTTAGGCATGACATTCTGGACGAGTTTCATCGCACTAAGTACACCATCCATCCCGGCTCGAGCAAGATGTATGCCGATATGTGTCAGGTATATTATTGGGAAGGGTTGAAGAGTGATGTTGCAAGTTATGTAAGCCGTTGCATGACTTGTCAACAGATCAAAACTGAGCATCAGCGTCCATCTGGTCTTCTTCAACCGCTAGAGATTCCATTATGGAAATGGGATCAGATATCCATGGATTTTATTGACGGTCTGCCTCGATCGAGGTCAGGCCATACTTCTATTTGGGTCATCGTCGATCGCTTGACCAAATCAGCTCATTTCATTCCTATTAAGTCCACTCGGACTGCTCCTCAGCTTGCCAAGCTATATGTGAAGGAAGTCGTTCGACTTCATGGTATTCCTAGCTCTATCGTCTGTGATCGAGACACTATCTTTACTAGTCACTTCTGGAAGTGCCTACAGTCAGCTTTGGGCTCAAAGCTGAATCTCTCGACTGCTTATCATCCTCAGACCGACGGTCAGACGGAGAGGGTGAATCGTGTTTTGGAGGATCTTTTGCGCTGTTGTATTCTGGATTTCGGAGGTAGTTGGGAGGATCACTTACCGCTTGTAGAGTTCTCCTACAACAACAGCTTTCAGTCTAGTATCGGCATGGCACCTTTCGAGGCTCTCTACGGAAGGCCATGTCGCTCTCCTGCTTGTTGGTTAGAATCTGGCGAAAAGCTCCTTCTTGGTCCAGATTCGGTTTGGGAATCTTCTGAGAAGATTATTCTTATCCGTCAGAGAATGAAAGAGGCACAGGACCGCCATAAATCCTATGTGGACAACCGTAGGAAGCCTCTTGAGTTCTCCATTGGTGATCATGTCTTTATTCGGATATCTCCCATGAAGGGGGTTGTGCGTTTCAGCTCTACAGGGAAGTTGGCTCCTCGCTATGACGGACCATTTCATATTACGGAACGCATCGGCCCCGTTGCTTATCGTGTGGCTCTACCTGCTCATTTCTCTGGAATACATGATGTGTTCCATGTTTCTCAGCTTCGCAAGTGTGTGCGCGACCCTGATTCTATTATCGTGCCTCATATCGTGCCTGATTTGGAGATCTCACCCGATCTATCTATAGAGCAGCATCCTCTTCGTGTGCTTGATTCGGAGATCAGACGTCTTTGAAACAAAGAGGTTCCGCTTGTGAAGATTCAATGGTCGTCTAATCCTAAGGACTGCACTTGGGAGACCAGAGAATTTATCGAGCGTACTTATCCTGGTTTTCTTTCATCTTCCGGCACGGGTGAGCACCTATATTTTATCTTCTGTACTCCTTTTGTGGATTAGATGTTATAGACGACTTCTATATTTAAGGAATTGCGGGGACGCAATTTTCTTAAGGGAGGGAGTCTGTAACAACCCTGAGATTGCAATTACCGAATGATAAATTAAAAATTACGATCTTAAGTTAAAAAGGGAGCTAAACAAATTTTTGGGAATTTAAATTTGCAATTTGTTTGCAAATTAAAATATTTTGGGTTAAATGGGGAATTTTTAAAATGTGATTATAGGTTTAATTGGCCAAATGAGACAATTATATGGTTTTGATTAAAACTAGGATGCCACTTAGGATTTTGTTCACATGATAACCTTAGAAATTAAACTAAGTCCTAATGGGTTTTAAAACCTCCTAACATGACCCATTAGCCTACCCACTTCTATATAATATCTCAAACCCCTTCCATAAACCCTAACCCTCCTCTTCATAATTCCTAAACCTAGATCTAAACATAACTAATGGCCTCCCTTTGGTAGAAGACCCATCTCCTTCTCTACATAGCTAAACTTGTTTAATCCTAGCAAGGTAATGCAATCCTAGGCCTAATCACCTTCTAATCTTTATTTTAATCTTTGAAATCTCTTTGTAATCCTTGGTTTTGTTCTCTTTTTAATTTTGAAGCTCTCTAATCCACATCCTCTTTGCTTTGGAAAGTTGCACTTGAAGTGTTTGCTTATTTGCTTGATTGGTAGAGGTAATTACTATCTATTAGTGATTATTGCTAGTTAATTTTGATGAAATTTTGATGCCAAAACTTGAAAAAAACACCCCAAATCACCTAAAATCACAAAAAAACTGGTGGCTGGAAATGTTAAGCCTGAAAACCATGATCTGGGAGCCCAGAGCAGGCCTGGGTTGCACCCAGGCTGCTGCCTGGGCGCAGTTGCCCAGCCCAGGCGGGCTGAGGTCTGGCCCCCCTCTCCCCAGCCCAGGCGGGCTGGTGCCTCCCCCCTCACCCCAGCGCAGGCGGGCTGGGGCCCTTCCCCCCCAGCCCGCATGGGCTGGGGACTGGAGGTACCCCAGCCCAGGCGGGCTGGGGACTGGACCCCCCAGCCCAGGCGGGCTGGGGACTGGAGGTACCCCAGCCCAGGCGGGCTGGGGACTGGCTGTACCCAGCCCGCATGGGCTGGGGCTTGCTCCCAGCCCAGGCGCGCTGGGACATGATTGAACCCAGCCCGCATGGGCTGGGCTTGCTCCCAGCCCAGGCGGGCTAGGACTTGGTTGAACCCAGCCCGCATGGGCTGGGGCTTGACTGAACCCAGCCCATGCGGGCTGGGGCTTGCTATTACTTCCTCAGCCCAGGCGGGCTGGGCTCTTTAAAAAAAAAATTTCTGTTTTCAGATTTTTTTTACCTCCACTTCGCGATGCCGCGACGATCGCATCCAAAGTCGGAATTCAACGTTTTGGTCTCGTTGGAAATGTGAGTTTCGAACTCCATCTCTGGAAAGTTTGGGCAACATCGGAGTTCGTTTGGTACTTCAAATTTCGTGTCGAAGTTGAACTCTGGTCGCTGTTTATAAACAGTATGAATCTTTTTCTGGGTCCAACTTTGCGATGTCGCTGCCACTTCGTCTCAACTCGGAATCCAGAAATTCTTTTTGCATCTTAAAGTAGGGATGTTGGACTACATGCCTGCAAATTTTCATGACATTTGGACACCGTTTACTGGTCCAAATAAATTGCCGAACTTGGGTTTGTAGCTGTTTTTGAATATTTACAAACACTTAGAATATTTTTCAGTGATTTTCTGGTTTTATTGATTTCTTTGAGATTTGTCTCTAGATTTCGTACACGGGTTTTATGAATCATTTTCAAAAGATTTTTTTCACTCCTAAATGGCTTTAGAAATTATTATATAATGTTATTTTTAATTATTAAATTAATTACTCCATAATAGGAGAGTTTTCAAAAGCCGTTTTAAAGTGATTTCAAAATCAATTATAAATCTGTTTCGCACCATTATTTTCTATAATAAAAATCTCACACTCACTTTTTAGCACGTCGAGCGAAGTGGAAAGGTGCTTAAACGGTTAGGAAATCTCCGGCCTATGGAACCGTGTGTATTTTCTTTCCGGTTAATCCCCGACCTATTCGATTGATCGTTTTGACCTTTGGGTCTAGTTTACCGATGATACGAGGTGGACTATTTATTGTTTGGAGTGTGAGCTTGCTATTGGTTAGTAAACCGTTTAGTGCGAACGTGGGGTATGGGACTCATTGTTAACACTTTACGGGTTCCTCTCCAAGAAGTTGGTGACACATTAGCCTTTGGGCGGCTAGTACTGGACCTCTGGGTCACCACGCCTCTGGGCAACCGTCTCTGGACACTTGCTCTATGAAGCAGTTTATTTTTCGGCATGCGCCTCTGGGCCTTTATCCTTCTGGGAAGGATCTTGCCGTCTCGCGCGTTCCGCATCTGTGCGAGTGATCGATCACAACTCTACAGTACTTGGCAACAACGACTCTGGTCGGTGCACGTGCAATATTGGTATTATTTGATGATTTTTAAATCCATTCGAGTACCGCCATTCGGTGTTGGTTCTATGGAATCATACGATGTAAGTGCGATTGCCTTGTGGATTCACAGTGTCTCTGGGCACTGCTTTTCAGTGTTGGATTTCATTGACTTTTCAGTATATCCCCATTGCTCTTTGGAGCATTGATCTTTGCTTGGGCATTGATTACAGACTCTGGTCACTCTTGGGATTATTGCCTATGGGCATCTTTTTATAGCTTTGGCTACGCCGATGATATGAGGCGATTTTATTTATTCTACACTTTGGTGTTGATTTCTCTTTGGAGATTTTTTTATTGTTTATTGATGATTAGGGATCATCATTATATTCATGTGGTTCATAATATACTTCTCTTTGGATAAGTACTGTTTTATTTATGTACCACATTATTATATATCTCAGTTATTACTGATTGTTTAGCTAGCCTGACCCGAGTGTTTTCGCTCGGGTCAGACCGAGTTGTTTCAGGTTAGGTCTCTGGACTTAGCTTCTGTGCTTCCGCTTGGACATTATCTGCTATGCTGATAGATAGCGCTTTTATTTGTCCACTATTCCGCTACTCTGTTATTATTCAGACTTTGATATGTACATATTTTTGACTCACATGTGTGAGTAGTGGCTTTGTACCCACTTACGATATTTGGATCTGTATTGACGTTGTATTGTCCTGAGATTTTATATCTGTCATGTGATTCTGTTCTGTGATGTTTTATTATTTTATTACTATGCTTATTCTGATAGATCTTTAGCCATTGTAATTTCATTATAAATATTTATTGAATATGTCGAACCACTTGAGAAAAAAAAGATATCACCCTTTCGACGTATTCAGTAGATAGTTATAGCTTGATTACAAATGGTCGCTTCCACTATACTCTATTCTCCGCTTTTAACAGACAGTATTACTCCTGTAATACTCTTTGTTATAGTGGGTCTCAGAGTGGGGCGTTACAGAACTATCTGCAAAATAAACACTTACTCAGTAAAATTGAAAAGGATATATTTTGCAGTGTACAATGAAGTGTGTGTTTGAAAATATTGTTTACCTCAGTTATTTGGGTTGTTCGTCATCATTTATTTTGAATTCAACTTACACGAACAGCTTGTAATATGCACAGTGTATCACTGTACATGTCACAAGGCTGTGCACACCGAGCCGAGGCTGGATTCAATACAAGTGCAAAGACTTCATCAACACATGTACAAAGTTGAGATTCAGAAACACTAGACAAACATGCTTACACGAACAAGAGGACCAGACCCCAACCACAAATGCATTACAGAGGAGACCAGAACAAAGTGCATCAAATCAGAACAACAACATGCTTACAACTTTTAGAACCAGTGCAGACTCAAATAAACAAGGCTACACTTTACATGCAAACAAATGTATACATGACTTGACTACAGCAACAAAGTGAACCAGAGGTGAATACAACATGAATTGATACAAGTACACACAACAAACAACAAGTATGGTGACAAACAACACAGCCTCAACACTCAAGTGCACAAGGACATCAACAAGCACATGTAACCAAGAAGCAGGTCATCAATGAACCAATGTGCACAAGGATAAAGCAAACCACCAAATAACTCAAAGCAATACATAAAACCAATCAACCCAGCAATATATGTATGTATGTATGTATGTATGTATAACATGATAAAATATATACATATGCTTGAATGCAAGCACTGAAGTGGACAGAGCAGCTATAGTATTCCAGACTCAACCCAGATTAAATCGAGCAACAAGCATTCAAATGAAACAAGACATTGAATGAAAACAAAATCCAGAAAAGTGATCAAGTAACAGTAATGCAACAAGCTCAGTTCAACAATGCGACATGAAAACTCTACATGATTCAAAGGCTAAAGACTGCAACTCAAGAGGAGACCACCGAACCAGACGTGTACAAGTTCATATGCACAGACTCGAAACACAGGCAATTCAACTCGAAGAAGTAAGCATTCGAGCAATAGTACAATGCACACATGAAGACCACACCACCACACAAATGAACGCATGATGAACACTTCATTCACAAACTAGTTATCATAAAAATGAAAGAAAGCCAGTGGACAGAACATACAACACAAGAACAGAACAGTAGAGATTCAAGCAAAACAACTTCAACATGAACCAGGCAACAGTTCGAACAAAAATCAAGGTAGCAGAACAAGTTCGAACTTAATAGTCAAGATTTGAAAATCCAGTGGTGCAGTTCGAACAAAAAAAATTAAGGTAGTAGTTTGAATGATGTCGAAGTCAATTTTATCTAAAAAATTCAAATGTCGAAGTCACAGAGGTCATGAATGAGAAACAAATTCAAATGCCGTAGTCATAGGAGAAATAACGCAAAGCAGTTCGAATATATCAGAGATGGAACAAGTTAGAATTATCACAAGCATCCAATCGAAAATCAGTGGTCGAGCATAACAACGTGACAAATTTAAAAAGATTTATACGAACATAAATATAGGGTTTTCATCCCTATATAACCCAATTATCATCATCGGCAAATTCGTGTGATTCGAGTTTGAGCAAAATATGAGAGCAATCCATTGAAGAAAATCAAAAATCAATAACTCGAATCGAAATCGAGTTCGAAAGCAAATTGAGTCAAGTATAATCTTAAATCAATAAGGGAAAATCACATACCAATTTTCTAACTCCAGTGAACGTGAGCAATCATCATCCAAGGATACGATTGATGAAGCCAATCAAAGCATAAAATCACTTCAATCGACCAATAAATAAAGCGGCGCCAAAATTTAGAAGGAAACCCAAATTACAGAAGAAAGGAAGAAGGATCGGCCGAACATAAGCAAAAAGGAGAAGACGTCTCTTTAGTTTAATTTGTTATTGGGCCAGTCTACTTTATTATATTTGGGCTTTAGTGATTATATAGGGTTTTGTTATTTAGTTTTTATTTTGTTTTGTAATTTTCTTTTAAAATTGTGTAACTCTCTAGTCGTGTGACTAGGTTCCAAACTATGGTGGTGTAGTTCGAAAATTCGTAACTCAGTGGCTGAGTTGTGGCAGCGTTTTGAGTGTAGAGTTAGGTTAGTCATTAGCGGGTGTCGCAAGTTTATGTGTGTAAGCGTCTGACTACTTAATTTCTAGTAGCAACCTTGAAGGCAGTGTTAGTCCTTGAGAAGGATAGTTTTGATGATAACAACCTTTGGACGTGTTATAAAATATAAATACTGACATTATAGTTTAGATATATATGTATATGCGGGATATAAACATGCAGGTACCAAGAATGAAGACTGTACAGTATAGAGATACAAGCTGATGAATTTAAAGATCAAAGATATCAAGATTGAAGACTCATGAGTATCAAGAAATCAACTTATCAAGAGTTCAAGATTTTAATAGTACAAGATAAGTATTGAGTCTAGAATTATGTTAAAACTTCTTGAAAGCACTTACATCTTTATTCGAAATTTATTCGTGGAATGGAATCCACTTCGAGCCTGTTAAAGGGATGGAACCCTAGTGGGATGGAACCCACGACAATATCTAGTGGAACATATAGTGGTCCTATTTTGATATCCACTAATTTTATAAAAATGTTTTTCAAAAATATATCTCTTATTTTAAACGTTTCCAAAACCTTCTTTTTAAAAAGACATCTCTCTTGTTTGAAATATTTTAGCCTCAAAACTATCTTTATCATTTTAATATTTTGATTTCAAAATTTTCATTGATTTTAAACTATCTCTTGTTTTAAATATTTAGCTTTAAAATATTTACTCATATTGTAAATCACTTTATAGATTAAGATTATATATATTAAAAATTATTTTCTAAACTCTTTTATATGTTTAAACTATATTCAAATATATTTACAAAGTTTTAGAAATCGTTTTGATAAATTATAGAAACCAATTTTAATAAGGAAATCAAAATCACCAATTTTTCCTAGAGCATGTCGACATTCCTCAACCCCTCACGTCGACATGTTGCCCGTTAAATTCAAAATTCAAATTTTCAAAAGAAGTGTCTATTCGTCGTATCCTTTCACGAATAGATATGGCTGTTGATTTCCTATAAATACCAGTAGTTCTAAACGAATTTATCATCAGATTTCACTTGTTTTCTCTTCCCTTCGTCTTCCACATTTATCCTAAAGAATCCCAAACTATACTTTGCCAAAATACCAAGTGAATCAAACTTGATTATCTCTTGTTTGATTCTTTGCCACTCTCTCCATAAGATCTTAGTGCTATTCAGAGTTATAGGATTATTTGTAAATCAAACTATTGAGTAAAAGGTGCGGTTGAGCCTTGAAATCAATTGGGTGTGATTGTTGCCCTAGAAATCGATTAGGTGATCTTGTGGCCTGGTAAATCAAGAGAGTTTGCCCCGGACTCGAATACAGGAGGGTGTACCTTGTGGCCTTGAAATCGAGGGTGTAATCTGGGAGATTATTTTTGGTAAGAAATCCGTACGTTTGTGCGGGACTAGATGTAGGGTAACTCCGAACCAGTATAAAATCCTGGTGTGTTTTTTCCTTTACTGCTTTTATTTATTATTTGCATCTGTGTCTGATTCTATGATTATATCTGTGTCTGTGAATTGCATTTCTTGGTGATTATATTTACATAAGTTTCAAAAAGATTTAGAAAATCCACAAAACACTATTCACCCCCCTCTAGTGTTATTCCAGCCTTAAGATCCGTAATCCGCATTTCTCACATTTGGTATCGGAGCAAGGTTTTCAAAGTTTTCATAATCTGAATTTTGAAATAGTTTTTAAAAAGGCTATTTTCAGGGATTTTGTTAACACTAGTTTAAAACTGTTCAAATCATCATTGTCTCATAAGTCTGCATATAGTTATTATAGAAAACCAAGTTATCTACCAAGTTTTTATTCTGTGCAGAAAGAAAATGTTATATAGCCTTTGAAGAATCAACACTCAATGGACAAATTATGCATATTAAGAAGAATAAGTGGATACTTGATAGTGGATGTTCAAGACACATGACTGGTAATCCAGATATGCTGAATGATATTATGTATAAAGATGGAGGATTGGTTAGTTTTGGAGACAACTCAAAAGGATATGTGATTGTCATCGGCAATGTCGGTAACTCTAAAACTCCTATTATTTCTAATGTTTTATTAGTTAAGAATCTGAAACACAATCTGCTTAGCATTAGTCAACTTTGCGATAAAGAATACAAGATTAAATTTGAAAAAGATAAGTGTCACATTGAAGATAATAATTCAAATATTATATTTGAAGGAATTAGGAAGAAAAATATTTACATCCTTAGTATGAAAGTTTCAAATGATAAGTTATGTCTTTTGGCTAATACAAGTGACCCTTGGATTTGGCATAAAAGATTTGGTCATTTAAATTTCAAACTGTTATCTAGGTTATCAAAATTTGACTTAGTTAGAGGTCTTCCCAAGTTATACTTTAAAGTAGATAGTATAAGTGATGCTTGCCAATTAGGAAAACTTAGGAAAAGTTCTTTCAAATTAAAAGATATGATTTCAACTTCAAAACCTCTTGAGTTACTTCATCTAGATTTATTTGGTCCATCTCAAATTCAATCAATAAATCACAATAAATATGTCTTTGTAATTGTAGATGATTATTCTAGGTTTACATGGACAATTTTTATGAAACATAAAAGTGATACTTTTGATTCATTTAAACTTTTTACAAAAAGACTTCAAAACCAAATTTCTTTAAAAATTATAACTATTCGTAGTGATCACGGTGGGGAATTTGAAAATGAAAATTTTGAGAGATTCTACAATAAAAAGGGAATAACTCATAATTTCTCTTTTCCAAGAACTACACAACAAAACGGAGTGGTAGAACGTAAGAATAGAATGATTTAAGAGTGTGCTAGAACAATGCTTTCTGATAGTAACTTACCTAAAAACTTTTGGGCTGAAGCAGTCGCTATAGCTTGTTATATATTAAATAGGATTTTAATTAGACCATTAACTAATAAAACACCATATGAATTACTTTACAATAAGAAACCCATAGTACCTTATTTTAAAGTTTTTGGTAGTAAGTGTTTTATTCTTAATACAAAAGATAATTTAGATAAATTTGAACCTAAATCCGACAAAGGTATCTTCATCGGATATTCAAATAGAAGTAAAGCATTTAGAGTTTATAATTTAAGAACTAACACTATTAAAGAAACAAAGCATGTATCTTTTGATGAAAATTTTAAAGATACTGTGCAAATAGAAGATGAAGAAGATTTTGTAACTTTAAATAATGAACCTAATGAAACTAATTGTGAAATTATTCAACCTAATAAAAGAATTAGGCTATTAAAAGATCATCCTATAGAAAATATACTAGGAAATATTGAATCTGTTGTTAGAACTAGAAATCAACTAAATAACATGAGTAATGTAGCTTTTATATCAACTATTGAACCTAAAAATCAAAAGGAAGCATCATCTGATGATTCATGGTTGCTATGCAAGAAGAATTGAATCAGTTCACTAGAAATGATGTTTGGGAATTTGTTCCTAAACCCGAGGATAAAAGTATAATTAGAACAAAATGGGTTTATAAAAATAAAATGAATGAACTTGGTGAGATCGTGAGAAATAAAGCTCGATTAGTCGTACAAGGTTATTGTCAAGAAGAAGGAATAGATTTTGATGAAACCTTTGCACCCGTAGCAAGATTAGAAGCCATTAGAATTCTACTTGCTTTCGCAAATTATAATAATTTCAAATTATTTCAAATGGATGTTAAAAGTGCTTTTCTAAATGGATTTGTTAAAGAGGAAGTTTATGTTGAACAACCTCCACTCTCTGAAGATGAAAGATTTCCAAACCATGTTTTCAAACTTAAGAAAGCTCTATATGGTCTGAAACAAGCTCCTAGAGCATGGTATGACAGACTAAGATCTTTTTTATTACAATCAAATTTTGAAATTGGTAAAGTAGATAATACTCTTTTCATTAAAAGAAATAAAAATGATATTCAACTAGTACAAGTTTATGTAGATGATATTATTTTTGGTTCAACTAATCATGAAATGGATAAAGAATTTTCTGAAATAATGACAAAAGAGTTTGAGATGAGTCATATGGGTGAACTTACTTTTTTCTTAGGTTTACAAATAAAACAATTAGATAATGGTATCTTTATTAGTCAAGAAAAATATGCTAGGGATCTAGTGAGTAAATTTGGTATGACTACTGCGAGTGGAAAACCCACTCCCATGGCAACCAATGACACTTTAAATAAAGAAGATCATTCAAAAAATGTAAATCAAAAACTATATAGAGGAATGATTGGATCACTACTCTATATCACTGCGAGTAGACCTGATATCATGCATAGTGTTTGTCTTTATGCAAGATACCAATCTCAACCCAAAGAAACTCACTTAAAAGCTGTGAAACGTATCATAAGATATGTTAAACATACTTTTGACTATGGTTTATTTTACCCTAAAAATGATTCATTTGATTTAATTTCTTATTGTGATGCTGACTATGCTGGTTGCAAATCTGACCGAAAAAGTACAAGTGTAACTTGTCACTTTTTGGGGCATCCTCTGGGTTCATGGTTTAGTAAAAAGCAAAATATATCTCTGCTGCTTTGGCTCGCTCCCAAGTCATTTATATGCAACAAACTCTAAAAGATTTTGGATTAACAATTTCAAAATCACTAATGTACTGTGATAATTCTAGTGCAATAAATTTGTCAAAAAATACTACTCATCATGCTAGGACTAAACATATTGATATCAGACATCATTTTCTCAGAGATAATATAAGTAAAGAGATTATTTCTATTGAATATATAAACTCCGAAAATCAAATTGCTGATATTTTCACCAAACCCTTAAATCAACCAATATTTACTAAATTAAGAAGAGAACTAGGCATTTGTTCAATAACTGAGATATAAAATATAGATATAGTAACATATATATACAAGAAAATCAAATTTTTCATAAGGATGTCGACATACCCCTACCACCCATGTCGACATACAACGGCAAAATTTTTAAAATTTGATTTTCCCACTAAAACCAGTTTAGTAGTTATATAAACCAATGTATTTCGAATTTTTCTATCTTCTCACTTTTCTTTCTCTGAAATAAAATGTAACATTCCCCCTTTTGACCGCCTCCAGTCGGTAATTAAACCAACTCGAAACGTTCAAAAAGACGAATTGTTATTTAGTTTATAAGGTTTAAACAGAATCAGCCACAGAAACACAGATAATAACAATCAATTAAAACAAATGAATCTTTATTTCATTACTATAAATCTTTTTATATACATCAGAGTTTATACAATTTGATAATGATACAGCGGAATATCTTAAAATACAATTTTTCTAAAACTAAAAATGATTCTTTACTCTCTCTCTCTTCGCTGCTCGAAAATCTTCAAGCTGTAAAAATACTCGGTCTGACCCGAGTATTATATTCAAAAGAAAATAATACACAGGTCAGTCTAATTCAAACCAGTTACTAGTGCATATAGGCAGTAATAATTTAAATAGACGACAGTCACAATAATTCTCGTCTATCCGACTCTTTAAACAAAGAAACCGGATAACGGTCAATATAACACTTAACAGTGTCAAACAATAGGTCAACAGATTTAAATCATCAACAGAGATAAATACACAATTTATCAAATCGACTAGATCAATTCATAAGCAATTTAAACTTGTCACTTTAAACCCATCAAGACTCGATTGGCTGCCGTACACGCACGCGTGTACGGCCTCGCCAATACAGCATAAAAGATCAATGCATCACGACGCAAAGAAATATCAATTCAAAACTGTCGATTTCTTGGTGGCTGCAGTGCACGCACGCGTGCACCGCCTCGCCACTATCGCAAGAGATACGCAAAAGCTCAGTGAAAGTCACAATTGATCACTAGGTCAAACTGCAACAAAACTGCAGCCACCACAATGATTACAAAGGCGAAACCACGCAAAAGAAAGCAGAAACAACTGCATAATAAAACTGCAGTTGAAACAAGCGAATAACCGGGAAAATGAACAGTCAAACAATGAAAACTCAAGTGTCAAGCTCAACTGGATATCACGAGTAAATGTCTGCACACTACACTACATGAAGTGTATATACAGAGTCAAGACTACACAACAAATTCAAGAAGTATCAAATATCAGAGTTCAAGAAAATTCAGAAGTGAGAACAGTCAGAAGCAATTACAGGTTCAAGGTTACAGGAATCAAGTATGCATGATGATCACAATATGGACCATTAGTAACAACAGAGAAGTGAATAAAGATACAGAGTGAAGCATGCACAAGGAGCCACTGAAAGATGCAAACGAATTGAATGTAGACAGGTCTAACAAACTGGACAATATACAAGATCATCAAAGTGTACACAGTGAAGTACAATAGTGAAGGCTACAGGTCACAGTGAAATAAAACTGCAAAGTGAAGACAACAAACTTCTACATCAACCGGAAGAACAAGACCAACATACTCAAGTCTCAACAATAATCCAGTATACAATGAAGAAACCATAAAAATGCAGAGAGGTGGACAGGGTCTGCAGCAATACAAATATATATATGTACACACATATATATCTGTATCAAACATACAGCAGCCCTCAACTCAGAACCAATATGGAAAAGATCAAAAGCATAGCAACTGCCACAAGACTACAGCAACCAAACCAGACTCGAGTGCTTCAAAATGATCAAAATGCCTCACAGACCAGACAACAAAAGTCAATGGAGGCTACAATACAACATGAATGCAAACCAGTGTGAATGCAAGCTACAAAGACCACAGACATGAATGCATCACATAAACAAATGCACAGTGATACTACAAGAGTGAACACAGCTACAACATCAAGTGCAGACTACTAATTCAAGTCCAACAGACCAACTACTACATGAACCAGACTTGAGTCGAGACCAGCTACCAATAAACAAAGGGATGCAGACCAAACCCAACATAAAATGCAAGTTACACAACTAACAAACTCAACAAGCATATGTACAGCATGAACAAGATCACGTGAACACTGCAGGCAAATGTATCAATGTGCCAGCAAAGAACAGAGGCCGAGACGGTAGCAACCCAGTGACTCAAAGCAACTACAACTAGTGACAAAGCAAAATTTACAACATCGAACGAATTCGAACAAGTCAAGAGACCCCAAAAACGAACAAGTTTATAGTTTCACAAAATCGAAGTCAACCAGTTCAAAAATATTCGAAACCATGTTAACCACGAAAATCACAATTGAACGAGACAGAATTCATCTAAAATTTGAATTAGATGTGAGAAATAAAATTCCTCACCTTTAGATTGAAGAGCCCAGATCGAAGAAAAATTGAAGCAGCTAACGAAAAACATCTCGAAATCGATCGACCAGGCAACATCGAAAACATCCAGCAACGATCGAAACACTCGCGTGCTTCGAATTAGAAAGCCCAAAGATCAGAGCAAATCGAAAGCCCCAATTTTTTCCAGATCGAAGGAACGAAAGATTGAAGCGGCCGCCGTGTTTATTTCTCTTCGATTGCTTTAGGTTTACGAATGAAATGAGAGGAGGGTTTCGAATGAGAATGAAAGGGGATCGGGTATATGGTTTTAAACGAGACAAGGGGTATGGGCTGATATGATATAGGGTATGGTTTTTATTTTATATTTTGTTTTCTTTTTAAATCTAATTTTGTAGATATAACTTCTCTTTTCTATATAACATTCATTTGCATATTTCTTATCATATCAAAAATGTAGTGTTTTAATTTTTAAATTAAATAAGATAATTTTGATTTTCTTTAAATCCAAAAGCAGATTTTCTTTTCATTCATTTATAAACCCCGATTCAAATTATTATTAAATTTTCAGTAGATTAAATCCTAAAATTTAATCGCAAAATTTATTCTGAAAAGTTGAAATTCAAATCAATTCATCATTCAAATATTTAAAATTCATTAAATATTTTCAATTTAAATTGTTCAAAATTCAGGGTCGTTACAAACTCCCCTCCTTAAAAACTTTTCGTCCACGAAAAGGAAAAGTTGTTAAAATTTCATCGATATTTATACTCTAGTCAATTTTTTTACTAAGCTTAAAACTCAATACAAATAAATGAATATAGGATTCATTTCATTTGTTTAATCTCATTAGTTTTGTTTATCTTCTCTTTTGTTCATTGATTTCTACAATCAAAACGCAAAAGTCTTTTACTAACATTTTTAATTTACAACACTCAGATTCAAACTTAAAATCCTTCACATTAGAGATTTATATAATATATTTCTTCCAAAGCTGTGAACTTTCAAAACATTTCAAAGATCCTCTTTCTTAATTTATTAGGTAGGAATTTTGAAATTTTAATTTCAGGCTATTGATTTGCTATTTAAATTTGAAAATACTTGCTAACTCGAAATTTAACAAGTCCATCTTAGTTCTCACAGACATTAGACATACGCTGGCCAGGCGCAGGTCTAAAAATCTCCAAGTACTAAATATACTTGCTTCAATTCCCAGTGAAAATACTTTTTAAATAAAATTCTTTTAAAAATGGATATGGAAAGCACGTTCCCTCATGGATCACAGTTTACTCGGCGGTTACGCTACTATCCCAATAGAATCGCTTGTAACCGTAGATTTCACATCTCTCTTGAATTTCGCCATGGTTGTTGCCATAGATCCCGGTCCACACGGCGGTTACGCTACTATCCCAGTAGAATCGCTTGTAACCGTAGGCATCTCGCCCCTCGAATTTCGCTTGGCTTTTAGATTGCAGTTTACTCGGCGGTTGCGCCATTATCCCAATGGAATCGCTTGTAACTGTAGGCATCTCGCCCCTCAAATTACGCTAACATACATCATAATCAACATGATCCCATCACGAGGGATTCTAGTCCAAATGGACATTCCAACTTATGGAAAATTCTACGTAGCTACGAATTTCAAATGGACACTCTTCACGAGTTCCAATACCTTCTCCAATAATAAATGGAAGGTACTTTTCCATATCCTCAGTTTAGAAAACATAATATCATATATATGTAGTACTTCATTTCACATTTCGTACATATCATATCCATGTAAACATACATAAGATTTCCATAACAATGTCTTTCTAAACTAACGGTTTTTAAATTTACCGCATTCATATATATAAGTTCTGAAAACTTACATATTCCATATTCATAACAAAATAGAGGATTTCAAAATTTTCCTCTAAGTCGATTTGGAAATTTTAAGGTTATCTCAAACCTAATTCATATTTCACATTTCATACATATCATAATATCATATATATGTAGTACTTCATTTCACATTTCGTACATATCATATCCATGTAAACATACATAAGATTTCCATAACAATGTCTTTCTAAACTAACGGTTTTCAAATTTACCGCATTCATATATATAAGTTCTGAAAACTTACATATTCCATATTCATAACAAAATAGAGGATTTCAAAATTTTCCTCTAAGTCGATTTGGAAATTTTAAGGTTATCTCAAACCTAATTCATATTCATAATTCCATTTATTATCAACTTTCACATTCGATTTGAATTACACGTTACATCGTCAATTCTCAACACAGAATTGATGTCTATCGATATATAACCTCTGAGCTCGTACGTCTCAGAGAAGGGTGTTAAGCTAAGAGAATAAATTCTCCGCCACCAATAGATATATATTTAATAGAGATCAATTGCTATGTCATCAATTCACAATGTTAGACATACAATCCAAATCATCATCTGAAATTCAAAGCTCAACTTATATTGTCTTTGATGTCGAAGTTAAACTCAATTTTAACTTAACGATTCAATCTTTTTGAAAAATTTCAAATTGAACTAATTGTTCAAATTTCTCATTTAACTTTTCAACTTCGACTTCAAAAAAATGAATTTCAAATCATTTATCCCTTACGGAATATATTCACAACATTTCACATTTGGAAAAACATTTCCATACTTATTTAAAAATAAGTAATTCACAAATCCATTTATTTTCAACATTTGAAAATATTCGATATACTTAAATCAAAATTAAGTATATATTTCATCTTTAAGGAAATCATTCTCTTTCACATATTTATTTGAGTTAAAACGAATGTTACGTAAAACATCGTTACGACAACTCAAAATCACTAGTATAGGAATTCGAAATTTAGATAGATGTATAAATCCCAATACTATACAAAACATTTCCTTTCGGAAATCATTTACTATAACAATAGTGTTATAGTCCACTATTTCCTTATATTCGAAAACGTCTATTTCAACAATGAATGTTGAAATCTATGGTTTCGATATTCAATGCCTTTGAAAACATCTTTTAAAACAATTAACTTCGTTTTAAAATATCACTTTCCCAAAACATGTCCATTTTATTCAATATATATTCACGGTCCAAAATTGTGAATATACTTCATTTAACAAGTTATAAAAATTTACTTATCAAAATAAGTCGGTTTCGGATTTATAAACAACGTTTATAAATTTCATTCCTATTTATAAAGACTTCAATTTATAGTTTGAATTCCGCATACTTTTCACAATATTGGTTTTAAACCAACTTCAAATTTTCCAATATTAAGTTTTCCACTTAACTTAATTCTCTGCAAGTTCAAATTTAAATTCATCACTGAATCTATTAAATTTATTATGGATTGTCATGTTGACAACTTCAAAATTTTCAAATCTAATTCCCATTTGAACTTTGCATCTGCTTCCTATTTCCAAAATAATCAACTAGTTCTTTAGTAAATCATTCATCGAATTGATTTTCAATCTAATCGCATTTGATTCGTTTACATTGGATTTTACTAACATTCATTCATATTCGATTAGTTCACTTTCACTAATTTATATTCAAGTTCGTTCGCTTTCAATTCAAATCAAATTTGATTCTATTTAAATTTACTTATCTTTCAATTTGAATTCAATTACTTAGCTTTCAATTTCCATTAATACAATCTCATTAATACTTAACGAATTCTATACAATCAACTAGCAAAACCAATGCACATTCAACTTAACCAAATTTATTTACTTTGCTTACATTCAATTTTGGTTTAACACACTTAATTTCAATTGGTTTATATTCTAATTTACTTTTACAAGTAAAGTTGAATTTCCTTTCTATAACTCAATTTCATATTCATTACTTCACTTTATTAATTCATTTTGATATCAAATTCAATTTGATTCAATATTACTTAACTATGTTCCATTTTATCTTCACTTGCATTTATTTTCACTATACAGCTTAAGTTTGTCTCAAATTTATTTGAAATTCTATTTTATTTAACTTTACTAAAGTCAAATTCATATCACATTTCAAAATGCAGATTTTGTTTACTTAACAAAACTATTTAACCATTTAAAAACTGGTTTTACTTAAACTTTCTCATTTTATAAGTTAAACAACTTATTAATTTAAACTTTCCAATTCATATTATATAATCACTTATCTTTCATGTTTAAATTTCCATCTCAATAATTTATCAAATCAAGTACGATTTATTTAACTTCCTTTAGTTAAATTTCAAATCATATATTTATTGATACTAATTCAATTCAATTTAACTTTTCTTAAGTTAAAAATCTTTATTTCATATTCAATATTCACTTTACTTATATAAGATCTATTCCAAATTCATTCATCTTATATTTTCTAAAACAATTTTATACTTCTTTGGATTTGAAAAACATTCTCCTTTTTAAAAGTGTTTCTAGTAACTATTCATATTAAACATCATAAACTAAGCTTTGTGTAAACCAAAGCTCTGATACCACTCTGTAACATTCCCCCTTTTGACCGCCTCCAGTCGGTAATTAAACCAACTCGAAACGTTCAAAAAGACGAATTGTTATTTAGTTTATAAGGTTTAAACAGAATCAGCCACAGAAACACAGATAATAACAATCAATTAAAACAAATGAATCTTTATTTCATTACTATAAATCTTTTTATATACATCAGAGTTTATACAATTTGATAATGATACAGCGGAATATCTTAAAATACAATTTTTCTGAAACTAAAAATGATTCTTTACTCTCTCTCTCTCTTCGCTGCTCGAAAATCTTCAAGCTGTAAAAATACTCGGTCTGACCCGAGTATTATATTCAAAAGAAAATAATACACAGGTCAGTCTAATTCAAACCAATTACTAGTGCATATAGGCAGTAATAATTTAAATAGACGACAGTCACAATAATTCTCGTCTATCCGACTCTTTAAACAAAGAAACCGGATAACGGTCAATATAACACTTAACAGTGTTAAACAATAGGTCAACAGATTTAAATCATCAACAGAGATAAATACACAATTTATCAAATCGACTAGATCAATTCATAAGCAATTAAATTTGTCACTTTAAACCCATCAAGACTCGATTGGCTGCCGTACACGCACGCGTGTACGGCCTCGCCAATACAGCATAAAAGATCAATGCATCACGACGCAAAGAAATATCAATTCAAAACTGTCGATTTCTTGGTGGCTGCAGTGCACGCACGCGTGCACCGCCTCGCCACTATCGCAAGAGATACGCAAAAGCTCAGTGAAAGTCACAATTGATCACTAGGTCAAACTGCAACAAAACTGCAGCCACCACAATGATTACAAAGGCGAAACCATGCAAAAGAAAGCAGAAACAACTGCATAATAAAACTGCAGTTGAAACAAGCGAATAACCGGGAAAATGAACAGTCAAACAATGACAACTCAAGTGTCAAGCTCAACTGGATATCACGAGTAAATGTCTGCACACTACACTACATGAAGTGTATATACAGAGTCAAGACTACACAACAAATTCAAGAAGTATCAAATATCAGAGTTCAAGAAAATTCAGAAGTGAGAACAGTCAGAAGCAATTACAGGTTCAAGGTTACAGGAATCAAGTATGCATGATGATCACAATATGGACCATTAGTAACAACAGAGAAGTGAATAAAGATACAGAGTGAAGCATGCACAAGGAGCCACTGAAAGATGCAAACGAATTGAATGCAGACAGGTCTAACAAACTGGACAATATACAAGATCATCAAAGTGTACACAGTGAAGTACAACAGTGAAGGCTACAGGTCACAGTGAAATAAAACTGCAAAGTGAAGACAACAAACTTCTACATCAACCGGAAGAACAAGACCAACATACTCAAGTCTCAACAATAATCCAGTATACAATGAAGAAACCATAAAAATGCAGAGAGGTGGACAGGGTCTGCAGCAATACAAATATATATATGTACACACATATATATCTGTATCAAACATACAGCAGCCCTCAACTCAGAACCAATATGGAAAAGATCAAAAGCATAGCAACTGCCACAAGACTACAGCAACCAAACCAGACTCGAGTGCTTCAAAATGATCAAAATGCCTCACAGACCAGACAACAAAAGTCAATGGAGGCTACAATACAACATGAATGCAAACCAGTGTGAATGCAAGCTGCAAAGACCACAGACATGAATGCATCACATAAACAAATGCACAGTGATACTACAAGAGTGAACACAGCTACAACATCAAGTGCAGACTACTAATTCAAGTCCAACAGACCAACTACTACATGAACCAGACTTGAGTCGAGACCAGCTACCAATAAACAAAGGGATGCAGACCAAACCCAACATAAAATGCAAGTTACACAACTAACAAACTGAACAAGCATATGTACAGCATGAACAAGATCACGTGAACACTGCAGGCAAATGTATCAATGTGCCAGCAAAGAACAGAGGCCGAGACAGTAGCAACCCAGTGACTCAAAGCAACTACAACTAGTGACAAAGCAAAATTTACAACATCGAACGAATTCGAACAAGTCAAGAGACCCCAAAAACGAACAAGTTTATAGTTTCACAAAATCGAAGTCAACCAGTTCAAAAATATTCGAAACCATGTTAACCACGAAAATCACAATTGAACGAGACAGAATTCATCTAAAATTTGAATTAGATGTGAGAAATAAAATTCCTCACCTTTAGATTGAAGAGCCCAGATCGAAGAAAAATTGAAGCAGCTAACGAAAAACATCTCGAAATCGATCGACCAGGCAACATCGAAAACATCCAGCAACGATCGAAACACTCGCGTGCTTCGAATTAGAAAGCCCAAAGATCAGAGCAAATCGAAAGCCCCAATTTTTTCCAGATCGAAGGAACGAAAGATTGAAGCGGCCGCCATGTTTATTTCTCTTCGATTGCTTTAGGTTTACGAATGAAATGAGAGGAGGGTTTCGAATGAGAATGAAAGGGGATCGGGTATAGGGTTTTAAACGAGACAAGGGGTATGGGCTGATATGATATGGGGTATGGTTTTTATTTTATATTTTGTTTTCTTTTTAAATCTAATTTTGTAGATATAACTTCTCTTTTCTATATAACATTCATTTGCATATTTCTTATCATATCAAAAATGTAGTGTTTTAATTTTTAAATTAAATAAGATAATTTTGATTTTCTTTAAATCCAAAAGCAGATTTTCTTTTCATTCATTTATAAACCCCGATTCAAATTATTATTAAATTTTCAGTAGATTAAATCCTAAAATTTAATCGCAAAATTTATTCTGAAAAGTTGAAATTCGAATCAATTCATCATTCAAATATTTAAAATTCATTAAATATTTTCAATTTAAATTGTTCAAAATTCAAGGTCGTTACATAAAACTTCTGTAAATTAAAATTAATGGCCTCCTCCACTAAATCAAACCAAATTGACACCATTTCTTTCCCTTCTCCTCATTCTGGTCCATTCCAACGCACTACACTGGCACGTGTGATAAAGATTGAAGAATCTATGAAGGATGCCATGCAAATGTTGAATGAATTTCAAGTTGTGCAACTAAGGATGGCAAAAGAACAAGAAAAGCAAGGCAAAATTCTTCGGAATTTACAAAAATTCCTAATGGATAATCACACGAATCCTATTGTGATTGAAGAAGATTCTCCCAACATTCACGTGCATAATCCTTTAGAGCACAGCGAAGAGGAAGAAGAGGAAGAAGCACCTATGGAAGAAGACGATAACGTGGTCTGTGTAGGCGAAGTCTGTTTTGTCAAAAATGGGAATTTGGTTGAACAACGTGGAAACTTTTGTTTTCATTATCCAAATTGTTCGATTCACTAATCTCCGAATGTCAAAATCTCTCGTTAGTATTGTTATTCTATAATTTATGTACTTAAATATATTTGAATGATTATGTTTCATATATACATGTAAATATAACATCATATATAATAAAATATTTGTTTCACTTATTATACTTCCTTATTAGTATTTAATTTAAATAGTATTAGATTAATGGGGAGTTTAGGATTAGTTTTTGTTGATGACAAAGGGGGAGAAATATAAAATAGAGTAGTTAGGCTTAGATTAAGGGGGAGTTATTAGTTTTAGGGGGAGTTATTGTGAAGGAGAAGTATATTTTATAAACATAGGTTGTCATCATCAAAAGGGGGAGATTGTTAGTCCTTGAGAAGGATTCTTTTGATGACAACAACCTTAGGACTTGTTATAAAATATAAATACTAACATTATAGTTTAGATATATATGTATATGAAGGATATAAACATGTAGGTACCAAGAATGAAGACTGTACATTATAGAGATACAAGACTGATAAATTTAAAGATCAAAGATATCAAGATTGAAGACTCATGAGTATCAAAAAATCAAGTTATCAAGAGTTCAAGATTTTAATAGTACAAGATAAGTATTGAGTCTAGAATTATGTTAAAACTTCTTGAAAGCACTTACATCTTTATTCGAAATTTATTCGTGGAATGGAATCCACTTCGAGCCTGTTAAAAGGATGGAACCCTAGTAGGATGGAACCCACAACAATATCTAGTTGATCATATAGTGGTCCTATTTTGATATCCACTAATTTTATAAAAATGTTTTTCAAAAATATATCTCTTATTTTAAATGTTTTCAAAACCTTCTTTTCAAAAAGACATCTCTCTTGTTTGAAATATTTTAGCCTCAAAACTATCTTTATCATTTTTAATATTTTGATTTCAAAATTGTCATTGATTTTAAACTATCTCTTGTTTTAAATATTTAGCTTTAAAATATTTACTCAGATTTTAAATCACTTTATAGATTAAGATTATATATATTAAAAATTACTTTTTAAACTCTTTTATATGTTTAAACTATATTCAAATATATTTACAAAGTTTTAGAAATCGTTTTGACAAATTATAGAAACCAATTTTAATAAGAAAATCAAAATCACCAATTTTTCCTAGAGCATGTCGACATCCCTCAACCCCCCATGTCGACATGTTGCCCGTTAAATTCAAAATTCAAATTTTCAAAATAAGTGTCTATTCGTCGTATCCTTTCACGAATAGATATGGCTGTTGATTTCCTATACATACCAGTAGTTCTAAACGAATTTATCATCAGATTTCACTTGTTTTCTCTTCTCTTCATCTTCCACATTTATCCTAAAGAATCCCAAACTATACTCTGCCGAAATACCAAGTGAATCAAACTTGATTATCTCTTGTTTGATTCTCTGCCACTCTCTCCATAAGATCTCAGTGCTATTCAAAGTTATAGGATTATTTGTAAATCAAACTGTTGAGTAAAAGGTGCGGTTGAGCCTTAAAATCGATTGGGTGTGATTGTTGTCTCGGAAATCGATTAGGTTGTCTTGTGGCCTGGTAAATCAAGAGAGTTTGCCTCAGACTCGAATACAGGGTGGTGTAACTCATGGCCTTGAAATCGAGGGTGTAATCTTGGAGATTATTTTTGATAAGAAATCCGTACGTTTGTGCTGGACTGGATGTAGGGTAACTCCGAACCAGTATAAAATCCTGGTGTGTTCTTTCCTTTACTGCTTTTATTTATTATTTGCATCTATGTCTGATTTTGTGATTATTGAAAGTGTGTTATGGATCGTGTAATATGGATATACGATAATACAGAATATAGTGATGATAATTATACAGTAAATAGTGAAAATATATAAGAGCAGTATAATAAAAATAACACCAGAGATTTTTATACTGGTTCGGAGCATCGTCCTATGTCCAGTCCCAGACTCCTTCTGAAATTTCACTAAAACAACAACCTTCACTTAACCCGGAGGAACAGGTCTATACAACCCTTGAGCAGCAGAACAGGGACCTGAGCAGCGGAACAGGATTTCGCCTCAGCAGCCGAAGAGGACTTCACACGCCTGAGCAGCAGAACAGGACTTCAACAAATACAAAAGATTGTTTGACTTTTTGTGTTCTGATAACACGGAAAAGTCTGTTTATATTACACTCTTCCTATGATCTTGTCCTCGAGTTTAAATATGTATATTTGAAGTTTATGAAGATTAGAAAGGAATAGTATTGCTTAGAATATGATATATAAATCTAATTCAAGTTAGTATAGTTGCACAAATATTCAAGAGAGTTAGATAAGAGAGATAAGCATATTGTATACTTTAGAATGAAGTTAGGATATGTATTTATAGTTGTTAAATAGCAACGACCATTGGCGAAGAGTTCTGGTTGAAGCGTTGCATCCAAATCTCTTTGTAGAGAGTCGTAACTCTTCACGAATGATCGTGTCTTTTCAGAAAATATAGCCGTTATAGAAATTCAGCCAACTGAGCCTCTGGGTCAGTCGACTAAATATTCAAATGATTTTTATTATATAATATATATACTTGTGCACCTGTGCATACTGCACAGAAACTAGCTGGTCAGTCGATTGTCCTACCAGGTCAGTCGACTGACCTGGTATTTTCTGTGCAGTTTGCACAGGTATATATAATATATATATTATATATGATTCTAACTTTAAAAACTTGATAATATATATATATATATATTATATTCTTATATATGTATAAATCATTTGAAAATAAGAAGATTATATATATAAGCTAATATATACGTAAACGAGGAGAGATCTACAATATTGACCTAAGACTCAATACAAAATAATATAAAAGTTGATGCACCGATTTTGATGTCTTGTCTCCATGTAGTATATATTCTCTTTTTGTTGTAACAGTCGTTGAATCTGTATGTTGCGGTGATAGCTTCGTGTCATGAATCAAAACCAAGTCTCAACAATTATATCTGTGTCTGTGAATTGCATTTGTTGGTGATTAAATTTACATAAGTTTCAAAAAGATTTATAAAATCCACAAAACACTATTCACCCCCCTCTAGTGTTATTCCAGCCTTAAGATCCGTAATCCGCATTTCTCACAGGCAGCACGTAGGCAGGGTTTTGCCGAAGCTGGGTAAATTTGTGTATGATCTCTACTGCTTTATTCTCTGTTATTTTTTTTAATTCCACATTAATTTTTATTATTATTAGTATCACCCTATTCACCCCCCCTAGGGTGAAAACGATCCTTCATAATCGAATTACATTGGACATGATTTGAATGAGTAAAGTTAATTTAATCTTTCTTAAGCAACATGTATTTATTAGTAATACACATATTGAATGTTGTATTATCTAGAGCCGAGTTTGCAAAATATATGATATAAGTTTTATCTTAAAAGGTTTAAGTTATAAGTTTTTCGACATATGTTTAGAACATGACTTACGTTAAATCAAAGCAAGATTTATTTTCACATGAATATATATGATTTTGGAAGCTTTTTTCAATCACTTTAAGGAATAAAATGATAATTCAAAGAATGCCATCTCTTAACCAAGAAATTTCAATCTAGAAAATTAGTGCTAATGTGGTTGACTTGGAAAAGTTTTAGGATGATGAGGTGAAATTTTTTTTAGATAATACAAAATTAATCTAGCTCAATAAGGACATGGCCTATTAAAACGTCTAATAGAAAATCTTATATGTCAAAGAGAAAATATGATTTTCATAATACGAGAAAGTGATTGAAAGTAAATCCTCCCAGTTGCTCGCAAGCCGTTGTGAGTGTAAACTTTGCCAATTGGCATGATGTTGATAATGTGTGAAATGGATTCCACATATACCAACAAAATATGATTTTGGAAGAAGTATTAAATGGATATGATTCATTGGTTGAATTAGAAAGGTATAGACTTATTAAGCTAGGTAATCGAGAATTGATTTAGTTAATTCAAATGTTAAGTTTGAAAAAAACGATTTTGTCGATCGTCGTACTTAATTCTATTAGGACTTTGCTTGCAAGTTATAGCACTTTATGTATACGAACATTTGGTAAATGTATGTTATGGTAGTTTATCTGAAAGAAAATTCAAAGAAATGTGTTAGCGCATCACATGTAAGATGTATTGGGATCAGTGGAAGCGATAAAGAGCATATGAATTTAAGATTAAATTTAATCTCATATCTAACATCTAGAGGTTGGAACATGTACTTTGACTAAAAGAATCAAAGTGTTTGACCAGAGTCAAAATGCCGAGGAGTGTCTCTGTAATAAAGAAGATGAAAAGGTGTAAGTCATTTCTAAGACTATAAATAAACAACATGGCTATACTCGATTAAAAATTTAATGCTAATGACCCATATGTTTGATATAATGGAAAATCATTGCATGTAATACTTATATTAAGTTGTTTAATATGAATTACAAACAAAAAATGTACTTAAGGAATGGGGTACATCAGATAGTTACCTTATGCATTGGCAATAGGTTCCATTACATATGTTATGTAATTAATAAGGTTACTTATGCATTTGATGTAGGAGTCAAATGCAAATCAAGTTTGAGAATTTCATTAAGTGAAAGTTAAATTATTCTCGGGTATTTATGAAATATCGAGAATTGTTTATAGAAATAGTAAAATTCTTATGAAAGATGTTCATACTATGACTTCATTGGTGATATCGATATAGTAAGAAAATTTTGAATTAGAAGTTCAGCCTTGACTAAGGGATTATGATGGAAATTGTTCCAAGCGAGAACACTGCAGCAAACTCTAGTAGGTTGAGTACATCACCTAGAATAGTGCCATAACAAAACATGTATTTGCAGATTCATAAGTGAGGTAATGAGTGGTTCCTTCGATCGAGTGTCCAATGATATATTATGACATCAAAAATGCATTGGAGATTGGAAATGGAATCAAGAACTCGTGAAAATCAAGACGCGTTGACTGTAACTTCTGCATGATAAATAGTTTATCAAGTAAATAGATAAAGCGGGATTAATAGAATAAATATGACATAATAATACAATCCATTCGGTAAGGCCTATTTTTTGGTCTGATATAGGATGACCAATTGAGAAGGTATTAGATTGCGAAACCAAAATTTCCCTAAGTGCAAGTGGCAGATTGAAAATTTAAGGGGTATTCCCTAGGTCCAACTATGTAATTTGTTACATAACCAAACTTTGGAACCAATCTTGTTTGAAATGAAGTAAGCTTCTGGTTTTGTTTTTTGTTATGTTGTTATACATGATATAAGTAATGACTAAAATCATTAAACATATATAAGTAGAAAATCCTTAAATAAAGTATTGTACTATTGCACTTACAAATGCTGTAACCATGAGTATCGAATAGTAAACTAATTAATATACATTATTTTAATACATCTATTGAGACCAAAGTACGTAACTCTCTCCAAATGTTGGGTAGTGTATTATTGATGGTTGTTGGGGGCACCAAAGGGTTATGTGCCAGTAGTTATAGGATAACTGCAGAATATATGTACCAAGAGTTTCCTATTGATTAAGCACACCTAGGTCAAATGAGGAATCTCTGTGTGACAATTTACGTAATTCTTTCGACTTGAGAATATTATGGATATTTAACATGAATGCTCCACTTTGATTATAGTTAAATCATGACATAATGTTCACACACAACTACAGTTGGGTCCGAGTTAAAACATTAGAAGCAAAACACTACTTAATAGAGAATTCATCTCCTCTTTTGTAAGAGATTAGTATCACTGTCAACCGTGGTCAACTCAAAGTCAAAGTCTTTGGCCAAAGCAAATAGCTTAATAACAAATGTTATGATTAAACCAAGACTTTGGAGATGGAATATATAGTTATATATGGATATTGTTAGAGCTTTGACCAAGACCAAGTTCTAGATATCAAAAGTGATATTGTGATGATGAAGTGAATGTGCGTATAATATATCGTTGCTTAAAGTTTCTGCTTGAAAGTCTTAAAATACAATTTTACCTTGAAGATCTTAAAGCGATGAGTTTGACCAAACTGTTACACCATCAGCTAAAGTGATGGGTGAATGTCACAGACCGGATTTTTCGACTTTCGAAAATTCGACATCGATACTCACTTTATCGACTGCCGAGAAATCGAACGCCGGAAACTCCAATAGTGAGGGTTTTAGAAAGAAGAAGTAGAAGAAAAAGAGAAGAAGAAGAACAGAACAGAAAACAATATCAGAATCTTACACATCGCAGCGGAACAATATATAATAGATAAATGAATAATCTTTAAACAAAGAACTATATCATTTTATACATACATCAATCATCAGAGTCAATATACAACAATGGACAGTTATATAAACTTGTCCTCATACAGAATACACAGCGGAATAAATACTATCAGATACAAATACTACGTCTCGTCCTCCAGCTTATCTCCAAAGCTCCAGAATATCCAGAATATCCTGATAATCTAACTCTAGACTGCCCGTGTGGAAATTGGTGGGCACCCAGAGTTTAGAAGGGAACAATAAACTCCGAGTCAGTCATGCTGACTGGTGTGAGATCGTAAAACAGTTTATCTTTAAAATAAACAACAGGAAAATTTTAATGTCAATTCGCAATGCTTTTGGAAAATGAAACTACCATAAGACCTCCCACCACACACACAATGCAAACGTAGAATTGGAGGAGATTTCTTCTTATGATAGTCAAAGATGCTTACTACGCAAAATCAAATCATTCTTGATATTATTATTAGTGCATAGTGTAGAAAACATTTCGAAAGTATAATATTAATCTTAGCCAACATAGACATTTCGAACTATGCCTACTATAGCTACCATCCAAACAGTGGGGCGCCACCATAAGTGAATGATAGGTTCTACAACTAAAACCGTACAAGTCACGTATTGTTTCTTTGGATTTCCAACAAATGGTCAGGCTAAGGAACTTCCTATCCACGATGGGTACGTCCCTGGAATAGACGACCCGAGAACCTAACCGGATCTCTGCCAACACAAGGCCGGGTTACCTCTGCAAAAATAGGTAACTACTGACACGCGTATGCCATCCCCCGATCGTAACCGATCTTCCCGAGGATCCCCGATTCGCAACAACCACAAAGTAATAAATTTGCAGAAACCACAGAGGTTAAGTATCTGGGCTCCATACCATGATACCACCTTTATCCAGAAGGAATGACATACACTAAGGGGCGCTACTCCCTAGAACCTTGCTGCATCCTTCCTGTTTCGACCATTTCCGGGGTGTGAGGCTCGACGAAGTCTCGTCCACAAAGCTACGCTTTCTCAAAAAGCCCTGCTTCGGGTCAAACAAATGATCAACCTATGATCACAAAGATATAAGATCAAACAAATGATCATATCACAAATGATCAAACACTGATCATTTCACAGCAACACTCAGTATGCCACGTTACCAAATTGGGATATATCGCTGATGAATTTCAACTACATAACCTCTGAGCTCGTACGTCTCAGAGAAGGGTGTTAAGCTAAGAGAATAAATTCTCCGCCACCAACAGAAATGTATTTGAAAGAAATCAGCTTTATATCTCAAATTGTAACGTCAGACACACAATCCATACAAGTCTGTTCCGGGATCGAACAGAACCGAAGGCACTTCTCACGAAGCCCTTGCACATCCGGATAAATTTCTAATCACGTCCGGACTTCCCGTCACTAAGGGTGATAAAACCTCTAAATCGGAGATCAGCCGATGTAGAGTAACTCGACGGTAATCCTTCCGTTTTCAAAAATATCCGGTCTTCAACACCGATCTTCAAATGCAATTCATAACGACGTATCACATATTCGGAATGGGTTATACGACCCCATGGTCCTTTCCCGGCTAACCCGAATAGTGAGCGCTTATTCAAAAATAAGTGTGGCATTCAAATTCATCCAATTCACAACAAATACCATCTAAAGGTAATTATTGATAGTCGGTTATTTAACTATCAATAAAGATGCGCAACATCATCAGATTCCAAATAATTTTCCCAAATTATTTTATCTTCCAAAATATCTTTACTAGATATAAAACTTCCACACTTTAACCATTTCAAAACAAATTTCAAATATTCACATTTCATTTTATCTTTGAAGATAAAATCTCAAAACAGTTTATTTCATATTGGAAAAGCATTTCCATACTTATTTAATAATAAGTATTTCACAAATTTATTTATTTTCAACATTTGAAAATATTCGATATACTTAAATCAAAATTTAGTATATATCTCATTCTTTAAGGAAATCATTCTTTAAACACATTTTATTTGAGTCAAAACGAATGTTACGTAAAACATCGTTACGACGACTCAAAATCACTAGTATAGGGATTCGGAATTTAGATAGATATATGAATCCCAACACCATACAAAAATATTTCCTTTCGGAAACCATTTACTATAACAACAGTGTTATAGTCCATCATTTCCTTAAATTCCTCGAAAACGTCTATTTCAACAATAAAAGTTGAAATCTATGTATTCGATACTTATCACGTTTTAAAACATCTTTTAAAACAATTACTTCATTTCTGTAATATCGCTTTCCCAAAACAAGTTCATTTTACTTAACGATATATTCACTTCGAAAATCGTGAATATGCTTCACTAATTACATTTCAATCTTTTCTACACGTTTTATTTCAATAATAATTCGCTATCCAAAATCGCGAATATATCTCCTTTAACAACCTTCTTTATTTAATTTATCAAATTCAATTGATCTTGAATTTATAAAACAACGTTTATAAATTCTATTTCTATTTTCTAACAACTTCAATTTAATAAATTTCCTTTATTAACAATTCGATTTATAAATCTTCTTTAATGACCTATTCAATTCACAATTCAATTTTTTTATACCACAATCCATATTATAAGTTAAATACTTATAACTTCATTTATTCTACAAAATCATTTTCCATTTATAAGTTCATAATTTATAAATTTCATTCACTTATAAGTTCTTTCTAAAATTCATTTTAACACTTATAAAAACTCGTTTTATAATCCCAATCTTTTAAAGTTATAAATATCAATTTTGTACATCTTTTATATACATCGTTTTAATAATTCAAAAATTCCCATTAAAACAATTTTATAAATTACTCAACTCTTTATTTCAAAAGAATTTACTCTTTGGTTAAAATTCACAAAATCTTAACTTTTATAACTTTAAAATTTTAACGTTTATAAATCAATTCAAAAATTCCATAAAACGTATATTTTCAAAAATCACTTTAAAAACCCTTTTTAAAGTAAAAGTCGTTATTTTTACATTTCAAAACTGAATCCGATGATGCAACAACACCAATCAGTCCATCACAACAGTCAAATATCATATATCATCATATGATAACAGAATATATCAAAATATCTGTAAATAATCAATACGATGAGGAATCCAGTCGGATCCCTCCAACCTGTTTCCCTGCATCCACAGATGTTAGCACAATACCAATTCCGCTCCAGTACGGAATTATCGCGGTATATAGGTTTTATAAAAATCCGCTTACTAACGGCGCAATAGGGTCTCATCCGCTATACGAGGCGGGAAATCAATCAATCCAATATATACGTATGCCAATATGTATATATTGTTATATATATATAGATATATCCTACTATATCTAATAGCACATTCAAACAAATCAATCAATAACTGCAATTCAATTATAAATCTGAGTGAGAAGATCTCACCTTGATTTTAATTCTGATTTCAGCGTTTATTTTGAATAAAATTAAACGGGCGTTTAATTTTACCCGAAATTCAAACTAGCTCCAAACGACCTCAATCCAATTGCATCGCGTAGTATTCGCAAATACGATTCCAACGCACTTTGTTTCGTCAATTTCTGATCACGTAGGAACAAGATATACTATTTTAAAGTTTATGCAAATAAAATAAAATAAATAATTACAATTTCTTTTTAAATTTTCAACCTAAATGAATCTGGCCGTGAATTTCAAGACACCAGATCTTGGCCACACGATTGTTTCTTCCCTCCCATTCACTCTCGTTCGCTCCAGATAAACGCACGCACGAAACCCATCTCTGCCGCCCCCTAACCCTAATTTCGCATCCATCTCCAAGCATTTTCACGAAGATCAGGCGACGCCATATCCAAGGCCTCGCCCCCGCGCACCCCCACGCCCAGCCCCACGGCACTCGGCCCCACCATCTGTACTCGAAACTCATGCAAAACGAGCATGAACGCGGCCCTGTAGCTCCTCGATTGTTGCGTCATTCTAGATCTTGTCCGTATGGATTTAAAGATCACAGCACCCTCTACAACTTTCATGTAGAAAGTTTCTGGATTTAAGCGACGGATTTGAAAATCTTGAGGGAGAAAGAAAGTTGTTTTCTGGCCGTTGTTTCTAGGGGTGGCGGCTGCTCAAGCTAACCCTAGTTCTTTTTTTTATTTTTTTTATTTGTGAATAAAGAGGTGTATTTATAGAAGATCGAACGAACACTATTCACTTCGAATTTCCGAACTCCGATTTACGCGCAGTAACTGGCGTTTCTGGGGTTTATCCCGCGTTCCGAACGCAATGGAACAGGTTTCGAAAGCTAATTCGATCGTCTGTGTGAGATATGACAATAAACAATCAATTTAAATCAAACCGATTTAAATCGATTTCGAGGCGTTTTAATTTGTACCGGACAAATGGTAAATCCAAAAATTACGAAATTTGAAACCATGCAATAATATCACATTACGGATCCGATGAAACTGGTTTCGTCGAAATCCGACACTGTTTGAAAAATGACTATTTTAACTCGACGATTTAAAATTAAAACGATATCGATGCGTTTCGAGTTGCCACGGTCAAAAGATAACTCCGATGGATACAAAAATTGAAATCCGATAATAACTAACTATTACGGATCCAATGGAACTGGTTTCGTTCAATTCTGAGACTGTTCGAAAATTGGCTATTTTTACAGTCGATAATTAAATATTAAAATATTCAATTTTCACAATTTAACTCCAATTCCAATTTTAAAAGTTCTATAACCTTTCTATAACTCCAGTATGATTAAATAAAATTTTACAAATCATTTTCAATCATTTTAAACTCAATTTACAATTATTTCTGGAATTTCAATTATTAATTTATCGATTTAATTATCAAATTAAATCCAATATTTGAATTTTAAATTATTCGACTTATTAATTTCACTTATTAATATTTAAAATCAATTAAATATTCGAATTTTAATTATCAAAAATTCTGGTTCGTTACAGACTTCCCCCCTTAAAAGAATTTCGTCCTCGAAATTACAAGTTAGAAAAAATGGTCCTTAACTTGTCTACTATCTTTCAACATCTAATAGTTTTATCAATTTATCACAACAAATCTTCTACTAAAGATTCGTTATTACTTCAACTAACTTTCTAACTTCAATTCTGAGTTTTAAACAACATTGTTTACTTCAAAATTCAAATTCGAGTTTAAATTCAAATTTTAAACTTTCAAAATTTCTCAAAATTTTCTAACGCTCTAAATTTTCGAAAAATTTCGCCAGCGTCTCCTTTGCGCGGCTAATACGGTACGACTACAAAACGTCCCTACGGACTCTCAGATTTCAAAAAGAAAAAGAAAAAGCCAAGCGGCTAGAGAAATAAGTCATCAAATCTCATATTCAAATTTAAATACATACCTTTTTCGAGCAAATTCATCTTTGAAATAAATTTTCCAATCCCTTTATACACCTGTACATCCTACTAGCCATAATATCTAGTTATAACATTCAAACCAATTTACAAAGTCTCTTACAAAATTTCGATACTTCTTATATCATCTTTACTTCCCTATTGAAGTTTCATATTCATTTCCATTAAATTTCACATTTCAAATTTCATTTGAATTTAATTCACAATTCCAACCTTATTTGGATTCTATTTAACTTCTGAATATTGAATTTTATCAATTATCTTTCATTCACAACTGCATCATTTTAAATTAGTTTCATTTACTAATTCATTTCCAATTCTAGTTCTATTTACTTTCAAATTCAAAATGAATTTTAACATTCAATTTCATTTTCTTGCACTTGAAATTGCCAATTTGTTTATTCGTTCTCACATTCTTTCATTTCCAATTCGAATCCCAATTTTATTCTTTTGTTCAATCATCAACTTAGAATAATTTCAATATCAAGTTTCACTTAAAGAATTTCACTCTTCATTTAATTGATTCACTTATACTTACTTTGATTTAACTTCATCCTTTAAGTTAAATTTATTCTATCAATTCAAATTGTACAAGTTATCAACTTAATTATATTTCATAAATATTTCTACATAGTATTCCAGAGTCTTTTCAACATTTCAAAGCCATTTTGAAAACAATTCAAATTATCCTTTGAATTTCAAAAACAAAACCCAAATTTTTCTAAACAACTTCCATTTTAAAACAATCGGCAGCAATTTCTCTTTTGGAAACCCGAAAATGAACACCGGTGATGCCGCGGTCATCATCGAAGTTATTTTCCAGCGACCGAAAAGAGTTTAGAGCTCTCATCTCTTCCAAAATACTTTTCAAAACCTTTGAAATTCATTTTCAAATCAAAAAGGATTTAAACTTTACAAATCTCAAAAAATTCAGATTCTTTTTAAAACATTTCCCAAAAACTTCTCTGGGATCCCGTTTTAAATTACAATTCACATTTATAATTTACATTCTCAAATTTCATTCGTATATGGGTTTATCTCTTAACTTTGGAGTTATGATTTCAATTTCTTATTCAATTTCATTGATGATAATTCACTATTATTACTTCCTAACATCCATGCAACCATATACTATAGTACTTTATAGAAAAACATTTCTTTTCTATACAAAAATAGTTTTGGGTAAAATTATTTCATTTACCCTATTTAAAAACAATACTGTGTCGAATTGTTCTATTCGAGTGTTTAGAGATCCCTATCGATAGAGTTGTACGGACAATACCGACCAGAATCCATATACCACTCAACAAACCAATCATCACAATATAAAACAATTTTATATTAACTAACAAATACGCACTCGTATATATTATTACACTCAACTCATTCTAGAGTACTACTGACTCTATCTCTAATGAGTAACACACAACAGAGCAGGGTTGTCGCTTAACCATATGCTCTGATACCACGCTGTCACAGACCGGATTTTTCGACTTTCGAAAATTCAACATCGATACTCACTTTATCGACTGCCGAGAAATCGAACGCCGAAAACTCCAATAGTGAGGGTTTTAGAAAGAAGAAGTAGAAGAAAAAGAGAAGAAGAAGAACAGAACAGAAAACAATATCAGAATCTTACACATCGCAGCGGAACAATATATAATAGATAAATGAATAATCTTTAAACAAAGAACTATATCATTTTATACATACATCAATCATCAGAGTCAATATACAACAATGGACAGTTATATAAACTTGTCCTCATACAGAATACACAGCGGAATAAATACTATCAGATACAAATACTACGTCTCGTCCTCCAGCTTATCTCCAAAGCTCCAGAATATCCAGAATATCCTGATAATCTAACTCTAGACTGCCCGTGTGGAAATTGGTGGGCACCCAGAGTTTAGAAGGGAACAATAAACTCCGAGTCAGTCATGGTGACTGGTGTGAGATCGTAAAACAGTTTATCTTTAAAATAAACAACAGGAAAATTTTAATGTCAATTCGCAATGCTTTTGGAAAATGAAACTACCATAAGACCTCCCACCACACACACAATGCAAACGCAGAATTGGAGGAGATTTCTTCTTATGATAGTCATAGATGCTTACTACGCAAAATCAAATCATTCTTGATATTATTATTAGTGCATAGTGTAGAAAACATTTCGAAAGTATAATATTAATCTTAGCCAACATAGACATTTCGAACTATGCCTACTATAGCTACCATCCAAACAGTGGGGCGCCACCATAAGTGAATGATAGGTTCTACAACTAAAACCGTACAAGTCACGTATTGTTTCTTTGGATTTCCAACAAATGGTCAGGCTAAGGAACTTCCTATCCACGATGGGTACGTCCCTGGAATAGACGACCCGAGAACCTAACCGGATCTCTGCCAACACAAGGCCGGGTTACCTCTGCAAAAATAGGTAACTACTGACACACGTATGCCATCCCCCGATCGTAACCGATCTTCCCGAGGATCCCCGATTCGCAACAACCACAAAGTAATAAATTTGCAGCAACCACAGAGGTTAAGTATCTGGGCTCCATACCATGATACCACCTTTATCCAGAAGGAATGACATACACTAAGGGGCGCTACTCCCTAGAACCTTGCTGCATCCTTCCTGTTTCGACCATTTCCGGGGTGTGAGGCTCGACGAAGTCTCGTCCACAAAGCTACGCTTTCTCAAAAAGCCCTGCTTCGGGTCAAACAAATGATCAACCTATGATCACAAAGATATAAGATCAAACAAATGATCATATCACAAATGATCAAACACTGATCATTTCACAGCAACACTCAGTATGCCACGTTACCAAATTGGGATATATCGCTGATGAATTTCAACTACATAACCTCTGAGCTCGTACGTCTCAGAGAAGGGTGTTAAGCTAAGAGAATAAATTCTCCACCACCAACAGAAATGTATTTGAAAGAAATCAGCTTTATATCTCAAATTGTAACGTCAGACACACAATCCATACAAGTCTGTTCCGGGATCGAACAGAACCGAAGGCACTTCTCACGAAGCCCTTGCACATCCGGATAAATTTCTAATCACGTCCGGACTTCCCGTCACTAAGGGTGATAAAACCTCTAAATCGGAGATCAGCCGATGTAGAGTAACTCGACGGTAATCCTTCCGTTTTCAAAAATATCCGGTCTTCAACACCGGTCTTCAAATGCAATTCATAACGACGTATCACATATTCGGAATGGGTTATACGACCCCATGGTCCTTTCCCGGCTAACCCGAATAGTGAGCGCTTATTCAAAAATAAGTGTGGCATTCAAATTCATCCAATTCACAACAAATACCATCTAAAGGTAATTATTGATAGTCGGTTATTTAACTATCAATAAAGATGCGCAACATCATCAGATTCCAAATAATTTTCCCAAATTATTTTATCTTCCAAAATATCTTTACTAGATATAAAACTTCCACACTTTAACCATTTGAAAACAAATTTCAAATATTCACATTTCATTTTATCTTTGAAGATAAAATCTCAAAACAGTTTATTTCATATTGGAAAAGCATTTCCATACTTATTTAATAATAAGTATTTCACAAATTTATTTATTTTCAACATTTGAAAATATTCGATATACTTAAATCAAAATTTAGTATATATCTCATTCTTTAAGGAAATCATTCTTTAAACACATTTTATTTGAGTCAAAACGAATGTTACGTAAAACATCGTTACGACGACTCAAAATCACTAGTATAGGGATTCGTAATTTAGATAGATATATGAATCCCAACACCATACAAAAATATTTCCTTTCGGAAACCATTTACTATAACAACAGTGTTATAGTCCATCATTTCCTTAAATTCCTCGAAAACGTCTATTTCAACAATAAAAGTTGAAATCTATGTATTCGATACTTATCACGTTTTAAAACATCTTTTAAAACAATTACTTCATTTCTGTAATATCGCTTTCCCAAAACAAGTTCATTTTACTTAACGATATATTCACTGTCCAAAATCGTGAATATGCTTCACTAATTACATTTCAATCTTTTCTACACGTTTTATTTCAATAATAATTCGCTATCCAAAATCGCGAATATATCTCCTTTAACAACCTTCTTTATTTAATTTATCAAATTCAATTGATCTTGAATTTATAAAACAACGTTTATAAATTCTATTTCTATTTTCTAACAACTTCAATTTAATAAATTTCCTTTATTAACAATTCGATTTATAAATCTTCTTTAATGACCTATTCAATTCACAATTCAATTTTTTTATACCACAATCCATATTATAAGTTAAATACTTATAACTTCATTTATTCTACAAAATCATTTTCCATTTATAAGTTCATAATTTATAAATTTCATTCACTTATAAGTTCTTTCTAAAATTCATTTTAACACTTATAAAAACTCGTTTTATAATCCCAATCTTTTAAAGTTATAAATATCAATTTTGTACATCTTTTATATACATCGTTTTAATAATTCAAAAATTCCCATTAAAACCATTTTATAAATTACTCAACTCTTTATTTCAAAAGAATTTACTCTTTGGTTAAAATTCACAAAATCTTAACTTTTATAACTTTAAAATTTTAACGTTTATAAATCAATTCAAAAATTCCATAAAACGTATATTTTCAAAAATCACTTTAAAAACCCTTTTTAAAGTAAAAGTCGTTATTTTTACATTTCAAAACTGAATCCGATGATGCAACAACACCAATCAGTCCATCACAACAGTCAAATATCATATATCATCATATGATAACAGAATATATCAAAATATCTGTAAATAATCAATACGGTGAGGAATCCAGTCGGATCCCTCCAACCTGTTTCCCTGCATCCACAGATGTTAGCACAATACCAATTCCGCTCCAGTACGGAATTATCGCGGTATATAGGTTTTATAAAAATCCGCTTACTAACGGCGCAATAGGGTCTCATCCGCTATACGAGGCGGGAAATCAATCAATCCAATATATACGTATGCCAATATGTATATATTGTTATATATATATAGATATATCCTACTATATCTAATAGCACATTCAAACAAATCAATCAATAACTGCAATTCAATTATAAATCTGAGTGAGAAGATCTCACCTTGATTTTAATTCTGATTTCAGCGTTTATTTCGAATAAAATTAAACGGGCGTTTAATTTTACCCGAAATTCAAACTAGCTCCAAACGACCTCAATCCAATTGCATCGCGTAGTATTCGCAAATACGATTCCAACGCACTTTGTTTCGTCAATTTCTGATCACGTAGGAACAAGATATACTATTTTAAAGTTTATGCAAATAAAATAAAATAAATAATTACAATTTCTTTTTAAATTTTCAACCTAAATGAATCTGGCCGTGAATTTCAAGACACCAGATCCTGGCCACACGATTGTTTCTTCCCTCCCATTCACTCTCGTTCGCTCCAGATAAACGCACGCACGAAACCCATCTCTGCCGCCCCCTAACCCTAATTTCGCATCCATCTCCAAGCATTTTCACGAAGATCAGGCGACGCCATATCCAAGGCCTCGCCCCCGCGCACCCCCACGCCCAGCCCCACGGCACTCGGCCCCACCATCTGTACTCGAAACTCATGCAAAACGAGCACGAACGCGGCCCTGTAGCTCCTCGATTGTTGCGTCATTCTAGATCTTGTCCGTATGGATTTAAAGATCACAGCACCCTCTACAACTTTCATGTAGAAAGTTTCTGGATTTAAGCGACGGATTTGAAAATCTTGAGGGAGAAAGAAAGTTGTTTTCTGGCCGTTGTTTCTAGGGGTGGCGGCTGCTCAAGCTAACCCTAGTTCTTTTTTTTTATTTTTTATTTGTGAATAAAGAGGTGTATTTATAGAAGATCGAACGAACACTATTCACTTTGAATTTCCGAACTCCGATTTACGCGCAGTAACTGGTGTTTCTGGGGTTTATCCCGCGTTCCGAACGCAATGGAACAGGTTTTGAAAGCTAATTCGATCGTCTGTGTGAGATATGACAATAAACGATCAATTTAAATCAAACCGATTTAAATCGATTTCGAGGCGTTTTAATTTGTACCGGACAAATGGTAAATCCAAAAATTACGAAATTTGAAACCATGCAATAATATCACATTACGAATCCGATGAAACTGGTTTCGTCGAAATCCGACACTGTTTGAAAAATGACTATTTTAACTCGACGATTTAAAATTAAAACGATATCGATGCGTTTCGAGTTGCCACGGTCAAACGATAACTCCGATGGATACGAAAATTGAAATCCGATAATAACTAACTATTACGGATCCAATGGAACTGGTTTCGTTCAATTCTGAGACTGTTCGAAAATTGGCTATTTTTACAGTCGATAATTAAATATTAAAATATTCAATTTTCACAATTTAACTCCAATTCCAATTTTAAAAGTTTTATAACCTTTCTATAACTCCAGTATGATTAAATAAAATTTTACAAATCATTTTCAATCATTTTAAACTCGATTTACAATTATTTCTGGAATTTCAATTATTAATTTATCGATTTAATTATCAAATTAAATCCAATATTTGAATTTTAAATTATTCGACTTATTAATTTCACTTATTAATATTTAAAATCAATTAAATATTCGAATTTTAATTATCAAAAATTCTGGGTCGTTACAGTGAACGTTAGGATTTAAAGTACCCGATATTAATCGTTGATTAACTTTACACATGTAAGTAGCACAACCGAATCTATGTAGTCTTTGAAATATCTCCTGAATTAATTGATTTATAAAGTGTTATAAATTAGTTAGTTAATTGATATAATTGTTATATTGGTTATTGAGTGCTTCTAGTATTTGGGTGGTCTTTCGAAAAATTTGGGGTGTTATAGTAATTATATAGGTGTATATATAATCGTTATACATACACATTATTATTTAATAAAATTTAGTATTAAAATTATTTAAATATTGATTTAAATTATATGTGTGTGTATATGTGTTTATATATATATGCCAAAATTTTGAATTTGAAAGGGGTTTAGTTTTGACTTGGTAAGGAGGTGGAGTGGTATGAATTGAGAGAATGAGCGATATTTTAGCTAAAATATCTCTCTTATTCTCTTATGTTTAAACCAAGCCTCCACCTCATTTTTTTATGACTTGATTTTTTTATTTCTTCTCTACCATAGCAGAACATATGCTCCCCTATCCCAACACAAAGCCTCCCTTTTTGGTGTGTTGTTATGAGCTTTATAAACTCATGTAGGTGGGACACCAGTTCCGATAGAAGGTTCTCAAATCAACATGTGACGCATACGAGAGTTTTAAATGGGAACTTTTACTTTAGATTTACATCATTTGTCCTAACCCTTATCTGTGTATTATGGTCATGGATATATCTTTATGATATTTATATTTTTATTAATCAATATTTAATTATATATAGTATTCATTTATATTTCCTTTTTGGCACACGCCCATAATCAATTAGTTTAATTATTGTAAAAAATTTAATGTAACTAATACATAATATATTAAATTTATCTGATTGAATTTATTTTCAGTTTTAAAAATTACACACACACATGTTTTAATTAAGTAAATAAATGTATATATGTTAAATATATTTATAAATATATTTTCAACATATAGTATTTAAATAAAATATGTTTTATTTTTGGGTTATCAATATTCATATAATTATTTTATATGTGTTTGTGTATGTGTGTGTGTGTATATATATTAAATTAAAATAATGTTAACTGAATATATTTTATTGTTACATACATTATATTTATATACTGTAAAAATATTTTTTGGCTTAAACGTTATCTACTTAATTTAATTATTAAATTTCATAATTATGTTCAAAATAATATTTATTTGACTTAGTATAAGATATTTTGCACTTTAATGGGAATTATATATATATATATAATTCAAAATTTAATAATATATTTTTTATATAAATATAAAGTCTTGATTACAAATTAAATATATATATATATATATCTCAAAATATCATATATAATATATGTTTATATAATATATATGGTAATAATATATAAGTGTAAAAACATATACATGTATTTTAATACGTATAAATATATGCACATATTTATATACATATATTTATATATAGGCACACACACATTTGATATGTATATTTTGGACCTAATATACATTTTATACCATAATATATGTATGTGCACATTGGTTATGAATCCTAATAATCATATGTATACATACATACTTACATACATACGTATATTATTCATACGAGTGTATATGCACGCCCAGGTGGGCTTGCAATCACAATGTGCATGCATTTATAGTTATACCCCTAAAAGTTAACTTGACAGGTGCCTATATGCAAAAACTGCCTTGATCCCTGTCTTTGTCCAGTTGGATGTGCTTATTGTCTACATTGCAATCTACAATTTCTACTTTTTTCTGGAGCCTGATTTGAAAGTTTGGAGGTCGAATTCAATTTTCGAGTTATCATATTGCTTATTTTCAGTAAGTAACATACATACATACATATACAGATATATATATATATACATGTACAATGAATGCAAAACTTAAATTAGCAAGTAAAATGAGTAGCTGCTTTGATCAATGTAGGGTGTGATAGGATTTGAAGTTACATTTTACCTGCAATCATGGCGCGTAGCAAGAAACCTGTGTGTGTGATGTAGAAGCTAAGTACATCATGTTATGAGATGCACGATCAAATTATATTTCACTAAGTACAATATAAGAACATTTATAATGTGTCTGCATATATATTACTCCATCTCATGATAGAGATTCATATATTCATACTTTTAAATTAGTTACTATGAATAAGAATCTTAAACCCCGTAAAACAATAGAATTATAAACAAATCTGATGCCAAGTGCAAGAACAAAAATACAGCTTCAATAGGCAGTATAATTAACAACCCAAAGCACTCTTGGATAAAATGTTACTAAACATCTGCAAACATCATCATTGATCCACTCCATTTTAAGCTCAATCTACAAACATCCACGGTTCAGTGAGTGCAGCAACAGCAAGCTCCAAATCTATACATATGAACTTCTGTCAAAGAGAAAAAAAAGCAATTTCATAAACCTTGTAAATGGGTCCAAAACTACCTTTTCCAACTATGTTACCAGCACTAAAGTCATTTGTAGCTTTCTTCAATTCTTTGTATGAGAATACCCTCACACTTTGTGTGCTAGAAATATCTAAGTGAAAAACGGTTTATCATTTGCTTTGATTGGGAAACGATAAATATTAATATTTTACACATAGGTAGATATACACCTGTATTATTTTGATTGCTTTTCTGCTTTGAATTTTTTGGACCATTGAATTTGCAAAAGAAACAGGGCATGCTTTGTCAATTACACGAAACTGGACTTTCATACTGTTTGATGACTTGTAAAAATGAGATGGGCACCTGCTAAAGGTTTGGTTGTTATATTTGAGGTAAAAATCATTTGGTTAGAAAAAGAAAAATAACAACAGTATTCCAAATTTATATACATGTCTGTATGCTTTTTTCATTCACATGTTTAATAAGTTGAAGATGATAACATGATTCAGCTAATGGATCTAAATCCATATGTAATTAGCTTATCCAGTGAAAATTGCTCACTCATTTCTGGCTTAAAGGTACTCATGATTTGATAGATTTACCATATTAAAATCCTAACAAAGAACCGACATAAACTAAATTTCTTCCACGTAGATGATAAGATTTGCATTTTAAAAGTTTATATGACATCTCAATATAGACTGCAGTAATACATACATGATTTAAATGCAAATTGAATTGTAGTGAACATAGACATATATTAGTACCTTCATCATGAAGATTTGGTGCTACTGCTGCTGCAATTACTTTCCAGTCTACACCAAAGGGACAAAAAAGTTAGCAATGGAATCTAATCTGCATTTAAGGCAACACCACGAATGTAATATGCAAATATAATAAATGAGATGCTAAACATAAAAATAGCACGATATATTCATCTATCAATACAATGGCAACTTGATATTAGTGTAAAGAAGCACTTTTAAACTAAAAATACTTGCATGTGTAGAAAATATTCAATAGTCAATTGAAGAAGTATTAAACTAAAAATACTTATTTTTTCAACTTTGATGTCAATGTAGGGGATTAAAACCATGAAAATAAATGGACTAATGAATTTCATGTGAACGAAGCTGTTTGCTTTAGCAAGTGAATGAAGATTAATGAAACTGATGAAGAGCATTGCCAAGTATTTAGAAGACGCCATTGATTAGAAAATGAATAAGGGAGGAAACAAATGAATCCGGTTATGATTTATACCTGCTTCGGTTTACCTGGTGTTTATAAGGAACTCAAAAATTACTTTTATACCATAGAAAAGGGAGGCCAGCGATCACCAATTATATGCACCATATTGCCAAGGTGGAAGACTGATCGATATTGTAACATATTTCAAACGGATCTATTACAAAAGAATAACAGTGTGATCAATAGAAACTTTTGACAAAAAATATATTCATTTTCATATCTTCTGGCAAGAAAATACACATATCGCATTTCTCAGTTACAGGTTGTATGCATATTTGTATATGATTAATAACTCATATAATGTGTGAGCATTTTATTCCTTTCATAATTAAAAAATGATCACCATTCATTCAGAATAACATTAAAAGGTTTAGCTTGCATACATTTTTGTAACAATATAATAACTAATACATGCAAAGGACCTGACCATTTACTTTTGATCCCTACATAAATGTGTTTCCACATTCTCATAGGCTCACCAAAATCATTGTTCCTTTTAATATTTCCAAAACTCTTGCGTCCAATATTAGACAAATAAAGAAAGCTAATTTTTCTCTAGCAAGTCAAGGAGCAGTGTTAAATTGTTCCTCATTCCAACTCCCGACCTTTTGTATGTTATGTTTCTATACGAACTAAATAATGCGAGTTCACCATTCAAAACATGTATGTTTAGTGGATGTTTATTAAAAATCAATTCATATAATGCATTTAGAACCTTCACCAATGCAGTCGCATATGTCCATAAAGGATACAAAAGTTTACTATAGATTATGGTTCTTATGATGTTCTTGGATACTTGCAGCTGATGAAAAACATTAAGCAAAGTATATTATGCTTGGATACTTGCAGGTGATGAAAAACGTTGAGCAAAGTACATTTATTGCAACTCCAGACAGTAAGCACAAATTTAAATAACTATTTCCTACACATTATAACACTTACATATAATCAAGCCAAGCTCAAAATAGACAGATATGTTTTCATCTGAGATAATTGAACGATTGGCATAAAAAAGACTTCTCAAATTCATTATCATGTAGAGGCACTGTTATGATGAATATGAGGCTATCATTTCAAATATAAATGGAATAAATCTATTTATCATTATTGATGCCTAAGATCATGAAATTCTTCTATGTTACTCATAAAGCATCATTTCTAAAGCATCATGCTCATGTAGGATTCCAAACATGATAGGTGCTTATTAGAAGTAGAAGTTTAGAAACAGTTTAGCGTATGCATATATTTTACATTGTGATAAACCGTGGTTGTATACAAACTCATCATCGGTATATGCAAAAAAAAACAGTTCATAAACTTACAACATAAGCCTTATTCTTCAATCCATCTCCTCTCTGTCCAAAGCTTGCAAAGCAAGCACCTTCACAGGCCCTGCATCAAACTCTTCATCGCTTCCATGCTAGCAAGCGCTCCCGCAACAGTACTAATAATTAGAACTCATAAGAAAGCGCACACCGCCTCAGTATCCTCCCATCTTTAGAATTTGACTCATTGCCTGAACTTGTAATCACCATCAACTGTATCTTCCCACTCGACAGCACCTCCCTTGAATCGAGCCTTCCCTCGAGCAACTCCAGAACCCTTTCAGCTTCAATCCCTTCGAGGTCGATGACGTAGGCTGTTCCTGAAGATTAGAAATCTAAGTTAATTCATGGAAGGGGGAAAATTTAATTTAGGATTTTGTATAGACAGTGAGGGAAGAGAGATTGGGTTCTTTTCTTATTTGGAAAGTCGAATAGAAGAGAGACGGGGGTATTTTGGGAAGTTCAAAAAGACATGGTCGAATTCAGTTGTCAGAGTTTCTTTTATTAGTAGATAGGAAGCAAAACAAATACAACATTATCAAATGTGCTATATTATGAAACTGAAATACTAAAATTTAGCACCTTTGCCTTACATACTTGGTTACAAAAATGTACGTAAACAATAAAACTTGGTTATACATTGTGTTTTTTTTGGTTTTAAGGCCAAGATAGTTAAAAATAATTTGCTAGGATTCATGGATTTAAGGAAAATAATAAATTTTATAATTCAAAACAGAGCGTTAAAAAAACAAACTATGATTATATTTTTCCTTGCATATAATCAAATGAAAGTGGTGCTACATGTTAACATCTAAAAATAAAACTGAGAAATTAAATTCTGAAGCCATGGAAAAATGTGTAATACACATGTTACATCATGCACTCTATGCTCCCAGATAGGTTTTTTAACATGATTATTAATTTATTAATCTAAAACCAAAGCTAAGTAACAATATCTCAAAGCATCAATTGAAGCTCACATTGCAGTCAGATATCGCGTCGTGTGTCTTACTTCATAACGTTGGCATATTCAAATTTTGAGTTTGAATACAAAATGCAAAGATGCACCCCGAATAAAGAGTTAAAATAAATTTCGTTTTCAAAATGAATAGAGCTTTGTAAAACAAATATCGCATAGTTTTAATAACCATATTAACTAAAATACAATAAGTACTATATTCTTGTTATTCATGCAACTTCTTTTGGACAATCATGAATGTATTTCCTTAAAAGCTATCATTCTAGAATTTAAGATATTAATGTAGTCCAAAGGTAACCAAATGCGGTTTTGTATTTTCTTTAATAAAATAAGAATCAGTTGGGATTTTAACTTCACATCAGTCGGGATTTTAATTGCACAGCGATAAGGATTTTAATTGATGTTTTAAACGTTAATTAAATAAAAATACTTAATACTCAATATTTGAATAATCAATAACTATAGTGATTAAATTATTTTGTTAAAAATTTATGCGGACTCAGTGTTGTTGTTTATAACAAATTTTATTTTTTGAATAAAAAATCATATGGAAAAAATATTTTGACGTCATATAGTCACAAATCAGAGCAAAACCTAAAATAGTGAGTAAAGATATCAAAAGTTGTATAGATTCAGTGTTTTTGTTTATAACAAATTATTTTTCATGAATCAGAAATCGGATTGGAAATTTTATGTTCTATATTCACAAATCAGATTAATCAAAACAAAAAATAATGAGTAACAATGTCGAAGCAAATTGAAGAATGTAAACATTTAATTGAAATATATACATTATAAAGAATTATACCTTTGAGAAGAAGCAAAAGGTAATAGCATGCCTTAGTGTCCCATCCAAATGCATCAAGCTACAAATGGATCAAGCTACAAATGGAAAATGTTTATAAAGAGGATAAGAAACATATGCAACTGTCGTTCAAAGTCCAGTAGGAAAAACAAATGCATTAAAAAGCTACGCAAGAAACTGGAAAGAAAACGAACACTTTCAGTTAGAAATCATGTAATTCAACAGAAAAATAACAACTGAATCATTTATAATAGGCGGCATATGTATACACAATTTAACATTGGTATGTACAGAGGATTCCATGGTATGAGAAAGCATTACTAATTTACTGACAGCATACATACCTTTAAATGGAGTTGCTCCATAGTAATTTACTCGAAAAATCATCAAAGAAAACATCCAAATTTCCGAACCATGAGTACTAAAGTCGAAGAACAACTCACTATTCAAACCTTCTTGAAAGCTCAAATCCACTGAAAGCTCAAATCCACTGAAAAATCAATACGCGGACAATCAAACTATAACTGAAATTATACTATAACCGACATATAAATCTATGTTGTAACAAATCCATCATTATACTCCAAAACCATAACTGAAATTTAATAAGAATCTATGTTGAGTCACTAAGCACCTGGATTATAATCCTATCAACTAACCAATTCAGCCTGCATGCTACTATAATCGATAACTTATATACCTAGCATGAAGAAATTCATGGTAGATTATCAACTGTTAACATATTTACCAACAATTTGCCTAAAAAAGCTATTAATTCTATATAATTTATTCTTTTACTTTTGTAAGCTGAAGTATATCTATTTATGATATAAACAGATTGACTCTCGAAGAGTTGTTGGCCTATAACTTGATTAATATTTTTGCACCACCATTTAAAATGAACTACAATCAAATAGCAACACATAAATTTTCACAATGTATACAAATTTTAGCTCAACTGCCCTTTGGTATCATGCATAACAGGTCATATTCATGATGAACAGAATATAAAAATCATAATGAATTGGGTTTAGAACACTCTTATTTTAGATCAAGTAAAAGTCAAACTCAGTTGGATAGCAGATCTTTGAATCCACAACTGTTCCTAAAAATACTGCAATAATTCTCAAGACAAAACGCAAAACCAAGATTACTCTGAAAAGTTTTATTTTAAGAATTGTATGCTAACCTGGTAAAATGTTTCTACTTTTATAAACATAACGATTATCCATGTAGTCATTTGCAAAAAGTCTTGTATGATGACGTTTTTGGACTACTATAAAAGTAATCGTTGGTTGATAATTATGCTCAGGAGATTCACATGCCTAACACTAACATTCCAGAGTTATAAAATGTATGTCAGTCTGAAGTATTATAGTCATTATTCAGGAAATATACTCCATGAGATTACCTTTCTGATGGCATCTATCTCATGCAACAACACTTTGGAAAAATTGCCCCTCACTGACGCCATCCCTGGAAAATGACATGGATATATGCTCATACCATGACTAAAGCTTGCATGACTTCATTAATACTACTGATTGCGGTTATTTTTTCAAAACAATAAGCACTTGTGTACTTTATAATAATAACAAAAATCCCGAAAATCATTCCTTTAAGTTTTAACATTAATCTTCTCTGTTTGACTAAAACTTCATAACTTTACGGTTCATACTCCAAACATGAGTGAATTATTTAAATTTAATGAAAAATTATTGGAGTGAGGGACAGAGAAAAAAAATTCATTATTCTACACATTTACAACTATTCGTAACCATATTTTTGTGTATGGCATTAATCAATCCGCTTAATTTATTGTTTGTAGTGAAAATAGTAACATAACTAAGATAAGGAAATCGAAAATTATGTTGGCTAATAATATAGCACCTTGTTCTATGGTCTTTTAGTTATTTATCCTCTCTCTTTTCCTTTATAAAGGAACCAAACAACCAAGGCGAGTAAAGCTACGAAACCTGCATGCTCCAGTAAGTGGTACAGGGATCTATGGAGAAAGGCATAATATCGTTTATGTAAACTGGATGAACTAATATTGCCTTAAGTATATAATACCAACTTTTCTGTATTATTTTAACAGATAAATAAATTAAATGTTCAAGCACAACGTCTTTTGAGATTATTTATAAAACTAATATGTTACTCCATAATCTACATTCTACATGCATTCATTTACAACAAATATTGTTTTATATAAACTGGATAAACTATTTATATGCCTTAAAAGTAGTTGGTATTTGTCAAACTCAAAATAACTTAAAAGATAAAATTATAAGAAATGCTTCTCATTCAGTCTGTACTAATATGTGTCCAATGCAGACATATTGATTTTTTTCTTAGTTTTATATTGAATTTCGGTGTATACATTAATCAGCTTGTAATTTAAAGAAAAGTGGGTAAGTTTTACTATTCTTAAATCAGTTTGTGATATTAACAGTATCCAGCATCGTGGGAACAGTTATGGAATCATATGTAAAACTAAATCAAATGTTAAAAATCAAAATCAAAATCAAAAGTAAAAACTCCTAAATCCTTTCTTCTGAACAGTTAAAGAAATTTCGTTAAATTTAAGTTATAAGCTAAAAATCAAGATGAGGTTATCAAAATAAAAACTATCTGCAAAACTCAGAAGGTAACCCTAGCCGAACATGGGATTAGGTCAATCCAAAATAGTTTGAACATCGTCTACAATGTAGAAAAGAGGGAGACAAATCGATATGTAAATAGCATTTAAAAAACATACCTAAATCGATCGGTCTTGGGAGAAGGCGGTGGGGAGGATGATGGATCTTGAATCGGGTTGGATGTGGATCGGATGTACATCCCTCTACAGCAAGGGATATGGATCTGGAAGCGTAATGAAGTAATTGCAGTTTGTGGGATCGCACTGCTACTGGAGAAGACGATGGATCTGGAATCGCCATGGACTAAGCATCAATCGATATTGGGAGAAGGCGGTAGGGAGGATGATGGATCTTGAATCGGGTTGGATGTGGATCAGATGTACATCCCTCTACAGCGAGGGAGATATGAGAGTTGTGGCATTTTAGGTTTTTTCTTATTTCAGGGCAGAACGATAGCAGAAGAACAGGATGCGAAAGAGAAGTACGCGAAAAGAAGAGAAACGGAAGGGCAGTTCGGGTATTTCAAAAAGACACGGTTGAAATTAGTTAAGTGAATTCTCATTATTAGTAGTAAAGATGCTTAGTATAGTTATATATATCGTGTGCCTCATTTCATGACAAAATGCACATAAGTTAAAACCTTGTAAAATACATACTGATACAAAATAATAATTTGAAACATTAAATTAGATTTAATGAAATATAATTATTTATATAAGCCCAAAAAAGATCCTTATAGAGAATTTTTTTTGAATGTTACCCCAATCTTCCCATTGCAAAACGGACCCAATCCAACAACATCTAGTAGTTACACCCTATGTTAGTGATTTTGGGAAATGACAATGGAAAATAATGGCAGTAATGGGAAATCATGCTCATTGTGTGAGACCGACAAGTTGCATACATATATTCCGACTGTTGAATTGGGAGACAGAAAAGTGGGCATTTACTACTCTCCAACTTTCTATGGAAGAAAAATGTTATCTCTAAAATTAATGGCGAGACTACCACTAGGGGTATTTGGATGAAGTTTTAAGATCTGTAAATGAAGAAGTTTTTTGCCAACTATTTGATGATTTTCCAATAAAGATTAAGTTTGTTCATTTGAAAATTGGCGAGGAACAAAAGGCTTTGGTTCCACTGTGTTCTCTTCTATACCAATACGCCAGTTTTTCCAATAGTCTTTTTAATGGCAAGGATACCCGAACATTGGATAATATGAGGACTATTCTACTCAGTGAGGATTTATGTGATCGGATGAAGGAGTCGTGTGTAAGTGATGGTAGTAGAGGAAGTAGTAGTTAAGGGTTGTTTGTTAGGATATGTAGGAGTGAGAAGAATGGGAAGAACTTTAGTGAGAATCTCAATTCAAGGAACCTTGGTTGACGAGTAATTCTAGAGATGGTAGAAGTCATCATCGTAAAATAAACCATTGAAGGAGAGATTTTATCATATTTGAAGAAGAAGGAAGTGGTTTGTTTTTCATCAATTACAGTGGAGAAAATTAGTAGTGATGTTTGGATAGTACTATTCTATGATGTTTTTGACCATTAGGTTTCTATAACCTGGAGAGTCCTTTCATATGACCACTAATAAGGATTACTTCTCTTCTTATGTCAACGAGGAAGGAAGTACAATCCTTATGAGTAATGACGATCAAGCAAGTCCTTGGGAATTAGCTCGGTGCGGTTTCAAAGGTATGATGTATCCGTACCCTAGGCAATTTTCGTTATCACCATTTAGAAATGTTGTTTTAACATCCATCTGCCATATTTCATAATCATAATAAGCAATGACAACAAATAGTATCAAAATGGATTTAAGCATGGTGATTGCCGAAACATTTCATTATAATCAACACCTTGAATTTGATTAAAAACTTACACGACCGACCTTGGTTTATAGGTCTCGACTTTTCCATTCGCATCGATCTTTTTCTTAAAGATCCATTTGCAACCGATAGGTTTCACCCTTTCGGATACATACTCCAAAGACCATTGTTTTGTACATGGAATCCATTTCAGATGTTATAGCATCAATAATCAAGGCAGATTTTTGACTCTCCAAGGCTTGTCCATGCATGAGGGGATCATCGCTATGGATGATGCAATCTACGTTCTTCCAATCAATGAGAAATCCGTTGTATCTCTTTAGCACGTGATATTCCCTACTCCCTTCTAATAGATTGCGTATTTTCTATGGATGTTGAATCACTATCTAAATACTATGTTTCCACAGAAGTTTCTTAGATCTCATCCAAATCTATCTTACTCCCACTAATTTATCAAGAGAGAAATTCCTTTCAAAAGGTGGCATTTCTCAAAACAAACACTTTTTGTTCTCATTAAGATAGAATACGTATCCATTACGATTTATTGGATACTCTATAAGCCTACATGGTTAAACCAATCTGGTCGGAAGCGGGTGAATTATGTAGATTTCAAAGTATATATATTCTATTTTGGATCATAGTGGGCCTATGAAGTCTAATGGGTTGCACTGGATTCAATCTGGGTTATTTAAAATCTAATTTTATTTAATTTTACTGATTTAATTAATTAGTGAATTTAATTAAAATAACATTATATAGTCTATGATTATATCATTATATACTCATATGTGTATAACATGCATATCAATAAAATAATGTGTACATAGTAAATGTGTACATATATAGATGTTGGGATTTGCATCTACAATGTATACATTCGACATTTATATGCACGTTAGCTATCACAAAATATTATTTAAAGTTACAAATATATACATATTTTATTTTGAATTTTTTTTATATTTTACACATAAACTTGTAAAATATGTAATTAGATTTTGACTAAATCAATAAGAATTAAATTTAATATTTAAATAACCTAATTTTAACCTGGTAAAATATTTTAAAATTCTAATCTAGAACTATAAAACATTTAAAAATATCTTTCAAAACTATTATTTGAAATTTGAAATATATATATATATATATATACATACACATATTATTTCGAGATTTTTATATAACAAATAAACTATTTAATTATATTCTGACTATCCATGAAATTTAAATTCAAAATTGATATCTAAAATCTAATTTTAGCCTGGCAAAATATTTAAAAATTCAAATCTTGATATATAAAACATTTAAAATTATTTTTCAACTAACTAAAATAATCATTTTTTTATTTTCAATAATATTATACCATTACCAAAAATAAAATAATTTATTTTAAAACACAGAAACTATTTAAAAACACATAATAATTAAAGTATATAATTGTCAATAAATTAAATGTTAAATTTTTTAAATAATATTATTTCTTTTCGACTATGACCTTTTATAAAAACTGTAACTATTTACTATATTTTAATAAATTAAATATCTACAATTATATATATATATAAACATGGTTAAATAAAACATTAATAATAATTAAAATACATATATGTTTGGAAATAGTTCTTTAAATCAAAACCAAAACATTAATTCCATATATATATAATTTTATAAACACCTTTTAAATATGTATATATATAGTAAATAATACAAATTAATAAAAATCAATATTAAATTTTAAAATTGATGTAAAATATACATGGTCGGAAAAAAAGTTTGTTTTTTTATATAGCATTTAAACAACAATTTGACTAATGTAAATAGATCAATATAATTTAAGATAGATAAATGGGAGACAACAATTGCACATACAAAATTGTTATAATACACACTCACACATGATGGACAAGATATAAAATATAAATAAGATTTAATACCTTAGGGATGTAGCCCTTGAACACACATTAATTGATGTGTTCTTCTGAATCCATCTTGAATCGATCTCTTAGAGTTGCAACAGCTTGGAGTACCATAATTTTTATTTGATTTGATGCATTGGAGCTTTCGTTATTTTTGGCCATAATGGGGATAAGAGCTCACGACCATAAGGTAGGAGTAAGCAAGCCAAAAGGAGAGATCTAAAATAAAGGGGTTAAGGTGGAATATATAGAGAAAGACAAGGAGAGCTATTCTCCTTGTTTTTCTATTTTTTTGTACCAATTCCAAATCCAACAATTTAAATCTAAAAACCCCCCTTCAACCTACTATGGTCGGCCTGAAGGAACCGGGCCAACCGGAAGTAGATGAAATGTAACATCCCCTACTTGGAGCCCCAAAACTAACGGCTACGGATGCTGTAGTCATCCATTGTTATCAAACCTTGGCGACCAAATACAGTAATGTTAGATACATTGATATAACAGAAACACGTGGATATGGAAAATTTTAAAATCATTAAACAACTTTCACATTCCATTTCAAATTCATTACATAATCCCAATTCGCGAACCACGTTCATAGAAAATATAATTATTACAACATACGTCAAGAGCGACATAAGAAGATGCCACTTGGATGATCAGAGTATATATAACTAGGCAGTTAAACAACTTTGCCTTTATAAAAAAACACATCGGAATCAAAATAGAAAAGAACTCCTACTAGCTTGCTTGCTTCCTACACGTCTCCGGAAGCTTATTCATCTAAAGAGGTACCTGAAAACCTCAACTCTCAAACTACTCAAAATCAATTGAGTACCCAAGAGTTTAGGGAAAAAACATAAACTTCAAGTCAGACATAAAGCCTGGTATGACTAATAATCTGCCATCTCAAACCATTTAGATATCCAGTGAGACCACACCGGTTAGCAGAATGGGTTTTCCCCTCACTAGTATCTTATTCAGAACTTTATAAAAACTATATATTGTGCTCCTGCATCCATAATGGTTAAAGCATAACGATTCAAAATATTATGATGATATGCAAACAAGTAAATCAATTCTGGATTACCCATCCTCATTCATTTTGACTATTTATCTTAGTTATAATTTCTAGGGTCACTATTAACCTATTAGTTTTCATGGGCTTACTAATAACCTGTTTAAAACTTATGGACTCCCTGCCCAGTTTCATAGTTTTCATGTGATCACTAAGAACCTATTGGCCTCTACCAACAACTTTATTATTTCATGGGTTCTCCCTATCCTATTGGTAACTCCAATTACTTTCCTCATATCATAGTTTTCATGGGTTGGCTATGAACCTATTGGCTTCTGTTTAATCTGGATCTAGTTTTCATGGGTTCACTACAAACCTATTGGCCCCTACCAATAACTCTTTCTAAACATAGTTTTCATGGGTTTACTATGAACTTGTCTATCTGACAACTTCTTTAATCAATATTTAGACATCCTATATTCTGGTCTACCTAACCTCCTGGATTCAATTCTACTCATGCAGGAGTTAACTCAATTTATATTCACTACTGGGTCAACCTAGCTAGTTATTCTGTCCTTTCTCCCTAAAATACTGTTATGGGTCCATCTAATGTGAATATATATGTATGTATATATATATATATATATATATATATATATATTAGAAGAAGCAAACATAATAACACCAACATTTGTGGTTTAATATCCATGAAATCATTTTCATATGAAACATGGTTAATCCCTTCAACTTATTATTTTATCAAGGAAGGCTTCTTCAAAAACTCCATACTTAAAAGTCATTTAATATCCCTTTATTTATGCCATGGTTTTTCCTTTAAAAATGAGATTGGGTTCTTTGTTTTGAAAACTAAGGCTTTCGAAACCTTAAGCTTTTACTTTTGAAACCATTGGATAACTTCCTTCGAAAGCATTTGAATCTTCCTTTCAAAACACTAACCATATACCTTTCGAAACACTTTAAATCGTCTCTTTCAAAACCATCAAAACATACCTTTCGAAAGTATTAAAGCATTATTTATTAACTCATAGAAGCATAGCTTCAAAACCATTAGGTTTTTCTTTAAAAATATCTTTTGGGTCAAAGTGAATATAAATGAAAGTACCCCTTTCAAAATCATTAACCTTCATATAAAATAGTTTGGGGAAAAAATGATGGCTTCAGAACCATCCTTTCGAAAGTTTAAATCATTTAAGTAAAAAATTTGAAGGACAACTTCAAAATCCCTTTGAAATCCATTGCCTTCGAAACCATTAAACCCTTTTGAAAGCTTTAGGAAGTGGCTTATTACATTTTAAAAACAAAATCCACCTTTCGATCTAGTTGATGACCTCAATCCATTCGAAAGGCATAAGGACGGTAGTAGGGTTTCGACTTAGTTGAAATTACCTCTTTCAAAAACATTGAATTAAAACAAGGCAACTCATTCAAAAGCATTCTTTTTGAAACAATAAGGCGGCAACATTTTTGAAAGCTATCTAAATGGGTTTCGACCCCTTCGAAAGCATCCTTTTGAAAACAAGGTAAGCGAATATCTTTAGAGAGTAAAACAAAGGCTTCGACCTCTTCGAAAGCTATGTTTCGACACCATACCTTCCACCTTTCTCCAATCCACTACGTACCAACTTTTTGATACCTTGTGTATTGGTTTTGAATTGGGTGGTTTTGACTTGGTTGATGCGGAAGTATAGAGTCGAAAGGTACTACTGAAAGAGGCGAAACATAATTTTGGGTAAAGTCTGTTTTAATGCCTCTTTATGTAATTGCTTTTTAACTAACCTGCTTATTTGTAAACATCTAATTGGTTGCCATAAACTTTTCAAATTCTTTCTAAAATAAAACCGCCATAATTATTTCAGATCTAATTAAAATAATTTAACAAATAAGCCCTTCCTTAAGCAAAACAAATAAAACATTTAAGTCCTCCATCTAAATCAATTTAATTTCCATAGTAAATTACTTAGGAAAAATTCCCAAAAATCATAGAAATTCACTTTTAATATGTTATCTAACGTATAAAAATTTCAGACCCAAATTCCTTCATATAATAGCCGAAATAATTTAAACCCAGTTTATTCATTTCTTCCTTCAAAAATTCATAATAAATTTTCCATAGCTTGGAAAATTACAGAAAATTAAACCCATCTCCAAATTTATGTTTTACATAACATATATAAATTCCTCATGGCATTCGAAATCCAAAATAAACGATCTTAGCCTTAAAACCATATTAAACTATTATCAAACAAACTTGTTTGAATATATCATATCATGAAATTAAAGCATATCATCATCAAAAATCATCGTAATGGATTTAAAACTTAAACTTGAAAATAAAATAATCATTAAAACTAAAAAGAGGTGGTTTTGATTATTATTAACCCTAATTAGGATAAGGTCTTGAGATTTGATCTTGGATTAATTCCCCTAGCTTGATTCCTTAGCTTTAGATGAATTTCTCTCCTCTTTTCTTCCTAAGTAATGACCGGCTTGAGCTTTAGGTTTACGTTTTTTTGTTTTGCAAAATGAACGTGAAAAGGAAATGAAACAACAATTTTAAGGGTAATAGGATCATGATGGTAATTCCTATAATACCCTTGTGTTAATTGTTTTCTTATTAATTAACCTATGAAACCTATCATAGCCCATTCTTTTAAAATAAAATTTAATTAAGATCGGCCTCTAAATAAATTTTCAAATATCAATCCCCTTATCACTCTAGTATTTACATTATTTTATTTAATTTATCTAATTAGATTTCCTGAATAATGGTATTAACAATTAGGGGTGTTACATGAAATAAGTAGATTTCAAAAAAATTCTATTTACGATCTATTGGGCCTATAATGTCTAAAGCGTTTATGAGATCCAATCTAATGAAGTTTTAAATAAAATCTTATTTAATTTAATTTGTTTAAAAAGGAGTTTTAGTTTAATTTAGATTGAATATATTATAATTAGCGTACTAAATACACTCATATATGTATAGTGCAAGCGCAACATATAAATAGTGTACATGGTCAACGTGTATGTTTATAGGTGCTGGGATATACACCGCAACAGACATATTCGCCTTTTATATATGTCTTTGTTGTCCATAATTCTATTTTGAAAACATGTATAATAATAGTAATATATGTACTTATACTTATACATAATATGTTTTAAAATATTCTTAACTATATTTGTTTGCTATATATATAACCTATAACTTTATAAGTTTTGAAATATAAAATTAAGTGTAATGAACTGTATTTTACATATTGGAGCATCGTACACTATTATTTTTAAATTCTTATGAGATTATAGGACACTATAACATTGAGAAGTGTCTACTAGAGACATTTCTGTCCTTAGTATTTTTATCAAACGATTTTGACCCTGAAAATCTTATAAGGCCAATAACATTTGATAGGAGCTGAATTAGGGTCTGAAATAACTTTTATTAGATCGAAATGATGGTTTCTCATTTCGTAGAGTGTCATATTTAGGATTTAGACTTACGTTTAGAAGATATGGCCGTTTAAAATTTAGACTGTCACCGACCAAATTAACGGGTAACTAATTAAGCCCGACGTTAAGTCGACTAACCCATTTTGTGGTTTGTGCCTAATTGGAGATGGTAGGACAAAGCCAAATCATTTTCCCACTTCCAAAACAAGTCTAAACCTCCATTAATTCGATTTCAATAAAAAAGCTCCCCTTTTCCATATTTTAATCAGCCTAAATGCATCATTAAGGGGTGATTAGCAAGGGGAATCTAAGGTTTACTATTTGGACCGCTTTAGAGTCCATGCCATCACTATTCATCTTAGATTTGAATTGATAACTGGGTGAATTTGGTTCTGGGCAAGTGATATTGCTTCTTTCGCTGTAAAATGTATGTAGATATAGTTAAATTATGATTTTTGAAGTGAATTGCTAAGTTAAAACGTTTTAAAACTAGAGTCGATGTTAATAGTACCTTAAAACCATATTTAGAAAGGTAGATATGGATTTTGATATGTTTTGTACCATGTACCAACTTTAAGTGCTATTTATAGAAATTAGATCCAGGACAATTTAAACTTATGAATTGTGTTTGGATGATTTGTATGCATTGCATGGATGTTATATGATGATGTTTGATTTTTGTATGAATTGTTTTGATGTGTTTTCTAGTTCTTTTGTGTAGTTAGGACTATGGTACGTCGTTTGGTGCAAATGACATCAAAATGTTCGAAATGCGATGAAACTTGGATATAATGTTGTTTGAAGTCACAAGGGACCCCAAAACAAACTGCTAGTAAATTGGAGTATATTTGGTTGCTCGAATTAAGATCGTCATTTATAGTCGGTAGTTGTAACAACCCGTATATTTGGACCATTTAAATTGACAATAATCCACGCATGTCAACTTAAATAATACAAAACACGAATCATTATGGGATTATAAATACATAAATGTAAATGAGAATCAATACAACATCACAGACACCGAACAGTCACAGAATAATGCAGTGGAAAATACATCGTCATAATAGCAGTTCATGAAGCTACTACAGGAAGTACAACAATGTCTCAACATAAAGTGACTGAGAGGAAATACATAAATGTCCAACAGACTAGTACATCAATACTGGAATGGAAATAAACCGATAAAGATAAATGCTAAGTCTTCAGCATCTTCAACCAACCTTGATCAGCAACTGGATAGCTTTAGACTAACCCGAGCATACACAAAAGAAACACTCGAGTCAGGACTCAAAATCTTATACAAGATAATCAAGTGCAAGGAATAAAGTCCATAACTCAAAGATGGATAGAATAAACATCTCTAAGGCTCCGATAAACTATCTATATATACAGTAGAATACGATATGTAGATAATGTCTAATCAGTAAAGTACGATATTAAAATAGCGTTAAGGCGTTACCATAATCCCCCTTAACACATTTTATAATGCCATAGTCTATACAGCACCGTAAGTCCCACCGTAAACTAGTGGTTATCAGAGGGTACCCCATAGGTATAACACAAAACAAATCATAGTGGTCGCAGATAGGATAATCAATATGACAAGGTACATGAGGCGATACCAAGTAGGATACTACTAGTTGCGTGATCCAGACTGATGTTGAGCATAGCCAGCAGCTACCTCAGCACCGCGAAACAACACTCCCAAATTAAGGGGTGCACCCAAATCGAATCACATAAGTAATAGATATGGTATCGAAGAAGTGTGTCCGCTAGAGGTGGCGAACCTCAATGGCCCGACGTGGCTCTTGTTTTAGTCATGTCAGGGGTCATCCAATATCGTTCTCTTTCTTCAGTCAACGCATTCACCAAACCATCCACTTCATTCTGGATCAACACTCCGCGTATATTAGTTATTAAAGTGGTTTTCGGTATCGACAGAGAGTATGTCCATATCCGATCCCCGTCTCTTTAATACCTACGTATTAATTACACCGATGATCATTTAGTATTTAAAGTTTAAACAAATCAAAGTCCAAAAGTCAAGTTGCAAATTTGACTTTCAAATTTTGACATTTCCCAATTCCATTTATCTCAAATAATTAAAATCATATTCCCAAATGAAATCTTAGTCCAAACATTTGAATTGACAATTAAATTCAATATTCAAATTCAATTTAATAAGGTTCAATTTTTTTTTCATATTCGATGGATTTAATTTTAATACTCGGTTCAATCCAAATCATTTAAAAGAAAATTCGATCCATTTTACATTCATATTTACATTCATCATTCCACTTACTATAAATATAGATTCGGCTAAATCGATTTTCATTTACTACATTCTTTAAAATCAAAATAGTTTCAATTAACTCGTTACCAAAATCCAATTCAAATTTCATTAAGGAAATCTCATTCTATTTATTTAATTTCATGATTTGCATAACCTAGTTTAATTCCTTAACGAGTTTCAAAACCATTTAACCTCAAAACCCAATGGTAATTTCATAATTAAATCAATTCACTAACTTAAATTTCCTTAAATCAAATTTCAATTTCTCAAATTAAATTCATCAATTCATTTTATTCAAATTAAATAAATTCTTAAATCCGTTTCAGTTGAATCCATTGATTTATTTCAATTTTTCAATTAATTTATTTCAATTAAATCGATTAAGTTCGCTAATTAAATTTAAAACAATTTGTTAAGTTCATTTCTAAATTTCAAATAGATTTCAATTAAAAAATAATTTTTGTTGACCAATCGGTTTCTTATTTTTAAATTTTCTATCCTAGACCAAGTTGTTTAATTGGGTATTTATCATTTCAACCCAAATTCATATAAACCGTTCAGGTCTATCATTTCAACCCATAATGATTTATCCTTATTCTAATGTCTGTTCGGGTATGTATCATTTCAACCCATAGTGATTCTAAACTAACCAACAACTTGCAATTCAATTAAAACATAAACAATATAAATTCAAATAAACACACATACTTGCATGGAATTTTAATATCATTACATGTAAATCAATGGTTATTTTTATCTAACTATATAACACATCATATATTAAATCCAAATTATTTCGTGAATAAAACATCGTCATTTCATGTGATACAATTATTCGTTTTAATCCTAACATCAACAGTTTAATTAATTTAGTGCCACAATTATCTAAAATCACATATAACATCATGTCAATAGTTTAAATCATATTAAATCAACTAACAATACATAGCGTACATTTAACAATTTAGAACTAACAATATTCAGATTTAACTTGCATAGCGATAAACAGTTTATTTCAAAAAAATTTGACAATCAACCATTTAATATCCAAATTAATATTAACAACAACTATCACTTGATTATCATAGCATAATAGATTTGAGTCGTGAATAAAATATTCACCTTGCGTGGTTAGAGAAGATGACGGCGAAGCACGAAAATGAATAGACTAGATAGACGACACATGCAAGAATACGAACACGAACTGTAAATCAAACAAAAGATTATTCAACAATAGTTTAATACAATGTATATATATCGATTGTATATATATAAACCATACCAAACAACTAGATGCAAATAAGGTAGATGGAAGCCTAGGCCTGAGATCCCGTATCAGCTACAACTGCCAAACAAGCGAAACAACATATGAGATATTGTAACTTTACAAAACTATACATATACAACATTTTTATTTTTCTAAAACCAAACTGTATATATATATTTATATATAAAACAGCAGTGCAGTGGAAAGTCGGCTGTGACCAGGCGAGGCGCTCGGGTTTGGTGGCGGCGTCGGGCGGTTGCTGGTAGGGTGGGGTCGAGGGCAGCACGCGGTGACGCGGCATGGGTTCAGGCGTAGTGCGATGGCCAGTGGGTTTGGGTTGGGATCTGGGTCGTTGGCGGAGCCTGGGCGTGACAAGTCGTGGGTTGTTGTGAGTTGGAGGGGAGTAGTACGTCAGAGGCGCGGTGGTGGCAGGGAGGTGGGCAGGCGAGGCGACGTGGACAGTGAGAAGGCGCGACAATGGGTGGCTTGCTGAGGCCGTGGGTTCGGGTTGGGGGTCTGGGTCGTTGGGCGGAGCCTGGGCGGTGAGTCGTGGGTTGTTGTGAGTTAGAAGGGGCAGTTCGCTAGAGGCGCGGTGGTGGCAGGGAGGTGGGCAGGCGAGGCGACGTGGACAGTGGAGTCTCATTAGCTGGGAGAAGACAAACTAATAAAAGAAAATTATGCAGAGGAGGAAGAAAGGTGAGTTACGTACCAGAGTAGTAGAAGGTGAGGCAAACGAATGAATAAATGGAACGACAGCTAGCTTATATAAAATAGTACAGAAATTGAAAGGTCTCCAATTAATTGCCTCGGTAACCGAAATGGCTGTTGGCTTTCCAAGACAGCTGAATGGTCATTAGACTCCTAAATTCTGAACGGGGTAGACAGTTTGGTACCGGTTTGTGCTGCATAATGGACCGGTTTATAATCCGTTAAACAATTATAAATTTCAACGCCGAACTCCAATTGATGCAAATAATTATACTGTTTTGATCAGCACGACGAGGCGAACACAACGGTATGAAGATATTGATGGTTTGACATTGTTTGCGAAGTTGTTAATTACTAATTGAACCATTTGCTCGTGTGAACAATTTAACTAGCAATTAAAAGCAGAATTTGACGAAACAAAATGCGCCGTCATGATTAGACTATTTTTCTTATGAAACATTATGAAAAATATTTGAGTTCGGACAATAGAAAATTTACACTTAGAATTCAAACTAATATGTAAATGTGAAGAACGAAATTGACTTCAATATTATTCGACGAAATTTAGCGTACGCCTATGTCTATCTAGACGCATTCCAAATATGAAATTTGAATAGCAACGGAAGTTGTTTGTGGAAATTCGAATTTCTACACTAAATAAATGATTTTAAAATTTTTAAACTGGGTCGGAATTTCAGGGTCGTTACATTCTTCCCCACTCAAACTTTTCATCCTCGAAAAGGAACGAGGTAATGAGTAGAAGATCAAATAGATAAGATACGATGGTTGTAGAATAGAATACAGACTAGAATTCAGAATAAAATATAGAATATCGAATAGAGTATACCTCCCCCGAATAATTCTGGATTAGAATCCCGAATACTCTCCTTTGTTTCCCAAGTACAATCACGATCATCGGGACTCCATTAGACCTTGACTAGGCTAACAGATTTCCTTCTAAGCTGCGTCGTATCTCGATCGACTATACGAAGTGGTCTCCGTTCGATAGTCAAATATGGCTCAATATCTACTTCATCTAACTGAGTAATAGGAATGGTCATGGATGGATCACGCACGACTTTTCGGAGATGTGAAACATGGAATACGTTGTGCACGCCCTCAAACTTTTCTGGTAATGCAACTCTATATGCTAGTGTACCAATCCTCTCGGTGATAGTGAATGGTCCAACAAATCTAGGAGCGAGCTTCCCTTTTCGGCCAAATCGAATAACATTCTTCAAAGGTGATACCTTAAGAAATACCTCATCTCCGACTTGGAATTCCAAATCCCTTCTCCGCCTATCTACATAGCTCTTCTGCCTATCTTGTGTGGTCTTCATCTTCCTTCTGATCTCATTAACCTTCTCGGATGCTTCCATAATCATATCTGGACCAAGAACTAATCGATCTCCAGGCTCAATCCAACAAGCTGGCGATTTGCATGGCCGTCCATATAAAGCTTCGAACGGTGCCATATCGATACTCGCCTGATTACTGTTATTATAAGTGAATTCAACCAAATGGAGATGGTCTTCCCAAGATCCACCGAAATCAATAATGCAAGCTCGGAGCAGATCTTCCAAAATCTGATTCACCCTCTCAGTTTGGCCATCTGTTTGAGGATGATAAGCTGTGCTCAGATTCAGTTTAGTGCCCAAGACGTCCTGAAATGCCTTCCAGAATTTACTAGTGAATAAAGGATCTCTATCACATACAATACTAGATGGAACTCCATGAAGTCTAACAATCTCTCTCATATAAATCTCGGCAAAACTCGAAGCAGTACGAGTGGTCTTAACAGGAATAAAGTGAGCAGATTTGGTCAACCTATCAACAATCACCCATATACTCTCGTTACCTTTTCTGGTCCTCGGTAATCCATCAACAAAGTCCATAGAAATCTGATCCCATTTCTAACACGGAATCTCTAGGGGTTGAAGTAAACCGGCAGTCCTCTGGTGATCGGTCTTGACTTGTTGGCAAGTGGTGCATCTACTGACATATATAGAAATATCTCTCTTCATCCCACTCCACCAATATAAGCGCTTTATATTTCGATACATCTTAGTGACGCCAGGATGAAATGGAAGTGATGACTGATGGTTCTCTCTAAGCACTTCTTGTCTCAATCCATCGACATTAGGAACACAAATACGGTTGTCGATCCTCAGAATTCCATTACCATCTACCTGTGCTCCCACTCTACTATCAGCATTTCCAACTCTACCAAGAACTAACTCCTTCATGCGATAGAGTAAGGTGTCCTCATATTGCTTAGCTTTGATGCGATCCATAAGAGATGGGGAGATAACAAGCTGAAATAGCATGCCCTGAACAAGATTACAACAAGACAATGCTTTGCCGCGGCTCAAAGCATCGGCTACAACATTTGCTTTCCCAGGAGTATAATTGATGTCGAGATCATATGCAGCTAAGAATTCGAGCCATCGGACCTGTCTCTGGTTCAAATCCTTCTGAGAGAAGATATACCTCAAGGACTTATGGTCTGTGAATAATTCGAATTTGGTTCCCAAAATATGGTGCCTCCATAATTTCAAAGCAAATACGACTGCAAGAAGCTCTAAATCATGAGTTGCATAGTTAACTTCATGGGTCTTCAACTGAATACCAACATAAGCAACAACCTTACCATTTTGCATCAAGACAGCGCCTAAACCTTCTCGACAAGCACGGTATAGACAGTTAATCCTTCACTTCTGTCAATTGCCGCAAGAACTGGGGCTGAAGTTAACTTGCGCTTCAACTCATTAAAAGCTGATTCGCACTTGTCACTCTAGATAAACTTGACATCCTTTCGAGTTAAAGCAGTAAGTGGGGAAGAAATCCGGGCAAAGTGCTCAATGAATCGGCGATAATAACCGGCCAAGCCCAAGAAACTACGGATATCTGTAGGAGTTTTGGGAGTCTCCCAATCCTGTAGATTAATTTTCAAATTAGAAAGGAATAAGATGGATTGAATAGAAATAACGAATAGGATAGAACTTACATTGATTACGGCGACCTTAGCTAGATCGACCGAAATCCCATTTTCAGAAACAATATGGCTGAGGAATCGTACTTCGTCTCGCCATAAGTGGCATTTAGAGAACTTGGCTTTAAGCTGATGGTTTCGGAGAGTTTCCAGAACATAACAGAGATGTGTTTCATGCTCTTTCTCTTCTTTGGAGAAGACGAGAATATCATCAATGAAGACAAGAACAAACTTGTTAAGGACATCATGAAAGACTCGATTCATCAAGTCGACAAAATAAGCAGGGGTGTTGGTCAAACCAAACGGCATAACCAACCATTCATAGAATCCGTTCTCGGTACGGAAAGCTGTCTTATGGATACTATCTTCTGCTACTCTGAGTTGGTGGAACCCAGTGGCTAGATCAAGTTGTGAGAAAACTTTAGCTCCATGGAGCTGATCGAATAAATCATTGATGCGAGGCATTGGATAGCGGTTCTTGAGGGTGCGTTTGTTTAGTTCCTTGTAATCAACGCACATGCGAAGAGATCCATCTGATTTTGTGACAAATACAACTGCGGCGCCCCATTCAAAACAGCTTCTCCTAATCAAACCCTTAGCGAACATATCATCAATTTGAGTTTTTAGTTCAGCTTTTTCTTTAGGAGCCATCCTTCTGTGAGGGAGAACTACAAGTGTAGCCCCAGGAATAAGGTAATTGCGGAAATCAATTTCCCGTTTAGGCGGTAGAGAGTTGACCTCTCCAAATACATTGGGAAATTGCTGAACAACAGGGGTGGTACTAAGATCATCTAGGTGAGCATCAAGAGAGAATATGAAGCTTCCGGCATATTTCTGAGGTGATTCGCATTCAATGACAAGCGGTTGACCCTTGTCACTGACTAGAGAAACAAAACGAGCTTTCCAAGAAATAACAACATCGAATTTTCTTAACCAATCAGCACCTAATAAGATGTCAAATGCTATGAAGCCAAGCACATAAAAATTCCAAGTGAATCGATATCTTCCATACAAAAGCACAACCTCTTTACAAATTCTACTGAGGTTGGCAAATCCTCCAATAGGGTTGGAGACACATAAGGACGTAGTAGCTAGAGTAGGTTCTAATTTGAGCTTATTACAAAGATCAATAGATATGAAGCTATGAGAAGCACCAGTATCGAATAATATTCTAACAGGTAAATTATGAAATGAAAAAGTACTCCGTAAGGTACCTTGGTCATCCTGAGCAGGTGGTGGCGGTGGTGCAGGAGTGGTGATAGCAAATACTCTAGATGGTGTGCCCCTCTTCCGCCATGGGCAGTCTTTCTTGAAGTGGCCAGGCTGGAGACAGGCATGGCATAAATCACTCCTAGTCTGAGAAGGTGGTGGAATAGCAGCTCTGACAGATGGACAGCTATTAGCATAATGACCCTTCTTATCGCATTTGAAGCAAGTGATATTAGCAAGGTCGATTGGGCTTTTCTGGGCATATCCCAATCCTGTAGTCTTTTGCCAAGCTTTCTTTTGTTGATCAAAGTTCATCTTCCTCTTTTCGGGCTAGCTAGAAGAGGACTGAGTAGGAGTGGCCTTGGCGGTGGGTCCCTTAGACTTTGCCTCATATCTAAGAGCATAGTCAACAAGCTCTGTGAAGGTGCAGTGGGTGTGGCCAGTAAGCAGGTCATAATACTCTGGTCTAGCTCCCAAAATGAATTTCTCGTTCTTCAGGAGTGGTGTATCAATCAAGCCAGGTCCGAACTTGGAGAGTTCGTTGAATTTCCTCTCATACTCAGAAAAAGTCATACTGCCTTGCTTAAGATCCATAAAATCTCTATAAAGTTGGGTTTTCCCAGCAGCTGGCATCCATTGTGCCGAGAAAGTATCCCTAATCAAAAGATAGACTAGATGAATAACATTCCAAAGATTTAAGGAAGAATTTAGACTACGAAATCCAAACAAATTTATACCTAAACTGGGCCCAAGTGATGGTGTTCTCCTCGATACGAGAAGTAACAGATTCCCACCAATCTTGTGCGGCATCTTGAAGTTGCCAAGCAGCAAGCTGACGCTTCTGGGCATCAGTGATTTCCAAACCAGAAATTATCTTCTCTAAGCTTTTGAGCCATTGTTGAGCTTCAATAATACACTCGGATCCAGAGAATTTAATACCCTCAAGCTGTGAGTATTCCTTACTAAGAATGGTGAACTTGACTGGAGCTGGAGCGGTAGGTGCAACCTGGGCAGGACCATTGCCTCTTCCTCCTCTATTGTTCCTTCTGGTACTCATCCTGAAATACCAAAAGAGATTTAGAACCAAGGATAGAAATCATAGAACTTTAAGGAAAGTCTAATCAACGAGTCAATAAGAAGTTTGAATTTTGAAAGGATATGGATATTGAATTGATTCTCCTCATTCTAGGGTGTGGCTACCCTATCTCTAATGAGTTTATATAACCCCAAACTAAGGTTTTTAGGGAAACCAAAGATCTGATACCAACTATAACAACCCGTATATTTGGACCATTTAAATTGACAATAATCCACGCATGTCAACTTAAATAATACAAAACACGAATCATTATGGGATTATAAATACATAAATGTAAATGAGAATCAATACAACATCACAGACACCGAACAGTCACAGAATAATGCAGTGGAAAATACATCGTCATAATAGCAGTTCATGAAGCTACTACAGGAAGTACAACAATGTCTCAACATAAAGTGACTGAGAGGAAATACATAAATGTCCAACAGACTAGTACATCAATACTGGAATGGAAATAAACCGATAAAGATAAATGCTAAGTCTTCAGCATCTTCAACCAACCTTGATCAGCAACTGGATAGCTTCAGACTGACCCGAGCATACACAAAAGAAACACTCGAGTCAGGACTCAAAATCTTATACAAGATAATCAAGTGCAAGGAATAAAGTCCATAACTCAAAGATGGATAGAATAAACATCTCTAAGGGTCTGATAAACTATCTATATATACAGTAGAATACGATATGTAGATAATGTCTAATCAGTAAAGTACGATATTAAAATAGCGTTAAGGCGTTACCATAATCCCCCTTAACACATTTTTATAATGCCATAGTCTATACAGCACCGTAAGTCCCACCGTAAACTAGTGGTTATCAGAGGGTACCCCATAGGTATAACACAAAACAAATCGTAGTGGTCGCAGATAGGATAATCAGTATGACAAGGTACATGAGGCGATACCAAGTAGGATACTACTAGTTGCGTGATCCGGACTGATGTTGAGCATAACCAGCAGTTACCTCAACACCGCGAAACAACACTCCCAAATTAAGGGGTGCACCCAATTCGAATCACATTAGTAATAGATATGGTATTGAAGAAGTGTGTCCGCTAGAGGTGGCGAACCTCAATGGCCCGGCGCGGCTCCTGTTTTAGTCATGTCAGGGGTCATCCAATATCGTTCTCTTTCTTCAGTCAACGCATTCACCAAACCATCCACTTCATTTTGGATCAACACTCCGCGTATATTAGTTATTAAAGTGGTTTTCGGTATCGACAGAGAGTATGTCCATATCTGATCCCCGTCTCTTTAATAACTACGTATTAATTACACCGATGGTCATTTAGTATTTAAAGTTTAAACAAATCAAAGTCCAAAAGTCAAGTTGCAAATTTGACTTTCAAATTTTGACATTTCCCAATTCCATTTATCTCAAATAATTAAAATCATATTCCCAAATGAAATCTTAGTCCAAACATTTGAATTGACAATTAAATTCAATATTCAAATTCAATTTAATAAGGTTCAATTTTTTTTTCATTTTCGATGGATTTAATTTTAATACTCGGTTCAATCCAAATCATTTAAACGAAAATTCGATCCATTTTACATTCATATTTACATTCATCATTCCACTTACTATAAATATAGATTCGGCTAAATCGATTTTCATTTACTACATTTTTAAAATCAAAATAGTTTCAATTAACTCGTTACCAAAATCCAATTCAAATTTCATTAAGGAATCTCATTCTATTTATTTAATTTCATGATTTGCATAACCTAGTTTAATTCCTTAACGAGTTTCAAAACCATTTAACCTCAAAACCCAATGGTAATTTCATAATTAAATCAATTCATTAACTTAAATTTTCTTAAATCAAACTTCAATTTCTCAAATTAAATTCATCAATTCATTTTATTCAAATTAAATAAATTCTTAAATCGGTTTCAATTGAATCCATTGATTTATTTCAAATTATCAATTAATTTATTTCAATTAAATCGATTAAGTTCGCTAATTAATTTTAAAACAATTTGTTAAGTTCATTTCTAAATTTCAAATAGATTTCAATTAAAAAATAATTTTTGTTGACCAATCGGTTTCTTATTTTTAAATTTTCTATCCTAGGCCAAGTTGTTTAATTGGGTATTTATCATTTCAACCCAAATTCATATAAACCGTTCAGGTCTATCATTTCAACCCATAACGATTTATCCTTATTCTAATGTCCGTTCGGGTATATATCATTTCAACCCATAGTGATTCTAAACTAACCAACAACTTGCAATTCAATTAAAACATAAACAATATAAATTCAAATAAACACACATACTTGCATGGCATTTTACTATCATTACATGTAAATCAATGGTTATTTTTATCTAACTATATAACACATCATATATTAAATCCAAATTATTCCGTGAATAAAACATCGTCATTTCATGTGATACAATTATTCGTTTTAATCCTGACATCAACAGTTTAATTAATTAAGTGCCACAATTTTCTAAAATCACATATAACATCATGTCAATAGTTTAAATCATATTAAATCAACTAACAATACATAGCGTACATTTAACAATTTAGAACTAACAATATTCAGATTTAACTTGCATAGCGATTAATAGTTTATTTCAACAAATTTTGACAATCAACCATTTAATATCCAAATTAATATTAACAACAACTATCACTTGATTATCATAGCATAATAGATTTGAGTCGTGAATAAAATATTCACCTTGCGTGGTTAGAGAAGATGACAGCGAAGCACGAAAATGAATAGACTAGATAGATGACACAGGCACGAATACGAACACGAACTGTAAATCAAACAAAAGATTATTCAACAATAGTTTAATACAATGTATATATATCGATTGTATATATATAAACCATACCAAACAACTAGATGCAAATAAGATAGATGGAAGCCTAGGCCTGAGATTCCGGATCAGCTACAACTGCCAAACAAGCGAAACAACATATGAGATACTGTAACTTTACAAAACTATATATATACAACATTTTTATTTTTCTAAAACCAAACTATATATATATTTATATATAAAACAACAGTGCAGTGGAAAGTTGGCTGCGACCAGGCGAGGCGTTCGGGTTTGGTGGCGGCGTCGGTCGGTTGCTGGTAGGGTGGGGTCGAGGGCAGCGTGCGGTGACGCGGCATGGGTTTAGGCGGAGTGCGATGGCCAGTGGGTTTGGGTTGGAATCTGGGTCGTTGGCGGAGCCTGGGCGTGGAAAGTCATGTGGTGTTGTGAATTGGAGGGGAGCAGTTCTCCAGAGGCGCGGTGGTGGCAGGGAGGTGGGTAGGCGTGGTAACGTAGACAGTGGGAAGGCGCGGCAATGGGTGGCTTGCTGAGGCCGTGGGTTAGGGTTGCGGGTCTGGGTCATTTGGCGGAGCCTGGGCGGTGAGTCATGGGGTGTTGTGAGTTGGAGGGGGCAGTTCGCCAGAGGCGCGGTGGTGGCAGGGAGGTGGGCAGGCGAGGCGACGTGGACAGTGGAGTCTCATTAGCTGGGAGAAGACAAACTAATAAAAGAAAATTATGCAGAGGAGGAAGAAAGGTGAGTTACGTACCAGAGTAGTAGAAGGTGAGGCAAACGAATGAATAAATGGAACGACAGCTAGCTTATATAAAATAGTACAGAAATTGAAAGGTCTCCAATTGATTGCCTCGTTAACCGAAATGGCTGTTGGCTTTCCAAGACAGCTAAATGGTCATTAGACTCCTAGAATTCTGAACGGGGTAGACAGTTGGGTACCGGTTTGTGCTGCATAACGGACCGGTTTATAATCCGTTAAACAATTATAAATTTCAATGCCGAACTCCGATTAACGTAAATAATTATACCGTTTTGATCAGCGCGACGAGGCGAACACAACGATATGAAGATATTGATGGTTTGACATTGTTTGCGAAGTTGTTAATTACTAATTGAACCATTTGCTCGTGTGAACAATTTAACTAGCAATTAAAAGCAGAATTTGACGAAACGAAATGCGCCGTCATGATCAGACTATTTTTCTTATGCAACAGTATGAAAAATATTTGAGTTCGGACAATAGAAAATTTACAATTAGAATTCAAACTAATATGTAAATGTGACGAACGAAATTGACTTCAATATTATTCGACGAAATTTGGCATACGCCTATGTCTATCTAAACGCATTCTAAATATGAAATTTGAATAGCAACGGAAGTTGTTTGTGGAAATTCGAATTTCTACACTAAATAAATGATTTTAAAATTTTTAAACTGGGTCGGAATTTCAGGGTCGTTATAGTAGCGGTGGAGTATGGTCGGTGGTGACCAAAATTGGGTTGGTGTCGAAGTGCTTCGAGGCATGAAGGGGATTGCTTCAAATTTTGGATGAAGGAGCTTCGGGTTATGCCTGAGAGATATGCTTGGATACATAGAAAATTTGGGTTTTTCCATTAATCCCTATCAGTGGAATGGTTATACGAGTTATCATATATCCAAAGCACATTGAGTGACAGCGAGGATTGTTTGATGGAAGCTATGTTTGCCATGTTCGTTTGTCGCTCTAGGTATGTAACATGACGTAGGTATCCAGGAGATCGACATCCAGACACTGATTGTGCATGATGTTTGTACGCTTTACGAAGTTAGTAGATTATCACATTATTATTATGTGCTAACTCTTTGGATGCAGGGACAGATTATGTATGATTCTTTATACTATTTTTCCTTACCGTATCGACTTTATAGTATTTTGAGATTGCTTATCGCCTGTACCAAACAATTGTTGGCGCAGCGGATTATACAAAAACAAGATAGGTCGATGAAAGTAGCAATCGGTGGATTGATGAATACTGTAATGCCCAAATTCGTTGATCCGAAGATACCAAATTCTAGCTATCCCGAACTCGTTGATCGCGCATGATACCGGGTTCAAAGATCTGCGATTCTTCGCACATTGATCTAGCGCACTAGATTCCATGAGTCGGCTTCTGCAGTCGTTGAATCGAGCGCACTCGATTAACCGAAAGAGGAGATAGGAGATTACACTCAACTACCAATTGGGTGAAAGCACAAAGCTAACAAAACAAGAGTTTTATTTCAAATCAACTAAACTATTACAAATGGCACCACCGGCCTATTTATAGAAGTTACAAATCAAACAAGAATCTGTACAACTCTTAGGTCGTCTCCGACTTAACAAAGACCACGACTCAACAAAGCACGCGACCTAAAAGATACGACTTAACATAAGTCGGTGACGACTTAACACTTACATTCAACGACTCTCGACTTAAACAGTAGCGCCTCAAACAGACGACTTAAAACCAATGTGACCTACGACTTAACAACAGAAAATACAAACAGAAAATACATCACTTAGGTCGTTGCCGACCTATCAACTTCTCACGACTCAACTTAGGTCATACGCGACCTAAAACAAATGACTTAAATCCAGTAGCGATCTATCTCAAGCGGCTTGCAGAATCAATGGTCTGGATTAAAGCGGCATAAGAATCAACGGCATCAGGCTTCAGCGACTTAAAAGAGCGGCTTCATAAAACTGCGCGACCTAAGTCTTGCGACCTAAGTCCTCGCGACTTAAGACCTCGCGACTTATCTCCCCAGATCACCCAGCGACCTATCTTAGGTCGTAACTCGTTTGCGCGACATAGTATAGGTCGTAACATATCTCTACGACCTAAAGTAGGTCGTAACCCTTTAACTCGTCTTCCTTCCATCACCCTGAACCTAGTAACTCGCGTGCCGCTTTTGTTAGGTCGTGAGCGACTCAATAATAGGTTAGGTCGTCTACGACTCATCATATCCACACAACTTAAGATTCTGTTAGGTCATGGACGACTTATCACTTCTTCCTTAGGTCGCAAACTCGAGATAAATTCTTCCCCTGGTTTCCAGTTAAGTCGCAGCTCCCCCTCTCGTGACTCCTTAGGTCGTGGACGACCTATAACTTCCTTGTTAAGTCGTATGCGACTTAAATCCTTAAGTCGTGTGCGACTTAGACCTTCACTTCTGTCCCGAGCTGCATCAATTGTCTAACTCAAAATTTTATGTTGTGCTTCTTATTATCTCGAGTACTCTTAATGAGTAAATTAGATAGCAAGTTTGGGTGACACGTGGTGCTGTGTAGATGGATGAGCAGGAGGCGATGCTTTTTCGTATTTATATTTGGACTCGTTATTTCTTATTCCGATGTGCGACATTGTGGAGCCTTAAGAGTGTTTGTTTATTTTATTTAGAGACAGTTATCATTTAAGCTTATTTCCAATTGTATTTACTAGCATCTTGTATAACTTTGTGAACCCGTTACTCTGGTATTGTGATTCATTTAGTTATTACTATTTTTCCTTATATCTGTAATAATTATTATATTTTATTCAATGCACTATGAGATATACGGTAGGTTCTATGATCGATTTATTTACTTTACAACATTAACAACTGTCCTGCATCGACCAGGCAGCATCGCAGTGCACTATTTAGGTATATTGGGTGCCAGAGGTGTATGTGGTCGTTATATTTGGTATCAAAGCTTAGATTTCTTAGTCGACCTAAGTTGTTACCATGCTCCATCGAAGATAGAGTATGAATTATGACTCAAGGATGGATTGAGTAAGTCGCATTGCACACCCGAATACCACTGATGTAGTTTTCTTTATAAGAGATTGATCATTTTTATTACAAACCAAGAATTAGCCGCATACCAGAAACGCTGCAAGGTACTCATCTTTGGAGTCGAGGAGGAAGGAGCAGGCTCGAGGGTTGCTAACTTTGACTTGTAGGCAATGTTCAACACCATAGTGGCAAACATGCTGCAAATGCCCAAGAAGCTGATTTGAATGTTGCTGCTGGTAGTGGTGCTCTTGTGCAGGCACCCAGGGTAATTTCACAAAGCTGAATAAGGATTTTGTAACTCCTTGTGTCAAGCCGTTCCAAGGAATGAAATTGGCTATGGGAGTGCATGATTGGTTGAACACTTGCAGAAGAATTTTTGATGGCCTAGAATAGGATGAAGCTATGAATAAGGATTTTGAATGACCAAGGATCAGGGTCATCTGACTAAGGGCCGCAAGTCTGAAGGGAAGAAGTGTTATAACTGCGATAAGGCAGGAAATCTACAAAAGAATTGCCCAAAACCAACGAAGCAAAAGCAGATGGTGAAGGCATACGCTTTAGATGCTATTCTGACTTCGTTGAGTACTCTTTTGGCAAAAGAGAAGGGGAATGGCATCACCATTCAAGGTATGCTTTCTATTTATGGTGTTCTCATATAAGTTTTGTTCGATACCGGGGCTTCAATTCCATTTTATCTGGTGACCTGGTAGATAGACTGGGATTGAGACCCAAAATTTGTGACTGATCTTTAGTAGTGATAAACCCTATTGGAGGCCCACTAGTCTGTGTATGATTTGTAGTAGTTTGATCTTATCGAGTCATTGATGCTCTTTTGATTTTGATTGCTTTGTTTTGAGTTTTACTGGATTTGGTATTATTTTAGGAATGGACCGATTGAGGAAGTATGCAGTAGTCGTGGATTGCATGATGTTGTTAGCAAAAATTAGGGCTAAGGATGGGCGGAAGGTAGAGATTGTGCAACGACCCATATTTTTATATATCGTAGGATCGTAATATTTCAATATTATTTTTTATTAGGCCATATGATTCTATAATCTTAGGAAATGTCTACTAGTGGCATTTTTTATCCTTAGAATTATTATCGAACGGTATTAACCCTGAAAATCTTGTAAGGCCTATAAATTTTGATAAGATCCTAATTAGGGTTTGAAATTACCTCTAAATGAAAGAAATTGTGGTTTACCTTTCCATGGACTAGTCATGTTTGGACTTACCGTTTAGGAGATATGACCATTTGAAATTTAGATTATTTGTGGACGTCTTAGTGGGTGATTAGTGAGTTAATGACTAAGCCCAAAGGCCCACTTCGGGACTAGAGCCATGTGGAGGCTGATAGGACTTCCTTCATCACCATACCACTTCCCAAAAACAACCTAAACTCCATTAATCTTCCTTTTAGACTAAAAGCCATCATTTATCTTACTATTATTAGCCTAATTAAGTAATCGGAGGGTAATTAGTGATGGGATTTTCTTAGGATCAATTAATTGATGTTTGTGGTGCCTTGATTTTGAGTTGTTGTTGTTCATCTTTGGTTTTGTGCCAATTTTGATTTGCTTTAGACTTAGGAGAGTAGTTAAAACTCTGATCTTACCAATTAGTCATTATATGTTTAAAACAATGTTTTAAAAATGGTTTTGAATTTTAATAAATGTTATGAATCATATTAAAACATCCATGTTATCTTCAAACGAATTTAAAATATTTTTAAGTGAATTTGGAGTCATATGTATACATGCGATCTTATGATTACCCCGTCTCTTTTACTTCTAGATTTAGGCTATAATTCGATGTATGTGTATATTTGTTCTATTTAGATGTGTTGTATATGTTGAATGCTTATATGTATATTGTTTATTTGATTGTAAATGTCTATCAAAACGAGACTTAGAAATAGGAGTAGACATGTTACAACTCAGCATTGAGTTGAAAAAGTATGTCCAAATGGTATGTGATCAATAGGAGGCAACAAGGAAAGCCTCATAAAGTCATGTTTCAAGTTTCAAGTCGGTTGGAGTTTGTTTGCTCGAGTTATGGACAAAGAGGTGATGGATCAGCCATGATGTGAAGAGATGGACTGGTATGCTACTACTTCGAGTTTTGGAGGCAAGAAATTCGGGTCTTGAAAGAGGAGGCTTTAAATCAACTTGGAAAGGCAGCATGGATTGGGGTCTAAAACTTAAGCCAAAAATTTGGCTAAGGACTTGACTCGCAGACCGAGTCATGCAAGACTCGGGTACCAAGTTATAGAGCTTCACAAATTTTGAGGAGGAGCTTGGGTCACACATGTAGAAGAATGAGATGGATTAGGAGGACTTTGGGCAAGATGGAGGACCCAAGTCGACTCAAACACTTAGCCAAAATTCGGCTAATTGTCGGTCAACTTGACTCAGGTACCTAGTCATGCATGAATCAGGTACTGAGTTGTGAACTTTACCAAGTTTGACTTGGTGACGGGAAATGATGGTTTCAATGATGGGATAGCTGAACTTCGAGACTCAAAGCATGGGGCTTTAGGACAAACCCAGGGAATTTCTAGAGAGGATGCTTCGGGATGACATGAGGATATTCTACGACTGGTGATGATGTTTAGAGTCATTCCGAACTTAAAAAATTGATGATGGGAGTTGTATGATGATCCATGAGGACTAGTTCGAGGATATGAAAATGCATAGTGAAACGAGGACGTGCTCTGCTATGGATATGATGTGTGCAAAAGGATTGTTAATACTCAGAGGTTTCAAGTGTACTCATAAAGCAGGGGTATCCGACGACTCTCAATTGGGCGAGGATGTGCCCTGGATCTTTAGACATAAGGTTTTTCTTACCCTATACTACGAGGACGTGCGGTCTAATTCTTAGCCTACGGAGTGGCATGGATTCGAGTACCTATTAGCTAGGGCGTTGAGTGGTCTTTGATCGAGGATGGGGTCGTACTAGTTATCATATACCCAAAGCACCGAGTGAGTAATGTGAGGATGGATGATGGATTCTATGTTTGCTTTGTTTGATTAGTGGTGTCACATGACATGGTTGTCATTGATGTAGATATCTGGACACACATTTTTACCTTGACATATAGTACACCCATGATGATTATGATGTAAAGTAGCATATATCCTACGTTTTGTGCTAACTCTTTAGATGCAAGGGCATGTCAGGTATGGTTTTACATACCTTATGTCCTACTATATTGACTTTATAGTATTTTGAGATTTTCTACCGTTCACACCAGACTGTTGCCTGACTCTAGATTTTATGCTTTGCTTCCTATTATTCCACGTAATCTTAACTGAGTAGATTAGGGATATCAATTTTGTTAAGCACGTGGAGCTGGACAAAGGATGGGCATGAGGCTACGCACTTACGTATTACTATTTGGGCTATCACTGCTTATTATTCCACTATGCATCATGTGGAGCTCATTAGTGCTTTTATCTATTTAGAGACAGTTTCCTTTGAGTCATTATTTGATGTATAAATCTATCAAATATGGGTAAGTATATGTATATGGATAGTTGGGTTTTGTTGTTTTGGAGGTTGAATTGGTGAAGAAGAAGGTGAGTGTAATGATTTACTTACCTTATTTACTTATTATACATCATTAATTTGTGTTATTTGATTATGGATAATTATGAAGTGGTATAAAGAACGATATGGTTTGATTTAGGCTTATGTTTATGCTATAAACATGACTATATTAACACACTATTTGTTTGAGACCTTAATTACTAATTTAGTAAAGTTAGGAAGCCATGAAAGTGATTAGAGGTTAATCGAGATTTTTGTGTGATGCTATGATTTGACTTGTGACAAATTGAGTGATATAATGATGTTCATGTCATTAGTATGTAATAATTAAACCATTTTATTTTAGAAAAGTTAGTAAGCTAATTAAATGAGGTTTGGACTCTACACTTATTATTAAAGTGATTAGAGGCTTAATGAAGCTTAGTTAGTACTTATAAGTATTATTTAAGAGAAAGAATAATTTTATGAGTAGATGGAATATTTTATAGAATGAATTTAGTAAGCTAATTAAGTGAGTTATAGGCTCTACACTTATTATTAAAGTGATGAGAGGCTTAACGAATCTTAATTAGTATTTATAAATATTATTTAAGTAGAGAGATAATTTTATAAGTGAATGGTATATTTTATAAAATAGAATGAGATTTTATAAAATATTATAAATGATACATTTTATAAAATAGAATGATATTTTATAAAATAGTAAAAATGATATATTTATAAAATGAAATGAAATTTTATAAAACTGTATAAAAGAGATATTTTATAAAAGTATGAGATTTTATAAAATACTATGAAGGAATTATTTTATAAATAATTATGAGGTGTATAGCTAATTTTAATTAAGAAATTAAGTGTTATAAAAGATTAAAATGATTAATAAGCTAGTGTAATATTTTATAAAATAATGGAATGGTTTTATAAAATAGCAGAAAAAGAGATTTGACTTTTATTGAAAAGATTTAGTATATAAAAGTAAGATTTGATTTAAGTAATAATTTAAATACTTATTTAAATATACGTGTATGTATATGTATATGGGTAAGTATATGTATATGTGTATTTGAAGTTATGTAATAATCAATATAATTCTTGTATTATAATTAAATCTATTTAATGTGTTTGTGCGTGTATATATTAATATTTTTTTGTGTGAATAATTTTATATGTGTATGGGAATATGCATATGTGTATATATTAATATTTTTTTGTGTGAATAATTTTATATGTGTATGGGAATAAGCATATGTGTATATATTAATATTTTTTGTGTGAATAATTTTATATGTGTATGGGAATATGCATATATGTATATATAAACAAGTTACGAGCAATCTCATGTAGCCATAGCGACTATCGGGTGTGCTAATTTGCGTGAGAGAATATCGGGTCGAATAATCACGATTTGCGAAGTTTATACATGTTTGCTTATACGTGTGTGCATACGCATGCACAAATATGTGCATCATTACACGTGCGAGGATCACATGAGGCGAGAAGGTTGGTTGAGTTCATTTTGGCATGTTAGAGGAAGTCGGGTCGCTAAAGTCGTCCCGTGGAACTCTACATGTAAAAGAGTGGATTTCATATCGCAATTGGTTTTTGAATACATAAGAAACCACTTCCAAAATATCAACCAATGGACTCAGAAAGAGGTCTGTTGTGGTGGAAGCAAGCTAGAGGAGCTAGGCGACTCATTGGGTGAAGCGATGGAGGAAACAGAGCTCGAATCGACGACTGATGTGGCATGGTAAGCACCTGCCCAGGCTTACTGCCTTGGATAGGCTTCCACCAGTCCACCAATAGTTATATCACTATTGCAACGGTGGGGTACAGGGCTGAGCAGTAAGCCCAAGCAATGTGCAAGTTTATGGGGATTTTTCCCCAGTTCCAGACACAAGTTGGCGTGATGCTTTGGCTTGACTGCGAGAAGACTTTGGGCTACTAAGGAAAGTGAAATGCAAGGTGAAGCTCGGGATCCGAATGCTAAATTAATTGTGCTTATGTGATCAATAATGATTGGATACGAGATCAATACGGTGATTGGTTGCCCAATCATGTCCGACGAGTGTGTACGATTGAGAATTAGTCCGGACCTCTTGGTTTCGACCTTGGGATAGATATGTTTTGATGAATGGTATTGGTCTTATATTAGTGACCGTTCATCGTATTGGTCTTATATTAGTGACCATACATTGTATTGGCTTTATATTAGTGGTCGTGCGTATTATTGGCCTTATAGTAGTGGCCGTCCGTGTGAATAGACGATGACAAGATATCGGTCTTCGTTTATGATAGGCTTACTTGATTACGTGACGTTATATTTGATTAATATACATCTATACTACATCAGTGCTCCATTATGGTCTTGATGACATATTATATGGGACATGCCCGTCGTTCTCTTTTGTACAGACGTTATGCAAATTTGTTAAGAAATCCATGATGAGTAAGGGGAAAACGTCACTTATGCTGGTTGTAGGTATGATGAGATCCACATAGTTTCAGATATCTAGAGCAGATCATATATCACTTATGCTCGATGTAGGTTATAGTGAGATCTACACGAGTTCGACCAAAGGTGGATGCGGCTTGGTTTCTATGTTACAATTTGGTACTGACTCCATTATTTTGGACCCTCAATGGGAATAATTGGATCACGATAATTGAATTATAGATAGATGTCTATTATGGACTCAGGTTTCATATATCTAGAGTAGATCATATATCACTTATGCTCGATGTGGGGTGCAGTGAAATCTATACGAGTTCGATTACACTGGATGCGACTCGAGGTCTACGGTACAATTTGATTTTGACTCTATTTATATAGGGCACAAATCTACCACGGACTTCACTGATTAGCAATAACAATATTGATTTATATTCTCTATTTATTGCTTATCATTATATGGTGTGTTATAGTAGTTGGTTTATATTATTGTTGTGTATTCTAGGATATGCTTATATTATGATATTTATATTACCCCTGCATTTGTATATTGGGTTACCTTTGTCATGATATACCATTACATATCAGTCATATTATATTAGTTGTGCTGACTCATTGATTATGGGAGAAGAGCATGTTATGGACGATTCTTACCTTTAAGATGGGTTTCCTTTACTTGTACATGGGAAGTTCGGATTATTCCTCAACCATGTTTGTGGAGAGGACCGGCTATGCTTTAGCAGCTTCCTATTTTATATATGTATATAGTTTTGATATACAATATTTTGAGATAGTTCCCCTCACACCAGGCTTTATGCTGACCTGCGTTTTCTCTTTGTTTGTTTATGTCTTGACATCTCTTTGGTACTCGATTGAGTAGTTTGGGAGTTAGGTGCTTTTAGGGATACGCTATCATAGTGGTGCAGCTGGAGCGTGTTGGAGGCGTGATGTCCATATTTTGGATATATACTTGATATTGTAGTAGTGCATGATAGATATGTTATTTATGTATGAGACTTGTTGTATTAGATTTTATATTCTAACTTTCTGTATTGACATTTATTTATCAGTTACTTCCACCAAAGAAGTCTCTTATATATTGTTCATTCTATTTTGTTCACGTATATTCAGTATATTATATTCATTATATATGTTATCATTACGTTGTGAGATTCCATCGATATGCCTTTGGTATAGTGTTTTGTTTTAATTTTACCTTGACAAATTGCCTTTGTGGTATTCGAAATTCTTACATTGTCTTTCAATGTTGATTTCAAGGTACTACGAAGGACGAGTTGTTACAGTGGCTACTCTAGATGTTTCTACTTGCGGCGGTGCTCCAATATGAGTGCTCAGAGTCGATTTCACTAAGATGAATAAGGATTTTTCCAGTTTGGGTAGCAAACCGTTCCAAGGAACGGAATTGGCGATGAAAGTGCAGGATTAGCTTGATACCTACGAGAGAATTTTTGATGATTTTGAATTGGATGATGTTATAAGGAGGAGGTTGGCTTCTCTATAGCACCAAGGGCGAGTTATGAATTAGTGGAATGCTGTGAAAGATTCCACTCTCGAGGATCGGTTCACTTAGGATCTGTTCAAATCCAGGTTCGAGGAGAAGTTCATACCAATGACTTAAAAGTTATTCTTGTTCTGTAAGTTCAAGGATTTGAAATAAGGTGAGTTGTCTGTCTCCATGTACGTTCCTGAGTTCGAGACTTTATCGAAGTATGGGATGTCATTTATAGATACTCCACTAAAGAAGAACGAGAAATTTATCTTCGGCTTAAATGACCGCTTGGGAGAGAGGCTCATGGGTCATATTGATGAGACCTTCGAGATGATAGTAAAGAAGGCCCCGAGACATGAGAATCTTTATCCAAAGTCAAAGTCTGTTGTTCCTAAAGAAGTGTCGCAGCCGCAATCGAGTGGGAGAGGAAAGAGGAAGAGGAATAGCGATAATAAGAAGAAGCAGTTTCAGAACGAGGATGGTCAAAAGAAGAGTAAGATTGCACCAATCTGCTCCAACTACGGTGATAAGGGCCACTATAGTAGAGATTGCAAAGCTGAGGATAAAAAGTGCTTTAACTGCAATAAGTTTGGGCATATTCAAAAGTATCAACAAGAGATGCCAAAGTAGAAACAGGTGGTGAAAGCATATGCTCTTAGTGTCGTTCCAACTTTGTCGAGTGTTTAGTCGGCGAAAGAGAAAGGAAAGGGCACCGTTATCCAATGTATGCTTTCTATTTACGATGTTCCTATACGTGTTTTGTTTGATATCATGGCTTCACATTCCTTCATATCTGCATATTTGGTGGATAAATTAGGATTAAAACTCGAGATTTTCGACCGACCTTTGATTGTGGTGAACCCTGTTGGAGGCTCTACTAACATATGTATGGTTTGTCGTGGTTTGGTTTTATTGAGTAATGGATGTACTTTTTCTTGCCATTTTTTTATTTTTGGTTTTGTAGGATTTGGTATTATTTTGAGTCTGGATTGTGAGAAGTCATTGGTGACGATAGGGGTAGATGATTGATGGAAGGTATTATTAGGCTGCCTATAAGATGATGAGGTGATGGTTAGCTTTCTATATTCGCTCGATATCAGTGCCTATTGCTTGGGAGTATCCAAACATATTTGAGAAAGTGACCAGACTTCCACCACATAAAGTTATAGTGTTCCGTATTTATTTGTAAGGGATGCCAGACTAGTAGTGATGCCTTTGAGGAGGATGGCTCCTTAAGAGCAGAGAGAGCTCAAGGTGCAAGTGAATGACCTATTGAGAAAGGGGTTCATTCGTAGCAGTATTTCTAAGTGGGAACATCCATGGTATTTGCTACAAAGGCAGACAATTCCCTTAGATTGTGTGTCGATTACCGTGAGCTGAATAAGGTGATGAAAAAAACAAGTACCCACTCCCACGTATCGATGACTTGTTTGATCAACTCCATGGTGCTAAGGTGTTTTCTCAGTTGGATCTTGCAATTATAGGAGGGTATAATAACATTTGGTTTCTAATTGATCGATTTACCAAGAGTGCCAAATTTAGACCCATTAAGTCAAATAAGAAGGCAACTAAATTGGCCAAGTGTGGATAGTGCGATTCCATGGTGTGCCAAAGAGAATTGTGAGTGACTAGGACCCGTTGTTCACAGTGGCTTTTGGAAGAGCTTATATGAGGCGTCGGGGAAGTGCTGCATCTGAGTATAGATTATTACACTCATATTGATGACCAAACTGAGAGAGTGAATCATATCTTGGTGGATCACTTGCACGTTGCATACCCGACTTTGGAGGCTCATGGGTATGATCACTTACAACTTGTTGAGTTCACATACAATAGCAGTTATCAGTCTAGCATTAGAATACTGCCATTTGAGGTATTGTATGGCCGATCGTGCAATGCTCCTTCATGTTGGTGGGAAGCGGGCGAAACTTGATACTTGGGCTAGGTATGATTAGAAAGACTTCAGAGAAGGTCGAGATCATTTAGAAACAAATGAAAGCTTCCAAGATAGACAAAAGAGCTACGCTAATAAGAGACATAGATATGTGTAGTTCTCTTTTAGTGATATGATATTTGTCAAGATCTCTCCATTGAAGAATTTAGTTCGATTTGGTACTAAAAGGAAGTTGGTACCGAGGTTCGTAGGTCCTTTTTCGATACTAAAGATGATTGGGAATCTAGCTTACAAAGTCAACTTACCCCAGAAGATGGTGGGCATGTATAATGTCCATGTTTTCACTTGCGGAAGTTTGTGCATGACTCAGGCATGACTAAAAACATCGGATCCACTGGATAATATCAACATTGAACCAGAAGCTTCGAGACCTCATAGGCATATTCGTATCGTTAGATGTGATATGAAGTAGCATAAAAGGAAGACGGTGGAGTTACTAAAGGTTCAGTGGAGTGTAAGAAAGGGAGATCGCACATGAGAGATTAAGAAGAGCCTGAGGACCTCTTATCCAGAGCTCTTCACTTGGTAAGACTTTTTTTATCATAGTTACTTTCATTATTTTCGATATCATATAGTTTTGTCCAGTATCCTGCATGTCAGGATATTTATGGATTTTACATTTTATTGTTTGATACAATGTATGCATGTTCGATGTTTGATGATTGCCTATGCATGTACGTGATTTTTAGACATGCAGGGTAACCTTATTGATTTTGTTTAGTGAATTTTGGGAGCAAAATTCCTAAAAGGAGAGGGGAGAGATTGTAACGACCTATATTTTTATGTATCGAAGGATTGTAAAATATCAATATTATTGTTATATTGGGTCGTATGATTTATAACTTCAAGAAATGTATGCTAGTGGCATTTCTTATCGTTAGAATTTTATTAAATGATTTAAGGCCTATAACCTTTGATAGGAGACCAATTTGGGTCTGAAACCACTTCCAAATGAAAGATATAATGCTTTCTCTTTCCATAGAGTGGTCAAATTAGCTTTCTGGACTTACCATTTGGGAGATATGACTGTTTGAAGCTTATATTATATATGGATAACTTAGTAGGTAGTTAATGAGTTAGTGACTAGAACTTAAAAGCCCACTTCAGGGCTAGAGCCAAGTGGGGGCTTATGACACTTTCTCCATCATTATTCCACCCCCCAAAAACAACCTAAGCTCCATTAATCATCCTTTTAGACAAAAATCCATCATTTACCCTACTATTATTAGCCTAATTAAGTAATTATAGGGTAATTAGTGAAGGGATTTGCTCGGGATCAATTAATTACTGTTTGGGATACCTTGAATTTCTAGTTATTGTAGTTCATCTCGGGATTTGGGCCAATTTTGATTTGCTTTGGACTTAGGTGAGTAGTGAGAACTCATCGCTTACAATAAGTCATTATATGTTTAAAATGATTGTTTTGAAAATGGTTATAAACTTTAAAATGTGCTTTGAATCATATATAAACACCCATATTATATTCAAACAAATTTATAATATTTTTAAGTGAATTTGGAGTCTAAATGTATACATGTGATCTTATGGCTACCCCATATCTTCTAGATTTAGGCTATAATTTTATGTGTATGTATGTTTGTTCTATTTGGATGTGGTGTATATGTTGAAAGCTTGTATGTATACTATTTTTTTGGTTATAAACACCGATCGAAAGGCGACTTAGAAATAGGAGTAGACATGTTATAACTCGACACCGAGTTGAAAAAGAATCGCCAAATGGGATGCGATTGATAAAAGGCAACAAGAAAAGCCTCATGAAGCCGCATTTCAAGTTTCAAGTTGGTTGAGTTATATTTGCTTGAGTTGTGGACAAAGAGGCGATGGATCCACTATGATGTTAAGGGATGGATTGGTATGCAACTACTTTGATTTTCAGAGACAAGAACTCCACGTCTTGAAGGGGGAGGCTTCGTGTCAACTTGGAAAGGCGGCATGTATCGAGGTCCAAAAATTTGCCAAAGAGTTTGGGTAAGGACTCGACATGGGTTCAGAGCCATGCGTGTCTCAGGTACCGAGTTATGAAGCTTTACAAATTTTGAGGAGGAACTTGGGTTGCTCACATGGAAGGAGGAGATGGCTTAGGAGGACTTTGGGAAAGATGGAAGACCGAAATCGACTCAAACACTTAACCAAAATTCGGCTAAGTGTTGGTCGACTTGACTCGGGTACCGAGTTGTGAACTTTGCTAAGTTTGAATCGATGATGGGAAGTGTTTTAATTATGGGATAGGTGTACTTCGAGACTTAAAGCATAGGGCTTTGGGCCAAACCGAGGGAATTTCTAGAAAATGCTTCAGGATAACATGAGGATACTCTACGACTAGTTATGGATGTCTAGAGTTATTTCGGACTTAGCAACTCGATGACGAGAGTTATATAATGATCCATAAGGACAAGTTTAAGGACATGAATTTGTAAAGTGGAGAGAGGACGTGCCCTACTATGGATATGACGTATGCCAGGAGATCATTGGTACTCGGAGGTTTCAAGTGTACTCGTAACGAAGAGGTAAGTGAGGATGCTCACTCGGGCAAGGACGTGCCTTACATCTTCAGATGGGGGATTTATCTTACCCTAGACTTGAGGGCATGCGGTCTAATTCCTATCCTATTAAGTGGCGTGGATTCGAGTACCTAAAACCGGGGCATTGAATAGTCTTTGACCGAGGACGGGGTCATACGAGTTATTATATATCCAACTCACCGGGTAAGTAATGTGAGGATGGATGATGGATGCTATGTTTGCTTTGCTTGATTAGGAATGTCATGTGATGTTGACATATCTAGACACCCATTTTTACCTTGATGTATAGTAAATCCATGATGATTATGATGTAGAGTAACATATATCCTATGTTATGTGCTAACTCTTTAGATGTAAGGGCATGTCAGGTATGGTTCTACATACCTTATGTCCTACTATGTTGACTTTATAGTATTTTGAGATTTTCTACCACTCACCCCAAATCATTATCTGACTCGAATTTTTTTCTTTTCTTCCAATTATTCCGGGTGCTCTTAAATGAGTAGATTAGGGATATCAGGGTAGGTGAGAACGTGGAGCTAGACTGAGTATGAGTAGGAGGCTATGCTCTCATGTATTACTATTTGGACTTATTACTGCTTATTATTCCGCTGTGCAACACTATGGAGCTTATTGATACTTTTATCTATTAAGAGAAAGTTTTCTTTGAGTTGTTATTTGATATATAACTCCATCACTAATGTTTTATAACTTTACTGGATCTCTACACTCTGATATGGTTTTGGTTCATCTAGTTATATTTATTGTCTCATCTGTTTTGTATCTTTATGTGATATTATATTATATTCAATGCGTTGTGAGATATACAATAAGTTCCGTGATTGATTTTTGTTACCTTGCCACTTGACAATAGTCCTACATCGATTGGGCACCATGGCAGGGGACGTCACAAATTGGCTACCTACCGTAGGACGAGGTTATGGTTAGCTTTCTATATTTGCTTGAGGTCCCATAGGATGAGTTGTCATATTTACCTATCATTAGAAAGTATCTGGACATATTCGAGGAGGTGACCGGATTACCACCACACCGAGATATTAAGTTCCACGTAGGTTTAGTGAAATAAACCAGAACAATGTTATACCTTTGAGGTGTATAGCACCTTGGGAGAAGTAGGAGTTAGAGGTGCAAGTGAATGACCTATTGAGACGAGGGTTCATTCGTAGGAGTATATCTGAGTGAGGCGCACCCGTAGTATTCGCCACTAAGATGGATGGCTATTTGAGATTATTTTTTATTATCGTGAGCTGAGTAAGGTGAAGTGGAAGAATAAGTATCCACTCTTGCGTAACAATGATTTATTCGATCATCTCCATGGTGCGAAAAATTTCTCTCATTTGGATCTTGCGATGGGATTCCATCAACCGAGAGTAGAAAAGAAGAGTGTGCTGATCATATTGTTTCATATGCCGTTTGGATTCTATGAGCGGTTGGTTATGCCATTCGGGCTGACCAATGCACCGAGGTACTTTGTTGATCTTATGAATTGTGTCTTCAGAGATTAGCTAAATAAGTTTATGCTTGTATTCGTGGATGATATTTTGGCCTATTCTAGGACGGTGGAACAAAAGGCATATTTGAGTATTGTGCTTGAAGTGTTGAGAAAGATCGGATATTTTTGGAGGAGAGAAGTGAGATTCTTCGATCATATTGTTTTAGAACAAGGTATCGTTGTAGACCCTCTGTAGGTGGCAACGGTTCAAGATTGGAACCAACCAAGAACGCTACTGATGTGAGGAGCTTCTTTAGATTGGTGGGATATTATAGACATTTTATCTAGGTCTTCTCGAAGGTAGAAACACCATTAACTAATCTGTTGAAGAAGAATCGGATTTTTGTTTGGGACGCGAGGTGCAACCATGCGTTTGTGAGTCTGAAAGAGAGGCCGACGAGTGCACCAGTACTGACTATACCGAGGAGGAATGAGGAGGTGATAGTATACATGGAGGCATGTGGTAACGGATTAGATGCGGTAGCGATGCAAGGAGGTAGGTTTATCATATACATCGGTTGACAACTGAATCCGCATGAGAGGAAGCATCTACAATTTGGAGTTGACAAAGATAATGTTTGCTTTGAATATTTGAAGGCATTATCTGCTTAGAGAAAGGTTCGAGTTATTCACAGACCACAAATCATTGAAATACCTTTTCTCCCAAAAGGTCTCAACCTTCATTAATGGTGATGGTTGGAATTTTTGGCCTCTTACGACTTTAGCATTTCTTATACACCTGGTAAGGGAAATGAGGTTGTCGATACTTTAAGCGGAAGACATACTAGTTTGGGAGCGATGTTCTATACTGGACGCAGCTTAAATTTAGTGCTGGCTATGAAATTCAGACCTCATTGTGAGCTGAAGCTAGATATGCTAGCAAGTTTAACTATCCGACCTACCTTGATCAAGAGGATTGGAACTAATCAGAAGCGAGATGCTAGACTAGCGGAGACCATAGTAAAGATAGAAGAAGGGTAGAGTCTAATGAGACGAGGAAGTACGGGCTCTACCGTGATGGTTGGCTCCGTAAGGGATGGGAGATGCAACCACTTGAACTTCTCGATGTTGATGTATTATAGGATAAGACACTATGAGAATGCCATCAATCGAGGCTTACTATATATCCCGTCAGTAATAAGATGTACCATGATATGAAGCAGATGTATTATTGGAAAGGGATGAAGAAGGGTGTTAGTGAATTCATCTCGAAGTGCATAAACTGCTAATTGGTAAAGGCAAAGCAGAAGAAACCAAGTGGGTTGGTGCAAACACTTGATGTTCCCAAGTGGAAATGGGAACAAGTTTCGATGGATTTCTAAGGACCGAAAGTGGGTACTATATCATTTGGGTCATAATTGATAGACTGACGAAGAGCGCTCAATACATACCCGTTAAGTCTTATAAATCCAAATTGGCTAAGATGTATGTGAAATGGGTAGTGCGATTCCATGATGTGTCGAAAATAATTATGATTAATAGAGACCCTTTATTCACTAGTGGGTTTTGGAAGAGCGTACAAGAGGCGTTGGGGACAGAGTTGCATCTCAGTACAGCTTATCACCTGCAAACGGATGGGCAAACTGAGAGGGAGAATCATATATTGAAGGATCTCTTGTGAGTTTGCATACTCGACTTCGGAGCCTCATGGAATGATCACTTGCATATGGTAGAGTTATCATACAATTATACTACCAGTCTAGTAATTTTATAGCCCCATTCAAGGCGATGTATGGCTGATCATGTAACGCTCCTACGTGTTGGTAGGAAGCAAACGAAAAACAAATACTTGAGCCAGAGATGACCAAAGAAACTTTAGAGAAGATAGAATTCATTTGGCAGTGAATAAAGGAAGCACAAGATAGACATAAGAGCTACATAGATAAGAGACATAGAGCTTTAGAGTTATCCGTCAGCGATATGGTATTTTTGAAGATCTCTCTATTGAAGAATGTTGTTCGATTCGTTAATAAGGGGAAGTTGTCACTGAGATTTGTAGATTCTTTTTTAGATTAGACATGACTGGGAACCTAACATACAGAGTCGACTTACCTCAGAAGATGGCGAGCGTGCAGAACGTATTCCACATCTCCTACTTAAGGAAGTCTGCGCACGACTTAGGAGTGATGATTGCATTGGATCAACTTGATCATATCGTGATTGAACTAGAAGCTTCGAAACCTCATTAGTTGATTCGTGTTGTCGGACATGATATGATGCAACTTAGCAGGAAGATGGTGGAGTTATTGAATGTTTAATGGGGAGAAAGCAAAGGTGATTACACATGGGAAACCGCGGAGAGAATGAGGATTGCATATCCTATGCTCTCTACGTGGTAAGGCCTTCTATTTATCGTATTTACATTCACTTTTGATATTATATAGGATAGTTTAGTGTCTCACATGCTATGGTAGGTATATATGTATTATTGATGGCATGGTTGTATGTTTGATGTTTGTGATGATTGCTTATGATTGTTAGGCATGCTGGGTAAATACGATAGACTTTCCATGATTTAATTGGGGTTTCGGGAGCGAAATTCCTAAAGGGGCCGGGGGAGGGGGTGGTGGAGAATACAATGACTCGTATTTTACATAACGAAGATCGTAAAATATTATTTTTAAATTCATTTGAGATTGTATGACCTTGTAACTTTGAGAAGTGTCTATTTGGACATTTTCAATCCTTAGAATTTTTATCAAATGATTTTGACATTGAATCTAGGCCTATAACTTTTTATATGGTCGAATTAGGGTTTGAAACCACTTTGATTAAATCAAAATGATGGTCGAATTAGGGTTTGAAACCACTTTTTATTTGGACTTACTGTTTGAAATATATGGCAATTTAAAGTTTAGGCTGTTGCTAGCTAGATTAGTAGGTAATTAATTAAGCTCAAAATTAAGCCCATTAACCCATTTGAGGATTGTGCCTAATTGGGGATGATGGACATATCTAAATCATTTTCCCACTTCCCAAAACAAGTGCAAACTTCCATCAATTCGATTTCAACCAAAAAGCTCCTCTTTTTCATACTTTAATTAGCCTAAATGCATCATTAAGGGGTAATTAGCAAGAAAAATCTTGGAATTACTATTCGAACTTTGTTAGAAACCATGCCATCACTATTCATCTCGGATTTACATTGATAATTGGGTAAATTTGGTGCTATGTAAGTGATATTGCTTCTCTCACTATACTATGTATATAGATATAGTTAAATTATGGTTTTTGAAGTGATTTTCAAAGTTAAAATGTTTTAAAACCTAGATTTGATGTTAATAATACCTTAAAACCATAAAAAAAGATAAATTTGGATTTTGATATGTTTTATACCATTTACTAACCATAATTGCTATTTTCTAAAAAAAATAGATCTAGGATAATTTATGCTTATAAATTGTGTTTGGATGATTCATATGCATTTCTTGGATGTTGTATGATGATGGTTGATTTGATGTGTTTGCTACTTGTTTTGTGCAGAGGATTATGGTACATTGTTTGGTGCAAATAAAATAAAAGTGTTCGAAATGCGAAGCAACTTGGATATGATGTTGTTTGAAGTCCCAAAAGACCCCGAAACAGGTTGCAAGCAAATTGGAGCAGATTTGGTCACTCAAATTATAGTCGGAAGTGGTGGAATATGGTCGATGGTGACCAAAATTAGCTTGATGTCGAAGTGCTTCGAGGCATAAAGGGGATTGCTTCGAGTTTTGGATAAAGGAGCTTCAGTTGTGCCTAAGAGATATGCTTTGGGTAAGGTTTAGGACTTAGAAAAATTTGCATAGTAAAATATGCTCGGGGTTCTTGGTTGCTTCGGGTCAAATAGGGAAGGACTTCATGATTATAGGCAAGATGCTTCGAGCTGGACTAGGAGCGATGTAGAGCAACAAATCTGGACATTGCCAAATTTGGGGATGGTGAACATGGTCGGTACCAACCATGTTCACCCCGAGTTTTCACGTAGCTTGCTTCGAGATTTTTACGGGTTGGCTTCAGGTTAGCATTGGGAAAGGCTATGGTCTGAAGTGCTTTGGGTACTTGGCCATTTTGGCCAAGTTTGTACCGACCGTGCATGGTCGATGTTGACCGTGCATGGTCAGTGTCGACCATGTAAGTGATGGGATCGAGGCGTGGTCTTGGGGGACATGCACGTGTTGTTTCGATGGATGTATACGTGTGTGTGCATTCATTCGAAGTTCATTTTCGATGATAGCAGCATGATGAAGAACGATGATAAACGACGAGGCGAGGGCATGATGCTTCGACGTGATGGCTTTAGAACTTTGATGTTTTGATTCTATAATCGATGTTGACGTCTAGAAGTTTTCTGGTGATGGAAACTCGATCGATGGAGTCATGATGATGATCAACCGGGGCGGGTTCGAGGAAGGGAACTTGTGAAAAAAACGTTAAGGGTTCTATTGTGGAAAGTGGAACGTTGAAGGGTTATACTATGATGAATGGAACTAGATGGAGCGAGGAAGGGCTTGGATATGCGTGCGGAGGGATCATTGGTACTCGGAGTGTTTTCTAGTGTACTCATAAACAAGGGGTATTGTAAGGATGCTCATTGGGTAGTTAGTCGGCTACCTCAGATCGTTTAAGGGATCCATATACCTTGGATCATTGAAGGGGTCTGATGTTAACTATGGGCTGATGTTTAGGTATATAGAAAACCGGGATTTGTCCATTAATCCCTGGCAGAGGAAAGGTCACATGGGTTATCATATATCCAAAGCACATTGAGTGGTAGTGAGGATTGTTTGATGGATGCCATGTTTGTTTATCACTTTAGGGATGTCACATGACGTAGGTATCTAGTAGATCGATTTGGACACCCGATTGGATACCCGGACGTTTGTACATTGTATGATGTTAGTGGATAAACATATTATTATTGTATGCTAACTCTTCGGATGCAGGGACATGTCATGTATGATTCTTCATACTATTGTTCCTTACCATATCGACATTATAGTATTTTGAAATTGCTTATCACTCACATCAGACTGTTATCTGACTCGAGGTTTTATGTTTTTCTTTTTATTATCTCGATACTCTTAACTGGGAAGACTAAATAGCAGGTTTAGGTGACACATGGTGATGTGCTGATGGGCGAGCAGGAGGCGATGCTTTCTCATATTTATATCTAGACTCATTATTTCTTATTCCACTGTGCGACACTGTGGAGCCTAGAGAGTGTTCGTTTATTTTATTTAGAGACTGTTATTGTGATGACCGGCCTACACCACTGGCACCCAATATAACTAAACAGTGCACTGCTGCAGTGCCTGGCCAATGCAGGATGATTGTCAAGGGTTGAAAAAGAAATAAAACATCACATAACTTGTCATACATCTCACAGCGTATCTAGAAAATATAATAATCGTTACAGATATAAAACATGAGATACAATAATAACTAAGTGAACCAAATATCAAAACGAATCCACAGAGTTATACAACATAGCAATAGAGTTTATACAAATGGAAATAAACTCAAATAAAACTGTCTTAATAGAAGTAAACACCGCCTAGCCACCATAGTGTTGCACAACGGAATAATAAATAATATATCCATATACAATACGAGAAAGCTTCATCTTGCTCGTCCTCTGCACATCCACCGTGTATCACATAGACATGCTATCTAGTCTACTCATTTAAGAGTACTGTGATAGTAAAAAGCAAAGTATAAAACCTCGAGTCATACAACAGTCTGCTATGAGCAATAAATGAAACTCAAAATACTATAGATGTCTATATAGTAAGGAACAAGGATATACGAACCTGTGCAGTTAAAGCGCTCGGCAGATTCAATGCGGCGGAGGTGCAAAAAGTCATAGCGGAGATACATCGAGGATATAGCGAGATATAGCGGATGATTCTAAAATGGCATATAAAACTCGTACTTAATGTTTTTACTAATATATAAATGGTAATTAAATGAAAATTTAACATTCAATTGAATTATAATTAATACATAAATAATTTCTAAAAACATGTGCGGATATATTGTAAATAAACGTAAAACTGTTATATAACATAATTGAATTTAGTAGAATTTTAGAGTATGTTCATTTCTAAAAATATATTAAAAATTCAATTAAATAAATTAATTTCATAATTTTTATAATGTATAATGTCATTTTTCAATTCATTTCTTTTAAAGAAGATATTGCGGAAATAACGGAATATAGCGGAAATAATGGGATATAGTGGAAATAGCGAGGCTTAAAGCGAAAAGGCTATATTTGGGGCTATATGCATAGCGGCAGAAATCTGCTACGAGATATAGCAGGGTTATAGCGGGGTAATAGCGGGGCATTAACTGCACAGATATGAACCATACCTGACTTGTCCCTCCAACCAAAGAGTTAGCACAAAATAAACATAATATGCTACTCTACAAACATCATAAGGGTGTGTTGCAACCTAAGTACAATGACCGGTGTCCAAGTATCCCTATTCATAATACCTATCTCAAGTGACATCCCTAGAGTGATAGACTATGGAGAAAGCAACCAAATCAAACATAGCATCCATCAAACAATTCTCACTATCTCTCGGTGCACTCTAGATGTATGATAACTTATATGACAATTCCTCTGCCAGGGATTAATGGATAAATCCCGATTTTCAATGTACTCGCTCACAGCCCAAAGCTGACACTAGACCCATTTCATCAGTCCAGGGTATACAGATCCATTCCACCAAGCCGAGATAGCCATTCCAAGCACCTAATGAGCGTCCTCACAATACCCTGCTTTCGAGTACATCAGAAAATACGTCAAGCTTCAACGATCCCTTAGCACATGTATCTGAGCCATTTCCTTGCCATATGTAGTTTCCATTCATTCTCAAGGAACCATTCCATATTCCTTCTTTCCACGATAGAACCATTCAACATTCTATCCACGGGTCATCCTTTTTAGAACCTTCCCTTTATGGATAATTATTCTCACGACACCTTTCAACATGGAGTCGTCGTCATCGGCACCTAACTGCATTCACCATCGAGTTACCATCATCAAAGTCCCCAAGCTATTATCTTTCATTTTGCCACTACATCACCTTCGAACCACAAGCGAACAAACAAACATCTTCAGCATGACCTGCAGAGTCCCCACATTCCCCTTTGGAAATTCCATGAACCCTGCCTCCATAAATTCATGTCGGCACCGACCACTAGAGGTCAACTGATATGACTTTTCCAACATATACATAGCCAAAATTTGGCTAAATATTTTCTTCCCCAATATCTTCTTCTCGACATGCCTAGAGCTCCTTTGCTTCATTCCCTTAAGTCCCCAAGCTTCAAGATCCATTCGCATGCCATAAAAAGTGCTCTATACTGATTATAAGTGGTCGGTACCAACATCCATACTTAGCCGATTTTCTAACTTTGGCTTTCGGTGTTCCTTCTTGACTTTGTCCCAAAGCTTGCCTCGAAGTTTCATAGCTTCTGCCCCAAGAAATTCTTCTATCACTAACCAAACCTAGAACTTACCCGACCGAGCTGAAATACATCTCATCACTGAAATCCCAAATTAACTCTAGATGACTTCCAGTCAAAATCTTAGGCTGCTCACCTTCTCTAGAGCACCTCCTCCAGCTTTCATCCCATTCCGATCATATTTATTTTTGTTTTGCCGAAATTGACGGCATCTTTACCAACTGCACTAAAACACTAGCAAACCGTATCAAAATAGTTCATCCAAGCATGCATATCATTCATAAGCAATCATCAAACATATACAAGTAATCCAAACATGATTAACGTACAAATTTTAGTCTTGATCTAATCTTCACACTAACATGATGATATGATCAAAAGGGGTTGCAAAACCATTTAAAAACCATTTTAAACCTTTTTAATTTCGTCCATAAAAATGTATAAATATGTGATTAAAGTTAGGAAACATTTTAATATCAAAATCATATTAAAATCATCTATTTTAACTATACGGTCAAGCATAGAATAGTGAGAGATCAAGACTCACTCGCTTAACCCAAATTACCACTTTAAATCCCCAAATCTGATATGAACAACCGAGAGCACAAATTTCCAAGCACAAAAATGATGGATCTTTGGTCCCTTTCTCTAATTACCTTTCTAATAATGGATCTGGCTAAGATTAGTAACAAAAGATGGTCTTTTTAATGAATCGAGGGCTAATGAAGATTTGGAATTGTTTTAGAAAAGTGGGAAATGATTTGCTTCTACCCCATCTCCCCAGTTAAGCACAAGTCTAAAATTCTTAATGGGCCTAAGTATGGGCTTAGTTTAATTTCCCACCACCTATCCAACAACAAACATAATATAAAAGTGCCATATCTTCTAAATAATAATTCCATTTTCTTGTTATGACCACTCCATAGAAAGAGAAACCATAAGCTTGATCTAATGGAAGTGGTATCAGACCCTAATTCAATCCCTATGAAAATTTATAGGCCTTACAAGAATTTCTACGTCCGAAATGTTCGATAAAAATTTCAAAGATGAAGAATGTCCCTAATAGTCATTTTCCAAAGTTTTAAAGTTGTATATGGCCTCATATGAATTAAATAATAACACTTTATGATCCTCCGATATGTAAAATATGGGTCATTACAATTACCTTTTAAGTTTATTTCCAGCTGTATAAACTCTACTACTATCTTATATAACTTTGTGAACTTGTGTACTCTGATATCATCATTCATTTAGTTATTACTGTCTTTCCTGTTTCATATATGTGATGATTATTATATTTTATTCGCTGCGTTGTGAGATATATGACTGGTTCAATGATTACTTTATTTACTTGACAACTGTCCTACATCGACTGAGCACCATCGCAGCGCACTATTCAGGTATATTGGGTGCTAGAGGTCTAGGGTTGGTTTTCATATTTGGTATTAGAGGTTAGGTTGCGTAGTCGACCTAAGTTAATACCGTGGTCCATTAGAGGTAGAGTATGAGTTATCACTCTAGGATGGATTGACTATGTACGAGAGAGCATATTTGTTATATATTTTGGCCAAACTATATAGTAGAGAGAGAGAGTGTGTATAGTAAATTGTGTTGCACATATATATACGAGTACCACTAAGATAGTTTTCTTTATGAAAGACTGGTCATTCTTGTTATAGATCAAGAATGAGCCGACATATAAGAAGCGCCGCGAGGAACTCCATCTCTAGAGTCGAGGAGGAAGGAGCAGGCTCGGGAGCTGCTAATCCTGACTTGTAGGCAATGTTCACCATCATGATGGTGAACATGCTACAAAGTGCCCAAGCAACTGTTTCAGATGTTGCTATTGGTTGTGGTGCTCCTGTGCAAGCGCCCTTGGCCAATTTGGTGAAGCTGAATAAGGATTCTACCAATCTTGGTGTGACGACCCACCTTTTTGACCCTTGGGAACGACACTTAATACATCCACTGTATTCGTCCGTCATTTCTCAAGCATCCGAAAGACAAGTTGTCATGGGGTAAAATAAAGAACAAAATCGGACAGAATAGAAAAACCTCATAATTGAATAGTTACATATAATACAAAATAATATAGTACAAAAGGTTACTCCTTCAGGAGTTATCATAGTTATATAAAAGTACTACAACTATCAGACTAGGCAGTTATACATTATACCATTACACAAAAATACACATACATAATAGACATAACAATGGAAATTAGTAACTAGATAGATAAAGGAGCCTCCTTCTCGCCCATCATCTTCAAAAAGCCTAGGAAAACCTGCTACTCTCGAATTACTCAAATATAATTGAGTACCTGAGAGTTTTGGAAAAAGAAACAACTCAGATCAGACAATAAGTCTGGTATGAGTAAATCTCTAAACAAAAGAGTGGAAATAAACATAATATGTGAGACCACGTCACCATCTACGGAACGAGTTTTCCATCACAATAACAACATCTAATCTCAACCATGGATACAAATAATTGAACATCACGAATTGCTCTCGACACTCCCCAATACAATTAAGAAAGAGGTAAATTTATAAATATGCAATCAAAGGAAAGGAATGGGAAATTTCCAACAAATAACTAGGAGTGTGCTCCCCCTTATCGAAAGTACACCTCTAGAAATATAATTGAGAACTATGATGGCTCTCGGAAACCTCCAAGCTGGACCTCGTCAACTGTTACCGAGAATCCAAGTATTTCACATCTCAATGCGCATAACTGAATCCAATCTAGAGTGAAAGTGAAAATACCCTAATGGGAGCAACCCCACATAGCTTGGCCCTCACTCGCTCTTTGGGTTTAGTCATTTCCGACAAAGGATACCAAAGCTCAAAGAGCAATAAATCATCTTTCATTGATGATACACAATGAAGAAAGTTGAACCGATAGTTAATAAATCAACTATCGGGGATAATTAAAAATGATCGTATATGGAAATTAAATTTCATATTCCTACCACTACTCCTCGATTCCAAATAAATGTTATCCCTTGATTGAAGATGAAGCCGGGCATGTTAAGGTATAGTTACCTTAGGCACTGCCTTGACTACATTTTTAACTTTTGAGGTAGAAATGAGTCCAAGCCTCGACGTTTTCGACAAATTTTATACGACGAAAAGTCAAAAATTCGGAAAACGAATTCCGGCCACATTTTCGACTTTTCTTCGAAATGAATATTTTTGTAAAAAAAATTTGGAAACTATTTCACCATCATTATTTATTATTTAAAAGAGTTTTATTTTAATTATAAAACTTATTATTTGAATATTTAAAATTAATTAAATATTCATAAATCAAAGCGGTGAAATTTCGGGTCGTTACACTCTCCCCTCCTTAAAAGAATTTCGACCCAAAAATTTTACCACAACCTAACCAAGAAAACAAACCAAATCAAGAATTCATAACACTATATATCAATTCGTGTAATGTACATAGATCATTCTTATGTAAAAATCTAATTTGATCCCTCACTCGAATACATAGCTTTCACTTCCAAACTAGAATTGCTCACTTGATTCCCTAGTGCGGACTCTGATCAGGCTTCTTAATTAGAAACCTCTGTTCTCCTTACATATCCATATAATATGATGGAAAACTTTTGGTTCCACATTAAGAACCCTTACCAAGTGTTCATTGTCAAAAATCAAGTGATAAATCCTTATTCGGATCGGTGTGGGAACCTTAAGTCATGTACCCGAATCTTGGATCGAGAACTATATGGCAAAGAGGAAGGATCTACGTATAGTCGACATACTCATCTAAAGTTTCTTGCTTACCCAACTATACTTCACCCTCCCAAAAAGATTTTGAAAAACATTTCGCAAAAATTTCAACATAGGTTCAAACATTTGAAGTGATACAACTTTTTTTATGAACCCTTTCATAAAATTATTTTAATTCATTAACTTGTATAGTATTTCCCTACATCCTAAGACTATATACAAAACATCTGTCCATTCGCATTTAACTATCCAAATGTAGGCCCAAAATAATTTAGGTCTCAAACTGAGTCGACCAATACAACTTCTTTACCTGTTTGGTCTGATAAGTAGCTAAGAAGAGTAGGATGCTGGTATCCAAACTCCATCCTAGAATCTACTTTTCTTTAGATATTCTGAGGTAACAATGTTTATTAGCCGGCCCACTAACATCAAATAATTTTTAACTTCCTAGATGTTAATATCAAAAGACACGGTTTAATAAAACAAAGTTTATTAAACCTTCTTAATAAATTTGACCCACTTAAAACTTCATTTATTAACCCTCTCTTTAATCAAAATACCTTACTATTTTGAAAACTTAGGAGCCAAATACCGTAGTTTTATTCCATAAATCTTTTTGAAATGATACCATATATTTTAACCCATAGAAAACATGCATATAGCCCAAGTAACTCCAAAATGAAGTCAAGGATCTAGGTACTACAAAATAGTATCATATATTCCATTTGTAAGAAGGATAATACTCAAGAGAAGTGTTTACCACCCGAACACATCTCCTGCCCATTTTTAGTCACTTTCGAGTCACTCGAACTAGTTTATTATAAAAATATTTTCTTCTTTTCAAATCCATTTTTGAAAAAATGCTGTATATTTCCAACTAAATAGTTTTTTTAACAAAATATTTATCATCCATGTGTTTTGATTCATTCAGATTTGAACTTTCTTCGATCGTACAATGGCAAAGAGAATAATTTACTAAGTGCACTACCACATCCGCCTAAGTGAACATCCGATTGTCACTTAGAAGATTATTCTGACCATCAAAAAATAGATCGAGACTCTTTCCTCAAACTATCCAAAGAAAATACTACGTACTCAAAATTTCCATTCCTAAAATTTTTTATACTTAACAAAAAATATTTTCAAATAATACTTTTAGTTTCCAAACCTTGAAAACCATTATTCAAAACATCGAGATTTTAAGCTCTCAAATTCTCTACTTAAATTCCTTTTAGTTAAAAGACATTCTTATAAATCCATTTTAATATATCAACTTTTATAAATAATTTTTCAAATATTTATTTCATAATATTCTATTTTTTTTATACACATCTTCTTTTAAATCAACTTTTTCCCCAACTGTAACATCGAACGCCTTATAGTCAAACTGTGAAACTTAATTCATAAAGTGTTTGTTTCAATGTTCCCATAAATTCTATCTACCCAACTCTTATTTTACTAAGGAAAATTTCTTTTGAACCACTCAATAATAGTTAATGCTCAAATTAAACGAGCATAACTAGACAAACCCTAAATGATAATAATATAACATTATCATCTCCTAACAATCAACCCATCAATATAACTATATTTAGTTTGGAAATGATTTTTTATATATAAAATATATTCCTAGGTAAAATTATTTAATTTATCACCTTTAAAACAATATTGTGTCGGTTTGTCTTGTTAAAGAGATTAGAACCCCGTAACGATATAGTTATACCTTCTGTATCGACCAGAATTCATAATCCACTCAATAGATAAATCAACGCAATATAAAACATTTTCATAGCACTAACAAATATGACTTTTATATATATACACACTCAAATTCATTCCAGGATAGTACTAAACCAGTCTCTAATGAGTTTACCCCACCAGGGCCTAGGTGTTCACTCTTCTTAAGCTCTGATACCAACTGTAATGATCTACCTTTTTGACCCTTGGGAAAGACACTTAATACATCTACGGTATTCGTGTGCCGTTGTTCAAGCGTCCGAAAGACAAGTTGTCATGGGGTAAAATAAAGAACAGAACATGACAGAATAGAAAAACCTCACAATGGAACAGTTACATGTAATACAAAATAATATAGTACAAAAGGTTACTCCTTACATGGAGTTATCAGAGTTATATAAAAGTACTACAACTATCAGACTAGGCAGTTATATATTTTACCATTACATAAAAATATACACACATAATAGACATAACAACAGAAATATGTAACTAGATAGATAAAGGAGCCTCCTTCTCGCCCATTGTCTTCAAAAAGCCTACGGAAACCTACTACTATCGGACTACTCAAATATAATTGAGTACCTGAGAATTTAGGAAAAATAAAAAACTCCGGTCAGACAATAAGTCTGGTATGAGTAAATCTCTAAACAAAAGAGTAGAAATAAACATAATATGTGAGACCATGCCAACCATCTACGGAATGGGTTTTCCCTCACAATAACATTCAATCTCAACCATGGATACAAATAATTGAACATCACGAACTGGTCTTGACACCCTAATGCAATTAAGGAAGAGGTAATTTTATAAATTTGGAATCAAAGGAAAGGAAAGGGAAATTTCCAAAAAATGACTAGGTGGGCGCTCCCCATTACCGAAAGTATACCTCTAGAAATATACTTGAGAACTCTGATGGCTCTCGGAAACCTCCAAGCCAGACCCCACCAACTGTTATCGAGAATCCGAGTATTTCACATCTTAATGCACAAAATTGAATCTAATCTAGAGTGGATGTGAAAATACCCTAATGAGAACAACCCCACATAGCTTGGCTCTCACTCGCTCTTAAGGTTTAGTCATTTCCAATAAAGGATATCAAAGCTCAAATGAGCAACAAATCGTCTTAGATTAATGGTACACAATGAAGAAAGCTGAACTGATGGTTAATAAATCAACTATCAAGGATAATTAAAAATGATCGTATATGGAAATTAAATTTTATATTCTTACCACTACTCGTCGATTCCAAACAAAGCTATCCCTTGATTGAAGATGAAGCCAGACATGTTGAGGTAGTGTTACCTCTAGGCATTGCCTTGACTACATTTTTAACTTTCGAGATAGAAATGAGTCCAAGCCTCGATGTTTAGTGTTAAATGTATGACTAAATTCCTTCATATAAGCGATATCGGATTATGGAAACTCTTTTCTATAATCGAATCAAATTTTTTACCCAAACTTATGCTGGGATTTCACATTTTAAATAATAACTTTAAACACTTTATCAAAATGATTGATTTACTTTAAACACGAATTAATTACTTCTGCACCATTATTTAAAATGATCATTTAACTTTAATCAATTATTAATTACTTCCAACATCTTTATTTCAAATAATTAATTAGCTTATATCCTGATTTATTGCTTCAAAACAACTCTATTCAAAAAAATTAATTAACTTTAATCATCCTTGTTTTAAATGATTTATTAACTTTAAAACTTTATTATTAAAATGATTAATCAAATTTAAAAAACCATTCTTAAAATGATTAATTGATTTTAAATCATCATTATTATTAAAATAATTAATTAATTTTAAAACATTATAATTGAAGTAATTAATTTATTTTAAACCACCTTTATTTAAATAATTAATTATCTGTGTAAAATTCCTGCACAAGATTTAACAAAAATATTTCAAAGGGGATAACATTTTCATTCAAACATCCAATAACATAAGTACGGGCATTAGTACTAAAGTAATAACAACTTTACAATAATATAGAGATCAACACTTGTAAAACAAGTACACAATATAAAGGTGAGCACAGATACAAAGGCAAATAACAACTATATATAAAGAGAACATCTGCAACGACCCGCCAATCGTACAGTTCAAGTTGACAATAAACCACAAATGTCCAACTCAAATTGAATGGAAAGATAGAAAGTTATGGGAAAAAAAGAAGAAAGAAGAAGAAAAGAGAAGAAGAGAAAGAAACCAAAACAATCACAGAATCTCACAATCGCAGCGGAACCACATATACTACAAAATCAATAATCTTTACAAAGGAGAAAATGTTATATACATACATCCATCAGAGTAAAACAACAATCATAATCATCAGCTTGGACAGTTATAACAACATGTCCTCACAATTGCTGATGATTCCAACAACAAAATAGTGGAAATAAAACATATACGTGAATACGATTTGAAGACCTCCAACCCATCTTCTGAGCTCCAATGCCTCTAAGAAATCTGTAAACATGCTCAGTCTGACCCGAGCATTATAAAAAAATAACACCCAAGTCAGTCTGGAAAACCAGCGTGAGAAAAAACACCCAACTGGATTATTAAGTTATAAAATCCTTTGAAATCAAAAGTATCTCGTAAGACCACATTGCACATAAACACGGACAGGTTTTTACATTAATTAAATTCCATCATAATAGATATACAACTACAACCGTAAAGGCTCATATTGGAGAATGGATTTCATACAATGATTGGGCTACTGGGGTACCGCCTGTCATGGTGCATCTCTAGATAAAATAACACTAAGGTCGAACCTATCCACCCCTGCCAACACAGAACCGGCATACCCTTCATTGGATAGTACCGAATATGATCACCTCTTCGTTAATGGGCCATGAAACACACAAATGAGAGATAATAGTGTACTAGATAGGGATGATCATACCCTACTTGGAGAAACCCACTTAGCCTTGCTGCATCTCCCATGTTTTAGTCATTCCCGGTTGATGAGGCTTGAGGCTACGTTTTACCTTTTATATAGAACTCCCCACTTGGAATGCTAATATTGCCCTCCAGGCAATAATGCAATCCCAACATTCATCCATACAAGTCGTTCTGGGACTAAGCAAAACACTTGAGAGCTCCGTCTCCAATTCCATCATCTTCAAGATGTCGTCACTTCGAAACGCATTCATTGAATCGAAGTGGTTTTCGGATAATATACCCGATCCTGTTCTCTTCGAAACAACATTCGATAATTCCTGGTAAACTCAACCACGGTTCTTTAGGAAATAAACAGTCAAAGATAAGATCGGAGATCACCTCCTCACCATTAGTGGACGGCTTTCCTTATCATTATCCTAGGAGAATGAAATGAGATTTATACGCATGGTACAACATCATCGGAGATGACTATGCCATATAACTCATGTTTTCCCCTAGATATTTCCAAAGTTACGTTTGGGACAAAATACAATAGTCGGTTATTTAACTATCGAATAACAAAAATTCAATCAGGGATTTAATTCCATAGGGAAAAACCAACATTTATTAAGCACCAAGCAACACTAAGCCTCTATTAATTAATATTTTATTAATTAAATTCACTTTGCAATACTTGAATTAAAAATTCTTTTTACAAAGATTGATATAAACCCAAAATTCCAATTTCCCCATACTTGGAAAATAGCTGTATGCTTACCTCGATGGTTTAAGTATATTCACCAATTTTTTTGAAAGATTACCTTTTTTATTCAATTAAAAAACCATTTATAAACCTTATTATATCCATAAAATCATTTATAAACTCCTTTTATAAATTTATAAATCCATTTATAATTTTCCTTTATACATATTTAAAACCATTTATAAAACTATCTTACACTTTTAACCAATCTTCCTTTACACTTTCCAAAACATGTTATAATATTCCTCTTATAAAAACCCCAACTACTTATATAACTCCATTTATAAATCTCGGACATAATTATAAATAAATTCTACTCTTTTCCTTTAAACACTACTATATACTAATAACATTATAAATAAATAAATACTAAGTTTAAAACATTTTAAAATAATAATTAATAAATTCCAAACATCCTAATTAAAACAATAATAATTTGTCTTATCATTTTTTTAAATACTAATAATTAGTTTCCAAAACATTACTGATAAATAATTATAATTTATTTCAAACCATATTAATAATTAATAATTAATAATTTAACCTTTCAAAATATTTAAAATATTGATAAACAACTTTTACACGATATTAATATTAATAAACAACCTTTAAAATATACATATATTTCCTTGATATAAATCCATACTTAATTCAACATAGTCATTTCCATATTTATAAACCATGTATATAAATCTCTTCCCATTTTATAAAACTTTCCTTTATAAAAATTCCTTTATTTATGAACCCATTTATACCTCTATCCCTTTTAAATCCCGTTTATTTATAAAATCCCATCCAAAACATAATTTCAACCATTTTAACCTGGCCCCCATAGGTATAAATTTCTTTTATAAATTTCCTTCAATTTATAAAATATCGTTTAACAAATCCAAATTTACCCTCATCTTAGATTTCCAAAATAGAACATCATCCCTCGTCTTATAATAAATTCACCGTTCGATTTATTTCTCCAATCTATTAAATGATAATAGTTTCATTTTAATTTATAAAACACCGTTTATAAATCTATCCCTTTATAAATAAATCATGATTTTACAAATCTTAACTTTATTTGTAAAATATCACTTTTATAAATTTAGCACATTTATAAATTAACCTTTATAAATAAATTACACTATATATACCTATATATATAATGGTTAATAATATTTATATAAAAATATTTCTATTTTTTTAAAGACCCTATCCCTTTATTATAAAAGACCGCCTTATTTTCCCAGACTTTAAAAATATTTACTCTCAGTTTTAAAACTCGATCTAAAATCTTTATAAAACTATTAAATTATAATATCCACAAAATCATACTTTTATTTTAGAATTTTTTTTAAAACATGAATGATTTTCAAATCACTTGAAATTTCTTTTTAAATCAAATCACTATTTTATAGTATTTTTAAAATACCAAAAATGAGGCCTAGTGCTACCGAAGCACTAAATAAACAAAATCGTGTTCGTGTCATCATTTATAACATCCAACATATCATATATCAATTTATATGAAAATAAATAAATCGTGTGAGGAATCCCATTGGATCCCTCCATCATGTCCCCCTGCATCACATACAGTATATAATCATAAAAATATAAATCAACCGCTTTGAGGCGGAATTCGTATACAAAGGATCATCCGCTCTTACATGGGAATGTAGGGTCTCATCCGCTCCAATAGGCAGGAATATATCCCAACTAACAATAGAATTTAGTATTATCCAAACAATCAATAACGATCAGAAATAAATATCCAAACACCCAATAAATAATATTTATTGACTATATAAATTTTCTGATTGGCCAAAAAGTGAGATTAACTCACTTTGATTTTAATTGTCGTCCAAACATTCCATTTTGAATTAAAATTGAACGAATGTAGCCTTTGTTGACACGATCGCAACGCGACCTGTCGCGTTCAATTTGGACCTCGTACGAGTTTGATATGGGTTAATGTATTTTTAACATAATTGACTATCATTAACTAAATTAAACAAGTTTAAAATTAAACTTACCATCTCCCTCTCCTTTCGTGAGCATCCAGGTCCGACTTCTCTTTTTTTCCCTCAATCGATGATCGACCGCGACCCATCAGAACTCGCCGCTGCCAGCGCCTCGTCCCGCGCCACCGCTCCCCTTCATTTGTAGCCACCACATGTGCCGCACCGTGCACGATTGAATCCTCCTTTGTCGCGTCCGTACAACTCATGCAACCTATCTCAGAAGATCGGCCCTTCCACTGACCCCTTCAAAAGGTACGGCTCTCCTTGGCAAGTCCATTGACGACCCTTAATCCCCCATCGACGCCGAATCTGCCCAAGACCAGACCCTAGACCATCACTGCTCTATTCAAACAAGTCGAGCACCCTAAACATCGACAACGCCTCAACATATCCATATCATTTCGAAGCGTGGGCCAAAATAAGATCAAGGATCTAATATATATAAATATTTTTTCTTTTGATTCTCTGGGTTTTTTTAAGTGAGAAAGCGGGAAGTTGAAATAAATAAGTGAGAGATGAGGTATGGGCTTGGTGTGCTTGAGTATGGGCTAGAGTGCTAGGCATGGGCTAAAGCATGGTTTGCATATTATATATATTATTTTAATTTTAATTTTAAAATATCAAGCTATAAAATGTCAATTTCGAACTCCTATTGAGACGTGTCGCCTAGCATTCTATACGTTATACCCCTATTCCGAACACATTAGAACTAGTCACGAGCCCTAATTCGATCATATGCAGAAGATAGCTTTTCAAACCCGATTAATATATTAAATTTTTGAAATTAATTTCTATGCATTTCGATTCCGCATAACCAAACGATACGTCCAATCATCACGAAATTCGACGGCATATTATAATTCACTATTTCGGATCCAATGGAACCGGTTTCATCGAAATCCAAGACAGTGCCCTGGAAGGTTGTTTTTATATGTTAATTAAAACGGATAATTTCCAAAATTAGTTAAATCACCTTTAAATCCAAATTTTAAAGTTCACTATTTCCATTCTTATTCAAATAGAATTTAAATAAACTTTTGAAATCATTTTCATTCATATTAAATTCAAGATTCGGTTATTTAAACAATTCCAATATTAAATTTAACAATTTAATTATCATATAAATCGCTATATTTGAAATTCAAGTTATTTGACCTGTAAATATAACTTTTCAATATTTAAAATAAATTAAATATTCTAAATTCAAATGACTGAAATTCTAGGTCGTTACACTCTCCCCCCCCCCTTTAAAGAATTTTGTCCCCGATATTAGCAAGTAAGAAGATACCCCAAACCGTTAACCTTTCAAACAATTAGTTGAAACTCGTTATCATAATTTTCTAAGTCTTTAATTTCACTCATAGATTCCAACTAATTTCCATCCATTCATGCATTCCAAGTTATAACTAAAAATCAAAATTTTTAGTTATTAATTTTTTTTAAAAATTCTCTAAAATTTTCTAACGCCTTAAATTTACGGAAAATTTTGCCAGCACCTCTTTTGCACGGCTCGACCGTAAAAATTTACAATGTATATATAATCACAAATATACATCTCATCTTCGAGGATGAGGCATCCCATAGGGAAAAATACAAAAATACGATATGTAATCCGAGATGTGTACCTTATTTTAGTATTAGCAAGCATATACAACCAATATAACGCGAAAGCGAGCTCCAAATGTGAAGCATACGCCATCCGTACCTACTAATCACTCAACAAACAATGAGAATATGTATGTAGAAAGTAACATCACTATATAACATAGAATATATCATAACCATATGCAATCTTAGCAAATGCAACAAGGGAAGCCATTAATCAAATAATATTCATCCAATTTATTTATCAACAAATCATCTTGCATTTTCAATGTCAACATTATACACTTTCTTTTTGAGAGAAATGTGTGATCCTCTAAAGTAGAGGAGAGGACACATGTCAACAATATATACTTTCATTTCTTATTAACATTTAGTTGACTCATGCTCAATTTATTTTTATTCAATTGACTCTCATTCAATTTCTTTACTTCCAATTGGTTTACATCCAATTAATTATCATTCCTTTATTTACCATTCATTTATTTCATATTCAATTAGTTACTATTCAATTCATTTGCATTCAATTGATTGACACTCACTTCATTTATTCACTTGAATTCAATTTATGTTTAACCAAATTTCGTTTACGAATCATTTCATAAAACCGTTATATTTTTAACCTTTCCTAAGTTAAATATTATTTAACTATCCTTAGTATATTCTTCAATATTATTATTACGAACCACTCCATCAACAATTACTTAAGTTTATTTCAAATATTTATATATAATACTTTTAATTTTTATTTCCACTTCAAAATTGAAGTTCAAATCCAATTCTATCAAACACCCCAACATATCCAATTCATTCATGCTCGATTAATTTTCCATCCAATTAATTCACATTCAATTAATTCACATTCATTGGTTCAGATTGAATTATTCACATTATTTTTAACAACATTTTATTCCATATTTAATTCATTTTAAACTTAAGTTAAATTTCATTTTATAACTCAAGTATATATTTGTTTCATCAATTCATTTTACAACTCAAGTTCATATTCATCCCACAACCTAAGTTGTATTCTATTCTACAACTCAGGTTCATATTTCATTTCATTAATTTACTTCATTAGTTCATTTCATTAATTTACATCCAATTTAAACCAAATCCAATTATTCACTTTAATTTCATTTTCATAACTTAAGTTCATTTTTAACTCAATTCCCGTTCACTCCATTACTTCGCTTAATTCATTCCAAATCCAATTCAACTTCATTTAACCTTTCCTTAAGTTAAGCTTCATTCCCTTTAATTCATTACTCAATTTTATTAAACTTTATTAAAGTCAAAATTTCATTTTACTATCTCACTTCCAATTTTCTTTTCATATCTGTACTATTTCCAAATTATAAGTTCAAAAACTTATTATCTTATGTTTCTCAAAACATTTATATAGAAATTTCAAGATCTTAAACAACCAGTTTATTTTGAAATCATTTTGAAATCATATATATACATAACCCCTTTATATTTCTAATTACACTTCTGGAATCTAAAACAAATTTGTTTTACCAAAACAAAACTTCAATGGAAAATCACTAAGGTATCAATTCATCACTTAGAAACTTGAAAATGAATATTGATGATGGGGCCGTCATCACCGAGATTATTTCCAGCGACTGAGGTGAGTTCAGTGCTTTCTATTTCTTTTAAATTCCATTTAAAACATTTCCAGTTAAAACATTTTTCCAAAATAATAGTAGTATTATTATTTTCCAAACCCTTTGAAAAACCATTTTAAAACCATTGGGTTTTAAATTCTCAAATTTCTTGTTTTAAAACCATTTCCATTTTACCATATCTATGGTCTTAAAAAAAGCATACCATATCTATAAACATACTTATGAAAATTTCATTTCCTTTCCATTTATGAATCACATTTATAAATCATATTTATAATTCATAGTTATATAATCAAATATTAATAACAACCAAACACACCATATATAACTATAATAATTTCTGAAAAATTATTCCTATATATATAATATAATTTAGGTAATATTATTTCATTTCCCTACCTTTAAAACGATATTGTGTCTGTTTTCCTTGTTCAAGCATTTAGAAACCCCTCTCGATAACATGGCGTCCCACGTATCGACCAGAATCCATAAGCCATTCAACATGTAAACTAACACAATATAAAACTTTTTTATATCACTAACAAATACGCGCTCATATATATACGCTCAAACTCATCCTAGAGAATCTCTTACCCTATCTCAAATGAGTAAATTCCCACCAAAGCTTAGGTATTCGCTCAACCTAGGCTCTGATACCACGTGTAACGACCCTCCAATCCGTACAGTTCAAGCTGATAATAAACCACACATGTCCAACCCAAATTGAACGGAAAGATGGATAGTCATGGGAAAGAAAGAAGAAAGAAGAAGAAAAGAGAAGAAGAGAAAGAAAATAAAACAATCCCAGAATCTCACAATCACAGTGGAAAAACATATGCTATAAAATCAATTATCTTTACAAAGGAGAAACTGTTATATACATACATCCGTCAGAGTACAACAACAATTATAATCATCAGCTTGGATAGTTATAACAACCTATCCTCACAATTTCTGATGATTCCAACAATAAAACAACAGAAATAAAACATATACGTGAATACGATTTGAAGACCTCCAACCCATCTCCTGAGCTCCAAGAAATTTGTAAACATGCTTGGTCTGACCCGAGCATTATAATAAAATAACACCCGAGTTAGTCTGGAAAACCAACGTGAGAAAACACACCCAACTGGATTATTAAGTTATAAAATCTTTTGAAATCAAAAGTATCTCGTAAGACCACGCCGCACATAAACACGAACAGGTTTTTACCTTACAATAACCAAAACATTTTATATGAAATTCTCTAATATTATAATAGTGTCTAGATATAAATACTTATTAATCCTAGCCGAAATTATTACATTAATTAAATTCAAGTATCATAGATATACAACTAAAACCGTAAAGGCTCGTATTTGAGAATGGATTCCATACAATGACTGGGCTACTGGGGTACCGTCCGTCACGGTACATCTCAAGATAAAATAACACCGAGGTCGAACATATCGACCCCTGTTAACACAGAACCGGCTTACCCTTCATTGGATAGTACTGAATATGATCACCCCTCCGTTAATGGGCCCCAAAGCATACAAATGAAAGATAATAGCGACTCTAGATAGGGATGATCATACCTACTTGGGAGCGACCCACTTAGCCCTGCTGCATCTCCCATGTTTTAGTCATTCCTGATTAATGAGGCTTGAGGCTACATTTTACCTTTTATATAGCACTTCCCACTTGGAATGCTAATACTGCCCTCCAGGCAACAATGTAATACCAGCATTCATCCATACAAGTTCGTTATGGGACTGAGCGAAACACTTAAGAGCTCCGTCTCCAATTCCATCATCTTCAAGATGTCTTCACTTCGAAACACATTCATTGGATCGAAGTGGTTTTCGGATAACATACCCAATCTTGATCTCTTCGAAACAACATTCGATAATTCTTGGTAAACTCAACCCCGGTTCTTTAGGAAATAAACAGTCAAAGATAAGATCGGAGATCACCTCCTAACTGTTAGTGGACGGATTTCCTTATCATTGTCCTAGGAGAACGAATTGAGATTTATATGCACTGTACAGCATCATCGGAGATGATTGTGCCATATAACTCACGTGTTTCCCTTAGATATTTCCAAAGTTACATTTGGGTCCAAATTCAATATTCGATTATTTAACTATCGAATAACAAATATTCAATCAGGGATTTAATTCCATAGGGAAAAACCAACATTTGTTAAGCACCAAGCAACACTAAGCCTCTATTAATTAATATTTTATTAATTAAATTCACTTTGTAATAATTGAATCAAAAATTCTTTTTACAAAGATTGATATAAACCCAAAATTCCTATTTCCCCATACTTGGAAAAATATCTATATGCTTATCTCGATGGTATAAGTGTATTCACCAACAATTTTAAAAGATTACCTTTTTTATTCAATTCAAAAACCATTTATAAACCTTATTATAATCCACAAAACCATTATAAATTCCTTTTATAAATTTATAAACCCATTTATATTTCTCTTTTATACATATTTAAAACTATTTATAAAACTATCTTAACCTTTTAACCAATCTTCCTTTACACTTTCCCAAACATGTTATAAGATTCCTCTTATAAAATCCCCATCTATTTATAAAACCCCATTTATAAATCTCAAAATTAATTATAAACAAATTCTACTCTTTTCCTTTAAACACTACTATATACTAATAACATTATAAGTAAATAAATACTAACTTTAAAACATTTTAAAATAATAATTAATAAATTCCAAACATCCTAATTAAAACAATAGTAATTTTTCTTAAATTTTTTATAAATACTAATAATTAGTTTCCAAAACTTTACTGATAGATAATTATAATTTATTTCAAACCATATTAATAATTCATAATTTAACCTTTGAAAATATTTAAAATATTGATAAACAACTTTTACACGATATTAATATTAATAAACAACCTTTAAAATATAAATATATTTCCTTGATAAAAATCCATACTTAATTCCACATAGTCATTTCCATATTTATAAACCATTTTATAAATCTTTTCCCATTTTATAAAAATTTCCTTCATAAAAATTCCTTTATTTATGAACCCATTTATACCTCTATCCCTTTATAAATCCCGCTTATTTATAAAATCCATCCAAAACGTAATTTCAACCGTTTTAAACTTGCTCCCATAGGTATAAATTTCTTTTATAAATTTCCTTCAATTTATAAAATATCGTTTAACAAATCCAAATTTACCGTCATCTTAAATTTCCAAAATAGAATATCATCCCTCATCTTATAATAAATTCACCATTCGATTTATTTCTCTAATCTATTAAATGATAATAGTTTCATTTTAATTTATAAAACACTGTTTATAAATCTATCCCTTTATAAATAAATCACGATTTTACAAATCTTCACTTTGTTTGTAAAATATCACTTTTATAAATTTAGCCCATTTATAAATTCACCTTTATAAATAAATTACACTATATATACCTATATATATATATTCAAAATGGTTAATATAAAAATATTTCTACTTTCTTTTTTTAAGACCATATCCCTTTATTATAAAAGGCTACCTTATTTCCCATATTTTAAAATCTTTACTCTCAGTTTTAAAACTCGATCTAAAATGTTTTATAAAACTATTAAATTATAATATCCACAAAATCATACTTTTATTTTAAAAAAATTATTTAAAACATGAATGATTTCAAATCACTTGAAATTTCTTTTTAAATCAAATCATTGTTTTATAGTATTTTTAAAACATCAAAATTGAGGCATAGTGCTACCAAAGCACTAAATAAACAAAATCGTGTCTGTGACATCATTTATAACATCTAACATATCATATATCAATTTATATTAAAATAAATCAATTGTGTGAGGAATCCCACTGGATCCCTCCAACCTGTCCTCTTATATCACATATAGTATATAATCAAGAAAAATTAAATCAACCGCTTTGAGGCGGGATTCGTATACAAAGGGTCATCCGCTCTTACACAAGATCGTAATAGGGTCTCATGCGCTCCAATCGGCGGGAATATATCCAACTAACAATATAATTTAGTATATTATCCAAACAATCAATAATGATCTGAAATAAATATCCTAACATCCAATAAATAATATTTATTGACTATATAAATTTTCTGATTAGCCAAAAAGGTGACATTAACTCACTTTGATTTTAATTCTCGTCCAAACATTCCACTTTGAACTAAAATTGAACGAACGTTCGATTTTAATCCAAAATTCCAACTAGCTCCAAATCTGTTCAATCCAATTCTATAGCGTATCCTTCGTTGACACGATCGCAACGCGACACGTCACGTTCAATTTGGACCTCGTACGAGTTTGATATGGGTTAATGAATTTTTAAAATAATTAAACTATCATTAACTAAATTAAACAAGTTTAGAATTAAACTTATCCTCTCCCTCTCCTCACGCGAGCATCCAGGTCCGACTTCTCTTTTTTTCCTTAATCGATGATCGACCGCGACCCATCAGAACTCGCCACCGCCAGCGCCTCGCCTGGCGCCGCTGCTCCTCTCCGTCCGTAGCGACCACGCGCACCACGCCGTGCACGATCAAATCCTCCTTTGCTGCATCCGTACAACCCACGCAACCTACCTCAGGTGATTGGCCCTTCCACTGACCCCTCCAATACGTGCGGCTCCCCTTGACAAGTACATCGACGACCCTTAATCCCCCATCGACGCCGAATCCGCCCAAGACCAGACCCTAAACCATCACTGATCTGCTCAAACAAGTCGAGAACCCTAAACATTGGAAATGGCTCAACATATCCATATTATTTCGAAGCATGGGCCAAAACAAGATAAAGGATCCAATTTAAATACACACACACATTTCTTTTGATTTTGGTTTTTTTTAAATGGGAAAGAGGGGGAAAGAGGGAAGTTGAAATAATATAAGTGAGAAATGAGGTATGGGATGGTGTGCTTGAGTACGGGCTAGAGCTAGGCAAGGGCTAAAGTATGGTTTGCATATTTTATATATATTATTTTAATTTTAATTTTAAAATATCAATCTATAAAACATTAGAAAATTTCGAACTCCTATTGAGACGTGCCGCCTGGCGTTCTATATGTTATATCCCTATTCCGAACATACTGGAACTAGTCTCGAGCCCTAATTCGATCATATTGAGAAGATAGCTCTTCAAACCCGATTATTATATTAAAATTATGAAATTAATTTCTATGTGTTTCGATTCCGTACAACCAAACGATACATCCAATCATAACTAAATTCGATGGCATATTATAATTCACTATTTCAGATCCAATATAACAGGTTTCATTGAAATCCAAGACAGTGCCCCGGAAGGCTATTTTTATATGTTAATTAAAACAACTAATTTCCAAAATTAGTTAAATCACCTTTAAATCCAAATTTAAAAGTTCACTATTTTCCTTCTTATTCAAATTGAATTAAATCAACTTTTGAAATCAATTTCATTCATATTAAATTCAAGTTTCAGTTATTTAAACAATTTCAATATTAAATTTAACAATTTAATTATCAAATAAATCGCTATATTTGAAATTCAAGTTATTTAACCTATAAAAATAACTTTTCAATATTTAAAATCAATTAAATATTCTAAATTTAAATGACTGAAATTCTAGGTCGCTACATCATCTCTTATCCAATATGAATTTAATGGCATATAATTAAATGTCCAAATCAATATAATAGCAGAACGTAGATTTATTCAGCTAAATGGATGTCCAAATAATCTACTTAATTTAACTATAACAAAATAGGGATTTATTTTGCTAAACAGATATCATTTATTTTTGTCTAATCAAATGATAGCACAAAGGTGTTTATTCTACTAAACATATGTCCAAAATAATCTATTCAATTAAGTTAGTAGAATGAGAAATTATTCTACTAAACATAGGTCATTTATTAAATCATTCATATTTATTAAGCTAACTTAATGGCACAGACAAGAGATCCCTGTCTTATAAATTGATTTATTAAATTTATTAACTTAAAACGTCCTTATTAAATTTATTAAATATCTTTAACTATCATTAATAAGAATGATTGATTATCTTTAAACTTCGTTAGTTAATTTTAAATATCCTTAATTAAAAAGGATTAATCACTTTTACGAACATCCTTAATTAAATTTATTAATAAATTTTAAATGTAGTTAATTAAATTAATTAATAAAATTAAACGTCATTAATTAAAAATGATTAATTAATTTAAAACACCATTAAAGAAATGATTAATTAAATTTAAACTAATTAATTAACTTTAAAAGTCATTAATTGAAAAGGGTTAATTAATTTTAAACACCATTAATTAAAATGGTTAATCATTATTAAATAATTAATTAACCTTAAAGATCATTAGATAAAATGATTAGTTAGTTTAAATATCATTAACAAAGTAGTTGATTAAATTTAAACTCATCGTTTTTAAGTTAATTAATTAACCTTAATCCTTATTAATTAAAATGATTAATTAAATTTAAAAATCAGTACTAAAATAGTTAAATAATTTTAAACTCATCATTATACAAAAACTTAACTAATACTGTAAAATGAAACCTAAGCTCGAGAATAAAACAAAAGGTTTCGAAAAGATGGTATTTTCCAAAAGTGTTGATATAGTGATAGTCGTTATACGGACACTTCGATAACCACTATAATGTCATATTGATTTTCATCCAAGCATTACATCACATAAAATAAATTTGACATATATACAAGAGCAAATAATATCATAACATGAAGAGAACATAACTTATATCACTAACTTAAACTTTTTCAACTAATTTTCAAATCGTTTAGTAACTACCCACGATGCCATCTTTTCAAAGCATAAACAAAGCCAACAACCATTTCATTTACATACATATACAACAAGCAATTATCAACTATTAAAATAAACAATATTGAAGTTAAAAACTTTTAATTTAGAAAGTGAGATTTTACTCACCTAAATGCTAACCAAAAGGACTCAAACTTCTCTACAACACAAACCAAATCTATCACTTCAATTTGCCTTACCAAAAATGGATTTTTGGTGGACCTATGTGCTAAGGAAGGTTCAGCCATAGGAATTATAGGCTCGACCATGGGTGTTTGGAGGTTGTATTTGGTCTTATTTTGGAGTATATGAGGTGAGAGGGGAAAGCAAGGGTTTTAACAACTTTGCTTAAGGGAAATGGTAAAAATAAAATGTTTTTAAACTTTAAAACTTTGAAAACACTTTAGAATCCATGAAAACTTGGAGAAAACTTGAATGAATTTTTGAAAATGAAATTAGAAATGAGAAATGAGAAAAAGAATAGGAAATTTGCTTTTATATAAAATGAACTAAACAAATTACCAAACTACCCCTAAAGTACATAATCTCCACAAATCACTTGACACATAACCTTCCTTGTCTCCTCCTTCCTATTTTTGAAAATTACATGCCCCCTCCACCTCATCACATTCCAACATGAATTAAATGCATGTGGACTTTATGTTTTTAGACGTTTCACTTTATTTAAACATGTTATCCTTATTTAAATTTTATTTTAAACTTTCATGTAATAATAAATCACATTTCATAAACTAAACTATATAAATATATATATCAAAATATATCCTAACACTTTTGTAAATGTATATATTATATTATACAGTAGAGTTCACATCATTTTCGATAACTTTTATTCGACGAAAAGTTGAAAATTCGTAAATCGAATTCCGGTCACACTTTCGATTTTTCTTCGAAATAAATATTTTTGTAATCAAATTTTGGAAACTATTTCACCATCATTATTTATTATTTTAAAGAGTTTTCTTTTAATTATAAAATCTATTATTTGAATATTTAAAATTAATTAAATATTCGCAAATCGAAGTTGTGAAATTCCGGGTCGTTATACTTGGTAGCAAACCGTTCCAAGGAACGGAATCAACTATGGAAGTGCAAGATTGGTTGGACACCTATGAGAGAATATTTGATGACCTAGAATTAGATGATGCTATTAAAGGGAGGTTGGCTTCTTGATAGCTCCAAGGATGAGCTATGAACTGCTAGAATGTTGTGAAGGTTGCTACTTCCATGGACCAATTCATTTAGGATCAGTGTAACACCAGATTCTAGGAAAAGTTCATAACGGATGGCAATAATTCAGTACTGTTCAGGAAGTTCATGAAGCTAAAGTAGGGAGATATCTCTATCTCCAAGTATGTAGCTCAATTTGAAGCTTTGTCAAAGTACGGGATGTCCTTATCAACACTCCATTGAAAAAACAAGAAGTTTATTATGGGTTTTGATGATTATCTAGAAGAGAAGTTAGTGGGTCATATTGATACATCTTTTGAGAAACTCGTCTAGAAAACTCTTCACCATGAGAGTTTGTACCATAAATCCAAATCAGCTATTGTCGCTAAGGTAGAGCTAAAGTCGCAATCGAGCAAGGGAGGCAAGAAGAAGTGGAATAATAAGAGGAAGTAATCCCAGGGTAAGGATGCTCAAAAGAAAACTAAATGGAATTCTATTTGCTATAACTATGGCGATCTGGGTCATTTGAGTAAGGGATGCAACTGCAAGTCTGAAGGGAAAAAGTGTTATAACTGCAATAAGACAAGACATCTGCAAAAGAATTTCCCAAAGCCGAGGAAGCAGACGCTGAAGGCACATGCATTAGATGCTCTTTCGACGTCGAGTGCTCCTTTAGAAAAAGAGAAGGGAAAAGGCATCGCTTTCAATCTATTCTTTCTATTTATAGTGTTCCCATATGTGTTTTATTCAATATCGAGGTTTCAAATTCCTTTATATCTAGTGACTTGGTAAATAGACTAGGATTGAGAACCGAAATCATTGACTGACCTTTAATGGTGATAAACCCAGTTAGAGGCCCTACTAACCTATGTATGGTTTGTAGTAGTTTGGTCTTATCGGGTCACATATTCTCCTTGATTATGATTACTTTGTTTTGTGTTTTGTTAGGTATGGTGTTATCTTAGGAATGGACTGGCCGAGGAAGTATGCGGTAGTGGTGGATTTCGAGAAGTTGTTTGTGAAATTGGGATTAAGGATGAGCGAAAAGATTGGTACCAGAGGATGAGGTTATGGTTAGCTTTCTATATTCGTTAGAGGTCCTACAAGATGAATTGTCATATGTGCCTATCTTTAGAATGTATCTGGACATGTTCGAGGAGGTGATCGGATTACTGCCGCATAGAGAGATCGAGTTCCTTATAGATACAGCAAAGGATGCCATACCAGTAGTTATGCCTTTGAAGCATATGGCACTCGGAGAGCAGAAGGAGTTCAAGGTGCAAGTGAATGAAATATTAAGATGAGGGTTCATTCGCAGGAGTATATCTGAATGGGATGCACCCGTAATATTCGCTACTAAGGTGGATGGTTGAGGTTGTGTGTGTGAGTCAGCGGAATAGAGATCTTAAGGCTAAATTAACACTAGAGGGGAGGGGTGAATAATGTTTAATAGATTATATGAATATTTTTCAAATTCTTTAAGATTCTACTTGGAATGATGTAATTAACAATCACAGAATCAAAGTATAGATAAAAGTAAATGTAGTAAAAGTAAAAAGGAAAGAACACACTAGGAATTTATACTGGTTCAGAGTTACCCTACATCCAGTCCTGCACAATTCCTTGTATGAATTTCTTTTCAAATAGTAAATGCAAATATAATCTCGATTTCAAGGCTACGAGACACACCCTCCAAAATCTCGATATCTAGGTAGAGTCACTTGATTTCTAGGCTACAAGCACACCCACTAGATTTACGGGCTAGTAAGCACACCTAGTTGATTTTACGGGATAGAATCACACCTACTTGGATTTCAAGGATGCTAAGCACACCACTGAGTATCAGAGTATGATTTGATAGAGTTACAGACTCTGATATTCGATTGTCATTACAATTAATCCTATAACTCATGAATAACACTTTGATCTTGGTTTCAGTGAGAGAGGTGAGAGAAATCAGAGGTTGATAAAGGAGAATCAAATTAGTAATGATTGAATTTGATTCTAATTGAATTTTGGCAGAGTTTTGGTAAAAATTGATTTGGAAATCAAAAGAGTGAAAGGATGAAAGAAGAATAAGAAAGAAGAAAAGACACTTCCACTCAAATTTGAATTTTGAATTTTACGACCACTATGTCAACATACATGGATAGGATATGTCAACATATCCCTTTGTATTTTGAAAAACACTTTAAAAATATTATTTTGAAACTCCATTGCTTTGTAAAATAATTTGATACTTTGTAGAATCATTTAAACATAGTTTATACACATTTTAATCAAAATATAACTTAATAAAACTTTATAAAATAATTTTGAAATATTTAAAAAGAATATTCAATAATATATATATATATATAAATCAATATAATTATAACTTATTAAAATATAAATAAAAATTCGATATATATATATATAAACTTAAACATTAAAATGACATCTTTATTGAAAATAATTTTAGGAAATATTTTGAAAAGATTATTTTAAAACCAGAATATTTGAAAAACAATTTAAAACAAAATTTAGAGAATGCGAGAGAGATCTGGAAAGTGCTATCAGGGTTTTAACAAAAATTCTATATCTGGAATATCTTGAAATCTTGAACTCTTCAATACTCATGACTCTTCATTCTTGAACTCTTGAAACTTTATATCGGGACCTTAAATCTACTCTTGGTATCAGCATCTTGATACTATATAGTCTTCTTAATCAATATCCGTCTAATATCCTACACTATATACTATATATACCTTGATAAAACATTAGTATCTATATTTTACTGTCTAATATCCCGCACTATATATATATTGATAAAACATTAGTATATATACTTTATATAATGTCCTATAGTTGTTATCATCGAAACCAATACCTAAGGTACTAACAATCTCCCCCTTTATAATGATGACAACTTTGTACATAAAATATAATATAAATCCCCTTGAGTTACAAAACTCCCCCTTAATATATGCTTAGATTTTATATATTTCTTCTGCTTTGTCATCAACAAAAATAAACTGACTATAACTCCCCCTAGCTAAGATACTATTGAAATAATGAAAAGAATGATATATAAGAAATGATGAGTGATAACAAAAATCATTAATAGTAATCATACCAAACTATATATTCATTCAATACCACAATACAAAGTAATCACAATCTAGTCAAATCTTAAACTAAATATATAGGTTCGAAGTAAACTTGTCAAATCAAATCAAATATACATATCACACATTCAAAACAATCAAAGAAAATAAATTATTATCTAACGTGAATTTTTAACGAATGAGGATTTGTAAAATGGGATAGTGAGGGTATTGAAGGCTAAATTAACACTAGAGGGAGGTGAATAGTGTTTAATGGATTATATGAATATTTTTCAAATTCATTAAGATTTTACTTGGAATGATGTAATTAACAATCATAGAATCAAAGTATAGATAAGAGTAAATACGGTAAAAGTAAAAAGGAAAGACACACCAGGATTTTACTTGTTCGGAGTTACCCTACATCCACTCCTGCACAATTCCTTGTACGGATTTCTTTTCAAATAGCGAATGCAAATACAATCTTGATTTGAAGACTACGAGACACACCCTCCAAAATTCTGACCTCTGGGTAGAGTCACTTGATTTCCAGGCTACAAGCACATCCACTAGATTTATGGACAACTAAGCACACCTAATTGATTCTACAGGCTACAATCACACCTACGTGGATTTTAGGAATACCAAGCACACCATAGAGTATAAGAGTATGATTTGGTAGAGTTTACAGACTCAGATCTTCGATCGTGATTACAATTGATCCTATAACTCTTGAATAGCACTTTGATCTTGGTTTGAGTGAGAGAGATGAGAGAAATCAGAGAGTAGATAAAGGAGAATCAAATTAGTAATGATTAAATTTGATTCTGGTTGAATTTCTGCAGAATTTTGGTAAAATTTGATTTGGATATCAAGAGAGTGAAAGGAGGAAAGAAGAATAAGAAAGTAGTTAATGAAAATTCATTTGAAAAGCTGGTATATATAGGAAAACAACAGTCATGTCCATTCGCGAAGAGATACGGCGAAAAGACACTTCCACTCAAATTTGAATTTTGAATTTTACGACCACTATGTCGACATACATGGATAGGATATGTCAACATATCCCTTTGTATTTTGAAAAACACTTTAAAAATATTATTTTGAAAATCCATTGCTTTGTAAAATAATTTGATACTTTGTAGAATCATTTAAACATAGTTTATACACATTTTTATCAAAATATAACTTGCTAAAACTTTATAAAATAATTTTGAAAGATTTAAAAAGAATATTCGGTAATATATATATATATATCAATATAATTATAAATTATTAAAATATAAATAAAAATTCAATATATATGTAAAATTAAAAAAATTAAAATGATATCTTTATTGAAAATCATTTTGGGAAATATTTTGAAAAGATTATTTTAAAACTAGAATATTTGAAAAACCATTTAAAACAAAATTTAGAGAATGTGAGAGAGATCAGGAAAGTGCTATTAGGGTTTTAACAAAAACTCTATGACTCATCCGGAATATCTTGAAATCTTAAACTCTTCAATACTCATGACTCTTCATTCTTGAACTCTTGAAACTTTATATCAACACCTTGAATCTACTTTTGATATCAGCATCTTGATACTGTACAGTCTTCTTAATTAATACCTGTCTAATATCCTGCACTATATACTATATATATCTTGATAAAACATTAGTATCTATATTTTACTGTCTAATATCCTGCACTATATAATATGTATATCTTGATAAAACATTAGTGTTTATATTTTATATAGTTGTTATCGTCAAAACCAATACTTAAGATACTAATAGTGTGTTGATTACTGTGAGCTGAATAGGGTCATAAAGAAGAATAAATATCAACTCCCACGTATCAATGACTTGTTCGACCAACTCCATTGTGTGAATGTATTCTCTCAGCTGGGTCATATACTCATATACTCAATCAAATTGAATATTTACTTTCTTTGCATGTTATGTTTTTCTTCTTTCGTTTTATATTCCATGAAGTTATCATAAACATACTACTTGTGGATCTAATATACATGTTCATGTCCGTAGTAATTCGTTAGTGAATTTAACAAAGTATGTGGAATCGTTTTGGTATCATTAGACTTATGACTGCATACATATCTATATGTATCAATCCTAGGAGTTCACCAACTCTTTTGTTTCTCCCATTGAATGTGTGCTTAGCATTTAATTTTTTAGGTATAATTTACTAACATCATATGATACATAATCACATGATTTAAGGAATTATCCCTCTAAGATATGGCTTAATCCATAATCCTAAAAATAATTGTTTAAAATTTTAGATACTTCTGTGTTACATAGCTAATGCAACAAATACTATTATTCTAATAGATTTATTTCATAACGAATACTCAAAATATTCATAACAAAATAAAACTATATTTTATTTCAATCAATGCCAAAAATAATTATTATTTCATAAATAATATATGGTATATTTATGAAAATAGTTTTTGTATTTTGATACATCCACCGATAAGTATTATATGGCATGCTCCTACTATTTCTGCCATTACTATAGTAGACATATGAAATACGAAGCTTCGTTCAACTACTTATTATGGGCTATTTATTTCTTTTACTATAACTAGTTTATAGTCGAGATTTTTTGATCAAATATCTTAAACTCATAGAAATGACTTTTATAGAAAAAAATTCTCTATAATAAAATACAGTTGGAATAAAATCACATTTCTCATTCCATATTAAGTATCTACTAGTATTTTATACAATTTTCATTTTCGATGTCTCTTCATGAAGCAGATATGATTATTCTCTCACATCATCCCAACCGTGTCTACATTTCTTTTCTAAAGGGTCGAACCATTCAAAAGGAAAACCTTGCTAGAAAACCATAACAAACTATTTACAGAAGTTGATTTGGTCATTATTAACATTTAAGGATACCAGATAAGTTGCACTTTACGTAAATTGATCAAATTGTTATAGTGATCGAGTTCCTAGGTACATCTTATAAATCTTGGTCTGGTGCTAACACAACCAGATCCTTATTATAATCAATCATATTGAATACACGATATCTTATTATTGTTTAATTTTTTATTTCGAATGAACAAATTTCATCAAAATTTCATACATTAAGAATCGAGATAGATCACCGTATAATATTTATGTGATCTTGTTAGTCCTTGAGAAGGATGGTTTTGATGACAACAACCTTAGGACTTGTTATAAAATATAAATACTAACGTTATGGTTTAGATATATATGTATATGCAGAATATAAACATGCAGGTACCAAGAATGAAGACTGTACAATATAGAGATACAAGACTGATGAATTTAAAGACCAAAGATATCAAGATTGAAGACTCATGAGTACCAAGAAATCAAGTTATCAAGAGTTCAAGATTTTAATAGTACAAGATATTTTAGTTAGGAATTTTGTTAAAACTCCTAGAAAAGCACTGACATCTTAAAATCCATTTTATTCGTGGAATGGAATCCACTTCGAGCCCGTTAAAGGGATGGAACCCTAAGTAGGATGGAACCTACGAAAAATCTAGTGGAACATTGTTTTGTATCCACTAATTTTTATTCAAATGTTTTACAAAATTATATCTTATTTTCAAAATGATTTCAAAATCTTCCTTTTTAAATCAAAAACATCTATCCTGGTTTTAAAATACTTTTAGCCTCAAAATAATCTTTATTTTCAATATCAAATTATCCTTGGTTTTAAACTATCTTTTAATTATAATATATTTGACTTTTAATATTTATACTTAGATTTAAATATAAAATTATAGTAAAATTTTATATATACCAAAATATTATTCTTTATACTTATTTATGTATTTTAACTATAGTTAAGTATATTTATAAAGTTTAAAAAAGTTTTAAATACAAGATATAAGTTATTTTCAAAGAAAAACAAATTACCAAAAATAACTTAGGCCTGTCGACAACCCCAAGGACCCCTTGTCGACAAGGTGACAGTTTATTTCAAAAGTTTGAATTTTAAAGGAAGTGTCTATTCGTCATATCCTTTCACGAATAGACATGGCTGTTGTTCTACTATAAATAGGGGCTGTTTTAAACAAATTTATATTCATATTTTCTCTAATTTCACTCCTCTTCTTCTTCCACATTTCTTTATTTACAGTTTTACCATTACTCTGCCGAAATCACCATTGAATCTAACTAGATCATCTCTTGTTTGATTCTCTATCACTATCTCAACAAGATCCCAGTGCTATTCAGAGTTATAGATTTCTTTGTATTCAATCGAGCGAGAAAAGGTGTGATTTTAGCCTAGAAAATCAATTGGGTGAACTTGTTGCCCGTAAAATCAAGTATCTCTACCCAGAGGATTGTGAATTTGGAGTGGTGTACCTCGTGGCCTTGAAATCGAGGGTGTAATTGTAAGAATTGATTTTGAAAGGAAATTCGTACTTGTGTTATGGGACTGGATGTAGGGTAACTCCGAACCAGTATAAAATCCGGTGTGTTATTTTCTTTATTGCTTTTACTTTATATCTGCATCTGTGTTTGATTCCGTGATCATATCTGTGTATAAATATTGCATACATTTGTGTTCAAATTAATATAAACTCAAAAAGAATTAGTAATTTCTTAAAACACTATTCACCCCCCTCTAGTGTTAATTCTAGCCTTAAGATCTGTAATCCACATTTCTCACATTTGGTATCAGAGCATTGGTTTTCAAAATTTTCATAATCTGATTTTTGAAAATTTTTAAAATGGCAATTTTTTTTATAAAATTATTAACACTATTTTCATATGTATATGTCACATAATCATCATGATATTGTTGTTTAAAACTATATTTAGTTATTTTGAAAAGTCACTTGATTCTTTAAAAAGTTATGTTGTTTTGCAGGTGAAGAGTTATATCTAATGACTGTTGGTTAAAAGATATTAGATAATCATTCATCGATCAAGAAGAACAAATGGATATATAATAGCAATCGGCAATGAAATGGGTACCAGATCGATACAAAACTTTTGATTCTCATCTACAACTTGATTTGATATTGTACTTCTCTCCATCTTCTTCGCAATGCCACTGGTTTCGTGCGAATCCGTCAAGAAATGACCAAGTTATGGTCAAATGAAGTTTTGGTGGACAAAGAGAAAAAGAAAGCAAAACTGTCAATGGTATTCTTGAAATTGCATCCAGAGATTTGAGTATTTTGTCCCAACTCCTTTTCTAGATTGTAGTTCTTGTTCTCACAGTCGTTTTGATGAGTGGATCATCAAATTCCGATCAAAATTGAGTAAGATATGACAGTTTGAAGTTGGCTATCCAAAACTTAAAACTGTGTACGGGATTTCCTGCATTTCTCTTATTGTTCGGCCTGTTGCACCACAATACCATCCAAATTCATCACCAAACTATTACTATATGGTAGCCCTTGCCTTCCTCTTCGATTTGCCGCTGGTTTCATCCAATTACATTAAGAAACGAAGGAGATATGCCTTCTAGAAGTTTGATAGTAAATAGAAAAACGGGAAGAAGAAGAAGAAGAGAAAGTTTTATGATAAGTGGTGACTGTTGGTCCTATTATAGTGGTTGAAGTGTCCATTCATTCAAAATTCAAATTCAAAGTTTTGGCGCCAAGTTGGTTAATCTACTAAATCATATGTATCTTTCTCATGCGGTCTTCAAATTCAACAAATGAATATACTACGATGATTAGAAAAACAAGCCCGTCGCAATAGAACAGATCTCATCGTCAAATTCTGAAAGATATAAATGTGTGGTTCACGACAATGGAAGAACAACAAAGTTAGAAAGATAGAGGAGTGCAAAAAGTGGTACGCTTTACTATTATTTCATCTTTATTGTTGCATTTAGGAATATATATTTATGCATTAGTTAGGAATAGAAATTTATCTCTTTTATAAGTTTTGATATTTTGGTCCATATATCGACATACCATGGTATACATATCGATATACCGGTCTAAATTTTTTTTAAGTCTTTTAAAATGTGTTTCCTTTCATATAAAATCTTACTACTAATTTTTTACAACTATACTAAGTAGAAAAGCATACCGTCATTCGTGATTTCAACTTTTTCCAATGTTGTTTTTACTTCTCGTACTCTATTTCTTTTAAGATATTAATTTTATGTCTTTAAGAAATTAAGAGAATGAATTTAGAATGTTAGAATAAGGCTCTATTTATAGATTTCTTCATTTAATAAGATTGCGCTACATCACATGACACTTGTCATATAAATAGATAGTGACATACATGCAAAATGACACGTGTCATTACACTTGTTCTTTAATAAAAGCATTTTTACATGCATAATGCGAAGTGTCTTTACACATGTTTTTTCATTATTTTTCTTTATGTTTTTTATTTAATTTAATTATATTAACTACTATAAAAATTAGGTAAAAAAAATCAATTATTTACATGTCAAAATCTAATCGTAAAATTAGTGCAAAATCATGTTAAAAAAACAGGCTCAGAACTTTAGATAAATTTTCTAAAATGCTGTCTTTTCTTCTGTAACGTTTTATAAGTGTTGCAAATTCATTTTCATAGCATTTCCGTGCTTTGAAACACTGTAGTGTTTCAGAAACTTTTCATTTGGTAAATGCTGCAGTTTCTGTTTTATAATGTTTTGAATATATTTTACTGCAAAAACTTTTTATAGCATTATGTAAATGCTGTCTTTTCTATTTGAAACTTTAAACTATGTAAAAATGAAATTTAAATTAACTATGTTTCTCTATTCTTTTTAGAGTTATTTTCTAACTTATATTAGAATATTTTAAAATTAATTTCATGTTTAAATGTATTTTTAATAATTAACTAAAATTTTTAATGTAAGAGGCCTTAATATAACACATGTTTATTTTAGTTTTTCAATCGTTGTTATTTTATTTAATATTTCATTATGATATTTTTTTAAATTTAAAAGGTATTTAAACATGTTTCTAAATATTTTAATCAATAATAATTTAATATATAGGTTTATATTAGTAAGATAAGTATTTTATAAACATGGAAATTTGGATTCTTATAAAAACAATTAAGTTAAAAAAATTATTTTAAAGAAATTAAATAAGGAGGGTATTAATTTTTAAAAACCATATTGATCATATATATATATATATATATATATATAGTTTAAATCCATATTTCTTAGAAATTTGATTTTGATATTGAGTTTGATTACTACCTTTCATGAATATGTTATAGTTTTAATATCATTTATTACCTTTAAACTCTTGTCTTTACTACTCTTTCAGTCCCAGTCATTAGTTTCCTTAACCTAAGTCTAGTAATTGGTGTTTATTACCTTTGTTTGGTTGAAGTGATTTATAATGAATAGTTTGATATATGTATACAAACATATATACAAACACACACACACACACACATATATATATATATGCTTGTCAATTAGATATTACTTATCACTCATGTTTATCTTATAATCTGAATATCTCTTACCATAGTATATATATCATCATGTCATTCTGCGTATTATTATTTTTACTTCGTTATCATTTTATTTCATATTACATATCATTATGCATCCTATTTCATATCACATTTCATTGCTTATTACATCATAAATTACAAATGCATGAAATGTCATAATCATTTGCATCATAAGTTGCACTACATTCTGCATATCATCTCATGCTACATTGCATATGTCATACATTTCATACTGCATTACAAACTACATATTACGTACATGTACACATAACGAGTGTATTTTATTTAGGGGGAGTTTATATTATTGTCTTATAGTATAGGGTTATTGGTTTTTGATTTGTTTGGTATGTTTTGATTGACTTGTTTGATTGGATTGGCTTGATTGACTTGATTGACTTGTTTGACTTGATTGATTTGTTTGACATGATTGGATTTGATGTGTGTGTCGATTGGATTGTCCGAAATATACTTATACATATTTATGTATTGAATAATTATAATATAATTATGTTAATGTCTTTCACATTCAATTTACTATACCTTGTTCTAGTATTAGTTTAAGGGGGATTTTTATATTTTTATGGTTTTGGGATGGTTTTGTTGATGACAAAGGGGAGAATTATAAAATAGAGTAGTTAGGCTTAGATTAAGGGGGAGTTATTAGTTTTAGGGGGAGTTATAGTGAAGGAGAAGTATATTTTATAAACATAGGTTGTCATCATCAAAAAGGGGGAGATTGTTAGTCCTTGAGAAGGATGGTTTTGATGACAACAACCTTAGGACTTGTTATAAAATATAAATATTAACGTTATGGTTTAGATGTATATGTATATGCAGAATATAAACATGCAGGCACCAAGAATGAAGACTGTACAGTATAGAGATACAAGACTGATGAATTTAAAGACCAAAGATATCAAGATTGAAGACTCATGAGTATCAATAAATCAAGTTATCAAGAGTTCAAGATTTTAATAGTACAAGATATTTTAGTTAGGAATTTTGTTAAGGGACAGTTTGGCACATGTCTCTAATAAGTTTCAAAATACACAAAAACCCCAGTAAAAAATAGTTTGTAAATTAGGTCCCTAGAATTAAGTTACCGAATTATTCACTGAAAAATTGCGGAAATTGCTGCAATTTTTTAAAAAAATTGCTGAAAATTCCGCAATTATTCACCAAAAAAATGGGGAAATTTCCGCAATTTTTTTCAAAAATTTGCAAAAAATTCCGCAATTATTCACCAAAAAAATTGCGGAAATTTCCACAATTATTCACCGAAAAAATTACATAAATTTATGCAACTTTTGAATATAATTGCATAAATATCTGCAATTATTCAGTGAATAATTGCATAACTATATGCAATTACTTAGTAACTTAATTCTAGGGACCTAATTTACATACTTTTTTTTACTGGGTTTTTTGTGTATTTTGAAACTTATTAGGGACCTGAGCCTAATATTCACTTTTGTTAAAACTCCTAGAAAAGCGCTGACATCTTAAAATCCATTTTATTCATGGAATGGAATCCACTTCGAGCCCGTTAAAGGGATGGAACCCTAAGTATGATGGAACCTACGAAAAATCTAGTGGAACATTGTTTTATATCCACTAATTTTTATTCAAATGTTTTACAAAATTATATCTTGTTTTCAAAATGATTTCAAAATCTTCCTTTTTAAATCAAAAACATCTATCCTGGTTTTAAAATACTTTTAGCCTCAAAATAATCTTTATTTTCAATATCAAATTATCCTTGGTTTTAAACTATCTTTTAATTATAATATATTTGACTTTTAATATTTATACTTAGATTTAAATATAAAATTATAGTAAAATTTTATATATACCAAAATATTATTCTCTATACTTATTTATGTGTTTTAACTATAGTTAAGTATATTTATAAAGTTTAAAATAGTTTTAAATACAAGATATAAGTTATTTTCAAAGAAAAACAAATTACCAAAAATAACTTAGTCCCATCGACAACCCCAAGGACCCTTTGTCGACAAGGTGACAGTTTATTTCAAAAGTTTGAATTTCAAAGGAAGTGTCTATTCGTCATATCCTTTCATGAATGGACATGGCTGTTGTTCTACTATAAATAGGGGCTGTTTTAAACGAATTTATATTCATATTTTCTCTGATTTCACTCGTCTTCTTCTTCCACATTTCTTTATATACATTTTTACCATTACTCTATCGAAATCACCATTGAATCTAACTAGATCATCTCTGGTTTGATTCTCTATCACTATCTCAACAAGATCCCAGTGCTATTTAGAGTTATAGATTTCTTTGTATTCAATCGAGCGAGAAAAGGTGTGATTGTAGCCCGAAAAATCAATTGGGTGAACTTGTTGACCGTAAAATCAAGTATCTCTACCCAAAGGATTGTGAATCTGGAGCGGTGTACCTCGTGGCCTTGATATCGAGGGTGTAATTGTAAGAATTGATTTTGAAAGGAAATCTGTACTTGTGTTGCGGGACTGGATGTAGGGTAACTCCGAACCAGTATAAAATCCGGTGTGTTCTTTCCTTTATTGCTTTTACTTTATATCTGCATCTGTGTTTGATTCTGTGATCATACCTGTGTCTGAATATTGCATACATTTGTTTTCAAATTAATATAAACTCCAAAAGAATTAGTAATTTCTTAAAACTCTATTCACCCACCCCTCTAGTGTTAATTCTAGCCTTAAGATCCGTAATTCGCATTTCTCACAGATCTAATATGGATCAAATATCCATATTATTCTATTGCTTTTAGAGTTCGAAACTCACAGAAGATAATGCACAGTCTTGTACAAACAAACACGTAAGCGCTCGAGGCACAAATGTTTTAGCATTTGTATAGTTTGGCTTTTGCATGGATCTTGAAGTAATAAGATGTTAAAAGATTCACTGGTATGTATATATTGTATTTCTATGTCAAAAGATTCACTGGTATGTATATATTATATTTCTGTGTCAAAAGATTCACTGGTAAGTATATCATAATCGATAAGCATTTTATCAATTTTATTATTCGTTTAAATTCGTCGATGTTGATGATTTTAACTTTATATAGCAAATGTTCTTACAATATTAGAAAAGTTTAACGTTAGCATTTCATTTTTCTACTAAGGCTTCCACTAGATTTTTATATTTCTCAAAAACTTAAGAAAACATAGAAATCTTTTGGTTTCTCTGGTGGGTGTTAGGACTCGCTTGCCTTAGGATTCCGACCTTAAGGAATATCAACAAATCATAGGCATGCAGCGATGGATAACACTTTATCGATTGTATCATATATCATTCCTAACTCATGGCCTTTATCCTAATCTTATCTCAACCTTGAGGAATACTAACATATCGAAAGAAATTATTCACTCGTACCCGCTATTTTGCAATGGCCTAAGTATAATGCACATACCTTGAGAAACATCAACAAATACATACATATATCTTTCCTTGTCTAGTCAATATGTTAATAGTACTACACATAACATCTCTAGCATGAGGAATATCAACAACTAAATAACATGCAAGTAATCTATTAATATATAAATGGAAAAAGACAACTTATATTGAAGGATTCATAATGTTTTTTGAGTGATATCGATTTAGGGAATGATACATTTCTTGAGAAATACCCGCATGATTCAAGTGTTAGACGCATTTGAAATCACAGTATACATACTATAAGTATGTACTTATTCCTTAATCTCATTTGGGTTTCTTTCTATTTCCACTAATTTTATACATATATATTATATAAGTATTAACTTAATTATAACATTTATAATTTAATTTACTTATATAATATATACAAGTATCTTATTTAGTAAATCTTACTCGATTAATTTTAATTCTTATTAATTAAATCATATTTAATTAATTTATTTTATTTTATATAAAATTTCTAAAATTTTATATCACTCGTCTTAAATAATTTAAGATAGTTAATCAACCATAACTTTTATAGTATGTTTTAATTAATTAACTTTTAATAAATTTTATTTAATCAAATATTTTAATTAATTTAAAATTTTAACTTAATTTATCATAAATCATTTAAGATAAATCAATTTCTATACCAATTATATACACACACATATATGAATACTGTTTGCGCCAAAAATGATCACAACACCCAATCGCAGATGAAAGCATCAATTCACAATCACAGATCACAGATTGAATATATGAAGAGGATATTAATACGAAGAACAACAAAAATAAAAAAGAAAGCAGTAAAAAGACGAGATTTATAGTGGTTCGGCTGACTTTGGCCTACGTCCACTCTAGAAACTTCTTGTTTATTGCTTGAGAATTGATTACAATTACAATCCATAGTTTTTGAAACAATAATGGTAGAGTAGCCTTTAGGTAGAAGATGAAGGGAAACAGAAATGAGAATCCTTTATTCCGAAGCCTCGCATACTGTATTTATAGGAAAAATCCTGGTTACTGGGCTTCCTCAACGATATGGACCCACCAAAACAATAGTCGAACCCATATCCTTCGTCACGACCGATCCCAAGTTGCTAATATGCCAACTCGGAGTTGCCTTGAAGATGACTTGAAGCAGATCCCAATATGACCCGAAGCAAACTGCAATATGACTCCAAGTGAAAATATGCCGACCTCTTGCTTTTATGCCGACCCGATTTCCCAATGCTGTCCCGAAGTATGTCCATTGCCGACCTGAAGCAGGTAGAAATATGCCGACCCTATACCCAAGTTCCTATGTCGACCATAAAACATATTGCCGACCCGAAGAAGCCTGCTCCTTAACCCGAAGTAGTGCCACCCCTTATACTATGCCGACCGCTGAGTTTTGCCGACCGGAGGCCACCATTGCCGACCCGAAGTTGTCGACCCGGAGTTAAGCTTCAACATGCCGACTTGATTTTGATGTCGAACACTTAATTCATGCCCACCCGGAGCATGATTCATGCCGACCTGAAGTATATTGGATGCCGACCCGAAGTTATCACCGACCACTCTCCAAAATGCCGATCCCAAGCAATGAGCTTTGACCCAAAGTAACTACTCTTCTGACTCGAAGAAAACTGCCTGAAAACCCAAAGTAAATCCATAAGTGACTCAAAGCAAACTCCAATCATCTCGAGTCACCTCGACATTTGTTATGGTGGTTTATCGCCATCTCAGAGCATGCCTAGGGATCGCTCCGGTTCCCGTACATGTGTAAGTGACTTAGCCATTTTAGTGTAGAGTTCATTAGTTATTTTGCTCATTCCATCCCGATCAAAGGATGACTGACTGTGCCCTTAAGTTAGGCTCTCTCCAGTTTGTGTTGGGTGACAGCTACTCATGTTCCATCACCGCTATCCAATTCCTCGAAAAGCCAACAAGATCCATGCCCCCAGTTCCATGGGGAGAGGAGTGCCCTTCCATGAGAATGATTAGTGTCGACCCATTTTCCTTGGTTTGGGGGTTTGACCCCAGACATTCCAATCTATGTCCAATCCAGTTAATTCCCGTTCCAAGTCCTGAGTTCCGACTTCCAGCTATTCCAGCATCCATAGGTTGTTTCCGATCATCATTCCCATTCTTCCCCCAAGTCCATGAGGAAATCCTGAAACCTACCCTTTTGGACGAGCGTCCAAAAATGGTCTTCGATTATCATTTCCATTCTGCCCCCGAGTCCACGAGGGAATCCCAGATCATCCTCTTCCAAATGTGAATCCAAGTTTCGATTCATGCCAAAATCCATAGCTCCATCCAACATCCTGCTTGCTTCTTTTCCAGGTTCTGATCCTGAATTTCCTTCTCCTTCTCTAGCATCCTATTGTTTCCATCTTGTCCTTGCCCTCTGTCTCCTTGTTGATTTCCTAACCATAGCTTCCAGAATCCGAGTTTCTAAGCTTTCAAATCCAAAATCCAAGCTTCAGAATCCCTGAGTGCTAGCGTTTCTCAATGAAAGCACCAAAATGTTTGCACCAAAAATGGTCACAAACACCTAATCGCAGATGAAAGCACACAATCACAGATCACAGATTGAATATCTGAAGAGGATATTAATATGAAGAACAACAAAAATTAAAAAGAAAGCAGTAAAAAGACGAGATTTATAGTGGTTCGGCTGACTCTGGCTTACGTCCACTCCAGAAATTTCCTTTTTATCACTTGAGAATTGATTACAATTACAATCCAGAGTTCTTGAAACAATAATGGCAGAGTAGCCTTTAGGTAGAAGATGAAGGGAAACAGAAATGAGAATCTTTTTTTTGAAGCCCCACCTGTTGTATTTATAGGCAAAATCCTGGTTACTGCTTCCTCAAAGATATGGGCCCACCAAAACCATAGTCGAACCCATATCCTTCGTCACGACCGATCCCAAGTTGTTAATATGCCGACTCGTAGTTACTCGAAGATGACCCGAAGCAGATCCCTATATGACCCAAAGCAAACTGCAATATGACTCCAAGTGGAAATATGTCGACCCCTTGCTTTTATGCCGACCTGATTCCGAAGGCCGACCCAAAGTATGTCCATAGCCGACCCGAAGTAAGTAGAAATATGCCGACCCCATACCCAAGTTCCTATGTCGACCCAAAGAAGCCTGCTCCTTGACCCGAAGTAGTGCCAACCCCTTATACTATGCCGACCCCTGAGTTTTGCCGACCGGAGGCCACCCTTGCAGACCCGAAGATAGGAAGCTGCCGACCCAGAGTTAAGCTTCAACATGCCGACCTGATTTTGATACCGACCCCTTAACTCATGCCGACCTGGAGCATGATTCATGTCGACCCGAAGTATATTAGATGCCGACCCGAAGTTATCACCGACCCCTCTCCAAAATGCCGATCCCAAGCAATGAGCTCTGACCCGAAGTAACTTCTCTTCTGACTCAAAGAAAACTGCCTGAAAACCCGAAGTAAATCAACAAGTGACTCGAAGCGAACTCTAACCATCCCGAATCACCTCGAATTTTATCAAAATCCATTTTCCAAGTATCCCGAGCTTTTTTTCCATCGACTATGCCGAATCCCGGCCTCACAATCATGTTTATCATCCATGATTGATCGTTTATCCATCATCTTAACCAATATCATCATATTCTAGTATCGATAACCGAGTAGTCATTTGAGTTAAATCTTCATGTTTACGGCCTTGCCAAAAGGCGGGTTAACATTTACCCCCCAAAACATGCCTTGCTATTGGAAGGTGTGTTTTGAATAGCTTTAAATCCGATATCCAAAGAGCATATTCCATCCATAGCCGTATCATCCAATCCATTATCAAGCAATTCCATCCAAGTTCGATAGCCAAATCCACGACTGTTTCGAGTCGTTATCCAATTCCGAATCCATTCCAAATTCATTAACCGAATCCACGATCTCTTCGGATTGTTTTATCCAAATCCGCGACTACTCCAGCTCCTGTCCAAATCCAGGGACCTCTCTGGTTCTGAATCCAAATCCAGGACCTCGCCGACTGCTTAGGCAAATCCTCTGCTATTCAAAGCCAAATCAATATCCATTTCACACCGTGGAAGCCAGTAACCAAATCCTGCGATCTCTTCGGATCATTGACGGCCTCTCTGGACCCTTGATAAGCTTGATCCAAACTTAACGGTTGAATAGGCAGATCCTGTCGTGCGCCAACGAAGCTACCTATCCCTTGCACTCTGATTCAGTATCCCTGAACATTAAGCTATGCCCTGGTCCTCCTAGACTGAAACATTCGAATCATATTGTCTCGCCAAACTTCGAATGATTTGTAAAGGGGTGAAACTCCTTTGCAATGGTAACAGCTGTCCCTTGAATTCCGCAAAATAAATGCTTGAGGCTGTTTATGTTAGCCGTTTGAAAATTGAATGTGCACGAAAAGTTATAGAGACTCGAACAGGTACCGATATGGCGGACCGCTACGAAGATTTCACCGCGAACCGCTTTCCAAATTCCACTAATGAATATATTGTGAAGATCAGCACGACGAGACAATCAAAACGGCATACAGATATCAGCGGTACGATTATCTTGTCAAAAGTCGATAATCGGTACCGAAAATGCTGCTAATTTGCCAGAAATAAGATAAACGGAGCAATAACAGTCCAAATTTGGAAAAATGACAAACTGACGTCTTGCTCAGAAGATGGTTTAAAATTTTTCTATATAAAAATATTTAGGTTCGGAAACATTTTATTTTCATCATTTTTTAACCGATTAAATTGAAGTGAATTTACGCGCGAAATAAATTTCCATATTTTGAGACGAAAATTTACCAGTTGCTATGTTTAACTAGACGTATTCCAATTATTAAATTTTTATTTCAAAATTTTATTGTTTAAAATTTCACAAAATTTCAACTAATTACGTTATTCAAACAGTTGAAATTTACGGGTCGTTACATTCTCCCCCACTCAAAACTTTTCGTCCCCGAAAAGGAACGAGGTAGGAGAATAGAAACAACCAGAAAGAAAAACAGATTTGAAATACAATAACAATTAATTTAAACCATATAAATTCAAATTTAAATTAATTGATATTCAATAATTGATTTAATCCATTTGATTTCCCTAAAATCAATCTCAACTATTACTAAATTCATTATCTTATTTTCCAATTTTCTTAAATTTACAATTTCTAAAACCATAAATTTGAATAGTCTTTTATTTTAATCATATTTTTCAGCAATTTAAATTCTTCTTTTATTCCAAATTATTGTTAAATTTAATCTACTTAATATCCTATCACATATTTTTAACCCATATAAATTAATTTAAACCATAAAAGTTCCGATTTAAATTAATTTATATTCACTAATTGCTTTTATTTTCAAGGTATTTTCATATGTTGATCAAATTTTAATTTATTAATTCTTTCAAAACAATTTTATTTCATTATTAACTGAGTTTTACTTATTATCCTATCTAACTCTATTAACATCTTTATAATCAAAATTTAGTGTATAACATTTATTATAAACACTCAAATTTTATTTATAAATTCAATTTATATTATATATCATCCAATTACATATTTAACTTCTGAATGATTTAGGTAAGTTGTATTAGAATGCAGTTGAATAATATACAATAAAAATTTCCCAATTCAATTATTCAAGTTTAAATATTTATTCCAAATTTTGGTCTTATTTATAATTAAAATCATCCTTTAACAAAATTTAAGAATTAGATTTCCGATTAACGTTAAACAATTTAGAGATATATATAATATATTTATATCAAATCAAATTAAATTTTAAAATAAGATGTCCATATATATGTATATAAATCAAATTATACTGAAGAAATTCAAATCAAAATATTTTTCAAAACAAAACCGTAGCAAAGCTACAGAATAGTTTCTCCCCTTCGAAACTCGAAATTGAATGTCGATGATGCGGCCGCCATCACCGAAATTATTTTCCAGCGACAAAGAGAAGAGCACTGATTTCAATATTTTAAATTATTTGGAAACGATTTCTATCTGAAAATATTTTCAATAATATATACTTTAAAATTTTAGAAACCAAAGTTCGGAATCACCGAAAACTATTAAATTCATTTCAAATTCCAAATCAGTTTATAACCCATGTTTAAAATTTATTTATTCATATTATGCAATAGTCAATGGTTTATAAAACAATAAATGAAAATCAAATATTATTATTTCAGACAACAAATTCATTAATAATTTTAGTTTCAGAAACTTATATTTATATATAATATAATCATTCAAAACTATTTTGTTTATCAATTTGAAAACAGCATTTTTAATATAAATTTAGAAATACATTTCTTTGCTCGACGATACAGGAATGGATTTTCAAAATAAGGATAGGGATTCAAATTTGATGGACTTAAATCAAAGAGAAATTTGATTCGAAGATAAGTTCGAAACAAGATATGATGATTGATAGCAAAGTAGGAAGATTTATAAGTTTATATAAATCGCGGGCAACCTTAACCGGGTCGACTGAGACTTCAAGAATAAGATCAACGAAGGTTTTCGAGGCAAATCTACATTTGATCTCAAGAAATAGAATTCAGGTATGGCGGGAAATAGGTAGCATCGTAAACCGAGGATACTGAAATCTCCGGTAAATCAATGCCTATTGTAAAGGAGTTTCACCCCTTTACAAATCATTCGAAGTTTGGCGAGACCGTCAATTCATTATAAGGGTCATTCGGAGTGGAGTTATGGGATGCTCCAGAATTGAAAGAAGATGAATAGTGAAGGACACGAATGAATTTCAGAACCGAGGGAACGTTCCAAAATTCAAAGGAATTGAGTCAGAAGGAAGAGATTGAAACTCGAATGAGAGTGATTCTGTAAATACATTTACCCTATATGTTAAGTTTTGCCTAGAGCTACCAAAGCTCCGATACCAACTGTAACGACCCGCCATTTTGAACCATTCGCGTCCATTATAAGTGTATAGGTAGACACTCATGCCGGAGTTGAATTGCTCAAAATACCGCGTTGTTAATTTAAATTTGGCAAAACTGAACATATACAGTAAATAAATAATCACAGATCACAGACACAGAGTAATAAATGCAGCGGAAATAAAAGAGATAGTAGTTCATGAAGCTACTATATAAATGTATAAGTTACATCAGAGTTAAACCAGATACAACGGAAGAGTAATACGATACATCAAATACAAAGCAGAATACATCACTGAAATCATCGAACACTGAAAGCAGAATAGATGGCTGGATCTTCAAGCAAAGCTCCAACTTCAAAGGTGAGTCTCAAATACTGGTACACTCAGTCTGACCCGAGCGTAAAGCAAAACACAAGACACTCGAGTCAGGATTAACATTCTTATATTAATAAATCCAACTCAAGTGAAATAGCAATTGAAATACAAGTAACTCAAAGGATGTTTGGAATAACCATCCTTTAAGGATCCGTTAAACTATCTACTAGGTAGTAATATACGCTAAGTAGATAATGTCTATCAGTAATATAAAGATATCAAAATAGCGTTAAGTCATGGCCCATTCCACCCTTAACACATTTTTATTCCCAAAAGCATATACAAGACCGTAGTTTCCCCAAAACCGGAAGTCACCAGAGGGCAATCCATATACTAAAGGTACAAATCAAAATCATAGTGGTCGCGCATAAATGGAATACAAGTATGACAAGGCACATGAGGCAATACCCAAGGTAGTGATACTACCGTTCGCCTGATCCGGACTGGTGAGAACGCAACGCCGCAGCGCCCGCAACACCGTGAAACAACACTCCCAAAATCAAGGGTGCACCAATCGACAACAAGTATAAGTAGTTCGAAGAAGTGTGTCCACTTGAGGTAGCTAATCCTCCATTGGCCCGGCACAGCTCCTGTTTTAGTCATTTCCAATTTGACACAAGTGTCAAGCCTATCCATCATCGTTCTCTTTCTTCAGTCATCACGAACATCATTCCAACCACTTCATTCTGGATCATCACTCCGCGTATAGTTATTAAAGTGGTTTCGGTTTAGATAGAGAGTATATCCATTACCGATCTCGGTCTCTTTAATAACTTTTGTAATTATTACACCGATTGGTCGTTTGTATATTTCAAAAACCAAATCAATTTCAATTCAATTTGAATTCGTAAATCAACATTTCATTTGCCTTTCAAAACCAATTTCCAATAATTTATGTTTCAAAACATTCAATTTACCATTTCAAAATCTTATAATTCAATTTTCAATTTCTTTCAAAACAATTCAAATATTGATTCAAGTTCGTATATAAGATTCATTCCGAAATCATTTAAATTAATTTAATTTAACATTCAAATCAATTTAAAATCATTTATCGATTTCATTCAATATTCGTTAAGTAAATTTGTTATTCAAAACAATTCCTATTCAATTTCCAATTCATTAAATCCATTATTTAAATTCAACTTCATTATATCAAAACTTACAAATTTAATTAAATTAAATTCATCAAATCAAATTCTTTAAATTTCAAGTCTTACATTAATTTCAATAAATCACATTTTATTTCTTGTTAAAGAAATTCAATTTTACTTATTTACTTTCTTAAATAATTTTCCAAAAACTTACTTAAATAAGAAATTCAATTTCAATTATTTACGAAGTAAAATTCACTTATTCAAAAGTTCAATTTCTCTTATCAAAGAATTCAGTTCAATTTAATCATTAAATGATTTAACCTTATTTAATTATTAAATAATTCAAAACTTAATTATTAAATCATTTCAAAGTTTAATAATTTCAACTTAATTATAATTTCAAACTTAATTATTAAATCATTTCAAAGTTTAATAATTTCAAACTTAGTTATAATTTCAAACTTAATTATTAAATCATTTCAAAGTTTAATAATTTTAAACTTAATTCAATAATTTCTCAAATTAAACAACATTCTTTCATCAATTACATTGTTGATATTTTGTTTCAAATTTTTATATATTAACATTTTCTTTTCATAAAAATTCCAATTTCAACTTCATTTCAAAACAATATTATTTATTCAAATAAAATCTTCGTTTTAATTTTCAAATCAAATTATTGACCAATCGGGTTTTATTTAATTTTCTATCCTAGGTCAAAGTTCAATTTGGGTATTTAACATTTCAACCCGATTCCAATTCAATTTAAAATCAAAACATAGCAAAGGGAACCTGCAATGTGATAACTGGGATGGTGTCAAAGTAAATAAACAAGCAATAACAACAATCAATATCAATCCAATAATCAATTCAAATAATCCCGAAATAACCGTATTAATTCGTATTGTTATTTGTACGAATTAATATAATTACTTCTAGAATCTACACTATCATTTCATGTAGATTAAAGATTATTGCATTACGGTTTTCACTTGTCATCTATTACAATTTCATACATCATTAGTTTAAACAACATACAATTGATGGTTCAAGGTGTAGTTAAACAATCCTACGTGTCAATAAATTTAACAGTTAAAGGGGTCATACAATACAAATGTCATTTAATCAAATTTAACATTTAACTATCCTATATCAATTTCAATTGCATGCTATTTATCATTTTAACATTAACAATTTAACGTCCAATATAAACATCAACAATCAATCAATTATCAGCCAAACTGTATTATCATCGCATAAATAATTAACAGAAAATGGTGTCAGATGTCACAGGTGAACTGATACAGGTAATAGCATATATAACAGTGTAATTAACTAACAGCAGCATATTTCAATTGTCGTTTCAATTGAAATCAAATTTAATAAATAAAAGAACGTTAATCGTGAGTGAGTGCTCACCTTTCGAGGCTATAGAAAGTTTGACGGTGAATTGAGTTACGAATCCAGTCACGAATTTCAAAGCAAAGCTGGATTGGCCCGAGTTCAACGGATAAGCTGATAATACGAATAGACGAAAGCAAATCAAAAACCAGATTGACGAAGGTAGATGGTATAAAAGAACATATATATGTAACTATATCTATTGATAAATATGCAGTCAATATATAAAATTTATACTTTATAAAAATCAATGTATAACATAAATAAAACCCAAAGAGATGCCTGGATAAACATATGCAATCAATATATATACAACGTTTTTTTTTAATCTAGCCCACTATAACCATAACCGATTCCTATCTTTCTTTGTTACTATAGAACAGATTTTCACACAAACCAACGCGTACTTATTATCGGTTTAGTATTTAAAAGAAACAGACTCAATTCCAAAGTGTTATGTTTATATAAACAAATACATGCAACCAATATAAGTTGAAATGAAAACGTATGCAGACCATGATATAAGGAATATAAACAAAATCAGAGTAGCCTCTAGATAAAATATTTAAACTCACACATAAACTTAAAATTTAACAACAACAAAAATGCAGAACTTAGGTAAACTTATACTTTATAGGCTGTCATATAATATTTACAAACTCATAGTATGTATGCTTGAAGCCAAAATAATTTACCATATAACATATATATTCAAGATTAAAATATACATAGAGACAACACTATATTATATATATATTATAACTCAATCAAAACCCCACAGTCAAATGTGCAATTTGTATATATATGTAACATTAACTTATACATAAAACTGACAGCTTAAACTATAACTATATATAAAAACTCATATAAAATTCCAAATAACAGATCTATATAAACTATATATATACAAAAATCAATATTAACCAACAATTACCTATCAGAGTATATAGGTATATATATACGCGCATACATCACCATGAACAGCCGCAAGCTATTGAAGGCCGGAGGAGACACGGCCAGAGGTGGCTCGGGCTCGGGAAGGATGGGATGGAGGTCAAACTTCAAGGTGAGGGCGGATGCGGTATGACAGAGAGGAAGAGGTAGCGCCTAGGGGAGGAGATCAGACCGGAGGTGGGTGGTGGACGAGTTCGAGGCGAATGCGGGGCTGATCTGCTGTGTCAGGTCAGAGCTGAAGAGGTGGAAGGTTGCTGGGGGGTCTCGAGTTGCTTGTGAGCCGGTGGTGCTTGGGTTCCGTTCAGGGGAGGAGGCGGAGTATGGTGGAGCGGGTGTAGCTTCGAGCTGAAGGGTTGGGTGCGTGGATTTGCGAATGGAAGGTGAGGGGTGGATGGCGCGGTTTAAGGTCAGGGAGACGAAGGAGGAAGGGTTAGCACGTCAAGGAGGTAAAGTGTTGCGGTCAGTGTTGGTTGCCGCGTGCCAGAAAAGGACGAGAGTACGGCCGAGAGATCGGAGGCGGGATGAGGCGCGAGTCAAGGAAGGGGAAGACGTGATATAATGTGTTGCCAGTTTTTTTTCATTTTGAAACTTTTTTTTTCTTGCAGAGAAGAAGGAGTGGCTGTGAGGAATTTTAAGCGAAGCTTGGGAAAATAGGCAATAGGCAAAAGGACGTGCATTATAAATGAATGTACTGTTTCATGCAAAATAAATGAAAAATGGACTGTTTGAAAATAAATTAAAATGATGGCAATGGTAACAGCTGTCCTTTGAATTCCGCAAAATAAATGCTTGAGGCTGTTTATGTTAGCCGTTTGATAATTGAATGTGCACGAAAAGTTATAGAGACTCGAACAGGTACCGATATGGCGGACCGCTACGAAGATTTCACCGCGAACCGCTTTCCAAATTCCACTAATGAATATATTGCGAAGATCAGCACGACGAGACAATCAAAACGGCATACAGATATCAGTGGTACGATTATCTTGTCAAAAGTCGATAATCGGTACCGAAAATGCTGCTAATTTGCCAGAAATAAGATAAACGGAGCAATAACAGTCCAAATTTGGAAAAACGACAAACTGACGTCTTGCTCAGAAGATGGTTTAGAATTTTTTTATATAAAAATATTTAGGTTCGGAAACATTTTATTTTCATCGTTTTTTAACTGATTAAATTGAAGTGAATTTACGCGCGAAATAAATTTCCATATTTTGAGACGAAAATTTACCAGTTGCTATGTTTAACTAGATGTATTCCAATTATTAAATTTTTATTTCAAAATTTTATTGTTTAAAATTTCACAAAATTTCAACTAATTACGTTATTCAAACAGTTGAAATTTACGGGTCGTTACACAGCCTCTCCGGGTTCTTACTGGATCCTATCCTGTCACTCTTCGGTGAAGGGGAAATAGCGTCGAGCGAGCCGATCCTATTGCTCTTCGGCGAAGAGGCGTCACTCCCTTCACTTCGGTTTAGTATCCATGAACATTAAGCAATGCCATCGAATAAGTCCTAGACCGATTACAGCCACTCCAGGCTCTTGCTGGATCCCATCCTGTCACTCTTCGATGAAGGGAAAACAATGTCGAGCGAGCCGATCCTGTCGCTCTCCAGTGAAGCGGCATCACTCCTTGCACTTTGGTTCAATATCCCTGAACATTAAGAGATCAATTCCCAACTGGCTTTCTGTATCCATCCCATAACTCTCCGGTTAGGGATTTGTTTCACAAAATCCAAATCCATATCCAATAGCCGAATCCATATCCAAATCCGGGACCTTGTCGGGTCCATATCCAAAGCCGGGACCTTGCCGGGTCCATATCGAAATCCATAGACCTTGCCAGGTCACTTTATCTTACTCTGACCTCGACTCTTCGTTCAGGGACTTATATTCTCCGGCCTCAACTCTCCGATCGAGGACTTATATTCTCCGGCCTCGACTCTCCGGTCGAGGACTTGTATTCTCCGGCCTCGACTCTCCAGTTGAGGACTTAATCCGTGGGGTATTATTAAAGTATAAAAAATTGATTTATCAAATTCATTTGTTATGGTGGTTTATCGCCATCTCAGAGCATGCCTAGAGATCGCTTCGGTTCCCGTACATGTGTAAGTGACTTAGCCATTTTAGTGTAGAGTTCATTAGTTATTTAGCTCATTCCATCCTGATCAAAGGATGACTGACTATGCCCTTAAGCCGGGCTCGCTCCAGTTTGTGTTGGGTGACGGCTGCTCCTATTCCATCACCGCTATCCAATTCCTCAAAAAGACAACAAGATCCATGCCCCCGGTTCCATGGGGAGAGGAGTGCCCATCCATGAGAATGATTAGTGTCGACCCATTTTCCTTGGTTGGGGGTTTGACCCCAGTCGTTCCAATCTATGTCCAATCCAGTTGATTCCCGTTCTAAGTCCTGGGTTCCAACTTCCAACTATTCCAGCATCCATAGGTTGTTTCCGATCATCATTCCCATCCTTCCCCCAAGTCCATGAGGAAATCCTGAAATCTGCCCTTTTGGACGAGCGTCCAAAAATGGTCTTCGATTATCATTTCCATTCTGCCCCTGAGTCCACGAGGGAATCCCAGATCATCCTATTCCAAACGTGAATCCAAGTTCTGATTCATGCCAAAATCCATAGCTCCATACAACATCCTACTTGCTTCTTTTCCCGGTTCTAATCCTGAATTTCCTTCTCCTTCTCTAGCATCCTATTGTTTCCATCTTTACCTTGCCCATTGTCTCCTTGTTGATTTCCTAACCATAGCTTCCAGAATCCGAGTTTCTAAGCTTTCAAATCCAAAATCCAAGCTTCAGAATCCCTGAGTGCTAGCGTTTCTCAGTGAAAGCACCAAAATGTTTGCGCCAAAAATGGTCACAAACACCCAATCGTAGATGAAAGCATCAATTCACAATCACAGATCATAGATTGAATATATGAAGAGGATATTAATATGAAGAACAACAAAAATTAAAAAGAAAGCAGTAAAAAATTGAGATTTATAGTGGTTCAGCTGACTCTGGCCTACGTCCACTCCAAAAATTTCCTTTTTATTGCATGAGAATTGATTACAATTACAATCCAGAGTTTTTGAAACAATAATGGCAGAGTAGCCTTTAGGTAGAAGATGAAGGGAAATAGAAATGAGAATCCTTTTTTCTGAAGCCCCGCCTGCTGTGTTTATAGGCAAAATCCTGGTTACTGGGCTTCCTTAGCGATATGGACCCACCAAAATCATAGTCGAACCCATATCCTTCATCACGACCGATCCCAAGTTGCTAATATGCCGACCCGGAGTTACCTCGAAAATGACCCGAAGCAGATCCCTATATGACCCGAAGCAAACTGCAATATGACTCCAAGTGGAAATATATCGACCCCTTGCTTTTATGCTGACCTGATTTCCCAAGGCCGACCCGAAGTATGTCCATAGCTGACCCGAAGCAAGTAGAAATATGCCGACCCCATACCCAAGTTCCTATGTCGACCTTAAAACCTACTACCGACTCAAGGAAGCCTGCTCCTTGACCCGAAGTAGTGCCGACTCCTGAGTTTTACCGACCCGAAGTTAGGAAGTTGCCGACCCGGAGTTAAGCTTCAACATGCCGACCTGATTTTGATGTCGACCACTTAATTCATGCCCACCCGAATCATGATTCATGCCGACCTGAAGTATATTCGATGCCGACCCGAAGTTATCACCGACCACTCTCCAAAATGCCGATCCCAAGCAATGAGCTCTGAACCGAAGTAACTACTCTTCTGACTTGAAGAAAACTGCCTGAAAACCCAAAGTAAATCCATAAGTGACTCGAAGCAAACTCCAACCATCCCGAGTCACCTCGACTTTTATCGAAATCCATTTTCCAAGTATCATGAGCTTTTTGTCCATCGACTATGCCGAATCCTGGCTTCACAGTCATGTTTATCATCCATGATTGATCGTCTATCCATCATCTGAACCAATACCATCATATTCCAGCCTCGATAACCGATCAGTCGTTTGAGTTAAATCCGCCTGTTTAAGGCCTTGCCAAAAGGCGGGCTAACAAATATATATATTTTAATCAATTAATTTTTAATTAATTATTTAATTTAATTTAATTAATCATATTAATTAAATTTAAAATTTAAAAATAAATAATTTAATTTCTCAAGACAATTATGAAAATTGGAATGCATTTTATAACTTTCATAAAATTTCCCTTTTATATTTTAAACTTAGCTTTTAAATTTTAAGTATAATTTCAAATTTTCAAACAAATTTTGAAAATTAGTCCAAGGCCGAAAATCAATTCGAGACATTATATTGGGGATAATCCTTACACTTACTTCATCCTTTGGGCCAGACCAGTAGCTTGGTAGAGTAAAGTACTCTTTACCCACACCCAGCCTTAGACACCGCCTTTCTAGAAATATTACTAAATGGGTAGGCTTTAATCAATTAGCATTAACATTACTAATTAAGACTACATGGACCATTTGTGATATGATACCATTGAAGGAACCGGACCAATCGAAAGTTGGTGAAATAAGCAGATTTTCAAAAAAAGAATTCCTATTTTGGATCTATTGGGCCTATGAAGTCTAAAGAGTTTATTAGAACCAATATAATATAGTATTAAATAAAATCTTATTTATTTAGTTTATTTGAAAAGGAGTTTTAGTTTAATTTGGATTGAATATATTATAATGGGCGTATCAAATATCTTCATACATGTATAGTGCAAGTGCAACATATAAATAGTGTACATACTCATTATGTATGTCTATAGGTGTTAGGATTTATAGCACAACGGATACATTCACCCTATATAAGCCTCTGTTGTCCATAGTTTTATTTTGAAAACATAAATAATAATAATGATGATGTATATACATAGTTTACTTATACTTATACATAATATGTTATAAAATATTTTTAACTAACAGACAATAGTTCACTAATATTTATAATGTGATAATTAATGAATTCAAGTAGGCATTTAATAAAAGGAACAAGTGGAGGACTTTTCTCCTTCCTTTTTTAATTCATTCAATACCATTTTAAATCAACATTTGAACACTTGAACCTTTATACATATTAAAATTAATTACGACAAGTTTCATGTGTTTTGATATTTAAAACTAACATTTGAAATTCAATTTTTACTTAAGGAAAATTCAACAATGGATTTATGATTTTGAACAAACATTCTTTAAAATTTTGAATTGAAATAATATATGTATATAATAAACTATATTTTAAATTCAAATAATATATACATACACATAACTTTATATGTTTTGAAAAATAAAATTAGCAGTTTGGAAACAAGCTTTGATTTAGGGTGAATCTAAAATTAGATTTATAATTTTACATGAAAGTCCTTTTATATTTTGAGTTGAAATAAAATATATGAACATGTTTTAATAACCAAATGTATTTTATATTTTGGAAGACATATGTTAATAGTATGGCAAGCGGTCAATGTTCGTAATGCACTAAACTTCAATGAAATTATTTCATTAGAAATAAGCACTTTAACCATAATGTGAAATCGTGTATTCAATTCGACTGATTACAGTAAGGATTTCCTTGAACTGGAAAGGAAAGCGAGTGTACAAGAGTGGATGTAATTAAGGCATGGTTGGAATGAAGATAGTGAATTGTCACTTTGCTTCATGAAGGGACAACGAAAACAAGAATCATATAAAATAATAAAAGATACTTGATAATTTCGATTTCTATTTCCATTGTGTTTTCATATAGAAAATTATTTTCTACAAGAGTTATTTTATGAGTTAAGATATTTGATCGAAAACTCTAAATTGTAAACTAGTTATAATAAAAGAAATAAATAGCCATATAAGTTGTTAAATGAAGCTTCATATTTATTATAATAATAACAGAAGTAGTGGAAGCATGCAACATAATACTTAGCAGTGGATGCATCAAGATACAAAAAAAATTTCATAAATAAACCAAATATTAATTATGAAATAAAAATGTTTTAAGTTTTGAATAAAAATAAATACATTTTTCCTTTTTATGAATATTTTGAAAATTCTTAATAAAATAAATCTGTTAGAATGACGGTATTTATTGCATTAGCTACATAACACACATGTATCTAATTTTTTTACAATTATTTTGGAGTATGGACTAAGCCACGGTTTTGAGAATAATTCTGTACTCATATGACTATGAATCTTATGGTAGTGATGAATTGTACCTAAAACGATTAAGGGTAAAACACCAATTCAGTAGGAGCGACATAAGAATTGGTGAACTCTTAGGATTAATGCATATAAATGTATGTAGTCGAAAGTCTAATAATACCAAAACTGTTCCATATACTTCATTTAATTCACAGGCGATTTATCATAAAATAGACATATGTATTTGTTACACATATACTATGTCAACGATAAGTTCATAGGATATAAAATGAAAGTAAATAACATAATGTGCGAAAGAAAATAAATATTCGATTGATCGAATAAGTGAGTATATAGGAAAGGGTTCCAAATGTACCTAAAAATGAATAAGATTCGATCTCCAAAGTTGCTCCTCCCTATGATACATAACGGCATATCGATATGGAGTAATCATACTTTATTAGACTAAGATTGGTGATGAGTGAAGTTGATTTAGCTTCTTTCTGTATGGTTGTGTACTCAAGAGTAAGCACATAAGGTTAAAATTAATTTAATCTAAAGCATAATTTACAAGATCATATAAGATAAGAGTTGACAAATGACAACAATACCTACACATCCTAGGTTAAGGAGTTGACTTGTTGTGCTAGTCGATTGGTTGCACGTATTACTTGTTCGTGAGGGATCTAGTGTGGACCATCCTAAATGAGTTTGGGAACGATCAATATTGATGAACCAATTTATGTTATTAACATAAATTTCGTAAACGTAAAAAATAAATTAGTTTTATATTTATATAAAGGTAGCTCATCAAAATTTTTATGAGTGCTTATTCTATTGCATTGAGAAACAATTGTTGTTTCAAGAAACACCATCTTCGTTGATGAAGGAATTTCTTTTAAAAATTTGGTAGCAAAATGGATTTGGATACAATCCAAAGATCAAATAGATTTCAAAGGATGATATGAAATTGACTAAACATAAATGAACATTACTAATTAGAATATTTAATAAGAACTCCCACACATTAAAGTGAAACTATGATTTTATTATCGACGTCAAGAAATTAATTTCCTCAGTTTTCAATAAGCCACTAAGAGTATTGACTCCACCATATGGCATGATGCACAAATCTGTAATGGATTCCAAGTACATTAGCAAAATATGATTTTGATACATGTACCCGAGGGATATGATCCATCGGCTGCAAACGTGATTTCAAGAAGAAAACCAAATTAGTTGGAATATAAGCTATGTTGATAGAATAACATCATAAATTTCAATTATTGAAATTAACATAACGGATTCGTCATTCAACATGCTTAAATTATTTTGGATTTTACTCGCTCGATATGATTTTGAGTTTCGGTGTATATATGTTGAAATAGTAATCCTAAATAATGATTTAGAATATGTTGTTTACACTTAGTAATCAAAGTGTCTCAAAATCAGTAAGAGGGATTCTGAGTGTGTGGGTTATGGATATTTTCCAAGAAATGATACAAAAGTATTTTTGATAAGCATCAGACTCAAGCAAGTACTTTGACAAAAAAATCAAATGGTTTGATTTCACTCAAAATGCAGAATAAGCATGTGTCTTTAAGAAAGAATAATAATAGGAGCTAAAGTATTTCTAAAGCAATAAGTAAACAACAAAGTTATGATTATTAACGATGTATTCGTGTTAAAATCATTTTAGTTTAGTTGTTTAATTCTCGATATAGGATTTGAAAAGACATCTCAGTATAAAAGGATGTTGGGAATGTCCTAAAAAGATATACACAGACACTATATTAAATTGTTTAATGTAGAGCATATAAGATGGGAACCTTATGCATTGCAATAGGAATTAACATGCATGCTATATTGTCTATAATATCACACTTCACCTATGTTTTTGATACATAAAGCAAGCATCAAATCTAAATTAAGATCACTAAATGATAGTTCAGAGCGTTCTCTAGGATTTACGAAATACTAGAGAATTGTTTATAGAAAGAATGAACTCCTTATGAAGGAGTGTGCAGACTCGAACTTCAAAAGTGATATCGAGTATGGTATCTCCATCCTAAATCCATGTTCTATCTTAAGTTAAGAACTTAAAGTTAGAATTGTTCCAAACTAAAACAATAAGTGGTGTTTAGTTTAACAAAAGGCTTAGTACACCGCCTTGAATAGCACTGCAATAAAAGAAAAATAAATAAATGCACAAAATTATAACTAAGCCGAGGGTGATTTCAAATGTTAAGAATCTCATGACATTGTTATATGATAACAATTCTACGATACAGTTCGTAAAAGAAACTAAAGCACACTAGAAGTCAAAAAACATATTTCAAAAAGTTTCACATGATAAAGGCAGTTTATCAGCATCAGAGAGAGTTGATTGACAAAGTAGATAATTAAAACAATATAGCATACCCGTTCACTAAAGACCGACTCGATAAGTTTTTTAGAATACCGATCAAAGGAGTTAGACTATGATTCCATAATTGATCCCAAGTGCAAGTGGGAGATTGATAGAGTTATGAGTATGGTCTTGGGTCAATTTTGTAATTTGTTATATATATCTAACTCGATAACCAATCTTGTTCAAAATAAAAGGCGTTTTCTTTTTACTATATACTTATTATATTGTGATATTATTAGTTAAGTAATTGATTTAAAGTATATTAAATATAAAATCCATAAATGATATGTTATGTGATAGTAGTTACAATGTTTTGTAATCATGAGAAATTTATCACATTAAAAATAACGTATTATTTTAAATATTCCTAATCAAGATGTTTCGAGAGGGATATCGATTCATCTATTGAGACTACAATGTGTAACGCTTTGCAAATGTTGGGCAGTGTATTACTCATGACTACGGTGGGGCACCAAGGGGTTACTTACTGATAGTTTATTGGATAACCATTGAATGACTCATTCAAGAATTTTCTGTTGGTTAATATAACTAAGTTCAAACAGAGAATCTCGAAGTGACGATGTTACATAGTTCACTAATACATCCATGATATTCATATGTCAAACATCTAAGTGCGGAAAGGACAGATCATTGGGATGAAAGAATGAAAGAAAAAACAGAATCCCACAAAAACGCGACGAGTAACATATAAAATACAAATGATCTTTACAAAAGAAAAACTAAACTTTAATATACATACATCAATCAGAGTATAATTATCCTACCATCAGCCCTAGAATGTTATGACAACTTGTCCTTACAATTGTTGATAACTACAACAAGAACAAACAAAGGAAGATAGAGAAAATAAGAAAGTACGTCTTGGAGGTATCCAGCTCATCTCCTGAAAGCTCCAAAGTGTCCAGCCAAAACTAGAAAATATGCTCGAGCTGACCCGAGCATTATAGGAAAACAACGCCTGGGTCAACCTGGTAAAACCAGCATGAGAAACATAATCAAATGGTTTACTTAATGTTATAAAACCTTTTGAAATAAAGTTATCTCGTAAGACCATGCCACACATAACACAGACAGTTTTTACCTTATGATAATCAAAACAATTTATTAGAAAATCCACTGATATTATAATAATGTCTAAGGAGAAAATAAATATATAAAATAGTTGAAATGCTTGCATCTCACATTTCAATATAGTTGGCCACAACAAAGTCTGTAAAGACACATATTGGAGATTGGATTTCCATCAATGACAAGGCCACTAGGGTACCGCCTGCTATAGTACACCTCTAGAAAAACGTACTAAGGGCCTCATCTGGAACCCATACCAATACAGAGCCGGCTGCCCCTTTAATATGGCATACCGGATTACATTATTCCTCGGACCAAGGCTCCAAAACAATGTGCATAGCCATGGCCCCACTCTTGCACGCATACCTAAAAATTTAAATATCGACTCTAGATCGAGGAATGATGCTCCTAATGGTAGCAAACCACATAGCATCATTGCATATCCCCTGTTTTAGTGATTTCCAGGTTATGAGGCTTGTAACGTTATGATTACCGTTTTCCTCTCTTAGCAATTCCCACTTGGAATGCTAACACTGCATTCTAGGCACCAATGCAATGTGAGCATTCGTCCATACAAGTTGTTTGAGATAAGAACAAACCGAAGGCACTACTTTTACTACATCCATTTTGAAACCACCCTCAGGATTAGCAGCAAGTAGCCCTTGCACTTCAGAGAGTTTCGTCTTCGATTCAATCAACTTCAAGATGTCTTCAGTTCGAACGCTTAAGTTGGATCGAAGTTATTTTTGGATAATTCATACTTATCTGATCCCGATTTCTTCGAACTAACATTCGCTAGTTTCTAGTAAACTCAACTCCGGTTCTTTTGGAAATATGCAGACAATACATAGGAGTGGGGATCACCCCATAACTGTTTAAGTAGACGAATCTCCATATCATTTGTCCTAGGAGAACAAAACGAGATTTATACGCACAGTACAGACTCATTGAAGATGACTGTGCTATATAACTCACGTGTTTTTCCTAGATATTTCCATAGTTATATTAGGTCAAGAGTTGATAGTCGGTTATTGTTAGCACCAAAATTGGTCACTAACCTCGTTCAGAAAGATTGTGTAGAGATATAAGTGATGAAAGTAAATTAAACAGAGAAGACAATGCTAATTTAAATGCAGAAAGTAAGAACACCAAATTTATAGTGGTTCAGCGTAGTTGCCTACGTCCACTTTGTTCAACTTTATTGATTTCCTTTATAGTTGATTACAAATACAATTCGTGAATCAAATGCTTGAATGAAGTTGTTAAGTAGAGAAGATGAGTCTTGAAAATGGCAGAGTCTCCCCGGTGTTTTCTCTCCCCAAAAAAGGATCCATTTCATTGTGACCCTGCCCCTCTATTTATAGGCAAAGATGGGCTGGACTTCCCAAGTGGGCTGATTGCCGAACGCTCCAGCCCGAGTACAGTGGTCGTCGTGTGCCGAGCAAGGTTCGCCGAACGCTCTGCGCCGAACCATCCCTTCTATGCCGAACGGTATGTTGGTGTCGTGGGAAGTGTAGGATGGTTGTCTGTTGAGGCCGAACGCTCTGCGCCGAACCATCCCTTCTATGTCGAACGAGGTGGTTGATGTTTGGGAAGTGTAGGATGTTAGTCAGTTGAAGCCGAACGCTCTTCTTGACGCCGAGTGCCCTTACACCGAGTACTCCTGTACGCCGAACAGTCTCGTATGCCGAGCACACTTGTCACCGAGCACTCGTTGGATGTTGGGTGCCTCGCCGAACACCATGGGATGCCGAGTACTCCTGTATGCCGAGCAGCCTTGACGCCGAGTACTCTGGTACGCCGAACAGTCTCGATGCCGGACACTAATGGATGCCGAGTGCTATGCCGAGCACACTTGTCGCCGAGCACTCATGGACGTCAGCTGCTTCGCCGAACACTCTTGGATGGCCAGTGCTTCGCCGAACACTCCTTGATGCCAGTCGCTCTCTGATGCCGAGCACTTATTGCCGAGCACTAGTTGCCTGGTCAAATCCCCAGGAAACACTTGCCCCCCAAAGTGTATTGCGTGGCCGAACGTGATGCGCTTTGAATCTGATACAATCTACCTCGGAGGTACCTTCTCGAGAATGCTAGCGAAGGAGGTGCAAGACGAACGAGATTTAGATGCCGAACGATACGCTCGAAGCCGAACGTACCTCGTGTGCCGAACGTCATACTGCTACGATGCCGAACCCTTCGATGTTGACCGGTTCTACCGGGTATAGCCTCTTCAACTTCTACCTCTCTCTATATAACCAGGTCCTCACCGTCTCTCTTCCCTTTACGCCTTCTCTTCAGCCATTCCTTAGAGACTTTCAACTCCTCCCATCCTACCAGATATAAAGCTTTTATAATCCATTCTCAACTTCGATCGTCGAATTAGGTATCCTTCCTCTAACAATTGCACTACTTCCATTTTAGGTTCATCGTGGTTTGCTCGTTTTGAGTTGTCTAGTTGGGGATAGCTCCTCCGTGCCGAACGATAGAAGGGTAGATGGGGTGTTGAACGGCGTAGTCTTTGCCGGGCGATCCGTCTCTGTCGTTTGGCGTGGATGGAGAAGGTGTAGGGTAGTGTTGAAATCGTGGTGGAGCACCACTTTTAGCCGAACGATGACATTAGCCGACCAATACGATTGATACGCCGAACACTGACTTTAGCCGAACAATATAATTGACATGCCGAACAATGACTTTAGCCGAACAACATAACTGACATGCCGAACGATGACTTTAGCCGAACAACATAACTGACATGCCGAACGATGACTTTAGCCGAACAGTGTAATTGACATGCCGAACAATGACTTTAGCCGAACAACATAACTGACATGCCGAACGATGACTTTAGCCGAACAGTATAACTGACATGCCGAACGATGACTTTAGCCGAACAGTATAACTGACATGCCGAACACTGACTTCAGCCGAACAACCCTGAGGTCGAACCATTACCTTAGTCAAACAAAGCAATTGCCAGACAATTCTTGGACCGGATAATGTCTTTAGCCGGTCAATACAAATGCCGAACAACATTAAAAATGCCGAACAGGATAGGTGTCTAACTACACTTTAAGCCGGTCACTTTAGAAATCATCTGTCTTCTGAATCTGGGACTGTAGTCTCCTCAAGGCGAGCTTTCTGAGACGGTCAGCGATGACGGTCTTCGAAGGCGATGATTCAAAGCTAAATATTACATCTTTAGAACCTTTAGATTCTTATTGCCTGCACACAATTGCTTTCACTAGTTCACACACCACATGGGGGGAAAAATCGTGTTGCTAATTCTAACGTTCAACGTTTTTTAAGTATAGCTCTCTCAAGCATTTAGCCAGGTTCATTATTTATTCGGGATGTTGAGAAAATCTAGTTCTGCCACCATATCTGACAGGCCTGGGCCGTCAACAAGGCAAGGAGCCGCAGATGCTTCCAACCCGTCAATCTCTCCCGCTCATAACTTGGCGCTCGATGCTCTGGAGTCAACCATCTTACTGGACAATCCGATCGATTCTCAAGCCTCGAAGATCAACGAGGCCGCTTTGCGACGGATATGTTCCATTCACGGGATTCCCTTTGCTGACGTGTTAGTTCCTTCGAGACACGACCGCCCTCATCTGCCCCCAGTCGGGTACACAGCCTGCAACAAGTTCATGTGTTGGATGGGCAGCGTGCCTCCGTTCAATTTATTTCTCCGGGATGTGCTGCAGTATATAGACATAGCTCCGTCGCAGCTGCACCCGAACGGCCATGCGTTTCTATATGGGACTTATTTACTTTTCATGGCCGTCTTCTCCAGACCTCCAACCCCCGGCGATATCCGATATATTTATATGTTCAAGAGACGGAAAGATAGCCCTTCCTTCATGTTCCTCGAGCCATACCACAAGTGCCAGATCTTGACAGGGGCCTGTAGCAAATTCGCCCTGTACAAACAGGAATGGTTCTATGTGCGCTGCCCTTCCGGTTTCGCTAGGAGATGGGTTGAAGGCAGTAAGTCTCTCTGCCGAGTTACTATTCGTATTTAACCCGAGCATGTCTTTCCTAACTTTCCGTTTCATCTTTTCAGGTATCAGCCCACGCCCGGAAGGCCGAGGATATTCTGATGTTGTCGATGCGATTAGAGCTCTTTCGGCCGAGGATCGAGATATCCGAGCTATCATTTCAAATGAATCGCTGTCGGGGTTCGGCTTGCTAGCTCCTGGTCGTCGGATCAGCCTTCCAGAAGGTGTTACAATTCCCAAACCTTCATCTGGTAAAGGGAAAAAACTTGCCGGACCGTCGTCGCGTCGCGCTCCCGACGCGCATGAAGAAGGCGAGCGCAAAGAGGATGATGCCCCCGAAACTCAGGGCGAGAACGTGGGTCCCGCTTGGAATCCGGCAATCGAAGTTCAGGATATTGAGACATCATCCTCCCCTTCGAAGGGAAAGAAGAAGTTGAAATACACGGTTCAAAAGGAGAAAGTTGGTGGCACCTCAAAAGTTACGCCTACCCCTCCTGAGAAAGAGGCTTCTTCGCAGCATCTGGAAAGTTCCTTGAGAGGTCTATCGAACCTTTCTATTCCCGAAGACATACTTAATTACGGGTTCGATGATCCTGAAGCTCTCAAATTCTCTTCGCCCGCTAGAGGCAATGTAGGAGTTCAACTCCCGGCTCAAAGAGACAATACTCCGATTAGCAAAGATAAACGAACGGGTCCGTCGGGGGGAACACTTAGGACACACACGCACATGCGCATTCCATAATATACTTCAAGTCTTCTTAATTCGTGAATTCTCCTTAACTCGTTGTTATCTCCCTATGGGCCACTCACACGGACTTGATCGCCTTCAGGGGTCTTCTATATTCCATCACTCCGGACGGGATTCCGGTTCAGGCAGACGCTGGGACCGAGGTGATTATGAAGATAGGGACAATCGTCCGCGCGAGTCGTCTCACCGCAAGAAAGCACACTATCAATCTTCCCAGTCCCGTGATCTTCCTCCTACAACTGAGCCGGATAAAGAGAAGTCTTTGCAGAAGGGTTATCAGTCTGATGCTGCTCGAGAACAACATTCCAGTTCATCGAGTACGAGGCAAGTTCGAGAGCCGCGTAAAAGAACGGAATTCTCTAAGCCTCCTCCTCCTACTCCTGCCGTGGACCCAACTGTTGCGGAAAAGATGGTCGACCTTAAGGCCAAGTTTTCGAAAATCTGTTTTGAGGGTTTGAAATTCCTCCCGGCCATCCATCACATTCCTGGGCACGTGAAGCAAAGTGCCATTGCCTGCAACAATGACGTCTATGTTCAACATGACGCATTCGTGCACTTGGTGGAGAAGATCTCAGAAGTATCTGTCGAGCGTCAACACGAGATTGACCGTCTGAATCTAGAGGCTGACAGCGATAAGAAAATCATCAAACTCCAAGACGAAGAACTCGCCTCTTATAAGTCAAAGCTAGAAGCTGCTGAACAAGGTGCAAAAGATACTACTGAGGCAGTTACTCGCTTAGAGGTGGCTCACAAGAAGGAGCTTGACGAAGCAGTCCAACGCAGCGGCGCCCTTGCCCTAGAAAAAGACTCTGTCCAAAAAGAAAGGGACGCGCTCGCTACTCAAGTCAAAGAGCTGAAAGAACAACTCTCCAAGGAGAAAGAAGACAAAATAGCCGCTCAGGAAGAATCACAGCGGTATTGTGATGAGATTGTTGCTACCCGACTCCTGAAGGCAAAGCTCGACGGTGAACTTGCCGGGGTCGAGAAAATGAAGGATGAGGCCCGTGAGGAGGGCAAAAGAATGGCTGTGGAGGAGCTTGATTCTCGCCTTGAAGCGGCCGCAGAGGCCGGCAGGGAAGAGGTCAAAAGTATGTTTGACCCGTTGATCGCCGAGTACGGAGCCCGCGTCCTTATGCACCGCGACCTAACATTCTTGGGCGACGGCTACCACGAATCCCTGGCTGAGGCATGGGAAACTCTGATAAAGATCAAGAAAGTCGAGTCAGGCTCCGAAGAAATCGACGAGGATGCATTGGTGAAGGAGTTCCTGAGGGGGAATGAGCCATCGGATTTATCCGCAGCATTGGCTTTTTATGGCAAAGGCTCTTCCCCTTCGAAAGAGAAGAATGACGAGGCTGGCCCGTCAGAGGCCGACGCTACTACTCCTCACATCGCCGCTCCTTATGCTGCTCAATCGGCCGGTCGGTCGATGCTTGATCCATTCGAGCAGCATGCCAGTTATGATCCCAAAGATCCCAAGCTCGGCGTTCATGTGTTGTCACCTATCCTAGAGGGTGAAACCCCGCGCGCCACCGATAGCCAACCGGATCCTGGTAGGAAATTCTTCTTTCTCTAGAAGTCGAAGAGATCCCGTCATTTTTCAGCAGTGGTTATTCGTTCTAATGCCCACTTCTTATATTTTCGTGCAGGTCGTTCTGACGCCGAGCTAACTCCGAGGAGCGATGACGCCAAGGAGGAAGCGGGGAAAACAAGCGACGTTGCTCACGCAGGGGTAACTCCCGGCCCAGACGCTCAAGTGATCGGGGCGCTTGATGATGACAAACTTGATACTTCGTCTCCCGCCGAAGGAAGCGACGAAGTTAAAATCACTGGCGCCTCTGAACACACTTCAGAGATGAGCATGAAGGACCATCTCGCCGACGAGGAGAAGAGAAAGGTCAAAGTCAAAGTTGAATCTGAAGTCCTGGAACTCACTGACCCGCGGAACAGACCTCTGAAAATCATTCTCCCGGGCAGGTCCAAACCACTAGATGTTCCGTCTCCTACTCCTGACTCCGTCTCTCTAGCAAGCAAAAAGTCCAAGAAAAAACGTGAGGGAGAGGAGTCGTCGGAAACACCAAAGGCAGACAAGAAGAAGAAGTCGAAGAAATAATCGATGCACTTGTTCAACAAATTTCCTGACTAAGCTTTGTAATTGTTTTTTATCTCCCATGATTTGTAGTTTGTATAGAGAGGTCTGAATTTTGTAGGAGTGGTCATGTATCCCCATTTTGGACTTATTGAATAAAGTTTTAGTTTCTTTTGTGTTTGAATGCTTCTCTTGTCTTTATTTGGTTTGCTGACTAATTGTAGCCATAACTCAAGTTCTTATGAGTTGCATTATCTCCCAGTCCATTCTTGCGCTGTTCAAACATTTTTTGGACGTGGCGTACCTCTCGTCCCACACCTTTCGAGTACTTGGACTTCTTGCAGACTCTGTGTCCCGGGGACTTGGAGGCTTGAAATAGTTTATGCTCTAGTCCGCGCTCTGGGGATTCGGAGATTTGGGATCGTTTATACTCTAGTCCGCGCTCTGGGGACTTAGAGTACTCCGCTCCGCACTCTGGGGATTCGGAGATTGGAATCGTTTATACTCTAGTCCGCGCTCTGGGGACTTAGAGTACTCCGCTCCGCACTCTGGGGATTCGGAGATTGGAAATCGTTTATACTCTAGTCCGTGCTCCGGGGACTTAGAGTACTCCGATCCGCGCTCTGGGGATTCGGAGATTGGAATTGTTTATACTCTAGTCCGCGCTCTGGGGACTTAGAGTACTCCGCTCCGCACTCTGGGGATTCGAAGATTGGAATCGTTTATACTCTAGTCCGCGCTCTGGGGACTTAGAGTACTCCGATCCGCGCTCTGGGGATTCGGAGATTGGAAATCGTTTATACTCTAGTCCGCGCTCTGGGGACTTAGAGTACTCCGCTCCGCACTCTGGGGATTCGGAGATTGGAAATCGTTTATACTCTAGTCCGCACTCTGGGGACTTAGAGTACTCCGATCCGCGCTCTAGGGATTCGGGGATTGGAATCGTTTATACTCTAGTCCGCGCTCCGGGGACTTAGAGTACTCCGATCCGCGCTCTGGGGATCCGGAGATTTGGAATCGTTCGTACGAGCCTGTATGTCGCGCAGAATAATGTAATTTATCATCCAATTAAGAGATATAGAAACTTCATAGAAAATGTGGCTTTAAGCCTTTATTAATGAAAATCAACTAAATTGCTCGATTACAACTTTAAAAGGAAGCTAAGTCATTATTTAATGGAAACATGCAGGAAACAATAGTGCCTATAACAAGAAAGGGAAACATGCTAAATGTAATAGTGCCGCAAATGTTCACTGTTCCATGCTCGGGGGAGTGTCGCGCCATCAACGGTCGCTAGCTTGAATGTTCCTTCTCCAAGCTTCCGTTCAATGGCGTATGGACCTTCCCAGCTGGGATTCATGCGTGATGGTACCGGGAAGACTCGTTTCAGAACGAGATCTCCCACATCAAAGATTCTTGGGCGGACTCTGCCGTCATAGTAACGCTTGACTCGATGTCTGTGCGCCGCCGCCCTTAATTCAGCTTCTTCCCGTTTTTCATCGATGCAGTCCAGTGATTCCAGCAAGAGGTTCTGGTTCGTCTTGGGATCGTAGTATGTCACTCGGTGCGATGGAACTTCAAGTTCCACGGGTATAACGGCTTCAGAGCCGTATGCCAAGGCGAACAGAGTGTGGCCGGTCACGGACTTGTGGGTAGTTCTATACACCCATAATGCTGTCGGGAGTTCATCAACCCATTTGCCTCCAACCTTCTCCAGACGCTTCTTTAGTATGGACTTGATTATTTTGTTAACGGCCTCGACTTGTCCGTTAGCTTTTGGGTGTGCAACGGCGGCGAACTTTTTCTCGATGCCGTACTTTAAACAGAACTCTTTGAACTCTCTACTTTCGAATTGCGTTCCGTTGTCTGTAATGATGGTGCGTGGAAGGCCAAAGCGGCATATAATGTTTCGTACAACGAAGTTAATGACCTTCTTAGAGGTGATAGTGGCCAAAGGTTCTGCCTCAGCCCATTTCGTGAAATAGTCGACTGCAACTATTGCGTATTTCGCACCACCTTTGGATAGAGGCAAAGAGTCGATTATGTCGATTCCCCAGATCGCAAATGGCCAAGGACTGATCATTTGTGTGAGTTCCGTTGACGGAGCCCTCGGGATTTTTGCATATCTTTGACACTTGTCGCATTTTCTTGCGTAGTCCGCGGCATCCCGGTTTACGGTGGGCCAGTAATATCCATAGCGGAGGATCTTCTTTGCCAGCGTTTGCCCCCCAGTATGGTCGCCACATTCCCCTTCGTGAACTTCCCTCAAGATTCGCTTTGTTTCATCATGAGCGACGCACCGTAACAATGGGACTGAGAATCCTTTCCGGTACATGGATCCACCCTGCATTACGTACCGCGCAGCCTTTCGAAGGACCTGTCGTCTTTCGCTTCTTTTTTCTGGTAAAGCCCCGGTTGTCAGGTACAGTTTGAATGTGGTTATCCACGAGTCCTTCTCGATCTCTGTTTCCAACACGCGATCGATTTTCATCTCGTCTACGCTTGGGGCATGCAAGACTTCAACGGGATACAATCCCATTTGTTGAGCATCGTCGGTACTTGCGAACTTAGCCAACAAGTCGGCTTCTTTGTTCTGTTCTCGTGGGATATGTGAAATGTCATAACGCTCAAGATTTGATAGTAGTTCTTGGACCTGAACGAGGTACGGAGCAAGCTTTCGTCCCTTTGCTTGGTAGTCTCCTCGTACTTGGTAAACCACTAACTGCGAGTCACAAAAGATTTCGACTGATTCGATCCCGAGTTCTTTGATGAGCTTCAAGCCAGCGATCAGTGCTTCATATTCAGCTTCGTTGTTCGTAGCCGGGAAATCGAGCTTCAGGGCATAACAGATTGATCGGTTTTCCGGAGTTATAAGAGCTACGCCCGCGCCGGAGCAACGGTCGTTTGATGCACCGTCAGTGTATAATTTCCATCGAATGGGGGGAATGATGTCGTGATCGTCCGGTTTGATGGGTATGGTAAATTCAGCGATGAAGTCTGCTAACGTTTGCCCTCGGATGGCTCTCCATGGTAAGTATGCGATATCGAATTGGCTCAACTCGATGTTCCATTTTAGCAATCTTCCAGAAGTTTCCGGTCGTTGAAGTACCTGCCTCAGGGGTTGATCGGTATAAACGCCGATTGAATGCGCTTGAAAGTATGGGCGCAGCTTGCGTGATGCAATCACCAAGCAATAAGCCAATTTCTCGATTTTAGGGTAATTCTTCTATGCCCCCGTTAAACGCTTGCTAACATAATATACCGGCTTCTGGACTCGATCCTCCTCACGAACCAAAGCTGCGCTTATCGCATGAGGGGATATAGCCAAGTAAACGTACAGCATCTCATGGTCAACTGGTTTAGATAGCATTGGTGGGCTCTCCAGATGCCTTACCAGGTTCTGGAATGCTTCCTCGCAGCTAGACGTCCATTCAAAATTCCTCTTTCCTTTCTTTATTATGTCAAAGAATGGGATGCACTTGTCAGTTGCCTTGGATATAAATCGACTCAGCGCAGCTACTTTTCCGTTCAAGCTCTGTACCTGCTTTATAGTCCTGGGCGCTTGTACATCTCGAATGGCTTGGATCTTTTCTGGGTTGGCTTCGATTCCCCTAGCGTTGACGATGAATCCTAAAAACTTCCCTAATGCAACGCCGAAAGAACACTTAAGCGGGTTGATCTTCATTCCATAGAACCTGAGTATGTTAAACATTTCAGCTAAGTCTTGAATGTGGTCGTTTGACCGTTGTGACTTCACGAGCATGTCATCCACATAGACTTCCATGGTTTTGCCCAGCTGGTCCTTGAACATTCGATTCACCAGACGTTGGTAAGTTGCTCCAGCATTCTTTAATCCAAAGGGCATCACTACATAGCAATACAGCCCGACATTTGTAACGAAGCTGGTGTGTTCTTGGTCCGGAATATGCATTGGGATTTGGTTGTATCCTGAGTACGCATCCATGAATGACAATAATTCGTGTCCTGCTGTGGAATCGACCAACTGATCGATCCTAGGCAACGGGAAACTGTCCTTAGGGCATGCTTTGTTCAAGTCGGAATAATCTACGCAAGTCCTCCATTTCCCATTCGCCTTCTTTACTAGCACGGGGTTGGAGACCCACTCCGGGTAGAGGGCGTCGCGGACGAACCCATTTGCTTTGAGTTTGTCCACCTCCTCTCCAAGAGCGGCAGATCTCTCCGGATCCATTCCTCTCCTTTTTTGCTTGACTGGGACTTATTTCGGGTCTATGTTCAACATATGACTCGTGATGGCGGGAGAAATCCCACACATATCAGAATGCGTCCAGGCAAAAACATCAAGGTTTGCCCGGAGGAAGTTGCTAAGGTCTTCAGTCATTGCGGGGCCTAACTGTGATCCGATCTTCAGTATTCGCGAAGGGTCGTCACGGCTAACTGAGATGTCAATTGTTAATTCAGCCGATGCCGCCTTCTCTTCCCTGGGTTTCTCATCGTCGTCTCTCGGATCTATATCTCCGTAGATCCGAGAACTATGCCCGAGCCAGGGCTCGGGCACTACTTGTCAATTATTCGTATTGAGGATGCGGACTGGATTGTCCGCAACCTTTCCTTTCTCCCTTCGGTGGGCCTCTCGGAGCTCGGCCACATAACAAGAACGACCAGCTACTTGGTCACCGTGAACAATGCCTACTCCTTTGTCAGTCGGAAACTTCAAAGTCAAACACCACGGGGCTAGTGCCGCCCTAAATTCAGCCAGGGCCGGCCGACCCAAGAAAACATTATACGGAGAGTCCACATCCAAAACTACAAAGGGTAGAATTCGTACCCTCCGACGCTCGCCTTGTCCCAGTTCAACTGGTAACTCGACATATCCTACCGCATCAGTCGCAGCGCCGTTAAAGCCGTGGATACGAGCTTTGGATGGTTTCAAGTCTTTCGTCTCTAGCTTCATCTGATCATAGGCCTTCTTGAAGATGATGTTGACTGAACTTCCACAATCAATCAAAATTCTTTTTACATATGCTGCTCCGATCGTTGCAGATATGACCATGGGATCGACGGTCGGAGCCTCTACCTGATCAGCGTCTCTGTTCCTGAACACAATATCGTCTGTCATCACGCGCTGCTACTTAGCAGGGGCCCCGTCCTCTACGTTCGAATAGCACTCAAAATCTGCATGCTTCAAGGAGCTTGCATATCGTTCCATCTCTTGCCAGTTCTTATCTGCGGGATGAGGTCCGCCGATAATTGTATTTATGACCAGTCTTCCAACAGTCCGAGCAGGCTCCTCAGGATGACATGGAGCTGGTGCACGACCTGGGTTGGACGTTGCCTGTCCTCCTTCCTGTGGATCCTTTACGAATTCTTGCAACTTCTTTTGTCTGATCAATTTCTCGATAGCATCATGCAGGTGTCTGCATTCTTTCGTGTTGTGTCCATAAGTTTCATGGAAGCGGCAATATTTCCCAGTCCGCTTCTGTTCTTCAGTTGATTCTTTTGGACGTGGTTTTCTGTACTGAAAAGTATTGCAGGTGGATAGGTAAATGTTCTCAAGTGGGGCGTTTAGCGGAGTGTACTCGCTGTAGCTTGGAATTCTCGACTTCCACTTTCCCGCTTCTTTCCTCTTTCCTTGACTTCTTCCTCCGGACTCTTTGGGCTGCACAGGTTTACTCTGGACATTGACTTGGACCTTTCCCGAATTGTCTCCAGATTGCTTCACAGCAATGTTGCTCTTGATTGACTCTTGGGCAGGTCCCGGTGCCTTATCTCGTCGTACCCACCTAGCTTCCTCTCTTCTTATGAACTGGTGTGCCTTGGAGTAGAAACGCTCTAGCGTAGCCGGAGGTTTTCCTGCCAGCCAGTCTCCAAATTCAGAATCCGGATCTACACCTCTCATTACAGCCATTAGGATTGCATGGTCGTTGGGATTACTGACTTCAGTTGCCGCAACGTGGAATCTTTGTAAGTACTCCTTCAGCGACTCTCTGGGATTCTGGATTACACTCGACAGAGACATCACATCCTTCGGGCGTGTAGTGTGTATCCTGAATTGCTCAATAAACTTCTTTGCCAACTCCTCGAAATTTGATACGGATCGCGGAGGAAGTCAGGTGAACCACATAGTAGCGATCCCAGATAGAGTAATCGGAAAGCACCTACACTTGGTGGGATCATTTGCTCTGGCTGAATCCATCATCCATTCATACCTCATTACATGTTGTCTGGGGTCAGTCTTTCCTTCGTATGCAGGAATGGTTGGCATGCTAAACTTCTTGGGGTACGCCGCTTGCAGCACAACATCCGTGAACGGAGTATGACTTCTTGACACTCCCCAGTCGTCATTTGATAAGCCCCGATTTTCTTTCATCAGTTGCCTGATCATGGCTGTCAGATCGGGTGTCTGTATGGAAGCTGGGAGGTTGGAGTCAGTTCTACGCGCCTGTCCATGCTGATGCCTCCTTTCCTGGCGATCTGCCAATCGTGCGTCGTGAGGTTCAACATTGTTAGCATTTTGATGATCTGGAGCTCCATCCTCCATCTGTATTCCGGTTCGGAAGCCTCCAGTTCTGGCTTGGTCGCGGTCTCCAACTGTTCGAACAGCAGCATCCGCCCTTGCAGCTTCATTCTTACGGCGTCTACGCCTGGGTGGTTCATCAGAAGAAGTAGAGCTGTCAGATGAGGAATAAGCAGCTGGATTGCCCCCAGCATTCTGTTGCTGCTGTTGAGTGAGTTGTGCCATCAGGTTGGCATTAGCTTGCATCTGTTCTCCCAGTTGTCTCCTGCTTTCCCTAAGTTCTCTCATCAAGTCATTGAACTCTACTCTGGTGACAACTGGAGTCTGTTCTTGAGCGGCAATCCCTGCACTCAGGATCGCAGGTTGATTGCTAGGTCCTGCTTGTTGCACGCTAGCAGTCTCTCGGGCATCCGCATTAAGAGAAGCTGACCTGGTACGTGGTCTCGCCATTGTAGAGTTATTGGTATGAACTCTGAGTAGAATCAACGGATGTCCTATCAGTAAGTCGGATCTTCTCTGGGGGATTTGTTCAATCCAGTAGCTTCAAAGCAGATCCTTGAGGTCTGAGAATTCGACTCTCAATGAAAGCACTAAAGTGTTAGCACCAAAATTGGTCACTAACCTCGTTCAGAAAGATTGTGTAGAGATATAAGTGATGAAAGTAAATTAAACAGAGAAGACAATGCTAATTTAAATGCAGAAAGTAAGAACACCAAATTTATAGTGGTTCAGCGTAATTGCCTACGTCCACTTTGTTCAACTTTATTGATTTCCTTTATAGTTGATTACAAATACAATTCGTGAATCAAATGCTTGAATGAAGTTGTTAAGTAGAGAAGATGAGTCTTGAAAATGGCAGAGTCTCCCCGGTGTTTTCTCTCCCCAAAAAAGGATCCATTTCACTGTGACCCTGCCCCTCTATTTATAGGCAAAGATGGGCTGGACTTCCCAAGTGGGCTGATTGCCGAACGTTCCAGCCCGAGTACAGTAGTCGTCGTGTGCCGAGCAAGTTTCGCCGAATGCTCTGCGCCGAACCATCCCTTCTATGCCGAACGGTATGTTGGTGTCGTGGGAAGTGTAGGATGGTTGTCTGTTGAGGCCGAACGCTCTGCGCCGAACCATCCCTTCTATGCCGAACGAGGTGGTTGATGTTTGGGAAGTGTAGGATGTTAGTCAGTTGAAGCCGAACGCTCTTCTTGACGCCGAGTGCCTTTACGCCGAGTACTCCTGTACGCCGAACAGTCTCGTATGCCGAGCACACTTGTCACCGAGCACTCGTTGGATGTTGGGTGCCTCGCCGAACACCATGGGATGCCGAGTACTCCTATATGCCGAGCAGCCTTAACGCCGAGTACTCTGGTACGCCGAACAGTCTCGATGCCGGACACTAATGGATGCCGAGTGCTATGCCGAGCACACTTGTCGCCGAGCACTCATGGACGTCAGCTGCTTCGCCGAACACTCCTGGATGGCCAGTGCTTCGCCGAACACTCCTTGATGCCAGTCGCTCTCTGATGCCGAGCACTTATTGCCGAGCACTAGTTGCCTGGTCAAATCCCCAGGAAACAGTTATTTAACTATCAAACAACAACAATCAAACAGATTTATTCCGTGGGGAATCCACTAAGCCTCCATTAATTAAACTTTCCATAAATCAAATCACTTTCAAATCTTTGATTCAAAATACCTTTGCCAAAGATATTTTTCACACCCTTATACTCCTTGCAATACATGGAAAACATTTTTATACTCATCTCAACAGTATAAGAATGTTACAAACCATTATAGTTCAATACTTAGAAAATATCCACGTACGTATCAAAACGATATAAGTATATTAACAAAACTTAAGGAAGATTTTCTCTATTCCAAACCATATTTAAATGGGCCAAAAACAATATTATTTTAAACCAATCCTTACTAAAAACCAAACCACTATCCTTCGGTGTTAAGTATGGAAAGAATGTTTCCATACCATCATATATTAAGAAGGATTAATAGTCAAAACAAATCTTATTCCTTTACAAAATTTCTATTTTATAAGCACATTTCATATTTAAAAATACTTTTATAGACATCCAAATTAACTTATAAAACGATTTTTTTCAAATCTTTAAAATGATTTATAAAATCTCTTTCTATTTACAAAACTCTTTTATAAATCTTTCTTAATAACTCCTTTATAAAATCCTTTATAAAGGTCCTTTTATAAACCCAAAACTCATTTCTATAAATCTTATATATATTTAACACAAATCTTCATTATCCTTTAAAATATCACTTATAAATCCAGTCTTTTATTTTATAGATTTCCATTTATAACCGCTCCTTCAAAACTATCATTTATAAATCCCTTTTATAAAATATCATTTATAAATCGCTCATTCATAAAATATCATTTATAAATATCCTTTATAAAATATCATTTATAAATCTGCTCCATAAAATATCATTTATAAATTCCCTTTCATTCTAAATTAATTGCCTTAAAAAATCATAAATGGAATAATAAATTTCCTTTAAATAGTATTTATAAAATAAATTAATTTACTTAAACATCATTAACAAAGTAATTAATTAACTTAACCCATCGTTAAATAAATAAATTAATTAACTTAAACAACATTAATGATGTAATTAAATATCTTTAAATAATAAAATTAATATAATTAAATATCTCTAAACATCTTCAATAATAAAATTAAATAACTTTAAACCCTTTTATAAAGTAATTAAATAACTTAAACATCTTTAATCAAGAAATTAATTAGCTTACTTTAAGCATCATAATATAAATATTTACTTTACTCTAAACATCGTTAATAAAATAATTAAACACTTTTAATTAAGATAAATAACAAACATTAACATTATCAAATGGAGGCTTAGCGACCACAATGGTACTTAGACAAGCTACCATTTATTTCAATTTTACCTTTAAAGTCCCATAAAGGGTATTTACATAAGCAACATATTTGTAAATAAAATCAATTAGTAATTACTAGCTAATGCATCACTTATCAATGGATATAATCCACATATTAATTCACTGACATATGACTAAATGTCCAATTTAATATAATAGCAGAACAGGGATTTTTTTCTACTAAAAAGATGTCCTCAAAAATCTACACAATTTACTTATAAAAGAATGGTGTTTTATTTTGCCAAATAGGTGTCCATAATAATCTATTTAATTCAGTTTAACTTAATGGTGTTTTATTTGGTCAAATAAATGTCACCGTTAAAGTATAACAACTTTAACATGTTGTTATTTAAAATAACGTAATTAAATTTAGTCCATATTATCATGTCATAAATTTATACATTACCAAATCTATCAACAAATTAGACTATTATATTGTACTCGTCAATATGAGTCCAACGCAAAAATCTGCATGTCAATTGGATTTGAAATGGGTAAGATATCACGATTTCAATTTATCACACACTAATTACTATTTATATAAATAAACATATAAAGGTTTCTCACCCAAGCAACCATGTTTTGACCCAAAGCCTACTCTACAAATCTAACTCGCTTCTCGATCTTCTTCCCTAATCTCCCTCCCTCTCCCATTTGAAAATCCTGAAGCTCCATAGTTGGGCACGATGCACGTGCAGACCAACTCCAACCACCTATTTACGCCAAAAATGGTCACAAATGCCCAGTTGTATGTGAAAGCATCAATTTCCATAAATAATATCCAAATCGAAAGATTAGCACGCAGATCACAGAATAAATAGCAGAAAAAGTAAAAAACTCACGAGTTTTATAGTGATTCGACAAACTCTAGCCTACGTCCACTCCATTAATCTTTCATTTATACTGTAAGATTACAAGTTTAGTTGTTTTTGCCTTAGAAAATGAATGGAGGAAGATATAAGAAGTGATAAAGGAGCGCCAGCCGAAAAGTCCCTTGCAATGAGCCAAGTCTGCTGTATTTATAGGTGAAGACGTGCATGGATCGGGCTGAAATTTCAGCAGAAAATGTTTGCGCCAAAACTGGTCATAAACACCCAGTTGTATGTGAAAGCACCAATTTCCAAAAACAATAACCAAATAGAAAGATAAGTACGCAGATCGCAGAATAAATAGCAGTAAGAGTAAAGGAACACACGAGTTTTATAGTGGTCCCGCAAACTCCGGTTTACGTCCACTCCAATAATCGTTTATTTATACTGTAAGATTACAGGTATAGTTGTTTTTGCCTTCGAAAATTAATGGAGGAAGAGATAAGAAGTGACGAAGGAGAGCCAGCAGAAAAGTCCCTTGCAATGAGCCAAGTCTGCTGTATTTTTAGGTGAAGACGTGCATGGATTGCACTGAAATTTCGGCAGAAGAACCTCCAGACCCATACAAACCGACTCACAAAATTTGGGATCGATCGGACACAAAAAAAATTTAGGTGAATCATTCCATACTAACTCGAATGGGGCTGCGATCGTTTTATGGGGTCCCTCATGCCTCTGGTTCTTGGTCCCAAAGTTTCGCGCTATTCCGACTTATTGTTTGTGAGATATCGATCGATCTTCTCTATTTTGACTAGAAACTGGATCATAGGATAGCATTCCATGCTTCACCCATTTGAGCTGCAATCATTTATGTAAGTTCCTCATAATGTTAGCTACTTGCTGTCCAAATTTCGTGCAATTCCAATGTACCGTTTGTGAGATATCGCGTTTTTCGTACAATCATGGATTGCTGTGCTGATTTGTACGATCGTTCCAATAACGATCGCCCTATTTTCCAATATTTAGGATTTTTGAGCTACGATTGATCATGTAGGTGCTCCATGATGTAAGCTACTTGCTCTCCAAATTTCGTGCAATTTTGACAGACCGTTTGTGAGATATCGCATTTTCCGTAAAACTATGAATCATTATGTTGATTTGTACGATCGTTCAAATAACGATTGGCCTCCTTTCAGGATTTCATCCTTTTGAGCTACTATCAATCGTTATGCTGTATAACTATGGATCGTTGTGGTTGATTTGTACGATCGTTTCAACAACGATCGGCTTCTTTTCCCAAGATTTGGAAGTTTTGTCATATGATCATTTTTGTGGGTTACACTCTTAAATAAATCGATGCTCTTAATGTTTCAAGTGCATTGCCTTTGTAGATTTTGAGATATTGATCGATCTTAGTCGATTTATGTTGTTTTATGGATTGTTCTAGATCGATCCATATAAATTCTTCATTCGTCCATAACTCGAGCATACGAACTCCGGTTGACTTGAAATTTGAAATGTAGCCTCATGGGGCCTTCCTTCTCACTTCAAATTGATTGCACCTTGATTGGGACCCGGTTTGAATCCGCCCAACTATTGTCCATAGTTCCAAATATCATCAATTTCCGAGTTCGATAACCGTCTCTTTGGGCTTCCTGGCTTAATGATCATAGAAGTCATTTAACTAACTTTTATGACACACTGCCTGGTCAAAAGGCAGTATAACATTTTCCTCCCAAAATATGCCTTGCGGTAGGAAGGTGTGTTTTGAATTGCCTTAAGTCCAATGTTCGAAACCCGTTGATGACCTGTGAACAAATCTATGATCTTGGCTGATTGTTAATAACGACCGTTCGGGATCGTTAATCAAATTCAGAAATATCCCAGACTGATGATGATCGCATGGGATCGAGTGTTTATTCAAGGCGTAATGTGATCGTTCAAGATTGAATGCCCATTTAAGGCATAATGCGATCGTTCGAGATCGAGTGCCTGTTCGAGGCATAATGTGATCGTTCGAGATCGAGTGCCTATTCGAGGCGAAATGCGATCGTTCGAGATCGAGTGCATGTTCGAGGCATAATGTGATCATTCAAGGTTGAGTGCCATTCGGGTTGAAATGTGATCATTTGAGATCGAGTGCTGTTCAAGGCGTAATGTGATCATTCGAGATCGATTGTCGTTCGATGCGAAATGTGATCGTTTGAGATCGAGTGTCGTTCGGGGCGAAATGTGATCGTTCGAGATCGATTGCCGTTCGGGGTGAAATGTGATCGTTCGAGATCGATTGTCGTTCGAGATGAAATGTGATCATTTGAGATCGATTATCGAATGCTCAAGATCGATTGTCGTTCAAGTTGAAATACTTGTTTTTCACATTCAAGTGAGTTCCGAAATCATTTGTTATGGCGGTTTATTACCATCTCAAAGCATTCCTAGGGATCGACTTCGATCCTATACATGTGTAAGTGATTTTTCCATTTTAATGTGGAGTTTCTTTTACTTCATGCCATCCTAATCAAGAGATGACGACATGTGCCTTTAAGCCGGCTCGCTCTAATTTATGGTGGATGATGGCTGCTTCTGTTCCATCACCATTATCTGATTCCTTTCAGAGTCAATTAGATATGTTCCCTAGTTCCATGGGAAGTAGTGCTGATCCATTCTCCTTGGCTGAGGTTTGCCACCGGTTGCTCCAATCCATATCCAATTCTACTAGTTTCCACTCCAAGTCCTGGATTCCAATTTCCATCTATTCCAGCATCCATAAGTGGTCTTCGATCATCATTTCATCCTACCCCCGAGTCTGCTAGGGAATCCCATATTATCCTCTTCCAGACGCGCATCCAAGTTCCGATCAATGCCAAACTGCACGGCACCGCCCGGTATCCTGCCTGGGATCGATCCAATGTGACCCGGAGGCATGACTCCAAGTATGGATTGATCGGCACTAATCGTTTTTGAGCAATCGGCCCTGATCGTTCTTGGTTAGCTAGGGGAAGCTCCTGGTTGTTCCACTCCATCCTGCATCCTGTTAGCTTTGTTTTCTTGGTCCTAATTCTGTTTTTCCTTAGCTCCTTCTGCTCTAACTCCATGATCCATATTTACAACGTTTCTTGCTACTCCATTTCCTTAGTTTTGCACTCTAGCTTGTCCAATCTGTCGGAGTAAATTCTACATCATCTCCTTCTGTCTCTTTAGCATCCTCTCATGCATAACATCCATCATTGTTTCCATTTCATCTCTGGCGATGTAGATAGATGTCCGATTTGCTCCAACTCCAGAAGAAGCCTCCTGACTCCCTCCATGATGGCTCCTATCCACTAATGGTCTCCTTGTTGATTGCCTAGCCATTACTTCCTAGATCCGAGTATCCAAGCTTCCAAATCCAAGATCCTAGCTTCCAAATCCACTGGTGCAAGTAATTCTTAGTGAAAGCACCAAAATGTTTGCGCCAAAAATGGTCACAAACACTCGGTTGTATGTGAAAGCACCAATTTCTAAAAACAATATCCAAATAGAAAGATAAATACACAGATCATAGAATAAATAGAAAAAAAGTAAAGGAACACACGAGTTTTATAGTGGTTTGGCAAACTCTGACCTATGTCCTCTCCAATAATCTTTTATTTATACTGTAAGATTACAAGTACTGTTTTTTTTGCCTTAGAAAATTAATGGAGGAATAGATAAGAAGTGATGAAGGAGAGCCAGCCAAAAGTCCCTTGCTTAAGCCAAGTCCGCTGTATTTATAGGGGAAGATGTGCATGGATCGGGCTGAAATTTCGATAGAAGAACCTCCAGGCCCACACGACCCTATGGATTGTTCTAACTGCGCCAAAAATGGTCACAAACACCCAGTTGTATATGAAAGTACCAATTTCCAAAAACAATGTCCAAATAGAAAGTTAAGCATGCAGATCACAGAATATATAACACAAAAAGTAAGGGAACACATGAGTTTATAGTGGTTCGGCAAATTCCGACCTATGCCACTCCAATAATCTTTTATTTATACTATAAGATTACAAGTATAGTTGTGTTTGACTTAGAAAATTAATGAGGAAGAGATAAGAAGTGATGAAGGAGAACCAGTCGAAATGTCCCTTGCAATGAGCTAAGTCCGCACGTGCATGGATTGGGCTGAAATTTCGGCAGAAGAACCTCTAGGCCCATACAACCCGGCCCACAAAATTTGGAATCAATTAGACACCAAAAAATAATTTAGGCCAATTGCTCCATACTAACTCCAATGAGGCTACAATCGTTTTTAACGGGTTCCCCATGCCTCTGGTCGATGCTCCCAAAATTTCACACCATTCGGACTTACCGTTTGTGAGATATCAATCGATCTTTGCTGTTTTAACTAGAAATTAAACTATAGGATATCATGCCATGCTTCATCCTTTTGAGCAACAATCTATCATGTGGGTTCCCCATGATACTTGCTACTTGCTCTCCAAATTTCATGCAATTTCGACGTACCGTTTGTGAGATATCGCATTTTCCGTTAAACTATGGATCGCTATGTTGATCGTTCCAATAACGATCGGCCTCTTTTCCAAGATTTGGATGTTTTGAGCTGCGATAAATCATAGGAGTGCTCCATGATGTAAGCTACTTGGTCTCCAAATTTTTGCAATTCCGACGTACCGTTTGTGAGATATCGCATTTTCCGTTAAACTATGAATCGTTATGCTGATTTGTGTGATCATTCCAATAACGATCGACCTCCTTTCCAAGATTTCATCCTTTTGAGCTACGATTGATCACGGGGGTTCTCCCCGATGTAAGCTACTTTTTATACAAATTTCGTGCAATTCTAACATACGTTTGTGAGATATCGCATTTTCAGTAAAACTATGGATCGTATGGCAGGTTCATACCAATAACGATCGACCTCTTTTCTATGATTTGGGAGTTTTGTCACGTGATTATTTTCATTGGCTTCACTCTTAAATATATTGATGCTCTAAAAGTTTCAAGTGCATTGGTTTTGTAGATTTCGAGATATTGATCGATCTTCGTCGATTTACACTATTTTATGGATCATTCTAGATCGATCCATATAAATTCTTCATTAGTCCATAACTCGAGCATACGAACTTCGATTGACTTGAAATTTGAAATATATTCTCACGAGGCCTTTCTTATCACTTCATATTGATTTCACTTTGATTGGTACCCGGTCCGAATCCGCCAAACTACTGTCCATAGTTCCAAATATCATCGATTTTTGAGCCTGATAACCTTCTCTCTGGGCTTCCTGTCTTGATGATCACCGAAGCCATTTAGCCAACTTTTATGATATACTGCCAAGTCAAAAGGAAGTATAACACCACCTAATTCCAAATCCAAACCTATAAACACGTCCCATCGACAAGCTCGTCACCCCAGCACCGTTGCCCTAGCCTCCAGCCTAATTGATCAAAATACGACACCCAGCTTTCCTCTTCGGCCATGAAAGAACACGACCACAAATAAAGAGCCGAACTCCACCATCTTCCGCCCAGAGATGCTCTACGCCACTCCGACTAAGAATTCAAGATCCGATATGCCAATCACTGCCTCAATTGACCAAAACACTAAACCCTGGCTCCTATCCCAAATGGCCATAACTATCAAATCTACCCAAACCATAGCTGAACACCTTGAAACCCCTAGGATTTGAGCAGAGCACCCAAACGAACTCAAAGCAACAATTTTTGTGTATTATATTTAAGAAATGAGTTTGATTTTGAATTTTCAAATTTAGTGCCATTTTGGTTTTTTCATTTTAAACATGGAAGCAACTTTTTGATTGCTAGGAAAAGATAAATGGTGGGAAGCAAGTGCAAAAGTCAAATGAAATTGTCCAAGGGTTCTGTGTATATTTATAAACAAAATTACATTACTTTGCTTTTAAGAAAAATAATATACTTAAGCAAAACAATTTTTTAAGCTACCTATCAACTACTTTTCAAAGACAATGAATTACCCATAGGAAGATATAGTGGATATTAGGAAATGCTTTGTACCTTTGTTGATTTTTATATTAAGAAATCTTGGGTTTTCAAATTCATCATTTCAATATTATAAAAATCTAAATATAATTTAAACTATTATTATTATATATGTTCTTACATTTCCAAATAAAATGTTCTAACATTTCAAAGGTGATTAAAGTGTATACAAAGTTATTACAACTTCCTATAACTTGTTATTCGATAAAAATTCGAAAATCCAAAATGGATTTCGGTTATATTTTCTATTTTTCATCGAACAACCTATTTATGTAAACAAAATTCAAAAATGAATTTTCCATCATTAGTTAAAATTTAATATAGGGTTATTTAATTATTAAAATCATTAGTTGAATATTTAAAATAAATTAGATATTCTTAAATAAATCGATAAAACTTCGAGTCATTACGTTCTTCCCCCTTAAAAGAATTACGACCCCAAAATCTCACCACGTAAGTACCAGGAATTATTTATAAGCCCACATGATGTTCATAGATCGTCTATATGCAAAATCTAATTCGACCTCTGTTCGAAAACATAACTTCACTTCTAAACTAGTATTGCTCATATGACTTCTTTAGTGGGGACTTCGATCAGGCTACTTGATTAGGAACCTCCATTCTCCTTACATAGCCACATGCTATGATAGAAAATTTTGGTTCCATGCCAAGGACCCTTACTAAGTGTTAGCCGCCAAGAATCGAGTGATAAATTCTTATTCTGGTCGGTGTGAAACGCCTTAAAGTCATGTGCTTGAATCAGTTAAGCGAACAAAATGATCTACGTACAACTTACGTACTTGTCCTTATTGGTTCCTACTTGTTGTTTGAACCAAAAATGACACGAACACCTAGGAGTTATAGAAGAGAATAAAATATGAAGAAATTTAAATAAAAATGAGGAAATAACAAGACACAATCTTTTATAGTGGTTCGGCAAAGCTTGACCTATGTCCACTTTAATATTTTATTACTGATTTCTGAATTGGAAGTAGAAGTTCTTACGACTCGGTACAACTCTATCACTTAGAATTTTAGAAATACGAGTATGTAAGAAATAATAGGGCTAGAGCCAAAAAGTTCCTGAAAAATTAGCCCTACCATTCTATTTATAGAGGCAAGCTTGGATATAATCTCTCCTAGTTGTTGTACCCAATTTAGACTAATTCGCCTAAAGAATAGGCACCACATCAACAGTAACTACGAGCCGATACCGATCCCTAGGTGGGAGTCGGTACCGATCCCTAACTTGGCTATATTTGATGTCTTCGACTCTTCACCTTGAATCACCTTGTGGTTGGCTTCGAGATTCCGTAGTTTGCACCAATATTAACTTGTTCTTGAGTCCAAATGATCAAGTTGAAGGGGAACAAAGTTGTAGTTTCACGTGTTCATAGAGATCGATGGAAAATTGCATTAAATAAGAAAACTAACTCTGAAAATAGGCTATTGGCACACGATAAGCATGTAGGCAAAAGATGGGGTCCACCCAAGTCTTATTTGGGAGTCGGTACCGATCCTTAGGTGGGAGTCAGTACTGATCCCTAACTTGGGGAATCCCATTGCCTTGCTGTTTCTGATGGTTTTGGCTTTTACTTTGTGACTCTGTTAGCGCTTGGTGTTTGGGCCTTTAGGCTCTCTCTGGGCTTACTACCTTGATAATTCTACGTTCCATCTGTCGAGTCTGTTCGAATTTTGCTTGGTCAAGAAGCAGGATAACACTTGCCCCCTAAAGTATGTCTCGTTTTCAACGTGATGTGCATTGAATCGAGACAAGTTCGGATTCCTTTGAAGGACTCTACTCTATGCTCTGAATGGTCGCTATCCTTTCGCGAATCGATTCCGTGAATTTTCATGTCCATAGTGATCCATTGCGATGCTTTGCTAATATCTGAGATTATAAATATGGAACGTGATCCCGGGATCTGCTATTCCAAGTCTGATGATTTTAAACTAATTCCATCCATGAGTTCCTCAAGTATGAATCTGATTTTCCTTTAACATCAATTTAGTCAACATGAATTGGACATTCGTACGTACATGCATCCACTTCCATGTTCTTGAGTTGAGGGATTACACATACATGGTCAATCGCATATGCATACATTAGCACATCTCCACATATATACAAAAAAATTATGTATATATACAAGTTTCTTTTATGCTTGGGACTCGGTACCGATCCTTGATTTGGGAGTCGATACCGACTCCGCGCTTGGAATATTTTCCAATTTTTCTGGCTTGATATGGACTTGAGAGGTTATATAAGTCTTCTTCTCTCTCTTCTTTCTCTCACTTTACTTCTACCTTTGAATTGAAGCTTTTGATCTTTGCCTTTAAAACCCCTAAATCCAACATGAGCTTTCATCCTCGCCTGAACTAAAGACCGCTGCCACCCGTCTTTGTCATTGCCTGAGGTCACCCACATCGCCGTTCATCATCTCGATCAGATCCACCTTCAACAACCCGAACCCTAGCTTTAGGAACCTATTTATAATCGAACCGACCCTCCTTTTGAATCTTGAATTTGTAGTAATAGTTAGGAGTATGGAGAACTTGATGATAGAGAGGAACTGTAATGGCCATGGACATGGATGAAGAAGGGCGTTAATGGCCTTAGTTTTTGGAGTCGGTGGGGATGAAGGAGGAAGGTGAAAGCTCCTTTAATTGTGGGGGTTGGTGAGACTCCCACACTTAGGCAAATTTTTGCCTACACCAAGTTTCATTACTAAAATTTGCATTGGGGATTCACATCGAATTCCTCTTTCATCTCAAAACACCTTCAAAGCAAGACCAATAACACTAAGCTTGTCGAGACGGTCAGTGATAAAGGTCACGTCTAGTGATATTCAGAATTTAAGATCGAATGGTTAAAGCGAGCAGTTAAATAATAATCTAAACTGCACAGCACTAGGATCCACATTTTGCATGGGGGGTACGGTTCTTAGTTAATCCTCTAACATTGATTATCTGTTGAGTTTTTAATAGAAACGGACCAAAGACATTCCAAATGTCTGGCTGCTCAGGCCACAGGTACATTAACTTCCAAATACATCGAATTTGATGTAGAGTCAAGCTCAGCAATAACTTAACAGACACAGCAAACTCCTATCCAGTAAGAGAAAGAACCAAAAATTCCACATATTGATCAACCAAACCTTGAGAATCCCAAAGTAGAGCAACAAATTCCTGAAAATTTGGTTGAACCGATAGATGGGCCTTAAATAGACTAGCACTTGATACTCTTGAGGATGCAGTAACATTGAATGATCCAGTCGATTTCATCCCCTCTAAAAACCATGAAGGATCTCTTTAGAGGATATGCAATATGTTGGGTGTATTCTCACCCAGGCGATCTCAAGACCAAGAAGCACCAGGTTCGCCCAGGCTTGCCTAAGCTTCATTCGGCATCCCTACCGCTGCCGAACCAGACTCACAACCATAGAACCACTGAACCAACTCCAAAGCAGCCTTCGCCGAATCAAACATCAAAACCTCTTCCATGCTTGCCGAATCAACTCTACCTCCCATGCTTGCCGAACCAACCTACTTCCCATACCACCGAACCAACTTACTCCACTACTATCCAACCATCTACCACCGGACCGGCTACCTTCATCCACTGCCGAACCAGAGGCAGGGGAAGCCACCACCGGACCAAAGTCCCACCGGACCATCTCCCATCTACTACCGGACCGAAGCACTACCGAACCAAGGCGTTGCTGAGCCAACGTTGCCAGGCCAGATCACATCAGCCCAGGCCCACCAGCAGCTACATACATCCAGGACCCCTACCCCCAGGCTCACTCTATAAATAGAGGGGTAGAGGTACAACAATGGGGACAAGTTTAAGAGCTCAAGCACGGAGATAACTTTCAAACAACTTTCAGATACTTGTATCAAAGCTTTGTACTTGTAATCTAAACAAGAAAATAGAAATAATATATAAAGTGGACGTAGGCACATTCTGGCTGAACCACTATAAATCTGCGTGTCTTTTACAGTTTAGTCCCTGCTTTTCATATATTTGCATAAATCACCCAAATCACTAAGAACAACATAAAATCAATTAAAACAAACGACTTTGAGGTGTTTGTCCATTTTTTGTGCAAACATTTTTGGTGCTTTCACTGAGAACTAGAAGCTCGAAGCTTCAGCTTCTTCCACTTAACCTTTTTCCTAACAGCATCGTTCATCGCTTGGAAAACATGCCTCCCAAGCAGAAGAAAGATGTTAACAAAGGAAAAAACATCGCAACCAGTAGTCTTCTAGGTCCAGTGGACATAGATCAAGTAAATCGTCCCCCTCCAGCAGCAGTACCAAATGAAGGACAGGCTAATCCAACCACTCCTGCCATAGAACAGCCCGCAACAATTACTAGGACAGATCTAGACAGGGTTGTGGCTGAAGTAACTAACCGCTTCACGTCCCAGCAGGAAGCCTTGGTGGACCATCTCATGTCATGCTTAAGGGATGCTGAAGAGTCCAACCACAACACTGAGTAATGGGGTGAATCCCAGTCTGGAGGATCTTAGAGACAACAAAGATCTTCCTTCTTCGAAGGAGCTAACGGCAGAAGCAGCCATGGTAGGAGCCAAGATCGAGCACAGCCCGAAGTTAGGCCTGAGGAAACGCTTGGAACCAAACCCAACGGGGGAGGTACCGGGCGGAGGTCAACTGTAGCTGAGCCGGTCGTACTGCCTAACCACGGAAACGCCAATGAACGAGGCCGAGCTAGAATCCAGCCCGAAGTTGGACCAGAGGAAGTGCTTAGACCAGAACCCAGCAGGGGAAGATCAAGGCAAGGGCCAACTGTAGCTGACCCTAGCATGCTCCCAGAAGACCAAAGGCAGCCACTGAAAAATATGAGGAATGATAGACGGTACCATCCCTACAGGTCATCTGGACGGAATCAATCCCACAGAACAGAACCGAACTCGTTTCTATCTGCTCCAAATTCTGATGAAAGGATGGCACGCTTGTTCAGAGAGTGCGTCCAACGGGATCAAAGAGATAGACGAATAGGCGCTAGGGTAACCAACCCTTTCGCCCGCAATATCGAAATTGCTATCACCCCCCGAGAATGGAAGATGCCAACAATGGAACCTTACAAAGGAACCTCCGACCCCGTTGTACACTTACAGAGATACACACAGCATATGCTCATGAGTGGAGCAACAGAGGGAGTACTATGCAAATGCTTTCCACTATTCTTAGCAGATCTAGCTACCTCCTGGTTCTTCCATCTACCCCAAGGATCCATCAGCTCGTGGGAGATGTTGAAAGAAATGTTTATCAGCCAGTTCCGCATTCATGTGGAACAACCCAAGGACGCTTATTCCTTATCCAATATCAAACAGAAACCTGGAGAGAAGCAGCAATATTTAACCCGATTCAATGCCGCAGCGGCCGCAGTCCAAGATGCAGATGAGAAGCTTGTCTTAATGGCCCTCTGTAGTGGTGTGCATCCGGATACTAAATTCGCTAGAAGACTAACAAAAGAAAAACCAGCTACTTTACCCGATTTCTTCCATGAAGCCGGGAAATATATGAGGCTTGAAGACGCTGCCACTGAGGGGCGGTCAGGGCAACAAAATAAGGAAACTCACAGCAACGCGCCCGCTGTAGCAAAGGACGTTCGAGGAAATTATTCTAGAGACAATGCTGGGGGCAAGAAGGGAGAAAAGCGCCTATATCGGCCAGGACCGAGATTCAACACTTACACTCCTTTGAATGAAACTGTCGAAAAACATCTTCATTGCCACCCAAGGCGAAGTTAGATACGAACACCCACCGTACAAGAAGGAATCAGATAACGCACAGAAGTCTGGAAAGTTCTGCCGCTTCCACGAATCTCATGGGCATGATACCAATGAATGCCATCATCTCCGGGACTTGATTGAAGAACACATCAGAAGGAAGAAACTACAACGCTTTCTTGGGAAAGCCAGCCCTGTCTGACTTCCAAATTTTCCTTTCCCCATAGTGCCTAAAGATGAAATTTCCAACGGACAATGGAGTAGGGGAAGTAGAGGGAGACCAGGACGTTGCTCGAGACTGCTATGTAACTGAACTTCGCAACTACCACAGGAAGGATAAAGGGAAGAGTGTAGAGGTTGCCCTCTGCACAAAAAGTTTGGAAGCATAGCAACTAAAGAAAGCCCCTCCTCTTCGATATACCAGCGATCCCTTCAATGAATTAGGCCCCAGGGACAGGGAGGAGGAGGCCACCGCGGAGCCTGCAGAGGCTATGGAATTTGTATCTATAGACAAACATGACTCGAGTAGGCTATTGAAAATGGGTCCCAACTAAAAACAGAGTTGAAGGAACAACTCATTGACTTTCTCCGCCACAACTTGGATGTATTTGCATGGTCACATGCTGACATGACCGGAATCTCCCCTGACATAGCATGCCACATACTAAACTTGAGAAGCTAGCATACTGTTTACTAATCACATCACGAAAACTGCGTCACTACTTCCAGTCCCATTCCATCAAAGTTCTGACCGACCAACCACTGAGGCAGGTACTCCATCGTCCCGACACTTCTGGGCGACTACTTAAATGGTGCATTGAACTAAGTCAGTATGATATCACCTATCACCCTCGCACCGCTATCAAGGGACACGCCATGGCCGATTTCATTGCAGAATTCACTACCAACGAAAGTAAGGAGCAATCGGAAATAGCAGAAGACATCAAGTGGAATCTCTTCGTGGATGGTGCGTCAAACGAATAAGGCTCGGGGCAGGTGTGGTAATAATCACTCCTAGGGGAAATAAGCTACATTATGCTATAAGGTTGGAGTTCGCTGCCACCAACAACGATGCAGAGTATGAAGCAATGATAGCTGGATTAGAACTTGCCTTGGAAATCGGAGCCAATTCTTTGTGTCTTCATAGCGATTCTCAACTTATTGTTAATCAAATACTAGGAGAATTCCAGGCTCGAGAAGAACGACTCATAGCATATTTAAAGAAGACCAAGTTACTTCTCAGTCGATTGTACCACTACTTAGTCAAACACATCCCTCGGGAAGAGAACCAAGAGGCCGACGAATTGGCGAAGCAAGCAAGCGTGAGAGACGGCGATATTTCCGGAGCAGTAGCCATCTCGAAGCAACTGACCCCAAGTTTTGAGCAAGTGAATCTGATAGTTGCAACCGAAGAAGCAACTTGGATGACTCCCATCCGAGACTACTTACAAAGTGGCACACTACCCAATGGGCGTAACGAAGTCAAGAAAATCTTGAGGAAAGCTTCCCGCTACATAATACAAGAGGACACCCTCTATCGACGCGGATTCTCTAACCCCCTATTAAGGTGTGTCGCTGGAAGGGAAGCCAAGGAAATCTTATCCAACATTCATCAAGGAAGCTGCGGAGATCACACCGGAGGGCAAACTTTAGCAAAAAAGATACTCCGATATGGATATTTCTGGCCCACCTTAAGCAAGGACGCCTTAGATTTCATCAGAAAATGTGACAGATGCCAGAAGATTGCTAAAATTCCGCGGCTACCAACAACTGAGGTTACTCGAATGACCAGCCCATGGCCCTTTGCAGTATGGAGAATTGACTTAATCAGCAAACTACCAATGGGCCGAGGCGGGGCCAAATATGCTATAGTGGCAGTCGACTATTTCACCAAATGGGTGGAAGCAGAACCCCTGAATAAAGTATCTTCTGCAAACGTTATTAATTTCTTGATCAAAAATGTTCTGTGCAGGTACGAAGTCCCATTCAAAATCATATCAGATAATGGACTTCAATTTGACAGCGAGGAATTCGCCAACTGGTGCCAAGAGCACGGAATTCAAAAAAGCTTCTCATCCGTAGCGTATCCCCAGGCAAACGAACAAGTCGAAGCCGTCAATAAAATTCTGAAAACTCTAATCAAAAAGAAACTCGAAAAGTCAAAGGGCGCTTGGGTGGATGAACTCCCTACGGCACTGTGGGCTTATCGCACATCTTTCAGAACATCAATAGAGCATACTCCTTTCTCTTTGGCATATGGATCGGAGGCTATGTTCCCAGTTGAAACCATCGTGCCTTCCCACCGTAGGATCCACTATAACCCAGAAGAGAACGAAGAACTCCTTCACGTGTCTTTGGATCTAATTGAGGAGAGAAGAAATGATGTAGTCCTCAAAGCAGCAGCCCACAAGCAAAAAGTGGCAGCACAATACAACTCCAAAGTCAAGCATCGTACCTTACAAGAAGGGGATCTTGTCCTCAAGCGAATCTTCCCTCGCCCCGGAGCACTAGATCCAATCTGGGATGGACCATATGTAATTCATAAAGATCTCCACAATGGAGCTTATATTTTGTCAACAGTGGACGGGGAGGTGTTCCAGAGGGCATGGAACATCCAACACCTTCGTCGATACTTTACTTAACTTGCACTGCCCATATGAAGCGAATTAACAAAGGGAATCAGTGGACGTAGGCATTTTTGTGCCGAACCACTTTAAAAAACCTTGTCTCTTTTTTAACTTGTTCCTTTATATCTTGGCTGCTTGTTAACTTTATCCTTTTCTGTTGAACAAAATCCTATGCAAATAGCATTTCCATTCAAGGCGCTCCACAGCGCGACTTCTCCTGGACAAGACCTAACAGGTACTATACGAATCTATGCCCTCGCCAATGAGACACTTTTGCTCCGGCATCCCTCTGCTGCGGGTTAACTCATTGCTCGCGACGGCCCTCAAAGCCAACTGTAATGAGCCGATTATAAGCCACCGAGAAGGCCGACGATAGCCGAGGCATCTCATTACGGCGTTCGGCTCGCCGACAACTATGAACCGACTATAAGCCCCAACATAAGGTGTGGCCAGCCAGGGGCAGTTCATGGTTGACGATCGGCACCCACGCTAGCCGGCCACAGTAAATCGAATAATACCCACGATTACGGGTCATAATGGCCCGGGTAGTTACTGTGCGCGATCTCGGCTCCGATGTGTCTTAAGTGCGACTGTGGTAAAAAAGAATTAACTCCCCGTGGAGGCGTAAGATGGGTGACAAATGTCTCCAAGTCCCACAGCTAGGGAAAGTGACTACAAAGCCCGTTTGCCACGAACTTAAGCACATCGAAGGCCTTCCGTGATGGGAAGTTTTACTATTTCTCATATTTCAGTTTTATTTAAAAAACTTTTCTCCTATCCTTTGTAATAATCCCTGAAGTACAGGACACAGAACAAGAAACATTCGCTAATGGAAGCGGATACTCACAGCAAGATACTGGACCGCATTCCATACTCGGTCACACAAGACATTCCAAACTGCCATCTACAAGCAAAATATAAAGGGCGGTATTTCCTTCTTTCATGTGTAAACACGTGACTATAATTTGTTCACACCTCACGCTAACATTGCAAGTCATGAAATTATGTTTTAAACAAGAACCTAACGTCAAACACAATTTAATTACAAGAATATGCATAGCTATATTTCTCATACAACATGTCAAATTAGCAAAAACATTCAAAAGACGACAGAATCAGCTTAAGTTAAAGAATTACACGTCAAGAATAGTGTTGTTTATTACAAGTAGCATAATTACAACCTAAGAGTTACGTTACTGTTTTGAGACTAACATATACAACAATGTCAAGTCCACAAAAAGATATCCAGGCCAAATCAAGGAGCTGGCTGCGTCGGAGTTTCATCCTTGTCCTGTTGCCCACCTGTCCGGTCAAAGAAAGAATTCATTAATGATAAGCAACCAAGTTAACAAAAAGACTAGAAAGGAAGACTTACCAGCATCTGCTCCTTGATCATCTTGATCATCATCCTATACTTGCATGCCTGCCTACTCAGCTGCAAGCAACCGCATGCCCTCCTTCACCGCCACCTTCTCCTCCTTGGTAAACTGGGCAGTAACCTCATCCATCCTGAGGGCCGTACCCATCTACTAGTAACCTCGGGGTGGGCCCATGACGTCCCGGTTCTGACTGAGTTGGGGCACTGCGGAAGGATCTTCTCTGTCCTGGGATTTCTTCTTTTCTGATCGGGTTTCAACTCTATGAGACATTATCTACAACACAAAAGAATACATCGTTAAAAAGGATGTAGAGATATAAACAAGCAAGTGCGTACAATCTATAATTTCATTTTGTAGTTCAAAACATAAAAGGTTCAAGGTTCGATTGGGCATTCAAACTCCGGGTCTCGTTCGGTATCACGAGTCATAAAAAGTCATCCGGCAGTTCAAGGCAAAAGCTCATTCGACATTCGAGCTCCCCATATACCGTTCGGTAATCCGGGCCCCAAGGTTCATTCGGCTATCCCACTCCCTAAAAACCCATTCGGCAGAAGGAGGGCTCACCTCATTCGGCAGGCGTAGGCTTGGTCCGGCTCTTTCTAATAGGTGTGGATAACAGGAGCTTGAAGCCCATACTTATAAGCAAACACAGACGACCGGACCGGTTGGTTTGGCGTTTGGGCCGAATAGGAGCATCCAAGCTAACGTCATTAATTTCAAAACAAAGCACGGCATATACCGGCATATGCCCTACTTTGGGGGGCAAATGTTGGGCGTATTCTCACCCAGGCGATCTCAAGACCAAGAAGCACTAGGTTCACCCAGGCTTGCCTAAGCTTCATTCGGCATCCCTACCACTGCCGAACCAGACTCACAACCACAGAACCACCGAACCAACTCCAAAGCAGCCTTCGCCGAATCAAACATCAAAACCTCTTCCATGCTTGCCAAATCAACTCTACCTCCCATGCTTGCCGAACCAACCTACTTCCCATACCACCGAACCAACTTACTCCACTACCATCCAACCATCTACCACCGGACCGGCTACCTCCATCCACTGCCGAACCAGAGGCAGGGGAAGCCACCACCGGACCAAAGTCCCACCGGACCATCTCCCATCTACTACCGGACTGAAGCACTACCGAACCAAGGCATTGCTGAGCCAACATTGCCAGGCCAGATCACATCAGCCGAGGCCCACCAGCAGCTACATACATCCAGGACCCCTACCCCCAGCCTCACTCTATAAAGAGGGGTAGGGGTACAGCAATGGGGACAAGTTTGAGAGCTCAAGTATGGAGAAAACTTTCAAACAACTTTCAGATACTTGTATCAAAGCTTTGTACTTGTAATCTAAACAAGAAAAGAGAAATAATATATAAAGTGGACGTAGGCACATTCTGGCTGAACCACTATAAATCTGCGTGTCTTTTACAATTTAGTCCCTGCTTTTCAAATATTTGCATAAATCACCCAAATCACTAAGAACAACATAAAATCAATTAAAACAAACGACTTTGAGGTGTTTGTCCATTTTTTGTGCAAACACAATAAGCATGGAATTCCATTTGATGACGCTCTGGCACCGTCTCGCGACCAAAGAGCTCATGATCCTCTGGAAGGATATATAGCTTGCAACAGATATATGTGCATGGCAGGTAACATCCCACCATTTAACCAATTCGTCCTTCGAGTCCTGAACTTTATGAGGCTGGCTCCTACATAGCTGCTTCTAAATAGCTACGCTTTTCTTATTATCACTTATATGGTCTTCTTTGAGCATTTCAATTGAGTGCCTAGCGATGAAGAAATCTGATACATCTATAGCTTTAAGAGCATCAATGCAAACCCGTCTCTTATTTACTTAGAGCTAATGAGGGGTTGCAGAATAGTTATCAGGGCTTGGAAGCTATTTAAAGGTTGAATGGTTTTATGTACGCTGTACATCAGGGTTTGCTCGTAGATGGATATCTGGAAGTAAGTTTTATTGCGAATGTCATTTGTACATTTGTTTTATAGTCTGCATACTTAACTTTCCATTCTCTGTCATACAGATGTTCCGGCAAGACCCAGCGGTGGATCACTTTCGGATACCATTAATATTCTTATGGCAGTCCCAGCCGAGGATAGGTATATAAGAACTCGATTGACAGATGAGAATCTTCTCGCCTATGGTTTATTAAAGGAAGTCCGCAACACCGGCATAGTTCCAGTTGTCAACATTAAGGATGATAGTGATGACGACGACGAAAATCCGCCTATAGGAAGCAAATTCGATCAGGATTTGCCCCTAGTCCTAAGTCCTAAGGCTGGAGTTGCAGAAAACATAAAACAAGAATGTGAAGGCATCGAGGAAGGTGAAATTATTGGAGAGAGTGGTGAGTCCGGCCAAGGTAACACTGAAGTGGGCCACGGGTTTCAGACTGAACAACCCAGGGATGATCAGCAGCATGGCGTTAAAATGAGATTGATCATGAAAATTTCTAAGGCATTGACTTCCACTCAGTCTCTGCTAGTTACAGCCATGGAAAGAACTCCTTCGAAACCATCCACATGCACATTTGCTAGCCTAGGGGAAATTGCTACCGACTTTGGGTCCTTCGATGTATGGAACATGAGCATAAAGGGTTCTCCCCTCCATTCAGCGATGATGTCATTTACATTATTAGGGGAGAGATCATTCCTATGAACAAGGTTCCAGCCCACGGTCCGTTGGGTGGACACTAGGACACTCACACACACGTGCACTTCATGATATTTGCACTTGACCAGTGTCCTTGTTCTTTTGATCTAACTCATCCCTATTTGCTTTGCAGGTTCTATGGATAATAAGAAATATTCATATCGATCCCTGAAGGAGAAAGCATACCATGCTCAAAAGGCACCGTCGGGTTCATACCACCAAGGGAGTGGTCGGGACTATGATTCAAGTTACCCCTCCAGTCATGATAGGGACGACCGGGACATGAGGAGTTACGATAGGGATCGTTCTTCTCATGATTCCACTTCTAAGCACCGACCTAGAACTAGATCACCTCCTTTTAGAGGCCCTAATAGGGAACCTGACTGCCGCGATGAAAATCCATCGGCCGACATTTCTTGAGCTCCTCCTCCTACTTCCATTCCTGTATTGCCTACAACATTATCCCATTCCAACCGGTCTTTCAAGTGTAGACATCAAAAGAGCAGTTCCTATACTTTCCATTAGAGGTCTGGTAAAGGAGTGTTGTTGCTCCAGCCATTACAAAGGAGTAGCAGATAGACACTACGGGTCGGATGGCCGAGCTTAAGAATGAATTCCCCAACATTTGCTTTGATGGAGTTTTTTTTTCTCAAAAATTAAAGATAATTCTTGTTGCAGTCCAACAGAGGACCATCAACTGCACGATAGATGTCCACAATCAACACAATGAATGGGCGAAGCTGACCGAAAAGATTTCAAAAGTTTCAAAAGATAAGCTGCAGGAGATAGAGAACCAAAAACTCATCAAAGTCAAGAATAAATAAATTATAGCCGCTCTCGACATTGAGATTGAGAACTCAAGAAAATCCCAAGACGAAGCAGAAAAGAGGGTCAAGGAGGCCATTAAAGCACTCGAAGCTGAGAGAACCAAGCATTTGAACAAAATTGAGCAAGCGTATCATTGGAACCATGAGCTTGTAATGGAAAGGGATGCTGCTAGGAAGAACACGACTGAATTGAAAACCAAGCTTGAGCGCGAGATCAAGGAAAAAGATGAAGCGTAGAAAATTTCTCAGGACGCATGCAACGAGCTAATCACCATTAGAATAGAGAGGGATGAAGCACTCGAGAAAGCCAGGCACGTGGATGCCCTTGTTAAAAAGGAGGTCAAAGTCGCGGTTAAGAGAGAGTTGAAGTCGCGAAACAACGGGTAAAAGAGCAGATGATTCAGAGATTTGAGCCGCTGATCACTCAAATCAATGCTAATGTGCTCAAGTTTCAAAATCTTGAATGGTTCAGAGAGGACTACCCTTCAATGCTCTCCCATGCTTGGGAATGGGTTGTTGAGGAAGAGAAAAAATTTATTAAAGTTCATAATATTGATATGGAGTAGCTGGAAAAGAGATTTTGAAGGGAAATGAGCCCAAAATCCTTCATGATAACCAGCATCTTATTCATCCGGAACTTGATGCAATCACACAAAGGAAATTAGGCGAAGGTTACGGCTCAGCGCATCATGATGCTAAAGCTGGTCAAACTCCCGGGACTCAAGTTGCTCATAGTTCCACCATTGATTCCTCTACCGACACTGGTTATGATCTAAATAAGCCACAACTTCAGAAATCTATTGTTCTCTCCCTATTCCCAAGGGAACTCTCGGCATCACTCCAGCTCATGTAGAAGTTCAAACTGAAGAAGGTATCTCATTGACTTCCCCTATTTTCCAAAGAGTTTACGTGTCTTCGATCAACGTCACTAATCTTTCTCTTTTTATTCCTTTATCTATAAGTCAACCTGCATTTCATCTGCTTCCACCCAAGGAATCTCAACCGGGGCAACAAATATCAGCCACGGAGTCCGTAACTGCCATGACTTCGACATCAGTTCTCAACATCCTAATTGAGGAGATCACAAGCCTTGATGAGAGCATGATTGACACTTTGTTGGAAGAAGGAAATGATGAGAATCAGGGGACTCAAGTTGTTGAGGATGTTATTATTACCGGGGTTTCCCAGTCCCTACGGGTCCCTCCATGCATGAGCTCGAGCAAAAATTGAGATGGATATCCTCCTTGCATTCAAATCAAGCAAGAGAAAATATAAGTTTCCCTCCTTTGTCATCGATCGCTCTGCCCGGGCAAACCATTTTCGCTCCAGTTTACATTCCTCCATCGGGGAGTTCTCAAAGTACATCAACAATATTTTTACAAAGCGTTCCAGCCTCCATTTCTCTGCCCAGGAGCAGCCAGAGTGCGCCTGCTCGATCTTCGCAAAGCACTCCTCCCAAAGGCCAAGGCGGTAGAGGAAGTGGTGGAAAGAGGCAAGGAGAGAACTCGAATGAAGTCTCCCCTGGTTCTAAGAAGGAGAAGAAGTCAAAGAAGAAGTAGTTGCTAGTTTGTTTCTCCATAGATAGACTCCTTTTTTTGTTGGTCGGCATTGTACGGGTTCGGACCTCGTTACTATTTTTTGCTTTTGGTGTGAACCATTTGCACTCAGCTTTCCTCGTTTAATGTAAATAACAAAGACTTTTTTTGTAAAATCTTTGTGAAATTTGTCTAAGTACTTAAGAAATACGCCTTCCATTCAATATATTCACGATTTATTTCTTTTAGTGACCATTTTCTAATCAAGTCCTTAATCCATTTTGTGATTTGCTGACTCACATTGTTCTAGCAAATGTAAAGCAATTCTTAGGGTAAACCACTTAAAATTGTGGCTTGAATATCCTTTCCCCGGATACTAAGCTCCCACCCCACCAAACACCGGGCATGAGTTTAAGTCAACTACTTAGAATCTTAGTCAGTACATCCTCATCCAGGATGTTAGCATTCGAGCACGCTTAACTCTAGGCATTGATTGAAGGCTTCAAAATTGGATCCCACTTTACTCTGAGCGTGGACCTTTCATTCTGCCTACTCTAGGCAAGATGTTAAGGATTAAACAAACTTGTCATGCCCATTTCCATTTATACTCCTGCCCTCAATCCAAGGACGAGAGTTGAGTGATCGGTCGTATCATGCTCTTTTTTTATACTCGTACACTTCATCCGAGGGTAAGAGTTGACGTATGGATGGCTGTGTCACATCAAGTTTTAAGTTTGTGTTCTTACCCCTGATCCGAAGGCAAGATTCAGTTTGCGGATGATTGTATTTCATCCGGCTTGAGTTTATACTTTGGCTCCTACTCTAGAAACAAGAGTTAGGGTACGGATGCTCGTAAAGCATTCAGTTTAATTTTATACTCCAGCTCCTACTCTGGGATCCAAAGTTAGGATGGGACATTTGTGTCATGTCCTGCTTATGTTTATACTCCTGCCCCCAATCCGAAGGCAAGAGTTAGCTGATGTCGATCTTCGGACACCAAAGGGGACTTCGTGGGCCCGGTCATGGGCCATCGAAGTTTGGTCAGCACCTTTCTCCGGGTACCGGCATGCTTGTATAAATCATATGCAGATTCATTTGAGTTGATCAAATCACAACTCTTAAGAAACGAGAAGACAGAAGTTTGGTCTGAAAAGGCCGTTTATTTCATAAAAGACAAAGAAGTGACTTAATCTGTCGTATCACACGGCTCTAGCCCATTATTTAAAAGTTTATTCTAAGTGAAATAGTGTCATAAGTGCTCGTTATTCCATGCTGTTGGGAGCAAAATCCCGTCCACAGTTGCCAGCTTGAAAGTGCCATCACCAAGCTTTTCCTCTATAGCATACGGCTCGGGCCTAGGTTCTTAGGGCCAGGAAAGATTCATTTAAGGACAAAGTCACCGACTTCAAAGGTTCGATTCCTGACTTTGGTGTTAAAATATCGAGTGACTTAGTGTCGGTGTGCAACTGCTCTCAAGTCATCCTCGTCACGCTCCTCATCGATTATATCAAGAGACTCTAGCAGAAGTTGCTCATTAGTTCATGGATTGTAGCGAGTCACTCGATGAAAAGGTACTTCCAGTATAACTGGAATCATTACCTCCAATCTATAGGCTAGGGTAAATGGAGAGTGACCAGTCGTTGACTTTTGGGCGATTCGATAAGCCAAAAGTGTTAACGGAAGTTCGTCGACCCACTGCCCTTTGGCCTTCTCCAATCACTTCTTGAGAATAGGCTTAATAATTTTGTTTATAGCTTCGACATGTCCAATCGCTAGAGGGTGTGTTACCGCTGCAAATCTCTTCTCTATACGAATTCGGGGGCTTAAATTCTTGAATTTCATGATGTCGAATTAGGTCCCATTATTAGTAACGATTGCCTATGAAACTCCAAAGTGATAGATAATATTTTGAACTACAAAGTTAATTGCTTTCTTCATTGTAATCATAGCCAACGGCTCCGACTCAACCCATTTAGTAAAGTAATCAACTGCCACGATAGCGTACTTCGTGCCACCTTTAGAAATTGGCAATACACCGATGATATCAATACCTCAAACTGCAAACGGCCAAGGACTGACCATTTGAGTAATTTACGTCGATGGGGCCCTCGGAATTTTAGAAATTCTCTAGCACTTGTCAAATCTTCGGTTATAATTAGCTGCATCTCGATTGACAATCAGCCCAGAAATAACTGTAACAAAGTATTTTCTTTGCCAGGGTCTGCCCCCCAATGTGGTCACCATAGTCCCCTTCATCAACTTCTCTCAAAACTCGTTTGGCTTCGTTGTGAGCGACACACCATAACATTAGGACATAGAAACTCTTCCTGTATAGTATTACCTCTTGCATGGTATATCTCAAAGCTTGTCGAAGGATTTTCGTCATTCTCTTCTTCTCTTCGAAAGGATTCCTCTTTGTAAATAATCTCGAATCAGAGTCATCTATGATTCCCGTTCAGGTTCAGTCCCCAAGATCCAATCGACATCCATCTAGTTGATGCTCAGAGATGAAAGTACTTCCACTAGAACTAGGCCCATGAGCTGCGCATCTCCAGAACTAGCTAACTTAGCAAACGAGTTGGCTTTCTCATTTTCCTCTCTAGGAATATAAGTGATCGTGTAATATTCAAAGTCATTAAGAAGCTCAAGAACCCGATTTAGATATGGAGCTAGTCTTGCTCCTTTCGCCTGATATTCTTTCCCAACTTGGCATACCACTAGCTGGGAGTCGCAGAAGATTTGTAAAATATTTATTCCCAGCTTCTTGGCAATCTTGAATCTTGCAATTAAGGCCTCATATTCAGCTTAGTTGTTCGTTGCTGGAAAGTCGAGTTTCAAGGCGTAGCTGATCGGGTGTTCTTCGGGAGTGACAAGCACAATACCAAAACCAGAACACTGATCATTGGATGCACCATCCGTGTACATCTTCCATCCAACTTTCTTTTCTCCATTGCTCTCCGAAGAATCATCTCGTGTAGTGAATTCCGCTATGAAATCCACCAAGGCCTGACCATGGATTGCTCTTTGAGGGTGATTGGTGATATCATATTGACTCAATTCAATGTTCCATTTTGATAGCCTTCCAGAAGTCTCAGGTCATTGCAAGACTTGTTGTAATGGCTGGTCAGTAAGGACATTGATCGGATAAGCCTGAAAATAAAGGCGAAGTTTTCAAGAAGCGATCAACAGGCAGTAAGCGAGCTTTTCCAGTCTCGGATAGTTTCTTTCTGCTCCTGTCAACCGCTTGCTGATCTAGTAGAGAGGTCATTGGATGCGAGATTCCTCGCTTACAAGTGCGACGCTCAGGGAATGCACCGATATCACCAGATATAAGAACAAATCCTCATCATCCACTGGTTTCGAGAGAATGGGAGGTCTCTCTAAGTGATTCACTAGAGACTAGAATGCTTCTTTGCATTCTGGGTTCCACTTGATGTTTCTCTTTCCCTTCTTGATCACCTCGAAGAAAGGGATGCATTTGTCAGTGGCTCTGGAGATGAACTGACTCAAGGCGGCGACCTTCCCAGTCAAGCTTTAGACCTCCTTGATCATCTTTTGGGCTTCGATCACTCTTAAAGCCTTGATTTTTCCAAGTTGGCTTCAATCCCACAGTCGTTGACAATAAAGCCTAAGAATTTTCCTGGCACAATGCCAAAAAAGCATTTCAAGGGATTGAGCGTCATCCCGTATTATCAAAGGACACTAAACATCTCTGCCAAATCGTCAATGTGGTTTCTCAAGCATCGTGACTTTACAATCATGTCGTCCATGTACACTACCATCGATTGTCCAGTCCGGTCTTTAAACATCCAGTTCACGAGCCTCACTCCTATGTTCTTTAATCCAAAGGGCATGACTAGATAGCAATAGAGTCCAAGATCGGTAACAAAGCTGGTGTATTCCTGATCCGGAATGTGCATCAAGATTTGATTGTATCCGGAGTACGCATCCATGAATGAAAGTAGCTCGTGTCCAGCAATTTAGTCCACCAACTGTTCTGTCCTTGAAAGTGGAAAGCTATCCTTCAGGCATGCCTTATTCAAGTCCGAATCGATGCATTTTCTCTACTTCCTATTTTCTATCTTCACTAAAATAGGGTTAGATACCTAATCCAGATTTAGAGCATCGTGGATAAAGCCATTGTCCTTCAGCTTATCTGCTTCCTCCTTGAGTGCAGCGGATCTCTCAGGACCCAGGTTGCGGTGTTTCTGTTTCACATAAACGCATTCGGGATTGATGTTTAATGCAAGGCTCGCTATCCCGGGCAAGATCCCGCACATATCTGAGTGCGTCCAGGCAAACACATCCAGGTTTTCCTAGAGAAAACCAACCAACTCCCTCATCACACTACTACTAAGATGAGATCCAACCTTTAGGACTTTATTCGGGTCATCCTTGGTGACTAGAACAACGATTGCCAACTCAGCGGGAGCTACTCGTCCACCTTCCGACTCTTTTCATCGGTCCATGTCATTGTAGAGCCAACTAGTTTCCCTAAGCCGGGGCTCAGGCGGTAGTTGCTATGCGTCCAAAGCCTTTAAGAAGAGGACCCCTTCTACACTCTTTCCTTTCTCCTTATGCCTTGCTTCCTTCAGCTCAACGACATAGCACTCGCGACCAGCCACTTGATCTCCATGCATGATCCCCACTCCATTGTATGTAGGACATTTTATAGTTAAACACCAAGGAGAGATGATCGCTCTAAATTCAGCTAGGGCAGGTCAGTCCAAAAATGCATTATATGCAAAATAAATATCCAACACTAAAAATGGCACGACCCGCACTTGTATGCGGTCGCCATCACCAAGTTCCACGGATAATTTGACAAATCCTATGACTCCATTAGCCATCCGTTGAACCCCTGTATATGAGATCTGCAAGGCTTCAAATCTCTCTCCTCCAACATCATTTGATTGTAAGCTTTTTTGAAAAAAATATTGACTAAACTCCCACAGTCAACAAGCACCTTTCATACAACAACAGGACCAATCGCGGCTGGGATCATGAGTGGATCAATTGTTGGAGCCTCCACTCCATCAGCATCCCTATTTTGGAAAACAATATCGTCCATCATGGTTCGAGATTGTTTTGCTGGAGCTCCATGCTCAACGGCATAGAAACTTTCATTCTCATCATACTTTAAGGCTCCAATATATCTATCGATTTCCGCAAAAATCTTATCGGCGGGATGAGGTCCACTGATGATTATGTTAATCACTAAACGTTTTTCTGGACACCTGAATGCATCTGCACCAAGCTCAGCTTGCCCACGTTGGGAAGACGACCCAATGGCGCTAGAATTTCCTTGCCCGCCATCCTACGGGGCTTTCACATATTATTGCAATTTCTTTTTCCTTATTAAATCTTTATTCATGTCGCACAAGTGCTTGTACTCATTAGAATTATGATCGTGAGTCTCGTGAAATATGCAGAACTTGTCTGACTTCCTCTCCTTCTCAGTTGACTCCCTATGAGCCGGCTTCCTATACGATTCAATATTCTGAGTAGCTGATAGATGTTCTCTATCGAGTGTTCAATTCAATGTAATTTTCATACTTAAGACCTCTTAAATTACTCCTGTTATTTGGCTTTCCCTTCTTTGCCCCGTCATTGTTTTCCTCCTATGTTCTGATTACCGACTTTCAAATACACATTCCTAGAGCTTCCTCCAAATTGCTTTACAACAATATTACTTTGAATCGACTCATTCGAACTTCCAGCATCATTCCTTCATAGACACTTACACGCATCCTCTCGACGCAAATACTCATTAGGTTTTCTCTAAAAAGCTTCCATTGTCGATGGTTGCAACCTTTCTATCCAATCCCCAAAATCCGAGTTAGGGTGAACTCTTCTACAAAGCGCCATCGGTACCATATCTTCCTTTGGATCTATTATCTTTGTTACAGCTATGTGGAACCAATAAAAATAGCCCTCAACGACTCTCCTTTAGGTTGATAAACATTAGATAATCACATCACATGTTTTGGACGTGTGGTGTGCAAACGAAATTGCTTCATGAATTTCCATGATAATTCAAAAAAAGATGATATGGACCTCGATAGAAGCCGAATGAACCACATTATAGCCACACCTTCGAAGAAAATTGGGAAACAACGGCACTTCATAGCATTCGAAGACCTAACTGAATCCAAGTGCCATTCATATCTCAATAAGTGTTGCCTAGGATCCGTCGTTCCTCCGTACAAAGGCATCGTTGGTATGTTGAATCTTCGGGGGTATCTCGCATGAAGGATGCCCTCTATAAACGGGTTTCAACAAGCATAAGTTCCCCAATCATCATTAGTTTTGGATCTGTTTTCACTAACCAATCTCCTAACCATATCCTCCAAATAGTCCAAATCAACAGGTTCGACTGAACGGTGGGGTTAACTGGGTTTGTATCACAGTAGATTCAACAGGAGTTATAACATCCAAACAAAGCAAGAATAACTTAAAACTTAAACAAGGCATCTAAAAGAACAAGCTAATGGAACTTAAGGGAAACAAGCCAAAAATCTACTAAGTAGATGGATCGCTGGTGATCCATCATTCATGGATCACTGGCGATCCAAAAGGAAGCATCATGAGTTGTCAAAGCCTCTTGCACCATGATTTACTACCTCTTCTAAGAATACTTACCAAGTTTCATAGCATTCTAAGCAGCGTAGTTCAATAAGTAAAGACTCATCTAATTCAAGCTATTTTGACCAAAGCAACTAGCTTAAAGTGGACCTAGAGAACTCATACGGAATCGGATTGACTTGAAATTAGGAGGGAACACATAGAAGACATAAAAGAAGGCTAACAAAAAAATGAGCATGACGGGAGAAGATTGGATGGATCATTGGTGATCCATCTTGATGGGTTGCTAGTGACCCATATAGGCTGGGCCCCACTACCTGAAATTCATACGGTAGGTCCCACATACCCTCTAGAGAGTACCTGCAAAGTTTCGTCCGATTTTGTTAAGTGATTTTGTTAAGTTTTGAGCGAGTTATGGATGATTCTTCTAGACCAGATGACCCATGAAGATGGATGATTAAACTAACTCCAAACGACTTGATACTTGGACAACACACTCAAAAGAACAAGTGAATTGACCTCAGGAAAATTGAGCCAAAAATATGCTAAGTGGAAGGATAGCTAGCGATCCATCTCCTATAGATAGCTAGCGATCCATCATGATAGGTCGAATCGCCCTCAAACTTTCCAAGCTCCTTCATAGCACTATGTAAAGGCTTCTTGTAGAAAAATATGATAAGTTAATCGATAGCTAATGATCCATTCCCTATGGATAGCTAGCGATCTATTGAAATGACTCAGATTGATTTGAGATTTCGGTGATGACTTGGCATAACAATAGGACTCTTCTACACTTGGATTCTGGCTGAATACTCACTGAATTCCCCTATAAATACTCACCTATCTGCAACATAAAGAGGATCTTCTGGACTAGCAGCTGTAACTTTGCAGAGATTGTTCTTCACTCTTCTCCTCCCATACAATAGTCATCTAGGGGTTCACTATGATTCTCAAGTGAACTCTTGTACTTGTGACTTGATTTATCTTAGAAGATTCAATCATATTGTAATCCGACTCAACTTGTAATAGCTGTCAGTTAATAGAAAGTTATAAAGTGGACGTAGGCTTCATTAACAGCTGAATCACCATAAATATCTTCCTATCTTTTTACTATTTCTACTCTTTTTACATTTATTTTCTATATTATTGCTCGGTAAGAATAGGGCTGGTGCTTTCACACTCAATCTAGGGTGTTGATCCATTTTTGGGTTAACATTTTGGTGCTTTCACTGAGAACCTGACTCAGGTTTAGATCTAGCTATCTACTTTGAATCAGATAGGTTCAGAAGTTAGATCCTCAATCTTTGCTTAGAAGATTTTCTGTTGAGAATCAATGGCACCAGAAAGAAAGAGAACCACCTTTGAAAGATCCATATGAGCTACCATTACCGAAGAAGAAATAAACCCTCAGCAAATTGAAGTCAACAAACACAAAAACCTGCTGCTAGGAGCTAACTCTAGAGATCAGGTTCCTGGATCCTCCATACAACATGAAGTTGTGACCAAGGGAGATTGAACAAGATGGTTGATGAATTAACCAGAAAATGGCAAACAGTCAAAAGGCTCTTATGGAAAAGATAGATACTTTCTTAGCGCTCCAATCACTAACTACTACTAGAATGGTGCCTGAAGCCATGGCTGCTACGGAGTGAGAGCATTCTTATGTTTCTGGCTTGAGCGAAAGAAACAGAAGGCAAAAGCAAAAGAAGTAGTGGGCGGAGCTCTAGGAATCATGACAGAAGAAAACGTTAATACTTCACTCGTTGCAAAAGCACCTACTATAAACCCGAACTTAGGGGTGAAAACCCCGCGGGGAGATATAATGATGGCTCTCTCCAGCTCTGAAGATGACAAACAATCTGATGAAGACAAATGGATGAAAATTCTAATGTTCAAAATGCTAGAAGAAGCTCTAAAACCCATGCCGCAGCATAGTGCCAAGCAATGGACAAGGAACTGCTACTCAAACGGTACCCACAAAGGCAGGAGAAATAAGAAGATATGACATAAATTGGGATCGATTACAAGGCCAAGCTCCCATGGCATATTATGACCACTCCCAATTGACCAGCTTCCAATTCCATCATGGAGCACCCATCTTCGAATCAAAAATGGTCATCGCTGAGAATCATCAAAAATCTTTAAAATGATCGTTGAAAAACTCACTTCAGGGTTGACTCGAAGTCAAACTTGGGTAATCGCCTATTTGACTCGAAATAGATTCTGGAAGTCTTGACTTAAAGTCAAACTCGGGTAATCACCCATTTGACTCGAAGAAAACCTAGGAAATTTTGGCTCGAAATCAGACTCGGGTAAAACCAAGATTTTCTCCAAGCAAACATGCAAATGACTCCAAACACCATTCGTCACCAACCCAGCACTTCAAATTCTATGACTCCAAGAGAACCATGTGCTAACTCCAAGCAAATGGAAAATTTTCTCGGGTCGGACTTTAAGTAATATACCACTGATCCATTAACACCAGTCCATCTTCTTTTGCCCATAACTCGAACAAGCGAACTGCAAATGCCTTGAAATTTGGAATGCATCCTTATGGGGAATTCCTACTCACCTTAGACCGATCTCACCAAGTTTGAAAATTTTTAGGATCATCACAGATCCATGACTCCATCCTAAGGGATTTGCCATTAAATTGGCATTTCTATTCATTCAAGCATAGGACAATCATGCATATATCATTCCCAAGCATTATAAACAGTTGTAACTTGAAAACGAACCAGACTGACAATGATTAGAGCATCTTCCCCAATCAAAACCCATTCACCGAAGCCGTTCAGCATGCAGATTATCCAAAGAATTTTATCATGCAAATTATACCTTCCTACAACTGATTCGAAATTGCTTTTTTACAGGTATAACTAGCATATGGACGAAGCAAGGGCGAAGGATGCAGTCTGCTGCAAGGCTTTTAGGAATCATTAAAGGATGAAACAACCCATTACCCTGGAAGAATTTTGTGGGATGGCAAACTAGTTCTAGAGACTAGAGGTAGTGCAATTGGCAGAAGGCAAACCCATCAATTTGCCAAAGAACATACAAAAAAATGAAGGGGCTACATGACCTCAGGAACCTTCTACCTAAGCAAGGCCACTAAGATGCAGTAGGAAAGCGCTCCTGCTAACTGACGAAACCAGACGAAAGGATAATTATCAAATAACACTCTGGTTTGCTAGCTACTAAGGAACGGGGCAGCAACCTAAAGCGATGCCATCTCATCCATCCTTATCTACTTTCCTTTTCCAAATGAGCCGTACCAGGAAACTGGTGGCATTGTAGATAGCACGATGAAAGAAATGCTTCTATTCCCTCGACGAGTCATGTCAATCCCCCTTCTGAGAACCGGCGTTGCTCTAGTAGCATCGAGAAGGCTTGTCCAAAGGATCGTTGAACAAACAGATCCAACCCCTTAGTCTCCAGGAACTGATAAAATTGTGTTCTCATGAGCCGAATCCCAAAAATTCCTCTTAAAATCAATGATTCATCGCTTTAATACCGTCCAGAAGTCAGATGCACAACATAAAACACTTCTTGGAGTCGACGAATTATCGTTTAAAGGTCGTCTGGTCACTAGACATCTGTAACACCCCCAATCCTGAGGCCCAAAGCTAAGTGCTACAGATGCTGCAGTCATCTATAGTATTAAACTTTCGGTGACAAAATGCGGCAGTGTTGATGGTATCCATAATATCAGAAGCACATGAAAATGAAATAAAATCACAATTTCAAAAACCACTTATGTGATTACATTTCAGATCAATATTTCATATTCAGTTACATAATCCCAAAATGATTCCCATGTTTTGATCAAATATAATTATTACAAACTATGCCAAGAGCGACATATAGAGTACTAAATAGATAGACATATCAGTCATAAATACATAACAGCAGAAATACTACTAATCTACTCCTACATAGCTAGCTTTGCCTCCTGCACGTCTTCAGAAGCTTATTCGTCCAACCTACTAAACCTGGAAAGACCTTAACTCTCAATCTACTCAAATTAATTTTAAGCACCCGAGAGTTTAAGGGGAAAACATAAACTTCGAGTCAGACATAAATCTTGGTGTGAATAATACTATTACATCTCGATTTATTTATATTAAGTGAGACCACGCCGGTTAGCGGAACAGGTTTCCCCTCACCGATATCCTTTTAAAAGCATATCTTTTGCAAATCAAAATCCTCCAATCAAACTTATTATAACAATAATAGAAAATACATATATGCAAATAATCAGGAAATCAATGGACTGTCTATCCACACTATAGTTTTATCTTGCTAACTATTAACCAGTGGCTGACTCGGGCCTACCAGACACAATCAATAATCTAACCTCTGTTGGACATAATACTGTGCCATCTGCCCTTAACTATCTTCTTCTAGGGTCAACTGATCCTAATGGTTTTGTGGGCTCACCAATAACCAATCTTTACTCTATATATCCCCTTCTATATGTAACATCATTTTAGTCCCATCTGTGACACAGCCATTCACACTAGAATTTTGGACTTATTTTAGCTAGGGGCTAATAGCAAAAATATAGGGCGTGACCCTACATCAGTCCCATATAGTCATCTAGTATCTGAGTCATAAACTTAGGGTTAACTAACCTATTCATATTTCATTTCCTGTCATATACTTATGGTTAACTACCCTATTCAAATTTCATTTCCTTGTAAACAATCTTTGCAAATGATTTACCTTTGAAATCATATCTTTATAAAACAAGGAAATCATATACTTTGCTTTACTCAAAACACTTATGCCGTGATATATGCTTTACACAGAACAATGTTGATGAAATCTAATCAATGAGATTATCTATCCCTTCAAAATAAGTTAAAATCTTTTTTTTAACGTAGAAAACTTCAGTCCATGAAGCCAAAGTAAAACCTTCGAAACCTTGTTCTAAAACCTTAAACAATACCTTTCGAAATCATTGAGAACACACTTTCGAAAGCCTTACTTAAAACCTTAGACATCCTCTTTCAAAACCATTTATACTTACCCTTCGAAAGCATTAGAACCTTCTTTTCAAAATACTTAAAACATATCTTTTGAAACATTTATAATATACCTTTCGAAAGTATTGGGTTCAAGTGAAGGATTGTGGAAACATTGCTTCGAAACCTTTTAAAATTATTCATTTTGAAACCATTGGATTTAACTTTTAATATAAATAAGGGGTCATAAAGAATAGTGGTGAAGGAATTACTTTCAAAAGCATTGATCCCAAGTAAAAGAAAGAGGATAGTTTCGAAACCCATCCTTTCGAAACCATTGCCTACAAAACCATTTAAAAGCAGTTAAATGACTCTTTCGAAAGCATTAAGAAAGCATCTTCCGAGTCAAAAGGAGAAAGCACCCTTTTGAATACGTAGTTTTAAAAAGAAAAGCGGCCTTAACTAATTCGAAAGGTATGAATGCGACAATTAGGTATCGAACAGGTTTAAAAAGCGGCAACTCCTTTTTTAAAACAAGGCAAGTTGATTGGTACGAAAGCTAATAAAGTTGGCTTCAACCTCTTCAAAAGCATCTTTTATAGACAGAAGTAAGTAATGGATTCGAAAGCTTGTAAGAATAACCTCGAAAGCATGGTTTTGACACGGTCCCTTTCGCCTTTCTCCAATCCACTACGTATCAGTGGCTTGATGCCATGTGTATTGGTTTCGAATAAGTTCATTAATGGAGGTATGGTGATGAAAGCTAGCAAACGGAAGCGACGAAGTGGTAAATCTAAGCAAAACTGATTTTATGCCTTTCAAAGTAATTTCTTTTCACCTAACTTGCCTTATTTGTCAAAATGTAATTGGTCGCCATTTCTTTATCAAAATCCTTTTTCTAAAAGGCTGTCGAATCCCAAATTTTAAATTATAAACATTTTAACAAATAGGCCCTTCTCCTTGATAAAACATTTAAGTCCCTTAACTTAAATAATTTTATAACCATAATAAAATACGTAGGAAAATTCCTCGAAAATAACCATAATTCACTTTTAATATGTTTTCTAACATATATAATTTTCAGACCCAAAATCGTTATATAATTGCTTTAAATAATTTAACCCAATATCAACCATTTTCTCTCATAGAAAATTCATAATAAATCCATAATAATTTAGAAAATTATGAAACTTGAAACCCACTTCTAAATATTGTTTTTGACCATACATAAAAAATGCAAATCATTTGGATGTCATTTAATAGGTTTTCCAATCTAAACCTATCATAAAATCTATATAAAACAATATAAATCATCAACAAGCATATATATCCATTTAAACAAACAAAAATGGCATATTATTTGCAAAATAATTCGGATCAAACCTTGAAACCGAAATCATTATGGAAAGTGAGATGTAAATCAAATTTATTCATCTTAGCTTGGTGTTAAGAAGGTTGAGATTTGATATTTGATTGATTTGCTTAAGATTTCTAGCTTTTCTTCTTCTTGAATCTTCTTAATGGTGGCCGGCCAAGCTTACTAGTGTTTTAGTTTTGTTTGTGAATGTTGAAATGAACATGAAATGAAGAACAGTAGGGTTTAGGGTATAAGAACAAAGGCTATTCCGATTTTGCTCTTACCATATTCCTCCTACCTACTTTTTTTTAATTCTCTTTTGCTTATACAGTCATTAAGGCACGGCCCCCTTATTAATTAACAATCTCAATCCCTTAACTATCTACATTATTTCATTTAATTTATCTAATTAAATGTCCTAAAAAATGTTAGTCAAAATTTGGGTCATTACACACTCCCCTCCGTAAAGAATTTCAACCTCGAAATTACGATAAGTTTCTCACAACAATCAAACATAAAGATAAAACATACCATGAAACAAGTTAGGTTAAGTATCTCTAATATTGTTCTCAGTTTCCCAAGTATAGTCTCTCGTTGCACTCCACTGGACTTTGACTAATCCAACTGTCTTGTTCCTTAGTCTCTTCTCATCTCTCGTGACTATACAAACTGGTTTTCTTACAATAGTCATATTCGGTTCCACTACCAGATCATCTAACACAGTCGGTGCAATAGTAGTCTCTGGATCTCGAATACACTTCCTTAGATGAGAAATATGAAAAACATTGTGGATTCCTGCCAAATTATTCGGTAACTCCACTCTATACGCGAGTTTCCCGACCCTTTCTATAATAGGAAACGGTCCAACGAATCTCGATGCCAATTTTCCTAGTTTTCTAATTCGGATTACACCCTTCTTCGGTGACACCTTGACGAAAACATTATCTCCAACAGGGAACTCTAAGTCTTTCCATCTTTTATCAGCACAACTCTTCTACCTAGACTGAGCTTCCTTCATCCTAGCTCGAATTAACTCAATTTTCTCTGCATCTTCTCTAACCAAATCCGAACCAAGAATTAACCTATCCTCGATCTCTAACCAAAAATGGGAGATTTGCATTGCCTTCCATACAAAGCTTCAAACGGTACCATCCCTATACTAGTCTGATAACTGTTGTTATACGAAAACTCAACTAAGTGTAGATGATCTTCCCATGGTCCCCCAAAATCTGGCACACAAGCTCTTAACATATCCTCTAAGACTTTGTTAACTCTTTCTGTTTTCCCATCTGTCTACGGATGGTAAGTGGTACTCATCTTGAGCTTGGTAACTAAAGTCTATTGTAAACTCTTCCAAAACTCACTAGTGAATAAGGATTCTCTTTTGCTTATTATACTACTAGGAATTCCATGTAGTCTAACTATGTTCTTCATAAACAATTTAGGTAAAACAGGTGTCGTCTTGGTTGACTTAACTGGAATGAAATGGGCACTCTTGGTTAACCTGTCCATTATGACCCATATACTTTCAATTCCTCGGTTCGACCTTAGCACCCCGTCTGTAAAATCCATTGAGTTAGAATCCCATTTCCAGACTGGAATATCTAAAGGTTGAAGTAACCCACTCGGTTTCTCATGTTCAGCTTTAACCAGTTGACAGTTCAAACACTGCCTCACCCATAAGCCTACATCTCTCTTCATACCTTCCTAATCCTTTTCATATCCTGATACATCTTAGTTCCTCCCAGATGAATGGTGAACCTTGAACGATGGCATTCTCTAAGAACTTCCTTCCTAATGTTTCCCACATTCGAAACATATAGTCATCCTTTCTTCTTCAACCACACATTCTGGTCAAGACTGAAATCTTTTAAGTCGTCGCTTTTCGTTCCATTCCTTAACTTTCTGATCTATTCAGCTAATAAGGGATCCTCCCTTGCTTAGAAGTAATCATTTCGATCATCACTGGTCGAACTTCTAAACACGACAGCATAAAAGTTTCTTAACTAGAACTACTCTTAGATCTCCATCGTATTCCACATGTAGCCAATGCTTCTAAATCTTCCCACTCAGCAATCATTGCCAATACAGCATTCTAATGTTTCATGCTAAGTGCATTTGCAACCTTATTACCTTTCCCCGATATGTATTCAATATAAAAGTCATAAGCGGCTAAATACTCCGGCCACCTCTGTTGTCTCATATTCAACTCCTTCTAAGAGAATAAATATCTTAGTGACTTATGATCCATATACAACTCGAATCTCTCTCCCAAAAGGTAATGTCTCCATACCTCCAACACGAAAATCGCCGCAGCTAATTCCAAATCATGAGTTGGATATCTAACTGCATGCGGCCTGAGCTGTCGAGAAGCATAGGCAACCACTTTACCTCTCTGCATTAACACAGCTCCTAACCCTGATCCACATGCATCCGTATACACCACTAAGTCCTGATTCCCTTCTGGAACAACTAACACGGGTACATTAGTTAATAAATGTTATAGTTTCTGGAATGCCTCCTCACACTTATCAGTCCAGACAATCTTCACATCTTTTTGAGGTAGCTTAGTCATCGGTGCTGCTATCCACAAGAAATCCTTAAAAATCTCCAATAATAGCCAGCTAACCCAAGAAAACTCTTTATCTCAGTCACTGTTTCGGGTCTCTTCCAACTATTCACTGCCTTGATCTTAGTCGGATCTACTGACAACCTTTTCTCTGAGACTACATGACCAAGAAACTTAACTTCCTTCTTGCAAAAATGACACTTAAAAAATTTCACTTTCAGTTGATGCTACCTTAGTCTCAAGCACTACTCTATGATGAACCTCATGCTCTCTTTCATCCTTTGAGTATACCAAAATGTCATCTATGAATATTAACATGAATCTGTCCAGATGTTCTCGGAAGATTCTATTTATCAAGTCATCGAAGAATTCTGGCGCATTAGTTAGTCCGAACGACATCACAAACCATTCATACGATCCTTATATGGTCCTAAACATCGTCAAAGGAATATTATCCTCTACTACTCTAAGCTGATGGAACCCTGGTGCCAAATCCAAATGAGAAAATACTTTGGGTCCACTCAACTAGTCAAAAAAATCGTCAATTCTAGATAACGGATACTGATTCTTTATGTCTTCTCATTCAACTTACGATAATCGATACACATCCTTAACGATCCGTTCGGTTTTCTCGCAAATACTGCGGTTTCTCCCCAGGGCAAACTACTTGGTCTGATAAAATTATTACCTTCTAAATCCATCAGCTACACCTTTAAATCCTTCATCTTGGTAGGTGTCATTCTACTTGGCCGTCGACTCACCGGTTCTGCTCCTGGTACTAAATCTATCCGAAACTCAATGGCTCGTTTCGGCGGTAGTACTATCATGGGATCAAAGACATCTGCGAATTCTCTAACAACGAAAACTCGGTTAACTCATCTTCCTCCTCCATAACACCCAACAAAGCACTAACCTCGAAACTAGGGTTTTCTACGGATTATATAATCCAGTCACCACAACTTGGGTGTCTAAGTGATATTTTCCTATCATAACAAAATATCCTAGCATCATACTTAACCAATTCATACCCTGAATAATTCTGAACCCTATGAAATAAAATACATGCAAACTTCAAGCAAATGCATGACCTGACAATTCAAACTCTAAGTGATCACATCTCATCCCAAGAGTCGCCTACCCTCCCATCGGATTCGCAACCCTTAAGGAAGTAACTAGGTATAAGGGTTCTAGGTTAGGCTTACCTACAAAACTATGAGTCAAAAAAGAATGTGATGCACCAGTATCAATAGAACTCTATGTGATACACCAAGAATCAGAAGCGTACCTCCCAACATAGCTTTTCTTTTCTCCTTAACTGTTGGTCTAAAGGTAGCTGATTCCAATGCAAACATCTTGCATTTTCCATCCTTGGCTGGTTTCTTACACTGGTTCTTATAATGTCTAATCTGATCATAGTTGAAGCATTTTACTCCTTTCTTGTCAGTAGTTTTCTTTCCTTTTCCTATCCGACACTCGTGAGCATAGTGTCCCTTCTTGTCGCACTTATAGCAAACTACATCGGTCTTCCTTTTCTTGGCTGCTCCCCCTTTCTGAGCGCCTTTCTTATGGAAAAACTTTCTCTTCTGGTTCTACCCTCCTTGAGCTTCCCCTGCTTTGTTACAATCAAGAAAAGCAAGCATCTCCTCCTGCCTTAGAGCCATCTCAACAACTACATTGCACGGATCCTAATATGTGGTAAAGTTGCTTTAGCAAGTTCGGGTTTCAATCCGCAGATGAACTTCTCATTCCTTTTGATAATGGTATCTACCGTTGCATATCCATCTCTCGATAGCTACTCAAATATGGTAGCATACTCAAGCACTGTCATTTCTCCCTGCACCAACTCTGTAACTTCCCGAGCAGAGTTGACTTAGCAATCTCCGAATGAATCTTTCCTCAAACCTCCTTCTAAATTCCACCCAAGTCATGGTTTCTTCATTAACTCCAACGGTAACACTGTCCCACCAAAATAATGCTGCTCCTTGTAACTGCATAGAAGCAAGTCTCCTCTTCTGCTTATCATTAAGCCCTAAATCAGCAAAAATCCTTTCACTATGAAGAAACCAATTCTCCGCTTCAATTGCATCCTTAGTCCCAATAAACGGCTTTCCTCTAAGCCTGGCATAATCTCTGCTTAGTACTGCATAGTTATTGACCACCGGAGCTTCCTGATTTCCTCCAACTAATCCCGTTGTAGCTCAAGCATGCATCATGTTGACGAAGAATTGATACATTGCTCCTATATCAACTTATGGCGCTCCAACACCCACATTAGCAGTTTGTGCCTGACCTGGATTCCCTCTAGTGTTTAGTCTGGTTTTTCCTTTGGTTGTGGTGCTTCCTCTACTAATGTTAACTCTTCCATTCCTATCATCCACATCTTACTTCCTTAAAATCTACATTCGAGTCTTTGTAAGATACAAAAGAATAGCCTAAGAGAGATTGGAGAATATAGATAAAGCGTATACCTATATATAACAAATACAAGTACGTTACTATAGCGTTATCTCATGCCCAATCTTTCCTCTAATTCCTTAGGATTATGTTTTCAAAATCATTTTATGTTTAAATTTTCTTTTAAGTTTTCATAAACCTATGTTATGACACCAAGTTGTAACACCCCATATCCCGAGGCCCAAAGCTAAGTGCTACAGATGCTGCAGTCATCTATAGTATTTAACTTTCGGTGACAAAATGTGGCAGTGTTGATGGTATCCATAATATCAAAAGCACATGAAAATGAAGTAAAATCACAATTTCAAAAACAACTTTTCTGATTACATTTCAAATCAATATTTCATATTCAGTTATATAATCCCAAAATGATTCCTAGGTTTTGATCAAATATAATTATTACAAACTATGCCAAGAGCAACATATGAAGATGCCCCCTTGAATGAACAGAGTACTAAATAGATAGACATATCAGTCATAAATACATCACAATGGAAATACTACTAATCTACTCCTACATAGCTAGCAAATCCTCCAACACGTCTTTGGAAGCTTATTCGTCTAACCGACTAAACCTAGAAATACCTTAACTCTCAATCTACTCAAATTAATTTTGAGCACCCGAGACTTTAAGGGGAAAACATAAACTTTGAGTAAGACATAAAGCCTGTGTGAATAATACTGTTACATCTTGATTTACTGATATTACGTGAGACCACGCCGCTTAGCAGAATGGGTTTCCCCTCACTAATTTCCTTTAAAAAGCATATCTTTTGCAAATCAAAATCCTACAATCAAACTGATTATAACAAAAATAACAAATACATATATGCAAAATAATCAGGAAATCAATGGACTATCTATCCACGTTATAGTTTTATCTGGCTAACTATAAACCATTGGCTGACTCGGGCCTACCAGACACAATCAATAATCTATCTTATGTTAGACATAATACTGGGCCATTTGCCTTTAACTATCTTCTTCTAGGGTCAATTGATCCTAATGGTTTTGCGGGCTCACCAATAACCTATTTACTCTGTATATTCCCTTTAGTGTGTAACATTATTTTAGTCTCTTCTGTGACATAGACCTACACACTGGAATTTTGAACTTATTTTAGCTAGGGTCTAATAGTTAAAGTATAGGGCACGATCCTACACCAGTCCCATTTGGTCTTCTAGTATCTGCGTCATTAACTTAGGGTTAACTACCTTGTTCATATATCTTTTCCTGTCATATACTTAGGTTTAACTACCCTATTCAAATTTCATTTCCTTGTAAACAATCTTTGCAAATGATTTACCCCTGAAATCATAAATTTTTAAACAAGGAAATCATATACTTTTCTTTACTCAAAACACTTATGCCATGATATATGCTTTACACAAAACAATGTTGATGAAATCTAATCAATGGGATTATCTATCCCTTCAAAATAAGTTAAAACCTTTTTTTAACTTAGAAAACTTTAGGTAATGAAGCCAAATTAAAACCTTCGAAACCCTTGTTTTAAAAACTTAAACAATACCTTTCGAAATTATTAAGAACACCCTTTCGAAAGCCTTACTTAAAACCTTAGACATCCTCTTTCAAAACCATTTATACTTACCCTTCGAAAGCATTAGAACCTTTTTTTCGAAATACTTACAACATATCTTTCGAAACATTCACAATATACCTTTCCAAAGTATTGGGCTCAAGTGAAGGACTTTGGAAACATTGCTTCGAAACGTTTTAAAATTATTCCTTTTGAAACCATTGGATTTAACTTTTAATATAATTAAAGGGTCATAAAGAATAGAGTTGAAGGCATTACTTTCGAAAGCATTGATCCCAAGTAAAAGAAAGTAGATTCGAAACCCACCCTTTCGAAACAATTGCCTCCGAAACCATTTAAAAGCAGTTAAATGACCATTTCGAAAGCATTGAGAAAGCAGCTTCCAAGTCAAAAGGAGAAAGCACCCTTTCGAATATGTAGTTTTAAAGCTATAAAGAAAAGTGATCTTAACTAATTCGAAAGGTTTGAATGCGGCAACTAGTATCGAATAAGTTCAAAAAGTGGCAACTCATTCGAAAACTCCTTTTTAAAACAAAGGCAAGTTGATTGGTTCGAAAGCTAATAAAGGTTGCTTCAACCTCTTCGAAAGCATCTTTTATAAACAGAAGTAAGTAATGGATTCAAAAGCTTGTAAGAATAACCTCTACCCCTTCGAAAGCATGGTTTTGACATGATCCCTTCCGCCTTTCTCCAATCCAATATGTATCAATGGCTTGATACCATGTGTATTGGTTTTGAATAAGTTCATTAGTAGAGCTATGGTGACGAAAGCTAGCAAATGGAAGTGGCGAAGTGGTAAATCCAAGCAAAACTGATTTTATGCCTTAAAAGTAATTTCTTTTCACCTTACTTGCCTAATTTGTCAAAATGTAATTGGTTGCCATTTCTTTATCAAAATCCATTTTCTAAAAGGCCGTTGAATTCAAAATTTTCAATTAAAAACATTTTAACAAATAGGCTCTTCTCCTTGATAAAACATTTAAGTCCCTTAACTTAAATAGTTGTATAACCATAATGAAATACTTAGGAAAGTTCTTCAAAAATAACCAAAATTCACTTCTAATATGTTTTCTGACGTATTTAAATTTCAAACCCAAAATCGTTATATGATTGTTTTAAATAATTTAAACCCAATATTAACTATTTTCTCTTATAAAAAATTCATAATAAATCCACAATAATTTAGTAAATTATAAAACTTGAAACCCACTTCTAAAATAATGTTTTTGACCATACATAAAAAATGAAAATCATTTGGATGCCATTTAATAGGTTTTCCAATCTAAACCTATCATAAAATCGGTATGAAACAATATAAATAATCAACAATCATATATATCCATTTAAAGAAATGTAACATGGCATATTATTTGCAAAATAATTCAGATCAAACCTTGAAACCGAAATCATTATGAAAAGTGAGATGTAAATCAAATTATTCACCATAGCATGGTGTTAATAAGGTTGAGATTTTCTATTTAATTGATTTGCCTAAGATTTCTAGCTTTTCTTCTTCTTGAATCTTCTTAATGGTGGTCGGTCGAGCTCACTAGTGTTTTAGTTTTGTTTGTGAATGTTGAAATGAATAAGAAATGAAGGATAGAAGGGTTTAGAGTATAAGAACAAAGGCTATTCCTATTTTTCCCTTACCATATTCCTCCTGCCTACTTTTTTTAATTCTATTTTGCTTATACATTCATTAAGGTACGACCCCTTTATTAATTAACAAATCTCAATCCCTTAACCATCCATATTATTTCATTAATTTATCTAATTAAATGTCCTAAATAATGTTAGTCAAAATTAGGGTCATTACAACATCCATCAAAATTTCTCCTAAAGTCGATGAATCATCGCTTTAAGACCGTCCGTCCGTCGGACACATGGCCTAAAACTCTTCTTGGAGTCGATGAATTATCGCTCCAAGGCCGTCTAGTCGTCGGACATCCAACCAAAATTACTCTTGAAGTTGATGAATCATCGCTTTAAGACCGTCGGGTCGTCGGACAAATGGCCTAAAACTCTTCTTAGAGTCGATGAATAATCACTCTAGGGTCGTCTGGTTGCTGGACATTCGACCAAAATTCCTATCGGAATCGATAAATTATCATTCCAAGGCCGTCTGGTCGCAGACATACGATCATAAAAACTCCTTTATGAACTAAAGTGTCGTGAAGGCGAACCGATAGATCAACAGTCATCTGATCCAAAAATCCTTCACAAACTAAAGCGTCGCAAAGGCTAACTGGAAGATCAGTGGTCGTCTCATCTAGAACTGCCCAAAGTCAGTGAAGTCATGGCCACAAATCCACAAGCACATCAGTCACTCTGCAAAATTAACAGAATTACTTCCAATGACCAATGAGACAAACAGTGTTGAATTCTAGAGCTTCAAAGTCACTCAAAGAAACTAAGCCAAAACTAAACCGACCTTGTGATCAATCAGAGGCCGATCGAAGCAAGCCAAGATTCGTCACCTGGAGAACCAAGTATCTCAAATCCCTAATATATAAGTCTCTAAAGATAGAGGCTTTCCCATGCTTTAATAATCTAGAAGACACGGTTGCATCCACTGGACCGCGTGCAATAAAATGGGTTGTGTAGAAACCTCAGATACAGTTTAAGTGTGCGAACACCCTTGTGGCATATGAGGCACCACACATACTTGAATAGCTATAAGGAAAGCTAAGACTAATCATACCACAGTTCTATTGTGCTCGATCAAAAATTCTGGCATTTAGACAACTACGGACTTAACGACTTAGCTAGCGCAACAAACGAAATAGAAGCATAATACTTACTTACTTCTTCCCAACTCCTCCTTTACCACCCTTGGTGACCAGTTCTTTTTCCTCTTAGACTATATGCCAGTTGAAGACCAATTCTCTAAAGGTAGTTTAGACCAAAAATTTAGAGTCTTTCCCTGAACTCCCACAAGCTCTTTCTTTATAACCATCTCCATGCGGTCGGCTGTAGATCTCTCCAACATGGCAACCTTATCTGTTTGGCCATGCACATCTTCCCGAAATATGGGAAGATCATCTAAGCCATAATTACCCGATCCAAAAACATTTATCTCTTAGAACTGACGAAATCACTTTCCAGTGAAGTCAAATTGTCGAATTGATGGGCAAACTCGATCCTTACCTTCTAAGAATTGGTATCGCTCCTCTAGCACCGGGAAGGCCCAAATAATTTTGCACATCCCATGAGTTGCGCCTAGCTTCTTGAACCGATAAAACCATGTTCAAGCAAATAACCCGCCGAGTCAACGAGGTCAAATCGACTCAAACCGTTCTAGATCGACCGGTCGTATCGATCCCATAAGTCGTGCACTGCTATAAGCCACGCATCACTTCTTGAGCCATGGAACCACGCTCTCAAAGCACAAACTCCTTGCCTTACCCGAAGATTGGCAACGTCAAGAAGTTCCAAACTATTCTGGATCGGTGGGTTGTATCAATTTCATAAGCCGCACACTCCCATTAACCACTCATCACTTCTTGAGCCGTAGAACCACGCTCTCGAAGCACGAACTCCTCACGTTACCCAAAGATTGGCAACATCGAGAAGTTCCAAACCATTATGGATCGATGGGTCATATCTATCTCATAAGCCACGCACTCCCATAAGCTATACATCACTTCTTAAGCCGTGGAATTACGCTCTCGAAGCACGAAACGTTACCCAAAGATTGGCAACGTCGAGAAGTTCCAAATTATTTCAGATCGTATTGATCTCATAAGCCACACACTCCCATAAGCCGCGCATCACTTCTTGAGCCGTAGAACCAAACTCTCGAAGCACGAACTTCTCACGTTACCCGAAGATTGGCAACATCAATAAGTTCTAAACCATTCCGGATCGATGAGTTGTATCGATCCCATAAGCCGCGCACTACCACAAGCCGCGCATCACTTCTTGAGCCGTGGGACCACGGTCTCGAAGCACGAACTCCTCACGTTACCCAAAGATTGGCAATGTCAAGAAGTTCCAAACCATTTTGGCATTTTGTAAGCCGTGCACTCTCAAAAGCCACGCATTTCGTAAGCCATGCATTTTCATAAGCCGGGCATTCTGATAAGCCGCACAAACATTGCTTAATGTTGCTCTGGCATCATCAACGAACCATTAAAATTTTCTACGTACCGGTGTTGTCCCGACAACAATGAGAAACTTGTCTATTGCAGGATTAATAGGCTTCAACTCCCGCTACCCGAAAGAACCGACATTGCTCCGGTAGTGCTGAAAAGTTCATAAACCAAGAAGTCGGTAAAAAATTCTAATCTTTGACCAAAGTTAATGTACAAAATGTCTGAATTCAAGACATCCAAGTCATGTGTTCCAGAAGATAGAAGCTATGATGCACCTTTGACTGGGGCATCTAGGGAAATGCGATTAACACTTGGTCAGGATAAAAAATCTCTCCAACTTGCAATAAAAGGAGGAACTTACCGTCGTTCAGAGATAGACGACGACGGAAAGCATTTACAGAATCAAATCATCAATGCACCAGTTTCCAAAGACTGAAGCAGGTACTCGTTTGAGGTATCAAACCCCAACTTGCAAAAAATCTGCTATTATCCGAAGACAGACAACGACAAGGAGAGAACGCTCGAAATCGAACAGCTAAACCATTGACTCCCGAAGATTGGTACCAACGAATAAGGTTGATATCTGCAATAATGCTATCACCCCAACATAACACATATGTCCTGAAACAAGCAAGGTTAACTGTTATAGATTCAAGACAAACACTACTGAACTCTACTGCCCCGTGATCAGGATAGGAATGAACGCGGTCATACCGGGGCAATGTGATGACTCGCTCCATAATTTTTGATTTTCTATAAGAACCTGGAATTTAACACCTATAAATGACGGGTTCTGCCTAGAAATGAAGAGTTTTGCAGATAGAAGTCAGATCATAACAAAAACCGGTTGGAGGAAATTTGATTTTTCATGAATAAGAATAATCATGGAATTGGTTAAGCAACAACCCTACATTTCCAAGGGTAACACTTGACGGTGATAAACAAGGCTAGGCAACGGAAATGCTTGGGATTCCCATCCTTTCAGAACATGGCGTACCCGAAGTTAAGCAACGTTGAGAAAAACAACCATATTGGGTTGAAAGGGATCTACACAACTATACAGGATCGGATGAATGATTCAATCCTAATCAACATGACTTTAACATTGCACGAAGACAGGAAGCACTAAGAAAAGACTTCTAAAATCCAATCATCGAATTGCAAGTTTTCAAAGACTGAAACAATGCCCACCTGGATTAAAATCATTGTCGGATCGACGGGGAAAATCGATCCCAACCTCCTGAGTTGCAGTGTTTCCCTGGCAACGCTAAGGCCTTTTCTCATTTCCTAAGTACTGGTGTTGCCCTGGCAACATCGAGAAACTTTCTACTTCATAAGTATCGGTGTAACCTCAACAACAATGGGAAACCCTCTATTTCCTAAGTACCGACATTGCCCCGGCAATGCCAGGAAATTTTCTATTCACTATGTACCGGTGTTGCCTTGACAATGCCAGGAAAACTTTAATCTACAGGTTCGATGAGAAACACTTATCGTAGTAAATCATCAATGCACTAGCTTACGGAGATAGAAGTTGGTCCTCAACTTAGATTCTAGCCTTGTCTTCAAAAAACTACCATTGCAAGAAAATGGGCAACAACAGGTAGACATAACCTTTCATAGTTCAGCCGGATGGTGTGACCTTTTATCATAGGAATCAGCCACTGCACAAGAATAAAGCAGCACCGAAAGGAAATCGCAGGATTGAATTGCTCATGTGCTAATTTCTAGGGATGAAAGTTGGTGTGCAACCGAATTTCCTGAATTCAACTTAGTAAGAGTTTAGATACAGCCAAAAGCATCCTTGAGGAAATGTTGTTTGGAACCAAGCAGCTAGGTTATCAATTCCTGAAGACAGGAATTGGCATATGAACAGAACTTCCATGACGACAGCAATCAATCAAAGCATGCACAACTAAGGACATGTATGGACAATCACGGAAGGTCGAAACTAAACCTATCAGATTTCCTTAATCCTAGTATAGGATCGAGAGCCAGAATAGGGGCAATTGAATCATTTGTCCCAAACGTCACCATTTCTCACAATCGCCCAATTATAGGCATTCGAAATAGCTAGTCCTTCGAGCAGAGATAGACACACAAATACTTGATTGAAAGAAATGTTGCAAAGTCAAAACACGAATAACCACGAGGTTGGTTAGATAACGGTTCTGTACCACAAAATAGAGCATTCTGGCAACAAAATCACCAACAGAGGAAATGAAGGATTTAATGTTCAGAAATCAATCATCGCTCGCAATCTGGCAATGACGGGAAGGATCGATGACCTACTTACGGTCTAACATTTGGTTCCAACTTGTAGGAATATGCCATTACCCAAAGTTTGTTGATGCTAAGAAGAAACCCCTAGAATGAAACTATCGATACATTGGATTTTGGAAACAGAAGCAAGAGTTTGATTGAATCTTCAGCCCTACATTCTGGCATCTCATGCTATCTGAAGATTCATAACTTCAAGGAAAAATCCACAGAGTTGAGTAATCCGCGCACGAGTTTCTAGGGATAGAAACTGATACATGATTAGTGTCTCAACACTGGACTTGGAAGAATTCACTCTAGAAAAAGATGACGGTGATGTGTATTTCCAGCATATGTACCGAAAATGACATTGGATGACGATGTCAACTTGGAGGAATTCAATTATAGTCACGAAATAGACATCACTAAAAAAATTAGAGCTTGGAATCAAGCAAGAAAGTCCCTAGTTCCTGGAGATAGGAGTTATCATGTCAATCAAACTGGGGTAATCGAACATATTGCCCAGAAGACCTAGTCTCCCGAAAACATATAGACTTAGTATTTAGATAAATCAACCCTATGGACTTGGGTGGATATACTAACACTTTGTTGAAATGAACTTAATTGAGCATAAGTAGGGATTAGCTACAGAACTGGATAGACCAAGCTACCTCATAGTTCTGAACATAGCTATGAAATATAATGTTCTGAAATGACAGTAGAAGTATTACTTACATGTATAGAATTAAAGTAAACGAGTATGCTGCACATGAACATAATAGGTGCAACAGCGAGAAAAAGTAATGCTCGGAATCGAGCAATTAAACTAATAGTCCCCGGAGATAGAGGCTGGTGTACAGTTTAAATTCCGAAAAATGCAAAGGAAGGATGACTGCAATCGAATAAGTCATGCACTAGTTTCCAAAGACTGAAACTGTGCCTGATCGAACTTCAGCTACAACTCTATAAGAGCAGCTATGCCTTGTAATTTAACTCTAATCAATCAATCCAATACAACGGGAACTTAACCATGTCCTAAAAAAGAAATAGTTAAAGACAAAGAGCAAGACTTCACTTTAGAATGGCGTACAATCGTTCGATATAAAACTTAGCTTCACCGATGGCCGAGTTAAAACTATATAGGTCAACTCCAAACCTACGTCGTGCACCCACTTACCGACCTAAACCCTTATATAAACTATGGAGCAAAGTTTGCATCGTCAATACCAGGAATTGAAATTTAGATCGAAATCAAAAAAAGAACTGCTATCAGAAGTCAATCAATTGAAAACAACATCTTGAGATGGACTCCGACAATTCAATGAAATTCATAGAATAGTAATCTGAAGCTTGTCTTGTTCCAGAGCACACTTTGTTTCCAATGAAAAAATACTCTGGAGGGTAAATGTTAACTAGGATTTTAGCTCGGTAGAATTCAACAGGGGTTAAAACATCCAAACTAAGCCAGAATGACTCGAAACTTGAACAAGGCATCTAAAAGAACAAGCCAGTGGAACTTAAGAGAAACAAGCCAAAAATCCACTAAGTAGATGGATCGCTGGTGATCCATCATCCATGGATCGCTAGTGATCCAAAAGGAAGCATCATAAGTTATCAAAGCCTCTTTCATCATGATCTATTACTTCTTCTAAGATTACTTACCAAGTTTCATAGCATTCCAAGCAGCGTAATCCAAGAAGTAAAGACTCTTCTAATTCAAGCTGTTTTGACTAAAGCAGCTAGCTTAAACTGGACCTAGAGAACTCATACAGAATCGGATTGGCTTGAAATTTGGAGGGAACACCGAAAATTCATAAAAGAAAGCTCTTAGAAAAAATGAGCATGACTGAAAAAGATTTGATGCTTTGTGGCGATCCATCTTGATGGGTCGCTAGCGACCCATGTAGGGTTGGACCCACCACCTAAAATTCATACGGTAGGTCCCACACACCCTCTAGAGTGTACCTACAAAGTTTCATCTGATTTTGTAAAGTTTTGAGTGAGTTATGGATGATTCTTCTAGACCAGATGACCCATGAAGACGGATGATCAAACTAACTGTGAATGACTTGATACTTGGACAACACACTCAAAATAACAAGTGAATGGACCTTAGGAAAATTGAGCTAATAATATTCTAAGTAGATGGATAGCTAGCGATCCATCTTTTATGGATAGCTAGCGATCCATCATGGTAGGTCGGATCACCATCAAACTTTCCAAGTTCCCATAGCACTAAGTAAAGGCTTCTGGTAAAAAAATATGCTAAGTTGATGGATAGCTAATGATCCATACCCTATAGATAGCTAACGATCCATTGAAATGACTCAGATTGATTTGAGATTTTCGGTGTTGACTTGGCATAACAATTGGACTCTTCTGCACTTGGACTTTTGGCCCAATACTCACTTAATTCTCTATAAATGCTCACCTATCTACAACATAAAGAGGATCTTCTGGACTGGCGGCTGGAGCTTCGTAGAGATTATTTTTCACTCTTCTCCTCCTACACAATAGTCATCTCGGGGTTCACTGTGATTCTCCGATGAACTCTTGTACTGTGCAGTTAAAGCGCTCGGCGGATTCAAAGCGGTGGAGGTGCAAAAAGTCATAGCGGGGATACATCGAGGATATAGCGGGATATAGCGGATGGCTCTAAAATAGCATATAAAACTCGTACTTAATGTTTTTTAAAATATATAAATGGTAATTAAATTAAAAAATATCATTTAATTGAATTATAATTAATACATAAATAATTTTAAATAAAAACATGTGCGAATATACTTTAAATAAACATAAAACTGTTATATAACATAATTGACTTTAGTAGAATATTAGAGTATTTTCATTTCTAAAAATATATTAAAAATTAAATCAAATAAACTAGTTTCATAATTTTTATAATGTATAAATGCAATTTTTCAATTCATTTTATTAAAGAAGATATAGCGGAAATAACGGAATATAGCGGGAATAACGGGATATAGCGGAAATAGCGGGGCTTAAAGCGGAAAGGCTATATTTTGGGGCTATATGGAAAAATCGTAGCGGTAGAAATCCGCTATGAGATATAGCGGGGTTATAGCAGGGTAATAGCGGGGCATTAACTGCACAGCTCTTGTACTTATGACTTGACTTGATCTACGTGTTCACTGCTCTTTTTACATTTATTTCCTATATTATTGCTCTGTAGGAACAAAGTAGGTGCTTTCACACTCAATCCATGATGTTGATCCTTTTTTGGGTTAACAGACGGTAATTAGGTCCTGCCCCAAGTGTTCGGCCCAGTGAACGCACTTGGGAAGATGCTCGATACCTAGGCTCCCTAAACTCTAGGGGACCCATACGTCAAGCATTCCCCCTGTCTGATTCCCATGAGCAGATTCATCGGTAATATTGTGATTTTATAGATTCAGACCTTCAACAGCACGTCCAGGGATGATTTCCATGTCGCCTTCCAAAGGATGGGACTTGGGCTCTCTATTTTGGGGTTCGGTACTGAGTCCCAAGTGGGGTTTGGTTCCGATCCTTGAATTTGAGCCTGGGGCTCGCCCTCTTCCTTGTGCAGATGTTCCAGCAGCGTACTGAGTTTTCTTTAGCCTTCCTTCCCTCCGTCTTCGCTCAGATGAATAAAAACTCTCAGATTCTGAGGTGGAATCCCTTCTACTCCATCTGCAGCTATTTTGAGTTAGCTCATTTAGTAGCCTTAAGATCTGTTGCATCGTGTTGTTCATCTCTTGTTAGCTAGCTTGGAATCTGTCTTCAATCTGCTTCGTCATCCTATCCATCTCTACTCCGGTGACAATGTCGGTTGGATTCTAGGCCTTTTTTTGATTCGGCCGGTTAGCTTCATTCCCATGCTGAGGATTTTGATTCTCGGCGTCACTAGTGGCAGCTCTGGTAATTATGGTTCGGGTTTAGAGTTCCTTCCTTGATGGGGCCATAGCAAAAAGTTTCTTGTAGATTTTTTGGAAATCTGAGTTGTAGAAATTAAAAAGAAAGAAAAATTGGATCTATGTCTTGGATATGAGGAAAGTCAATAGTAGATGATGGATCCAAATAGCCTGAAAATATGATTCTCAAAGAAAGCACCAAAATGTTTGAACCAAAATTAACACAAACACCCGGAAGTTATAAAAGGGAATAAAATATGAAGAAATTTAAATGAAAATGAGGAAATAACAAGACATAATCTTTTGTATTGGTTCGACAAAGCTTGGTCTACATCCACTTTAATATTTTATTGCTGATTTTTGAATTGGAGGCAGAAGTTCTTACGACTCGGTACAACTCTAGCACTTAGAATTTTAAAAATACGAGAATATACAAAATAATAGAACTAGAGCCAAAAAGATCCTGAAAAATAAGCGCTACTTTCCTATTTATATAGTTAAAGAGCCTGAAATCTCGCATATAATATCTCCTAGCCTTTATACCTGATTTAGACTAATTCTCAAAAAGGAATAAGCGCCACATTCAATAACTAGGAGTCGGTACGGATCCCTAGATGGGGGTCGATACTGATCCCCAACTTGGGTATATTTGGGTCTTCGACCCTTCAACTCAAATCAACTTGTGGTTAGCTTTGAGATTCCATTGTCATTTGCACTTATATTGGCTTGTTCCTGAGTCCAAATAATGGAGTTGAAGGGGAACACAGTTGCAGTTTCACATATTCATGGAGATCGATGGGAAATTGCATTAAATCAGAATACCAACTTTGGAAATAGGCTATTGGCACCAAGATAAGCATGTAGGCAGAAGATGGGGTCCAACCAAGTCTTATTTGGAAGTCGGAACTGACCCCTAATGTGACACCCCACCCCGAGACCCACATTAACAGAGAGTATTACTGGGTAATACCGTCTGCTAATGTAGAAAATAGTGCTGGTTAGGAGCGACTATCTATAGCCTTGTCTTAAATTTCTATTGAATACATCGATAGATGCTCTATTTTTTTTCAATTGGATTCTAGTGGATCGACATATCCAATAAATACTTAATACAAAGCCATAGGTGGCTATAGGATCTATCAGAACAAAATACAACAACTCAAATGCATAACACATCACCGAATAGCAAACAGATATATATATATATATGTTTATATATATATATACATATATACTGATACATCCCAATACAATACAAATAATACATCATAAGTGGTATGACGACCACAATATACACACGAGTCAAAATAATATACATATCAGAGTAGCGACAAAAAGACTATAACAAAAAGGGCTAGTAGATAAATCCATGCGGAAGCAGAATAGGCTAAGTCCATAAAGGTACCTAACCTGAAACACCTCGGTCTGACCCGAGTATAAAATACCCGGGTCATACTAGCTAAACAAATCAGTTTATAAGGATAAGCAGTAATAGATGCATAAGGATAAGGGTAATGCTCTTCTTAAACAAGAAGGAACAATACTGAGTATAAGCATGGGTATAAGTATGGTATGGTTACTTTAAGTGATGGGATGATATCACTTACACCAACATATAATCTCAAAAGGGATAAGACAATCCATAAAATGCTAAAGATAGCAAGCCTCATATCATCGACATATCACAAATCATTAATAGTGGTTCATGGAAAATATAACTCCTAAAAAGAAGAAATCCCAAACCCGCCATATCGGCAAACTCAAAGAAATCTCAGAGAAATCACCATCTTAAAATACGCCATAAGGTAATCAAATATAATTCTCCAATATAGGAGAATATAATCCCATATACACGCCAAAAGGAAAATCTCATGTAATAACGCCAATAGGCAAGTCTCGGTAATAACGCCAAAAGGCAAATCTCAAATAACGCCGGTGTAGGCAACTCAAATCTCAAAGATAGAACTCACAAGAGTTCAAATTCCCGAATGGTAATCGCCATAAATATATATTGAATGGTTCAAAGGACCAATTCCGGAAAGGGCGATATACTAGGGAAAATAGTCAAAGAAATCATCTTAAAGATATAGCACGTGCTTTTGGCCGAAGCCCGCCAAGTACTGTTTTCCCAAAATAAGGCGCCACATCTCTTAGACAAATGTGCCGAAGGACAAATAAATACGTCTCTTAGACAAACATCCTGAAGGACAACATCCCGAAGGACAAATACGTCGCAATGACAAACGTCTCTTAGACAAACATCCCCAAGGACAAATGACCCGAAGGTCCAGTACTGGCAAATACGTCTCTTAGACAAATGTGTCACAAACTCTCGGATAGGAACCCGAACAGTGTTAACGTGTGTCCCATACCACACGTTTGCACTAAATGGTTTATTAACCGCTAGTAAATTTCACACTCAAAAGAGTGAAAAGTTTACCTCGTCTCATCGGTAAACTCGACCCGAAGGTCAAAACAATCAAACGGACAAGTCAGGGATTAATCGATAAAATATACGCATATGTCCCATACCGTGTGTTTTACCAAACCGTTTAATTCTCTTTCTCATTCGTTTGAATAGTGAAAAAATGTGTATTTTATCTATAAAATAATTTACTTGAGAAAACAAGCTTTTAAAACCATCTTCCGAAAACGATTATTGAAACAATATTTGAAATTCCCTTATTATAGAGAATAAATAGATTTTATATCTAGAAAATACTTTGAAAATATCATTTAATAATTATTTAAAATGCCCATTTATTTTAAAAATAATTTCAAAATCGTGCTCAAAAACAATGAAAAACCAAAGAAATATGCAAAATCGATAACTCGAATTCAACTCAATTTCAATACGAAACCAATCCAAAACCAATACGAATTCAACTCAAATTTGAATCACAAACTCACCAAACTTGGCTAGTCCATTAATGAACATCATAGCCCTTGCTCATATTAAAAATCACCTAAAATTTGCATCAAAACAAACGACAAAGTCATAGCAAATCGAAGGCAAAAGGCTGCGAATTCATGCTGCAAAAACAAGGCATAAGGCAAACTTTCAGGTCGACCTAGGGAAGGCTATGGTCGACCTCAAGATCGACCATTCATACGGGAATTCATTACCTTCATTTCCAGGTTGTTTCTCATGCACGTACCGATTTTCAAGCAAAGGTTTGACAGGTCAAATGGCAATAATTTTTCAATGAAATTTCACAGGCATGCATATCTACATCTAAACTACTAATTGAAAGAAATCCGACAACATTTCGTTGCCGAAATTGAAAGATATCTGTCCTCAAAGCAGCACCCCAAGACTGATTTTTAAAAGGAAGAAAACTATGAACAAAAAATCATTACAGTAGCTATTTTTGCACAAAATCAAGTTCTTTGCTCTTTGATTTAGCCAGAAATTGTGAGTTATTCAACTCACCTGCTGTTGCAAAGCAAAAACTTGAATTTATGCAGAAAGTTTGAGGCTTTGAGGAGAAGAAAGCTTCCAATAACCTGTAAAAACTGATAGCAGCACATGCAACAAGAAATACATAGTAAAATTAGAAAACCCCTCTTCTCAAATAAGGATCTTGATGAAATAGTGAGGTTTGGAGTGAGATTACCTTTTAATTATACTCTAACTTGTAAAAGATTTCAAAATGCATTGAAGAAATTGAGTTTAAAGCCTAGGGTTGGAGAAAATGTAGTTGGGTTTTACTGTATTTCTATTTCTAGAAAAAGGAAGATGGAAGAGTAAAATGAACGTAGTGTCATCTTTTCCTCACCTTCTCAAACCAGATTAAGTTCTAATGGGCTTAATGGACCCATTAAACGAAAAGAAAGTATGATAGCCTAAATTAATTATTTAACAAAAACTCAAATGCATTTCTATATGCACTTATTTACAAACAAAAATCATTTTCTTTTTAGTTTACACACAAGAAAAATGTACAAACTTACACACTCATAAAATAAGACATTTTACACTATATAAAAAGATAAATTTTTATTTTTAAAACACTATTGTTATTAAAAAAAACCATAATTTACAAAAATGCACTATTTACTCAATAAATGAATAAAACTTTGTTTTTAGCTTCTAAAATTCAACAAAAATACTTTTCTCACCTAGAAAAATACTTCAAACCATTTCCAATCATAATTTATGGCCAAAACATATTTTAAAACCAATTCCCATCTTTTTATTTAATTAAATACCCTTTAAAAGTCAAATACTTCATTTAAAAATTATTAAAAGAAGTAATTGGCAATAATTAATAAAATTATTGCATTTTCTCTAAATAAAGAATATTTTCCATCATTATTAACCCAAATAAATAAAATAAAGTTTCAAACTTTATTTTTCTCATTTTATTTTCAAAATTCATTGTTTACCGAATAAACAAATAAAATTTCCAATTTTATTTTAATTTACAATATTAAATTATAACTAATAGGTAATCTCAAAAACCAGGGTTGTTACACCTAAGGTAGAAGTCGGTATCGATCCCCAACTTGAGGAATCCTATTGCCTTGTTGTTTCTGATGGTTTTGGTTTTGACTTTGCGACACTATCTATGCTTGGTTTATGGACTCCTCGGCTATCTCTCTAGGCTTGCTACCTTTATAGCTCCAAGTTCTGTCTGTCTAATCTGTCTGAATTCTACTAGGTTAAGAAGCAGGATAACACTAATACCATTTATTTTTACTCCAAAATTTATTATGAAGATATTTCATTAAAACTGAACTTGAGTTAATATTCATATAATACTCTTCAAACCCTAAGGGTATATATACACCATAATTTTTGTTTTACTTAACCAAAAGCTCAACAAATCAAAGCTGGTTTTAACTTACTATCTTCTTAGATTTTATAAGTTACAAAAAATTATTGTCTTATATTTTCACAAACACTTAGATTCAATTTCTATATAAATCCGAAAGTTTTCGACTGTCCAAAATCGTCGAAAATTCCATTTCATTTTAGGAAATGAAAATTACCCAACAATTTATTATACAAAATGTGCAACCAACCCACCCTAATGCATAGGTTTTTTTTGCATAGCCGACGGGGTTGAATGGGCCCCTACCATTTTATTGATCCACCATGGAAAAAAGCATAAAAAAACGGTTACAATCACACAAACATACAAACACATCAACCAAAAACCAAAAAATACGGCAAATACAAACAAGAATTAGAGGATGGAAGATCGAAACACAGAGGAAAAAAAAGGAAAAAATAAAACAGAAGCACACATAAGTGGGAGGCCAGACAGTCATGTGATCTGTCTCATAAAAGGGCCACTCCATCACCTGGGTCAAAAGCGATGTTAGCATCTCTTAAACCCTTCTTTACATCATATATGATGAAGTCACATAGCTGATATATGCTCAAGCTTTTTCCTGGATTGAAAATCCTAGTATTTCTCTCTAACCAAATAAGCCTCACAAATCTTTTGAAGGTGATACCATACTTAGTAGCTCTCTCGTCCTTGCATGCCATCACCTTTAGCAGTTTCTCCCATTCATCAAGATGACTCATAGCCACCAAATTGAAACCAACATTAGCAACAACCTTGTTCCACAGCAACCTAGTAGTTGTACAGTCAAAGTAGATATGCTTAATTGTCTCTAACGCCCGGGTTTTATTTCAACTTTATTTGAAATAAAAATATATATACTTAAAATTTTAGTATGTCAAATCATACTTTGGGGATTATAAATTAAGATTTGTTTTATCCAAAACACTTGAAAACTACTATGGTAGCAATCCCCACTTAGAAACTCGAAAATGAACACCGATGGTGCTGCAATCATCATCAGAATTATTTTCCAGTGACCGAAGCGAGTTTAGTGCTTTTTGTATCCTTTAAAATCTTTTTAAAATAAATACTATCAAATACTACTATTTATATCTTCTCAAAATTTAAAAACAATTTTTTAGAAGCATGAGGATTTAAGTCCTCAAATTCTTAGTTTAAATCCATTTTATTTATAAATTATATTTATAAATCATACTTATAAAATTTTACTTTCTTACTTAAAATTATTTCATAACTGTACATCCTTGTTTATTATAATAAACAACTCTTATTAAAATTAAATTTTAACCCAACATTAACATCGAACGCCTTGTAATCAAATTGTGAAACTGAATTTACAAGGGTTCGTTTTTAATGTACCCTAAAACTACTATCTACCTAACCCATGCAATAAAAAGATAAAACTGCTCATAAACTGGTAGAACACAACTAATCAAAAAATAAATGATAATAATCAAGTATTATTATTTCCCGACAAACAACTAATTCTTAAATAACTATATTAATTGCTAAAAACTTTCCTTTATATATAAAACATAATTCTAGGTCAAATTATTTCATCTACCAAATTTTAAAACAATACTGTATCAGTTTGTCTTGTTCAAGTATTTAGAAATCCCTATCGACAATGCTGATCAGATGCATCGACCGGCATTTATAAGCAACTAAACGGACTAATCAACACAATATAAAACATTTTTATAGCACTAACAAATACGCTCTCGTATGTATATACACTTAAACTCATTCTAGGGTGTAACTTACCTTATCTCTAATGAGTTTACCCGACCAAAGCCAAGGTTCTCGCTTAACCTCTAGCTTTGTAATGAAATGTAACGTTCTTTCTATCCCGGAGGTGACTACAAATGGTAACCTCGAATCTAATTTAACGTACAACCTCTCGACTGTCTGAACTAACATGCAAAGGGATATGTAGGGGTAAGAGTCTAAGCTTCATCACAATTCACAAAGCGAGAACTCCCTACCATGCATATCGCGACTCACCAGATCTCTTCGAACCAACGTTCGCTAGTTTTCCTTAAACTCAACCCTGGTTCTTTTGGAAATACGCGGACAATGCATAGGAGCGGGAATCACCTCCTAATTGTTTAAATGGACGGATCTCCCTACCATTTGTCCTAGAAAAACAGAATCAGATTTTTATGCATAGTACATCATCATCAAAGATGACTGTTTCATATAACTCAGGTGTTTCACCTAGCTATTTCCAGAGTTATATCGGGTCAAGATTTGATAGTCGGTTATTTAACTATCAAACAACAATAGTCAAACAGATATATTCCATGTGGGATCCACTAAGGCTTTATTAATTAATCTTTCCACAAATCATATCACTTTCAAATCTTGATTCAAAATAACTTTACCAAGGATATTTTTCACACCCTTATACTCCTTTCAATACTTGGAAAACATTAATATACTTATCTCAACGGTATAAGAATTTTACAGACCATTATAGTTCAATACTTAGAAAATATTCATATACTTATCTCAATGGTATAAGTATATTAACAAAACTTAAGGAAGATTTTCTCTGTTCCAAACCATACTTAAATGGGCCAAAAACAATATTATTTTAAACCAATCCTTATAGAAAACCAAACCACTATCCTTCGGTGTTAAGTATAGAAAGAATGTTTCCATACCACCATAAATTAAGAAGGATTAATAGTCAAAACAAATCTCATACCTTTATAAAATTTCTTTTTTATAAGCCCATTTAATATTCACAAATACTTTTAAAAATCTCCAAATTAGTTTATAAAACACTTTTTTTTTCAAATCTATAAAATGATTTATAAAATTCCTTTTTATTTACAAAACTCTTTATAAATCTTCTTAATAACTCCTTTATAAAATCCTTTATAAAGTCCATTTATAAACCCAAAACCCATTTCTATAAATCTTATATATATTTAACAAAACTCTTCATTATCCTTTAAAATATCACTTATAAATCCAGTCTTTTATTTATAAATTACCATTTATAACCTCTCCTTCAAAAATATCATTTATAAATCCCTCTTATAAAATATCATTTGTAAATCCCTTTTATAAAATATCATTTATAAATATCCTTTACAAAATATCATTTATAAATCTACTCCACGAAATATCATTTATAAATTGCCTTTCATTCTATAAATTAATTACCTTAAAACATCATAAATGAAATAATAAATTTCCTTTAAACTGTATTTATAAAATAAATTAATTTACTTAAACATCCTTAGCAAAGTAACTAATTAGTATAACCCATCATTAACATTAATGATGTATTTAAATATCTTTAAATAATATAATTAACATAATTAAATATCTCTAAACTTCTTTGATAATAAAATTAAACAACTTTAAACCCTTTTATAAATTAATTAAATAACTTAAACATCTTTAAAAAAGAAATTAATTAGCATGCTTTAAACATCATACTATAAATAATTACTTTACTCTAAAAAATTATTAATAAAATAATTAAATACTTTAAACATTATTAATAAAATACTTAAACACTTTTAACTAAGATAAATAACAAACTTTAAACATTATTCAAATGGAGGTTTAGCGACCACAATAGTAATTAGACAAGCTACCATTTATTTCAATTTTACCTTTCAAGTCACATAACGGGTACTACCTAAGCGACATATATGTAAATAAAATCCATTAGTAATTACTAGTTATCCATCACTTATCCAATAACGATTAATTGACATATCAATTCATCGACATATGAATAAATGTCCAATTTAATCTAATAGCAGAACGGGGATTTATTTTGCTAAACAGATGTCATCAAAAATCTACACAACTTACTTATAGCAGAATGATGGTTTATTCTGCTAAATAGGTGTCTATAATAATCTATTCAATTCAATTTAACTTAAAGGTGTTTTATTTAGCCAAATAGATGTCAGCTATAAAGTATAATAAATTTAACGACGTTATTATTTAAAATAACGTAATTAAATCTAATTTGTGTTATCATGTCATATATTTATACATTACGAAATATTTCAACAAATTAGAGTACAATGTTATACTCATCAGTACGAGTCAATGCAAAAATCCGCATGTCAATTGGATTTGAAACTGGAAAGATATCATGGTTTCAATTTAACACACAGTAATTACTATTTAAATAATTAAACATATAAAGATTTCTCGCCCAAGCAACCACCTTTCGACCCAAATCTTGCTCCACAAACCTGACCCGCTTCTCCATCTTCTTCTCCAATCTCCCTCCCTCACCCATTTGAAAATCCTGAAGCTCCATAATTGGACATGGTGCACGTGCATACCAACTCCAGCCACCCAATGCCAAATCTAAACCCGCCAACACGTCCCACTCGATAATCTCATCGTGTCAGCACCATAGCCCTAGCCTCCAGCCAATAATCAAAATGCGACACTCTCCCCTTCAGCCATGAAAGAATGCCACCACAAATAAGGAGCCAAGCTCTACCATTTTCCGCCCAGAGATGCTCTGGGCCACGACGACCAAGAATCCGAGCTCCGATATGCCAATTAGCGCCTCAATAAACCAGAACACTAAACCCTAGCTTCTACCCCCAAACAGCCATAACTATCGAATCCACCCAAACCATAACCGAATATCTTGAAACCGCTAGGATTCAAGCAGAGCACCCAAACGAACTCAAAGTAACAATTTTTTTGATTTGTATATAAGAAATGAGTTTGATTTTGAATTTTCAAATTTATTGTCATTTTAGTTTTTACATTTTAAACATGGAAGTACTTTTTGATTACTAGAAAAAGATAAGTGGTGGAAAGCAAGTGCAAGAGCCAAATGAAATGTCCAAGGGTTATGTGTATATTTATAAACAAAATTAATTTACTTTCCTTTCAAGTAAAACAATATACTTAAGAAAAACAATTTTTTTAAGCTACCTATAAACTCAGTTTTCAAAGACAATGAATTACCCATAGGAAGATATAGTGGATATCGGGATGAGCTTTGTACCTTTATTAATTTATATACTTAAGGAATCTTCGGTTTTTAAATTCATCATTTCATTATTTTAAAAATCAAAATATAATAATTATTATTATATATATGTTCTTACATTTCCAAATAAAATGTTCTAACATTTCAAAGTTTAATTAAGTACATACAAAGGTATTACAACTTCCTATAACTTGTCGTTTGATAAAAAGTCGAAAATCTAAAAACAGGTTTCGGTCACATTTTCCGTTTTTCATCAAACTACCTATTTATGTAAACAAAATTCAAAAATGAATTTTCTATCATTAGTTAAAATTTAAAAGAGGGTTATTTAACTATTAAAATCATTAATCGAATATTTAAAATAAATTAAATATTCTCAAATGAATCGACACAATTACGGATCGTTACATGATTTCTGCCCTTTTCTCTTTATTCTATCTACCATCGAAAATATGAAGAGGGGGGAGGATTTGATGAGATTTAATGAGGAACTAAACAGGAAAGGTTTTAAAGGAGGTAATTGAAAGGTTTTAATGTTTCATACAAACAAATTCTCTTTTATTCATTCTAAAAAATATTTAATTTTCTTTCACTCTTCTATCCCCCTCTCATGGCTGAAAATACTATGGCATGATGAAAAAATACCCAAAAACAAAATCCAAATTAAATCCAAATAAAAGGTGGTTGTTATCTCTATTGATTTTTGCAAAATATAGAGGTCGATTTAGTTGAATCTAGGAGCTTTGTTCATCATCCAGGGTGCAATTTTTCGCTACTTCCTAAGGTGATTTTTATTTTTATTTTTATTTATTCAAATATATTAATCATGCTCACATACTTTGAATCCTTCACATGCTTCATACCAGACGTTTATTTGTATTCATCTGGTGATATAATCAACTGTTCATCATGTTATTTTAATTTGATTCCCCTTTTTGTGTTATTACTCAATTAATTATGTGATCTGTATGTTAATATAATTTAAATTATTCGTATCATATGATTATTTATTCATATTGTTTGTATAGTTTGATTCTGAACCTTTTATAATGATTTTATATGCACATAATTTGTCAGATCCATTTTGTTGTTGTTTCAGAATCATTTTTGATTGAATACTATATAATTAAGTATACATATGTTACATGGTTATTTAAATGATTTTGATTGAAAGCAATTTTAATTTATTTTGATTGAAAATAATTTTTGATTAAAACAATTTTAATTATTTAAATTCACCTTTAAAATGAATACATGTGTTACATGGTTGTTGTTTGAATAACTTTGTTTAGTTGCATAAGTATAAAAGTTATTTGGACTTAAAACCTATAAGTGGACTTTTATGTAACATCGTAAATCATTTGATTCCTTCCTAAGTTGAAAGTTTGGTTTGTTAACTTTAATTTTATATATGTAAATATTAGGCAGAAGTCTTTACTCAAATTTGTTGTTTTAAATAATAAAACATAGATCATAACTATTTATGTGTGGACATGTGTATATGTTTGTTATTTTAACACAAATTTTATAAAATGGACTTTCGTAAAACTTTAAAATTCAATTTTAAACCTTTCCTTAATTATATATCTATCATTGTATAAACATATATTTTAAATGTAAACTGCAGACAACAAAGGCATATATAAAGGGAGAAACGAGTCTTTGCGGTGTAAATCCCAGCACCTACATATGGTCACGTTAGTCATGTACAATTCATATTTGTACCACATGCACTTCACACAAATAGTGTATTGGATACACTTATAAAATTAAACCTTAAAAAAACCTTTTAAACTAGTTAAATAAAATAATGATTTTATTTAAAATATTTTAGGTACTTCTAATACCTCATTATCGGGCAGTTGCCTTGCCGAAGCTCGATATTGAGGTGGAATGGGCGGTGGCCTTGCCGGAGCTCATTCTAGATGTACCTGAGTCCTTTTTCATTGTTTTTTGTATTATGATTAGTTACCTGCTGGGCATGTTGGCAGCACCTTTGTTTTCAGTGATACACACACACATGTGAGCTCTCCTATACTTTTAGGGATCACACATTTCTCTCAAAATGATTTTATTTAAAATATTATATATTGGACCTAATAACCTTTCAGATTTCATAAGCCCAATAAACCCAAAACTAGGAGAAAAAATTGAATCTACCTATTTCACCCGTTTTCGACTAGCCTGAATCCTGCAATATGTTACTGATTATTTCAACTAATTAAAATTAGTTTTAGATCTAAAAAAATCTTTTTTAAAACATTAATAAAAATGATAGTAAACAATAGCTTGAACAACATAGGCCTATACAAATTCGTTGTATAAGTTATGGAATTTAAACAATACAAACATGAAATAATGAAATCAAATGAGATTTACAAGTTATCGATCGATCCAACCTACACTAACCATGGTGTAACATATAATCCAACAAAATTGAGAATCACATTATGATATAGTCTAAAATTCACACCTTGAAAGAATGAAAAATCCTAGATCTGATTGATTCACCTCCAGAAATTATAACAATTTGAAGCATCACTTTTGTATTTATTTTATTTGATTTTGTTTGGGTTGTTTTGGGAATTATTTCCATGAGACCATGGAAGTTTCAGCCACATGGAGAGAGAGGAGGAGTCAGGAAAGTAAATTATGAGAGAGCATTAATGAATCTAAGAAAGGAATTTTGTTTTAAAGGAATAATTGAAACCTTTCCAATTCCTTCCTTAAAACCTTCCCTCTTTAATTCAACATCAAATAACAATCAAATCCTACCCATGCCCGTGAATGGCACCTAAGCAAGAGCCTATGAAGGCTTTCAAAAATCCCAAACCCATTTGATAATCGATTTAAATCAAATTTAAATATCTTATCGACATCCTATATCGATACACGCATACATAACTATTATATGTACACATTTCATTCAATACTAATGGCATTAAAACATCAAATCAAATAAAATATAATAATTTTCATAAATATTAATAATTTAATTAATTTACAATGATTATAAATTATAAATCATGTCATTTTTTGGAATATTCATCATTACGGTTGCATGACTCAAAGGTGTAAATTTTTTCAATAATTAACATCGTACAATTCGAATATTAATGTTCACACGTCGCCTTAGCTAGTAGCGTAACAGTTTATTTGAGTTTATAACTTGCACATCTTTTTTGTAAAATTCTAATTTTACTATTGTAAGTGGTATGTAGTAATAATGATTATTTACACCAATTCTTTTCATCAAAACTATATTACTTTAGGACTCATGGAATTTGGTTTTGGTCAAAAAATATCGTCAACATTCAACTTGATTAGTACAAATACAAAAACCCTTGGTTCAATAACAATTATATTATCTATACTGCTCTGGCCAGAGACTTTGACTTCGAGTTCGCTACAGTTGACTATGATACTAACCCCGTATAACCGAGGAGAGGAATTCTCTATTAAATAGTGTTTCACTTCTAATGCATCAACTCAGACTCAACTATAGTCAATTAACGGACTGTCAGGTCATGATTTAACTATAATCAAAGTGGAGTGTCCATGTTGAAGTTTCATAGTATTCTCAAGTCGGGGGAATTGTATAACATCGTCACCTCGAGATTCTCTGTTTGACAGTTAAATTAACCAACAAAAAACTCTCGAGTAAGTCATTCCATAGTAATCCAAAAACTATCCATACGTAACTCCTTGGTGCCTCCATCAGCCATGAGTAATGCACTATGCAACATTTGGAGAGCACTAGCTACTCCAGTCTCAACTGATGAATCGATATCCTTTATCGAACATCTTGACTAGGAATAGTTAAAACAATATGTCATTTTTCAAAGCTTTAAAATTCTAACAATTACAGCACATTGTAATTATTATCACATATCGTTTTTCTATTTAATATACTTTAAATTAATTGCTTAATTAATTATATCATAATATAACAAAGTATATTACAGAAATCAAACACCTTTATTATGAGCAAAATTGGTTATCGAGCTAGATATATGTAAACATAATTGCCCCTAGGGTATACCCCTAACTTAATCACAACCATAATATAGGCTTTATGGGCGTTAAAACAATCTTAACCCATTTACCAATTAATAGCATTTAAATCATATTTAAATGTGCATCGATATCATATATCAATACATACATATATTACTTTTATATACACACCCGATTAATTACTAACGGCGCCCACAAATTCTAATAGCACCCAATACATCAAATAATTAATTAATGGATATTTCACAAATATCCATAAATACTATTAATTTATAACAATTTGAAAATCAATTAAATCGTGTGGTATTTCGGAGAAGCCACTAATACGATTGTGTAACTCGTAGGTATAAATTCAACCAGCGAATATTTTGAATTATTTGGATATTAACATCCACTCGTCACTTTAGCTAGTGAGTGACAATTTGGCATAATATATCGCTTATCCATCTTTATCGATAAAATCCAATTTTACAATTTAAGAGGTACCTTTTAGTAACGGTTGTTTACACCATTTCTCTTCATCAATTCTATACCTCCTTAGGACTTATGAAATTTGGGTTTTGGTCAAAATTCCAATATCATGCACATTCAACTTGGTCAGACCTTAAAAAAGTCCTTGGTTCAATAATAATATTTATTATCAACCATACTACTAGGCCAGAGACTGACTTTATGTTGACTACAGTTGACCGTGACACCAGCCTCATATAATTGAGTGGATGAATTCCCTATTAAATAGTGTATCACTTCCAATGCTTCAACTCAGACCCGACTATAGTTGTTCAATGGACTTCATATCATGGTTTAGCTATAATCAAAGTAGAGTATCCAAATTGAAGTTCAATGGTACTCCTAAGTCGAGAAAACTATGTAATATCGTCACTTCGAGATTTTCTTTTTGACCTTAGTTATTATTAACCTACAGGAAATATCGAGTGAGTCATTTCATAATTATCCAATAGCTACCAGTACATAACCCCTTAGTGTCCCACGGCAGCCATGAGTAATACACTACCCAACATTTGAAGAGGGTTACATACTCTAATTTCAATGGATGTATCGATATTCTTTCTCAAAACATCGTGATCAATAATATTTTAAATAAACTGTTATTTTATATTATGTTTAATTGCTCACGATTGCAACTATAATCACATAACATTTAATTTAAGGATATTCTTATTTATATACTTCAGATTAATTACTTAATTAATTATATCTTTATGTAACAAAGTATATAATGGAAATCAATTACTTATTTTATGAACTAGATCAGTTACGGAGTTAGATATATTAACAATTACATAATTTCCCCTAGGGTATACCCCTAACTTTTTCAATCTCCCACTAGCATATAAGATCAATTATGGAATCTTAACCTTTCATTTTAACCAGTTTTCTCAAACTGATCAAGCGGTCCCTTAATGAACAGATATGCTATATTGTCTTAATTATCTATTGTGTCAATCAACTCTCTCTGATTGTGATAAACTGTCTATATCATGTGAAACTTTTTAGAGTATCTTTCTTGACTTCTATTGAGCTCTAGTTTTTTCCTGATATGTGTCACGACATTTTTATTGTATAAAAATGTTATAGAATTCTCAATTTTTGGAATCACCCTAGCTCGGTTTTAAATTTGTTTATTTATTTATTTGCATTCCTTGTATTGTGGCGCTATTCAAAGTGATGTACTTAGCCTTTTGGTTGATTATCTACAACCATTTGTTTGGAACAATTCCAACTTAATGCTCCTTAACCAAAATTGAACATGAAATTAGGATTGACATACTACACATGATATCACTTATGAAATTTGAGTCTAGGTGCTCCTTAACTAGGAGTTCGTTGTTTCTAACACATCTATAGTATTTTGAAAATACTCGAGAATACTCATCACTACCATTTAGTGATTTTAATTTGATTTAACACTCGCTTAATGTACCAATTACATAACTGATCAACGATATAGTAGACAACATATCATGTATGATAATTAACATTGCCAATGCATAAGGAATCTATCTAATATGCTCCATATTAAAAAATTAATACGATGTCTGTTTATATTATTTGGGACAATCCTAACATCCTATTATACTGATTATAAAAATTTCATTTTCAAATCTAATGTCGAGTATTAAACAACCAAACTAAAATGATTTTAACACGAATACATCATTAACAATCATAAGTTTATCGTTGTACTTATTATTTTAGAAATATTTTAGTACCTTCAATGTTCTTTCTTATAGACAGACGCCTCTTTGTATTTTTAATGAAAATCAAATTATTAGAAATTTCTATCAAAATAATTGTTCAACTCTGATTCTTAACGAACTATACTTTCATATAAGTTCTTGGATCATATCCAAAACCGACAAACCTAGTAGCACTCCTATTGACTTCGAGATAGTTTGGTTATAATGTGCAAATAGTTTATTCAAAATCATTATTTGGAATTTCCTATTTCAATATATATTTATATACACACCAAAACTCAAAATCATACCGGGCAGTAATTTTACAAGTAAAATCCAAATTAACTTAAGCACGTTAAATGATGAATCTGTGATGCTAATTTCAACAATTGAAATTTACAACGCTACTCTTATCAACATTGTTTACTATATACCAACCGGTCTTCTTCTCTAAGACATGTTTGTGGCTGATGGTAGGGTCAATAATTTTAATGTTATTATTTAACTAATAATGTTTACGCATCATGCCATATGGTAGGGTCAACGCTCTTAATGGCTTATTGGCAATTGAGGAAATTCTATTTTCTCGACATTGATAAGAAATTCATAGTTTCTCTTTAATGTGTGAGAATTCCTATTAGACATTCTTATTAAATAGTTATTATTTAACAAATAACATTTGGTATGCTTATATTGACTAGATTTTTAGCCAACATCGAAAGTATGATCAAGGGGTGATATTAGCAAGTGAATCGGTTACTAATATCTTTTCTAATAAATGTAAAATAAAGAGAAAATAGTACATGAAAAAGCAAAGGAATGAGAGTTTAGAGTGGTTGGATTAAAGATGATATATGTCCACAATGAAAAATTTCTTATAGCTTCACCTCTATTACAACACCCTAGATTATAAGAAATAATGACTATAATATAAAATACTTGAAAGCTATTGATGTTTAACCCTTGTAAGAATGCATGCCTTAGTCCATTTATTATTGGGTAATTTGATGCTTGAATGATTGAGATTATACTGAATAAGCCCGAGAACTACTCTAGGCCGCTGATGGAGGTACGCTATGCCAGTTAAGATGCAAGGTGGCTTGCATGGTGAAGATGGTGACAGTTGGAGGTCGTACATTGGGCATGCTTGAAGTATTGTAGGTGTTTTGGATTTAGGGAGTGGTTGTGGTAGAGGTACTTGGGTAGCAGCAATGGACATAAAGGGGTTATTGTATAGTGGCGCTTTTGTCAAATGAACAATGCTCGTTGATGCCATTCTTTTCAAAGCAGCAGAACATGCAAAGCTTCTTTAGGTAAAGGCAATTCAATGCTTGAAGACATGCCTGAATGCTGCTAAAGGAGCTTGCAGGCATGAGCAGGCTAGATCGAGTAAGGGAGATAGGCTATTTGGGCGGTCTACCAAGTGGGCGGACTAACCGATGGAAGAGGGGCCCTCCGGAGGGCAACTTATTATGGCTGTGTCGTCTGGTGCTTGCTAGGGAATTGATACAGCCCCCCTTACCGGTACAGATGAGGTGTTCCTTAAGAGAGACTTTCTGGCCGAATTCAGTTAGAGGATAAAGGCAAACGGGTGAGCCATATGTTGGGTGACTGTAGTGCATAGGCTGGTTGCTGCTATCTGAGCAGGGTCGGGTAAAGTGCGTGACCACCATGGTATGCAGGCCAAGATCAATACAACTAATTAGCTAGGTCAGTTAGATAATGCGGGTCGGTCTAACTCACTATTGCGAGAAATTTGAGCAACAATTTGCCCCCAAGCCTGGGCCTATGTGCGAGTGCGGGCTTGTTATTCACGCATTTAATACTGCATAAAATATTGTAACATGTGTCGTCGAATCATTGGTGGAAATGGTCTATATTCCCAAGCGCCACAGAGGTAAAATGCTTTTCGATGTGATGATTTGACTGATGCATTGATGAACCTAGACAGCTCAGATTACCTCATACGTAGATCTAATTGCCAACATCGTTTCCCTTTGTCTATATATTCCCATCTCCATTTTAATCTTACCGAGTTTTTAAGAATTTCCACCATTAACAATCTTCTAAGCTTTTCATTTCCTTTTACAAACTCTGTTTTCTTCTTCAAGCTTAACACACTATTAGTAAGTGGCTTTTCTCAACTCTAATCCATTTGTTTTCCATACTATTACTTTTAGTTGGGTTTTATTTTTATTTACTTATCTGAAATGTTTTATCGATTTTTGTTGTTATGTTTCTCCTCGTTTTGCATGCTGTTGTATTGTGTTTATAGGATTAATCTTCCATTGCTATAGAAAATTTTACACTGATGAACTTCCCTAGTGAATTCTTGTTGTATGCGATGTCTGACGTTAATTGTTATGCTCTCAACGACAGTCGCCTGATGTCGAATACCATAAAGAACAACCTACGGCCTTAGGTGCCCATATTGTTCTACCCCTATTTGGGTTTAGAAATAGGAAGATTGCATACTAAGTCTGAACCTATGGATAAAGTTAGGTAGTGGACTAGTAGGGACGCAGGCCGCACGGCCCGTTATAGGTTTTAGCATGAGCATACTTAATGGGGGGACAGTTGATTTCCTACTCCAACGGTGAGGAATAAGCTTGCCACTAATCCTAGTTAGATTACTTTCTTGACAAGTTAGGGGTGGTTCAGTAATCCAGGTGGTTTGCTATTGATTGTAGATGGCGAAGTTGCTTCCACTAGTGGTCGACAACCTCTCCCACCGGGGGTTTCTAAGATCCGTGAGGACTAGATCAACCTCGCGCATTCTCTGGCTGACTTTGGCTGTGAGAAAATCATTCCTCTCTACCCCCTGATCATGAATCAGGCTAACCAAACCTATAACGGCCTACATTTTCGAACCCTAGAAGTCGACACTAGTACATCCACGGTATTCACGAGCCGAATAACCAAGTGCCAGAAAGACAGATTGTTAGTGGAAAGAAGAAGAAAGAAGGTAAGAAGAAAACTAAACAAGCACAGAATCTCACAACGTGACGAGTAGATCTTGTTTGTACCAAAAATGGGCACAACACTCTTCGGAAGTTTTTGAAGAGATAAAAGTGAAGAATGGAAATTAAAACTATGGATTATCTAACAAAAACTCCAAATAGCAGAAAGTAAATTGCAAAGACAAGCGATTTAGAGTGGTTCGGCGTTTCGCCTACGTCCACTATGAAGTTTCATGATTTTATTGCTCGATACTTGAAGATTACAATTTCTTATAATGTAGTACAATTGGTTTTATGAGCTAAGTCTGAATCTAAGACAACCGTGGTGATTTTGAGTAAATCTGGCAGAGTTTGGGCGCTCTTTAGCTCTTAGAATTATCTGACCCCTTTTCTGAATGACCAGGGGCTCTATTTATAGGTGTAGGAGGCTGATATTTCGCCTAAATCTCGGGAGACCAGTTCTAGAACGTGAGGGGGGCCACATGCCCGTTCTCAGGAAATCCGGGCCTACTTTGGGATCGATTCGAAGTCCATTCGAATCGATCAAGAAATCATCCAATCGAGCTGAAATTTGGTGTGGACATTCTTCAATATGTGCACAAGCTTCTGTGAAAATTTCATAGCATTTGGATTTGTGGATCTCGAGTTATGATCGATTCAAGATCGTATTTTTGGTTGATGTGCTCTGTTCGAATAGATAGGGTCGAATCGATGAAGGCGTTGACGTGGCGTGCGCTTCCCGGGTTGATCCATTTTTTGCTCCGAGTTTTACTGGGTCGACTCCATGAATTTCTCCGCTTTGACTTAGTGGGTTCGAAGGAATGGGTTCGAAGAAAGGGGAACTTGACGGATTCGAACATGTGTCCCAGCAATGGATTCGAATGACGCATCGTTCGTATCGATTGTGATCTCGTTTCAATCGATACGAAGTCAACATAGCCTGATGGATTCAATGAAAGGTACCTCAATGGATTCGATCATGCCACTCATGCATGGATTCGAAGCAGAGTATCTCGTTGGGTATGAAGTAGGATGTCTGAAGGATTCGAACATGGATTCGGGCGATGGATACGAAGCTTGACCACCTGTTGGATTCGAACAAGGAGGTAATCGATCGATCCGGAGCAAACAGATCCTGATGGATTCGAACATAGGTTTCACCTATGGATTCGAATCAGGGGGAATCTCCTTCATCTTGTATCGACCACAAGTTGAGCATACGAACTCGGATCGTCTTGAAACTTGGAACGTTGGCTTCCCTGGCTTTGATTGTTATGTCTTGTTAATCGTGGCTTGATCCGGACTCGGACAAAATTCATCGATATCCATAGTGAGCCTTTGTGTAATCGATCTCTAAGACGAACTGTCATTGGTCTCTAGTTAAGTTCTTGGTGTCACGACCTTGCCAAAAGGCGGGATAACATTTGCCCCCCAAAGTACGTCTTGTGTAAACATGACGTGCTTTGATAAGCTGCAGTCTCACGTTGGACAACTATGACATGCTTTGCTGAAAGTGTCACTTTATTGTTGTAATTGATCGATGTATGATTGTAATTGGCTGTTTGTCGTCGAAATCATGACGAGATGAGCATTTGATCCGTTGCGTGCTTGCAAGTCATTGCCAGTTCAGTTTGTTTTCGAATTCTATATCGATCCTCTCCGGAATCGATTTGTAATTCGAGTTAAAATATTGTTTTGATGATTGTCTATGATTATCCTCTTGTATCGACCCACTCCTGAATCAATGTAAAAGGTAGACAAGTAATTTTTTTCATATCAAAGCGATTCGTTCATTCTCATTAATGGTTTCCGATGGATTCGAAGTGGTTGTTCGAATCGATAGTCTTCGAATCGCTGCGAATCGATGATCATGAAGTTGGTACTTCGAATTCGATGGGATATGGCGACTTCAATTCAGCTTCTGTTAACTGCTTCGTATCAATGAAGCTTCGTATCAACGTCTCCTTGATGGATTCGAAGCATGGTGGATTCGAATGCGCTCGTTCGAATTGATCGATGTTTGACCGGTAACAATCGGTCAGGTCGACCGAGAGGTGAAGCGTCTCGATTCCTCCCTAGGATCCATATAAATACGTGAGGCATAGCTCACTTTCATTTTTTACTTTTTACTGTTACTCTGCCTTCCTCTTCGCATCGATCCTCCAGACTCGAGAAAGACACTCTTTTGAATCGATCTAGCCTTCAATCCTTCGATCATAATCAAAACAAATCAGGTAACTAATGCATACGGCCATGCCAAGAACGATGGAACCGGAAAACTTCGCCACCATCCTTGAATTCTTATGAGATCAATTTCGAAGGGTTTTGAGATCTGAGCGAAACTGATCGAGTCGAGGGATGGTGCGCGACAAAGTGTTGAGGTTTTCTTGGAAAAGAAGGAGAGATCTTTAGGAATTGCTTTTCTCTCTGCCTCGTATCGATCCGGGATGGAGTAGTTCGAATCGGTCCCGATTGTGTGGCCTCGGATCGATGCTCGTGAGGTGAAGTGGTTCGTATCGATCGATTCGAACCCATAACCCCACGATCGATTCGAAGGTATCGAGTTTGATCGATACGAAGTCGTTTTCCTTGGTTGGTATGAATGCTTTCTCGGTCGATTTGAAGTGCTCCTCCAATTGAAACTAGACAGCGCTCCAAGAGCCGTATCGATACGAAGCGCATCGAGTCAACCCTTATCGATTCGAAGCACATTGAGTCGACCTGTATCGATTCGAGATGATCAATTCGATCGTCCTCAGTTCAAAGAATGCAATATCTCCGACTTGCTCCAACACCTGAACCACGACTGATTTCGAGTTGACATTTGATGGACTTGATGAATTTTAGCATACTCGAACATCTGATTCCCACGAGCTTCGGCCTTGCATAATTGAACTTGACTATAGGACTGCACATGTGACTGCCTTTTGAAGCTCGTCGATGGAACTGTGGCCTAACCCAAAAATATAACGGACTTATGCTTGAATCGACCGGTATCATCTGGATGGCGTGGTTGTGATGGTCAGCGATGACGGTCATTTCTAGTCTGATTTTCAGAGTTCTGTCGTTCGCACATTTCATTTCATTCCGTAAAATTTGCTTAAGTAATGCACTGCACTTGCACTGCATGACACATTCATACGCACTTCACTAGGGAATGCACGGGTTTTTTATGAACTTAACGTTGCTTCCTGATAAGTTAGTCAGATATGGAGTCTTCGAGCTCTCAGCAGCAGGAGATTCAGAGTTCTCCTCCTCCGGTCCTTGTAATTCCAGAGATCCCAGCGGATATAGTAGATCCAGCTCCCGACGAGCTACAAGACGCAATATTTATCGAGGATCCTATAGATTCCGTTTAATCTAACATCTTCGAAAACTTGTTGGGTAGGATATGCACGAGACATCGTATTTCTTTAGACGATGTGTTATTGCCGAGTTCCAGCGACAGACCTCACTGTCCGCCCGAAGGGTATACTGCCTTTTACCGTCATGCTTGTGCGGCCGGAACACTTCCTCCATTCAACCAGTATATTAGGGAGATGTTATCGTTTCTTGGACTCGCTCCCTCACAATTACACCCCAATGGGCATGCGCTACTGAACAGTGCGTTTATTGTATTTATGGACCACCTATTCCGTCCTCCAAGGCCGACGGAAATCAGATATCTATTTAACTTCAAGAGTAGAGGCGATAGTCCGTCTTTTACATTTTTGGAGGCAGTGAGAAACTGTCAAGTTATTATCGGAGCTTGGACCAGACTTAGTTACTTCAAGAATGAATGGTTTTATGTTCGGTGTCCTCCTGGTTTTGCTAGGCGATGGTTGTCTAGGCGTAAGTGTCGTAACCTGTTGACGATTTCTTTGACGAATAGCTTTTTTGGCATTGGTATTGACATCCTGTTTTTCTTATAGCCATTATTTCCAGACCCGACGGTGGGTATTACAAGGGCATAGTTCGAAGCCTCCAAGAAATTCCGAGCGAGCTGAGACACATCGACTCGGTGTTGAATGACTATAACTTAAGAGCTCTCGGCTTGACTGAAAGGAAACAGAGCATAGTCACCGAAGGGATGCTAAAGTCCGTTTCAAAGAAAAAGAAGAAGAAGAAGAAGAAAAAGAAAGTAGCGAAGAAAACGCTCGGAGTTGTGATAACTGAAGTGAGGGACGAAGAAAGGACTCACACGGACGTAGAGCCGATAGCCGATCTTTCGGGAAATCTTGAAGACTTGGGTGAGAGATGGAAAAGCAAGACCGTCATCTCTAAAAAACTTAAATCTAAAGGGTGGAAGTCTGTAGTTGTGTCTCCTCCCACTTCCGGAGCTATAGTTTCTGAGGCCGCCCCTTCTCATTTGAGAGATACTTTCAAAGGGCTTGATGATATTCCCGTCCCGGATTTTATATTGATTCCTCACAATTCTGGGTTGGAGGAATTTCAAGATGATTTAAATATGAGCGAGCCCTTTCCTTTGAGTGCGGTCAACACTTCTGGTTGGTCAGGGGGTTTACACATTTACACACACTTCCACAGCACTATACGATCTCCGCATATTGAACATCGCTTTTGTAGGATTCTAAACCGCGGTTACTTCTTATTGCAGGTGAGATGTCAGGTCACGGATCCACTCTGGATAGGCTCCGCAATGTGCGCCAATCTTCCCCATATTATGATTCCCGTAGGAGAGAATCGAATAGGGATCACGGGCGAGGCTATATCAATCAGGATCGCTATGATAGAGATCGAGATTATTGGCGTAGCCATTCTGGTCAAGATCGTACTGACAGAGATAGGAGCTATCAGTACCGACCGCGATCTCGTTCTCCTCTGCCTCCTAGGGCTCCAGTAGATCTTCTTGAGTCTTCGCAGCAACAACAACCTTCTCAATCTTCAAGGCCCGAGATTCAGCGGCCAAGAGTTGAGCCACCGACAGCTGCCATCGTTGAACAGGCTCCGGCTGAGTTGACAAGCGAAGGAGCATCCAGCTTGCTCAAATGAAAAAGGAATTTCCAGAAATTTGTCTGGATGCATATGTCTTCCCTCCCCATCTCAAGAGGATTCCTCAGGATGCCGAAAATATTACGTATAGCTATATCCGCGACTTTTATGCTCAATACAAGGAGTGGTACAAAGCAGCCGTGAAAGCTTCAAAGGTAGCTTTTGACCGGGCGAAGGTTATTGAAAAGCGCGATGCTGAAATTGTCAAGAAAGATCGCATCATCCAGGTTCTTCAATCTGAGATGGAGTCGTCTTGAAACTCCAAACTCCAAGCATTTAAAAAACATGACGATGCAGTGGCGAAGATGGCGAGGATGCAACAGGCTCATTGTGCCTTAGTAGAAGGGATGGGCCATCGTTATACCACCGTTGTAGCTGAGAGGGACACCGCCGTTAAAGAGCTGAACGAGCTTAAGGCCAAATTTGCTGAGGTGGTGAAAGAAAAAGATGATGCAAACACCACCGCTCAGGAGGCATGCGACCAAGCCGTATCACTTCGAGCTGAACTTGCTGCGGTAGTGGCCAAGACTAAGTCTGCGGAGGCAGAAATCCAGGAAAGGATTATGGTGGAGCAGTCTAGGATGGAAGCTGATTTCGATGATCTCCTGGTTACCTACAACGCCAACGTGCTGGAGCATAGAAATTTATTTTGGCTTGGAGATGACTCTATGATTCTGTACAACGCATGGACTAGGATGGTGGCGGAGAAGAAAGCAGCGCATCCAGATGAAGCATTGGATGATTTTGAGCTTGAGACGCGCATGCTTTCTGAGGAAGAGAGGAAAGTTCTCCACAAGGCGATGATTTCCGTGGAGAAAGAGAGGCTTGGAGCTCGTCAAATAGAGACTGGTGAGGGCTCGGGGATCGAGCATCATGAAGCAAGTGTTGGAGCTGTAATTCCGACATTGCCTAAGGTTACTGGCGCAGTTGATCCCCAGTCCGTCCCTGCTTATAATCCTGACCAGCCGCAACTGACTCCTGTTGATCCCACTGTTTTTGCACCTGCCCATGCTCCGGGTCAGGCTAAGGAAGGTATTTGAACGATTCCCATATGCACTTAGTGTGATGAACCTGGAGCATTACACTTAGCTAACAATCTTCGCTTTTTCATGTTTCAGTGACCGAAGCTGTTGTCTCTGCGCCTCCTGCATCACAAGTTTCTTATCAAGTGCTTGGGGCTATCTTCACCGAGGCCATCATGACATCTACTGAGGTTGGCGGAGAGGGAGAAGCGAGCATGTTATCTTTTGATGCTCAGATGATTGAGGAACTCCTTGGTCAACCAACGACCCCTTCGTAGATCCATATTTTGCCATGAGTGGGGTTGCTCCAGCTGTTAGCTCTTTTATGCCAGCCACTAGCATGTCTAGCGCGGCACAAGCATCTTGTGAGGATGAAATTTTGGCCGAGATGAACGCTGAGATGGCAGCAGTGACAGTGGGCATGAATCCATCTGGCCCTGCCCCGCTAATGATGATATCGACGGGTGGTACTGTGGTTATTTCGAGTGCTCCTGCCCCACTTCCTGTTACTGCTCCTATGCCTCCAGTTCCATCCTCCAAGAGTATCTCTGTCGCCTCAAGCTCTGAGGAGGATGTTGACATTATGTCACAATCGGAGGACAAACCGGAAAAGAGCAAGAGGTTGAGGAGGAAGCGGGGTAGCGGATCCAGTGGGACTACCCCGAAGAAGAAATTGAGGAAGAAGAAAGATTGAACTCTTTCTTTAGTTTGCTTGTCATGTTCGGGGGTAGTGTTTGGCTTTGTCTTTTTGATTTTTCTATAGCCGTGTATAGATGTGGACTTGGCTCCCACTAGTAGGAATTTTCTGAACCATCTTGTAACCAGATTCTTTTTGTTGATAATGGAAATGAAAACACATTCTCTTTTGTCTTCAACTCTATATTTGCTTGGGTTCTGCCCCCAGTCTTGGGGATAAGTATGGAGTTGATGTATGTTTATACTCCGTCTCGCACTCTGGGAGTACGGAGTTAAGTAATGTTTATACTCCGTCTCGCACTCTGGGAGTACGGAGTTAAGTAATGTTTATACTCCGCCTCGCACTCTAGGAGTACGGAGTTTAGTGAATGTTTATACTCCGTCTCGCACTCTGGGAGTACGGAGTTATGTAATGTTTATACTCCGCCTCGCACTCTGGGAGTACGGAGTTAAGTAATGTTTATACTCCGCCTCGCACTTTGGGAGTACGGAGTTTAGTGAATGTTTATACTCTGTCTCGCACTCTGGGAGTACGGAGTTATGTAATGTTTATACTCCGCCTCGCACTCTGGGAGTACGGAGTTAAGTAATGTTTAGACTCTGCCTCGCACTCTGGGAGTACGGAGTTTAGTGAATGTTTATACTCCGTCTTGCACTATGGGAGTACGGAGTTATGTAATGTTTATACTCCGCCTCGCACTCTGGGAGTACGGAGTTAAGTAATGTTTATACTCCGCCTCGCACTCTGGGAGTACGGAGTTTAGTGAATGTTTATACTCCGTCTCGCACTCTGGGAGTACGGAGTTATGTAATGTTTATACTCCGCCTCGCACTCTGGGAGTACGGAGTTAAGTAATGTTTATACTCCGCCTCGCACTCTGGGAGTACGGAGTTTAGTGAATGTTTATACTCCGTCTCGCACTCTGGGAGTACGGAGTTATGTAAATGTTTATACTCCGCCTCGCACTTTGGGAGTACGGAGTTAAGTAATGTTTATACTCCGCCTCGCACTCTGGGAGTACGGAGTTAAGTGAATGTTTATACTCCGTCTCGCACTCTGGGAGTACGGAGTTAAGTAATGTTTATACTCCACCTCGCACTCTGGGAGTACGAAGTTATTTGAAGGATTGTCGTGTATCAATCCATTTCTAGCCTTGATGTGATGGCTTGCCCCCGAGCTCAGGTTTCACTTAGCGAGTGGCAGGTCGTATCACAGCCACTCCTTACTTGAATAAATTCCATTGCGTGATGGAATTCAGCTCTTCGTGCGTCGTGATGTTGTACATTGTATTTAATGAATCACAGCTCTGGCTCGAAGAGATGGCATTTTATTGCTGAAATAAGAAAATATGGCAAAGTCAGTTGCCTTATTACAAATTCTAATTTCGAAATGCAGAAACAAATTTTAAAATGGAATTTAAACTAGATAGATGAACATAGCCTGTCATTTGCAGTAGCGACGAACAGGATCGCTACTCCAGGCCCTTGGTAGAGTTAGGCCATCAACGGTCGATAACTTGAATTTGTCATCCCCGAGCTTTCGCTTAATTTTGTGTGACCCTCTCCACGTTTATCTCATGTGGAGGAGTGCCGGATAATCTTTTTTAGTGACTAGCTCACTGAGTTCAAAAGTTTTGAGTCGGTCCTTGGCATTGCGTAATCGGGCAACTCGATTTCGGCGTATGATTGTTCTCAAATCAACCTGGTCACCCTGGACGACCCCAACTCCGTTGATGGTAGGGAACTTTAACGTTAAACACCACGGGGCAATTATGGCCCTGAATTCAGCAAGGGCAGGTCGACCTAAAAAGGCATTATATGGAGAGTCTACATCCAACACAACGAACTGCAATGTCCGGATTGATCTACGTTCTCCGACTCCCAATGCAACTGGTAACTCCACCATCCCAACAGGTATGGTAGCACTACCGTTGAATTCATGGAGATGAGTTTGGCAAGGCTTTAGATCCCTGACTTTCATCTTCATTTGATTGTAGGCATGTATAAACAGGATATTCACAGAGCTCCCACTGTCAATCAGGATCCCATTCATCCGCATCGGACCTACTTGAGTCGATATCACAAGTGGGTCAATAGTCGGACCCCCGACGTTATCAACATCGCTGTCTCGGAAAATGATGTCGTTAGTCATTGTTCTTTTTCGCTTGATTGAAGGTCTATCGTCCAAGTTACCATCATACTCGAAGTTTGCACGTCCAACTAAGTTGTCGTATGATTCCATTTCCTCCCAACTTCGAACCGCCGGATGAGGACCACCACTTACAGCATTAATTACCAATCTTCCTTCGACACGGCCTGGTTCTTCCTGTCTTTCTTGATTCTGTACATGATTTTTATTTAAAGGGCCCGCACCACCAGACTGCGACGCCCGCACAAACTTGTCTAACTTTCTCTCCCTGATCAACTTTTCGATAAGGTCCTGCAGATGTCGACACTCATTGGTATTGTGGCCATAACTCTCGTGAAATCTACAAAACTTCCCTGTTTGAATCTGCCTCTCCGACGATTGCTTCGGAGCAGGTTTATTATATTGCACAGTGTTGCAAGTTTGCAGATACACATTCTCCAACGATGTATTCAATGGCGTGTAATTATCAAACATTGGGGTCCTACGTTGTGGGCCTCGATTCTGATCTCTTTTCTTATCCTGACCACTGTTGCCTCTTGGCTGAGTTTGTTTGTTCTGTATATTTAACTGAACTCTTCCGGAACTTTCACCGGACAGCTTAACTGCTACATTACTTTGTATTCCTTCAGTTTTGGGCCTTGCATCGTCCTGCTTCCTAGACTGTTTCGTGTCCTCTTGCCGTAAGAATTGAGCGGCTCTGGAGTAGAAACGGTCCAGCGATGCAGGTGGTTTTCCAGCTAACCAATTTCCAAACTCAGAATCGGGATCGATTCCTTTGGTTAACGCCATCAAGATTGAGTTATCGTTAGGATTACTAATCTCTACACATGCCGCGTGGAATCTTTCTAAATAACGTCTGAGTGTTTCTCCCTTAGCTTGGGTGACGCTAGATAGGGTGTTAACGTCTTTAGGTCTGGCGGCATGCATACGGAACTGTTCGACAAATTTCTTAGCTTGTTGATCGAACGAAGAGATAGATCTAGGTGGCAACCTTGTGAACCACATTGTTGCGATTCCTCCCAAAGCGATGGGGAAACTTCGACATTTTACTGCATCATCAGCCCTTGCGGCGCTCATTGACCATTCATATTTCAAAATATGTTGATTGGGATCGGAATTTCCTTCGTACATAGGGAGAGTTGGCATTCTGAATCGCCGAGGAGGTTCAGCGTATAATATTTCATTTGTGAAAGGAGTATGACTACGAGAGATTCCCCAATCATCATTGGTAAGCCCTTGGCTCTCGCGGATCATCTGACGTATCATGGTTGAGATATCGGGCATCGCTACATTTTGAGCATGCTGAGCTAAGGTGTGGTCGGGTTCCACAGCGCGAGTTTGGATCGGACGCTGTCGACGGCCTATGTTTCGCCTCCTTGGCTCGACATCTTCTGGGACGTACGGTTCATGAGTACGCCCGCGTTGCTGATTGTTCGGGCCTGACAGATTCTGCGTATCAACCCTTGTTTCTACCGCGGCGGTTGCAGTGCGATTGTCCGCAGTATATTGTGGAACAGCACCTCTTTGTGACGAGGGCCCGGTCTGGAAGCTAGTTGACGGTCCAACCCTCAATTGTCCTACAGTCAAGGCGGGTTGATATCCGGTAGCTTGTGTGTGGGTTGCGTCCAATCGGGGACGTGTAGATCTGTCGTGATAGTCAGATGAAGCAGAACTTTCAGTGGACGAGTGGGAAGCATTATCCCTTCTGGTCCTCCTGCGCCTTCGGCGGTTTATTTGATTGGTCAATTCAATATTAGCACGCAACTGTTCGGCCAGCTGTTGCCGACTTTGAGTCAGTTCCTGAAGAAACACTTGAAACTCTTGTCTGGTGACTGGCCCAGACGGATCTGAGTGAGCAGTGTTGTCTTGATTGGATTGTAGCTGCTGTGTAGGATTCTGTCTATCCCGACCTTCTTGATCAGCAGCCGTAGAGGTAGTTCTTGTACTAACCATCTTGAGTAGTGGATTCCCTTCCTAGATTTTATGCAAATCTGAATAGAGTGGAAGGATTCTGGAGTAGAGATATGGATCTTCCCCTTGGATTTATGCAATCCGGTATCGATGGTAGATCCAAAGAACAGGAGAAAAACTAGTTTTTTCTCAATGAAAGCACCAAAGTGTTTGTACCAAAAATGGGCACAACACTCTTCGGAAGCTTTTGAAGAGATAAAAGTGAAGAATGGAAATTAAAACTATGGATTATCTAACAAAAACTCCAAATAGCAGAAAGTAAATTGCAAAGACAAGCGATTTAGAGTGGTTCGGCGTTTCGCCTACGTCCACTATGAAGTTTGATGGTTTTATTGCTCGATACTTGAAGATTACAATTTCTTATAATGTAGTACAACTGGTTTTATGAGCTAAGTCTGAATCTAAGACAACCGTGGTGATTTAGAGTAAATCTGGTAGAGTCTGGGCGCTCTTTAGCTCTTAGAATTATCCGACCCCTTTTCTGAATGACCAGGGGCTCTATTTATAGGTGTAGGAGGCTGATATTTCGCCTAAATCTCGGGAGACCAGTTCTGGAACGTGAGGGGGCCCACATGCCCGTTCTCAGGAAATCCGGGCCCACTTTGGGATCGATTTGAAGTCCATTCGAATCGATCAAGAAATCATCCAATCGAGCTGAAATTTGGTGTGGACATTCTTCAACATGTGCACAAGCTTCTGTGAAAATTTCATAGCATTTGGATTTGTGGATCTCGAGTTATGATCGATTCAAGATCGTATTTCTGGTTGATGTGCTCTGTTCGAATCGATCCCCTTCGAATCGATAGGGTCGAATCGATGAAGGCGTTGACGTGGCGCGCACTTCCCAGGTTGATCCAGTTTTTGCTCCGAGTTTTACTGGGTCGACTCCATGAATTTTGCCGCTTTGACTTAGTGGGTTCGAAGGAATGGGTTCGAAGAAAGGGGAACTTGACGGATTCGAACATGTGTCCCAGCAATGGATTCGAACGACGCATCGTTCGTATAGATTGTGATCTTGTTTCAATCGATACGAAGTCAACATAGCCTGATGGATTCGATGAAAGGTACTTCAATGGATTCGATCATGCCACTCATGCATGGATTCAAAGCAGAGTATCTCGTTGGGTGTGAAGTAGGATGTCTGAAGGATTCGAACATGGATTCGGGCGATGGATAAGAAGCTTGACCACCTGTTGGATTCGAACAAGGAGGTAATCGATCGATCCGGAGCAAACAGATCCTGATGGATTCGAACATAGGTTTCACCTATGGATTCGAATAAGGGGAATCTCCTTCATCTTGTATCGACCACAAGTTGAGCATACAAACTCGGATCGTCTTGAAACTTGGAACATTGGCTTCCCTGGCTTTGATTGTTATGTCTTGTTAATCGTGGCTTGATCCGAACTCGGACAAAATTCATCGATATCCATAGTGAGCCTTTGTGTAATCGATCTCTAAGACGAACTGTCATTGGTCTCTAGTCAAGTTCTTGGTGTCATGACCTTGCCAAAAGGCGTGATAACAGATCTATAATATACACAAAATATTTACAAAAAAATCATCTTTTTTTTACATACATAACAGAAATTAGAGTACACTAACTTATCCTTAGCCCTGGACAATTATAAAAGCCTGTCCTTACACATGCTAATAATTATAGTCAAGAACACATAGAATACAGTGGAAGAATATAAGATACGTGAATACATCCTGACCATCCAACTTGTCTTCTGAACTCCAAAACCTCCAAAGCTAAATTTGGAAAATATGCTCGGTCTTACACGAGCATTTAGGAAAAACAATGCCCGGGTTGGTCTGGAAAAACCAGCATGAGAAACTCAAATCACAAGGAATTTTATTTATCATAACTTGTAAAATCTTTAAAAATTAAAGGTATCTTGTAAGACCACGCCGCACATAAACGCGGATGGGTTTTTACCTTACGAAAACCAAAACATTTTCTATAGAAAATCTAGTGATATTATAATTATATCTAGTGGTGAAAATGAAATATTAAAATAGCTAGAACGCTTGCCTCTCACATTCAAACATAGTTGGGTAGATCTAAAACCGTAAAGGCACGTATTGGAGAATTGCTTCCATACTATGATAAGGTAAGAAACTACCTTCCGATGGTACATCTCTAGATAAAATGCACAAGGGTCTGACTAGAACATCTTGTACTCCTGCCACACAGAATTGGCCTACCACTTGACTAGTAGTATCGAATATGATCACCGCATTTTAGGTCCTGATGCATACATAAGTAGATTGTAATCGATCTAGATTTGGGATGACCATACCCTGATGGGAGTGGCCCACATAGCCCTGCCGCATGCCCAATTTTTGTCATTTTCCGTTTGATGAGGCCTGAGGCTACGTTTTGCCTTTATTTAGCATTTCCCACTTGGAATGCTACACTGCCCTCGAGGCATCAATGCAATGCTGGCATTCATTTATACAAGTTCATTCTGGGACTGAATGAAACCGAAGACACAACTTCTATTACATCCTTTTCAGGGAATCCCTCCCAAGATTAATAGCAAATAGCCCTTGCAATTCAAAGCTCTATCTACGATTCCATATCCTTCAAGATGTCTTCAAGTCGACATGCTTGAATTGGATCGAAGTGGTTTTGGGATAATGTATTCGATCCCAGTCTTTTTGAAACTACTTCCGATAATTTTCGGTAAACTCAACCTCGGTTCTTTAGGAAATAAACAAACAAAGATAAGAGTGGAGATCAACTCTTAACCGTTAGTGGATGGATTTCCATATCATTTATCCTATAAGGATAAAACGAGTTTATACATACAGTATAACAACACTGACGGTAATTGTACCATATAATTCCCATGTTTCTCCTAGACTTTCCTAGAGTTACGTTTTGGTCCAGATCTTTGATAGTTGGTTATTTAACTATCAAATAAACAAACATTCAAATAGAGATTACATTTCCTATGGAATTTCTAACCCTTTTAAATTAATATTTCATTAATTCGAATCTCATTATAAAAAATATTCATATACTTATCTCATCAGAATAAGTATATTCACAAACCATTCCATTCAATAATACTTGAAAACTTTTAAAAATGGATATGGAAAGTACCGCTCAATATTGACCATGGATCGCAGCTTACACAATGGATACGTCACTATCCAATGAGAACATCGTAAACTATAGGCAATACCTGCCCCTTGAATTACGCCATGAAAATCAACCATTCATTCAATAAATCTCTTTTATTTCTTAAATATCTCCAAATCTATTTATAAAGCTTCTTTATAAATTTCCAAGTTTAATTTAGAGTAATGGTCTTTTATAAATCTCAAACCATTATAGAACTTCCCTTTTCAAATCACCAAATCACATTTATAAATCTCCTTTCAGAAATCATTGAAACCCAAACTCTTTTTCCTAATTCCAAACCTCTTTATAATTTATAAACCCCTTTTATAAGTCCTTTTTATTAAATAAACCCCTTTTTAAAATCTTTCATTTAAATACAATTCCTTTTAAAATAAATAGTTTATTATTTTAACCATCTCCTTATAAAACCATTTATTATCCAAAACTCCTTTGACAAAACAAGTCTATCATTTAAACACTTGTCACATAACAAGTTACCATCTAAACACCCTTTTTATTTAACTATCTTTAAACCTCATTTAAAATAATAACTTAAGAACAACACTAATACTATATCGAATTAACTTTATCCAATATTATTATAATAGTATATTAACTTTAAAATATAATAAAATAATTAATTACAAATAACAATTAACTTATAAATAATAATTAACCTGAAATCAAATTATTATAAAGCAACTTTATATAAATAATTAATTAAGTTTTAAACAAATGATTAAAATATAATTAAACATTTTTAAAACAATAATTAAATAACTTTGGAAAATATTTCTAAGTAACTTTATGAAATACTTTAAAGAATCATAAAACAATTAACCTTTTATTATTATTAAAACAATAATCAACTGTTTCTTAAACCACTATTAATAAATAATAATTTCTTTTAATTAACTTTATTAAATAATTAACTTTTCAAATTAGAAGAGGCTTAACAACTCCAATGGTACTTAATCAAGTCATCATTAATTCCATTACTATCCAAGTTATAATCCAAGTATTTAAATAACATCACATATGTAAATTCAACTCATAATTAACAATCGATTATGAATACAACACTTATCCAATACTAATCAATTAGAATGTAACCGAGTATCCACACTAATGTAATAGCAAAACGAGTTTAATTTCTACTAAATAAATGTCCAAAATTAACATATCCAGTTATTAATAGCAGAACGGTGATTTATTCTACTAAACAGATGTCCAATTAATTTAATTAGTGGAACGGTGTTTTATCCCGCTAAACAAATGTCTGTTTACCATATTCAATCCAATTTAACTCAACAGTCTTTTATTTGGCCAAAAAACATCAATAATTAAGTTATATAAATTTAAACGACGTTATTAATTAAAATAACGTAATTTAAATCCTACCTGTTTTCATATGTTATAAATTTATACTTGTCCAAAGCTATCAATAAGTTATACTACAACGTTATACTCGTAAATACGAGTACATCGCAAAAATCCGGAGATTAATCGGATTTCAAACGAGCAAGTTATCACCATTAGAAATTTAACTAACCAAACTTATATATATAATTAAATGAATTTAAAACTATGTTTTCTCACCCCCACAAGCCAAATGGGCCAAGCCCAACAATCCGAGACCCGCATACAACACCTCCTCCTTCTTCCCCAAATCCCATTTCTCCTTCCAGCAACTAAATTGTGCATGGATACTTGCTCATGCACAAGCACTCGCCCACCAAACCTCAAATCCAAACCCACTAACAAGTCGCCCATCACCTCCTTATCTCAACGACACCTCCGCCTCGCTTGCATGGCCATTATAGTGGAATCCGACCCCCAACTAGAAACATAAAAATCGTGACCTGGCCAAAAGGTAGCAACACTTTTCGACGTTGAATTTAACCAAAATTTCACCATTCGAGTAACTCCCATCCATGAACACAACGCCAAGCTCCGATTCGTCTATTGACGCTCCAAGCTCCGATGATCATCAACCCTAATTTTCGACGATCGTCTACCGTCGATACCAAATCCCACCGTAACCTCACCAAAAATCATACTCCTCGATGCGAACTCAATAACGCATAAGTAGTCATTTTTCCTAGATTGAGAGAATATAATTTTCGAAGTTATGAACAACAATTTCCCTCCTTCGGATATTTGATGATTACCCGATCAACACTCTATGAAATCGAGTGCCGTCAATTTCTAAAAATATCATGGCTCGATACGAACAAGTTTCATGTTAATTGATTTTGCTAAAGTTAAATGGACTGAGAGTGTTTGTACCAAAATTGGGCACAACACTCTTCGGAAGTCTTTGAAGAGATAAAGTGAAGAAATTAAATGAAAAGAGAGGAATTATCTAACAAAAACTCCAAATTTCAGAAATGAGAATAATTAAAGTACAAGAAGACACAAGAATTTAGAGTTGTTCGGCGTATAGCCTACGTCCACTATGAAGTAGTTTGCTTTATTGATCTTTCTTTTGTGTTTACAAGTGAATTTAATGATTTACAACAGTCAATTGTGATTTGCAGCAGAGAACTTTGTTTGTGGCAGCAGTAATTGAGTTCAGATCTGGATCTCGCGGAGTCCGGGCGTTGGAGATCTCAAAGAAGAAGAAGAACCCCTTTTTTATTGGCTTTGGGAGTCTATTTATAGGTGTAGGAGGCTGATATTTCGTTCAGATCTCGGGAGACCCTCTCTGGCACGTGACCAGGCCCGCACGCCCAAGCCCGTGAAGTTTCGGTCCGATCCATAATCGACACGAGCAGATTTCGACTCGCTCGAGATTTCATCCAATGGAGTCGAAATTTGGCGTGGACATTCTTTAGCATGCACGTAGTCTTCTGTGAAAATTTCATAGCATTTGGACTTGTAGATTGGGAGATATGATCGATACGAAATGGAGTTTTCGGTAGGCTATTTCCTTCGACTCGCTCCTGTTTCGAATCGCTTCCCTTCGACTCGATGACGTGGCGCTTCCTGGATCGCTCCGCCTTTGACGCTGCTTTGAGCGAGTCGAAGCGCACACTGATTTGAGCGAGTCGAAGTGTACAATGGTTGATCGAGTCGAAGTGCATGGTTCGATCGCTTCGAGTAGTGACTTTGCCAACCGGAGCTGAATTTGATGGAGTCGAATAGCTGTTTGAGAGGAGCGAGTCGAAGTTGATGGAGTTGACCAGTGGTTTGAAGTGAGCGAGTTGAAGAAGGTAGCTGAGCGAAGCGAGTCGAAATAGGTACTTCGGATGGCAGTGAAGCGAGTCGAACAGGAATGAGTCGAAGTTGGTATCTGAGGGAATCGGAGCGAGTCGAAGGAGCAAGTCGAACGGTATCTGATTTTCGTCCAATTTTGCACCCTTCATAACTTGATCGTACGAACTCGGATTGACTTGAGATTTTGAACGTTGGCTCCCATGGCTTAGCTTGTCATGTCCTACCAATTTTGGCTCGATCCGGACTCGGACGAAATTCGCCGATATCTGTAGTGAGCCCGTGTATAATTGATTTCTAGGATGGGCCGTCATTTGTTATTAGTCAATTCCTTGGTGTTACTGCCTTGCCAAAAGGCAGGATAACATTTGCCCCCCCAAAGTACGTCTTGTGGGAACATGACGTGCTTTGAAATACTGCCATCTCTACTCTGAATAGTTATTGTCTCGTCGATGAAAGCTGTAATCTTTGACCGTTCTTCTTGATAATGTAAACTGTTAACTGCTGTACCATGTATTGTTGCAACTGATTGATGTATGCTAGCGGTTACCCATTTTCCATTGTAATCGTTATTAGATGAATTTATGATTTCTAAAAATCTGGAATATTGAATATTAGTCCGATATTCATGCATACATGTTAATATGACTCCCGCTGACGTTTGTACGTTCTCAAGTCGTTGTCAGTTTATTGTTTTCTGAATTCCGTATCAATCCTCTCCTGAACCGATGTGAAATTCATTGCAACAACGCATGATGGTTGTTTTTGAATGTTACTTCGTAACGATCCTCTCCTGAATCGATGTGAAGGATTGAAACATCGAAGATACTTTTCATTGTATTTATCGATGCGAAGTAAGTATGTCGAGTTGATGGAGTTGGAAACTATGGATACGAGCAGGAATTTTGCATTGATATACGCAGGGTTCAATGGATACGAAGCGCTTGTTTGACTCGATGATGGATGTGACCCGAGCGAGTCGAAATGGAGCGAGTCGAAAGGCGCTTCCCTGATGGACTCGAACTGCTTGTTTCGCTGCACTGGAGAGGGAGTCGAAACACACCGGAGATAGAGGAGCGAGTCGAAGGAAAGACGGAGTCGAAGTGATGTCTTTTATTGCTGCATGAGGGAGTCGAACTGGTCACGGGGATGGAGTCGAAGGAGCGACATGAAAGGGAGCTCTGCATCAGTGCGCTGAAGATGGAGTTGAAGCCCGTGTTCGACCCCACTGGAATTCGAATCGGTTATTCCCCTTACTTTCGAGTCCATATAAATACCTGACACTTAGCCGTTTTTTCACTTTTTACCTTTCATCTTTATCTTCCTTGCCTTCGTATCGCTCTGAGACTCGAGAAGAAAGAACAAAAATCCTTGCCTTCGAACCGAATCACACCATCACTTATTCGAACTAGTTTGACAGATCTAGGTAACCCATTAAGCGAATCCAACGCGTGAACGATAAGACTCGGTTTTCTAGCACTAAATCAACCTGAGTAGTGATTAATCGAAAGTTTCAGGATCTTAGCTTCGTGTCGATCTGGAGTGGGGGGTTTTGAGAGGATGAGGCAGAGGCTTTCGTGTCGATCGATGGTGGAGCTTCGCATCGAGTCGAATGCTCTGAATCTATGGATCGATACGAAGGGGCTGTGTCCGATCAATTTGAAACGATGGCCTTTGATCGAATCGAAGTGGGTAGCTTCGGAGCGAGTCGAAGTCGATGGCTCTGGATCGAGTTGAAGTGTAGAGCCTTGGGACCGAGTCGAACTCGTGGTCTTGGGACCGAGTCAAAGGGAGTGAATCGAACTATGTGGTCCTGGGAGCGAGTCGAACTCGTGGTCCTGGAATCGAGTCAAAGGGAGCGAATCGAACTGTGTAGTCCTGGGAGCGAGTCAAACTCGTGGTCTTGGGACCGAGTCGAAGGGAGCGAGTCGAACTAGGGATTTCGAATCGAGCCCTTCTAGTTTGAGTCGAATTTTGCATGCCAACCTTCTGACCGAGTCTGACTTATATGCATATGACCATAGCTTATTAATGCGAATACGGCTCTTGCGAGCGATACAAATTTGATCATCCCAAAGTTTGAAACTTTTAACACACTTGAACAATTGCCTCCGGCGAGCTTCAAACTTGCATAACTGGACTCAACTTTTTCACTACACATCTGATTTTCCTATCGAAGCTCGTTGACGGAACTGGGACTTATCAAAATGACACAAAACTTTAACTTGGAATGATAATTAATCAGCTGGATGGTACGGTTGTGACGGTCAGCGATGACGGTCCTTCCGACTGAATTCCGAAGTCTCGTCGTTTACATGCTTCCTTTAATCCTGTTGATCTCCTCAACTGATATACAGTATTGCACTGCACAATGCACTCACACACTTTACACTAGGGGATGCACGAGCGTTATTTGTCAGTTTGACAATGATTTTTTATAAGCTAGCTAGCCATGGACCCTTCAAGTTCTCAGCAGCCTGAAATTCCAAGTTCTATTCCTCCAACCATAAAGATACCGATTATCAAAGCCGAGGTTATAGAGCCATCTCTGGATGAGCGCTTGGGTGCTCGGTTTATTTGTAGTCCGCCAGATTCGGTGCCGTCGGGTATCTCCGAAGATATGCTTGGACGGATTTGCTTAAGGCATGGTTTGTCGCTTGACGACGTGCTACTTCCTGGGCCAACTGACAGGCCACACAATTCCCCGGAGGGGTTTACTGCTTTTAACCGTCACGCTTGCACAGCGGGGACACTCCCTCCCTTCAATGATTATATAAGGGAGATGTTATCGTTTCTCGGCATAGCTCCATCTCAGCTACATCCCAACGGGTATGCCTTATTGAACAGCATCTTTGTTCTCTTTATGGAAATCTTATTTCGACTGCCGAAGCCGATCGAGATCCGATATTTATTCAATGTCAAGGGCCGTGGAGACAGGCCCTCTTTCACTTTCCTGGAAGCGGTCAGGAGCTGCCACATTGTACAGGGCTCCTGGGGAAGGCTAAGTTATTATAAAACTGAATTGTTCTACGTTCGGTGCCCCCTTGGATTGGCTGGGCGGTGGTTGGATAGACATAAGTGTTGCCACTCCTCTCTTGAATCATTGAGATACTAGTAACTGACTTCAAAAACTAACATACTTCTCCTTTTCTACAGCCGCAATCTCTCGTCCCGATGGCGCGTACTTCAAAGAGCTGGTTCGGATTCTTCAAGCGTTTCCGGGCGAAGAGAGGCACATAGACTTAGTCCTGACTGACAGGAATTTGAGGGCTGTCAGGTTGATAGAACGAAGACAGAGCATACACCTGGAAGTGATACACAGAGTGGCCCCGAAGAAACGCGTGAAGCGCAAAGCGCCCGCAGTTGTGATCACCGAAGAAGTGATCCAAAGAGAACGCCCACTGATACAGAGCTCCCGGCCGGGCCTCCTTCCAATGTTCAGGATTCCAGAGGAAGAAGAAAAGGCAAGGCCGCTGCTCACAAACACCCCAAATCTAAGAGATTTAAGTCCGTGGTCATTTCTTTACCTTTCCAGGGGATCAGAATTTCAGAGGCTCCTCCCCCGCAAGTGGAGAGTCCTTTCGCAGGGCTTGATGATGTTCCGATCCCAGATTTTGTGTCGTCTCAACACGGCGTCGGGATAGAGGAGCTCGATAGTGTTCATGAACCGAGCGGGTCGCTTGCTACGAGTGCGGCCGACATTTCCGATTGGTCGGGGGATTGCACACGCATACACTTCACTACACTACATGATTCACCACTGTACTTCGTTCGACTTAGGAAGTCGCTAACTCTTTCTTCGCTTCTCATTTTCAGGTACTATGTCTGGAAGAGGATCAATGCTAGGGAGTCTTCGCTCGGCCCGAAAGACTTCTTCTTACTACGATTCCCGCAGGAGGGACTCTGATAGAGATCGCGATCGCGAGTACTCTAGTCAGGATAGGTATGGGCGTGATAGGGATAGAGAATACAGGCACCGGTCTAGATCACGCTCTCCTCCTCCTAGGCTTCCATCTCCACCTCCTGCTCATGTTCCACAGCCGCCAGAGCCTCCTCGTCACAGGCCTTCTTCTCACACTTCGAGATCTGAGACTCATCTTCAGAGAGTCGAGATTACATCTTCCATGGTTACAGAGCAAGTCCTCACTGACCCCACTGGAGAAGGGGCCCTTAAGTTGGCTCAAATGAAGAAGGATTTTCCAAATATTTGCTTCGACGGTTATGTCTTTCCTCCCCACTTGAAGAGAGTTCCATTAGGGGTAGAAGGCACGATGCACGATTATGTCCACGACATCTACACCCAATACCGGGAGTGGGCAAAAGCTGCTGAAAAAGCTTCTAAAGTGGCCTTCGAGCAGGCCAAAGAGATCGAGAAGATGGAGACCGAGCTCGCAAAAAGGGATCGGATTATTCAGGTACTCTCTGTCGAGTCCGAGTCTTCTCGAAAATCTGAGATCGAGGCCATTAAGAAAGCTGACGAAGCAAAGGTGGCCATGGAGAGGTTGAGGCAGACGCATGTCGCCTTGGTGGAGGAGATGGGCCACTGGAATACTACGCTTACTGCCGAGCGGGATGCGGCAGTCAAGGAACTGAATGAACTTAAGGCCAAATTCACCGATATGGCAAGGAAAAAGACGACGCGAACAACGCAGCCCAGGAGGTATGCGAACAGGTTGTTCTACTTAAGGGTGAACGGGATGTGGTGGTGGCTAAAGTCCAAAAGGTAGAGACTGAGGTCGAGGAAAGGGTGAAGTTGGCCGAGTCCAGGCTAGAGGCCGATATTGAAGACCTCCTCGTTGTCTATAATGCTAACGTGCTGAGGCACAAGGGTCTGGCCTAGCTCGATGATTATTCGACGCATCTCCACAGTGCTTGGGGCCGACTGGTTGAGGAAGAAAAAGAGGCGCACCCGGGTGAGTCTGTGGATGAATGCGAGCTCGAGAATCGTCTGTTAACTGATGACGAAAAGAAGATTCTTCATGATTCAGTGATCTCTCATGAGAAGGAGAGGCTCGGAACCCAGCACCTGGAAGTAGGAGAAGGCTCCGGGGTTGGACATCATGATGCAAGTCTTATCTTCCTGTGTCAACCCAGCCTGAATCTTTGCCTGCGGTTGATCCTCAAGCTGTTCCTGCCTATAACCCAGATCAGCCGCAGATGTATCCGACTACAGCGCAAGCGACTGAAGCTGCCTCGTCGCTTATAAGACAAACTGAGGAAGGTACTCCTAACATTCCTCATGCCTTTCATGAGTCGAAGTCTTCGATCGAGTTTAAGTTCTAACAATTCTTTTATTCTTTGTCAAGTGATTGACGTTGCACCACACATGCCTCCTGCTACTCAAGAATTATATCAGACGCAGGAGGCTATCGTGACCGAAGCAACCACTGTGAGCACAACTGCCCCAATTGATGATATGCAGGGGAGTACAATGGCGTTTGACGAGCAACTGATGGATGAACTCTTTCGCTGTCACGACGATCCCCCTGCTGACTTGCCACCTGTTATGAGCGGAACTGATCCTGCTGCAAGCTCTTTAATGCCGACTACTGATGCCCCAAGCGGGGCTCAAGTAGTAGCCGAAGAGGAGATGTTTGCTCAGATTGACGCTGAACTGGCAGCAGCGGGTTATGGCGGCAGCCTTGGAGGTGGGATGGCAGCATCGGGACCTACCCCGCTCGGAATGATGTCTCCTGGTGGTTCTGTCTTTCTTACCAACCTACCCATTCCACCTTCTGTAATTGATCCCATTCCTCCGACTCCGCCCGTAGGGAGCATTCTTATTCACACGAGTTCGGAGGAGGACGTCGACATAATGCCCTCGCCTGAAGACCAACCGCCGCAAAGCAAAGGCTCGAAGAGGAAGACTGGCGATGGCTCTAGCAGGTCCACATCGAGGAGGAAGCTAAGGAAAAAGAAAGAATAGGCATGCTCTCCCAGTGTATTTTGATTTGCATTTTGTTAGCCGTGTATAGATGCGGGTTCGGCCCCTGCTAGTAGGAATTTTTTGGAAACTTGTATACGAACTTCTTCTATAATCGATAGAAATGAAACTTTTCTTTTTTGACTTCTTTTTTGTCATTGTGTATTTGTCTAAGTGTTTCAGTGTCTGGACTGAACTTGTGAAGTTTCAGTTTCCGAATGAAGTTTTGTTCCTGTTTGCCAAGTTCGGGTATTGTGGACATGGTTTGCGACCGGGAAACGAGTCGAATTTTGACGTCGTATTGCTTCAGTCAATGGTTGATGCTCAAGTCTTGCCCTCCAGTCTTGGTGGCATGTTGTAAAACATCAGTCAACGATTACCCTTTTCTCCTAGCATGCCGAGTCTAGTGTCGTTGGATGGGCGTTTAAGGCAAATGGGGGTTGAGCGGTTCATCCGCACTTGTTCGATCATTAATGATCACATCCGCACTCCGGGGATCCTCATTTGTTTACTGGCGGTTGGTCACGCTGGCTTGAGTTTCAATCATATGCCCACTGTCTGGGGACTTGGAATTGGTTTTTGTACTCCGACTCGCGCTCCGGGAGTTTGGAGTTGATAATTATATTTCGATCCGTGCTTCGGGAACTTGAAGTTGGTGTCTAGGCTCCGTTATGCATTCTGGGAATTCGAAGTCGACGTCTATGCTCCGACTTGTACTCTGGAAATTCGGAACCGATGTTTATACTCTGGTTCGCACTCTGGGAATACGGAGTTGAATGTTTATACTCCGACTCGCGCTATGGGAGTTCGGAGTTGGATGTTTATACTCCGACTCACGCTCTGGGAGTTCGGAGTTGAATGTTTATACTTCGCTTCGCACTCTGGGAATACGAAGTTGAATGTTTATACTCTGACTCGCGCTATGGGAGTTCGGAGTTGGATGTTTATACTCCGACTTGCGCTCTGGGAGTTCGGAGTTGAATGTTTATACTCCGCTTCGCACTCTGGGAATACGGAGTTGAATGTTTATACTCCGACTCGCGCTATGGGAGTTCGGAGTTGGATGTTTATACTCCGCCTCGCACTCTGGGAATATGGAGTTGAATGTTTATACTCCGACTCGCGCTTTGGGAGTTCGGAGTTGAATGTTTATACTCCGCTTCGCACTCTGGGAATACGGAGTTGAATGTTTATACTCCGACTCGTGCTCTGGGAGTTCGGAGTTGAATTTTTATACTCCGCTTCGCACTCTGGGAATACAGAGTTGAATGTTTATACTTCAACTCGCGCTTTGGGAGTTCGGAGTTTAATGTTTATAGTCCGCTTCGCACACTGGGTATACGGAGTTGGATGTTTATACTCCGACTCGCGCTCTGGAAGTTCGGAGTTGAATGTTTATACTCCGCCTCGCACACTGGGTATGCAGAGGTGGATGTTTATACTCCGACTCGCGCCCTGGGAGTTCAGAGTTGATGAGGGATTGTCATGTATCAATCCCTTTTTTGACTTTGATGTGATGGCTTGCCCCCGAGCTCGGGTTTCACTTATGGAGTGATTGGTTACATCGCAGCCACTCTCTATTTGAATAAATCCCATCGTATGATGAGATTTAGCTCTCCGTGCATAGTGATGGTCATATGAAGTATTTCAAGTACATCACCGCTCTGGCTCGAAGTGGTTGCATTTTATTGCTGAAATAAGAAAGTAGGGCAAAGTCAGTTGCCTTATTACAAGTTCTAATTTCGAAATGCATAAACAAATTGCAGAAAAGGAAAGTAAACGAAATGGATAAAGATAGCCTGTCAGGTGTAATAGCAGCGAAGGCTTTCGTTATTCCAAGCTCTTGGTAGGGTAAGACCGTCGACGGTCGATAACTTGAATGTGCCATCTCCGAGCCTTCGTTCAATAACATACGGTCCTTCCCATGTCGGCTTCATATGTGAAGGAACCAGATAGATTCTTTTCAAGATGAGATCGCCTAGCTCGAAGGTTCGCGGACGGACCTTGGCGTTGTACAATCGGGCGACTCGACTTCGATGCGCAGCTGCCCTCAAATCAGCTTCTTCACGCTTCTCATCTAGTAGATCGAGAGATTCAGCGAGTAATATAGCATTTGTCTTTGGATCATAGTATGTCACACGATGAGGAGGTACTTCTAGCTCAACTGGAATAACGGCCTTTATGTGACTCAAGATGGATGTGGATGTGGAGGACCTGGAAGGTTTAGAGATTGACTTAAAGGAATTTCTAAGGAAGAAAGAAAGACCATGTCTGTGATGTGGAAGATCTTCAAAAGGAATCTTAGGGGAGAGTCATCGACTAAGTTTACCATTCATCCTAGATGTACCATGGTATGAAGTAGGCATTTGTTTGAAAAGGAATGAAAACGAATGTTAGAAAATGTGTGAAGAGGTGTTTCACATATCAACAAATGAAAATTGAGCATCAAAAGCCAAATGGATTACTTCAACCTCTGAAGGTACCAACTTGGAAGTGAGATTTTATATCCATGGATGGAATTCCAAGGTTGAGAACAAGGAATGGTAATATATGGGTAATAGTTGATAGGTTGACTAAGAGTGCCCAATTTATCCCGGTAAATTCAACAAGAATGACAGGTTAGCAAAGCTTTATATGAAGAATATTGTGAAGCTCCATGGGATTCCAAGTAGCATTATTGGCGATAAGGATCCATTGTTTTAGCAATGAATTCTGGAAAAGTCTATAAAGCACTATGGTAATAGAGTTGAACTAGAGTACGGCTTACCACCAACAGACTGATAGTCAAACGAAAAGAGTAAATCGAGTTTTCGAAGATTTGCTGAGAGCGTGTGTCCTAAATTTTGGAGGGTCTTAGGAAGATCATTTACATTTGGTGTAATTCTTCTATAGTAATAAATGCTATTCTAGTAGTAGGATGACACCATTGAGGTGCTTTGTGGTAGATGTATAAGTCACCAGTATGTCGGTTGGACACAAACCTACTACTAGGTAACTCCTGAACCGTACGAGAGAGAGAATGGAGTGTGGCCGGTCGCGGTCTTGTGGGTTGTTCGGTAAGCCCATAGAGCCATAGGAAGTTCATCGACCCACTTGCCCCCGACTTTTTCCAGTCGTTTCTTCAGGATGGACTTTATAACTTTATTAACTGCTTCGACCTGTCCGTTTGCCTGAGGGTGTGCGACTGCGAAGAATTTCTTTTGGATGTGAAATTGTTTGCAGAAATCTTTGAATTCAGCACTGTCGAATTGGGTTCCGTTGTCCGTAATAATGGTGTGTGGGAGACCGAATCGACAGATGATGTTGCGAACCATAAAGTTGATTACTTTCTTCGTTGTAATGGTAGCGAGAGCTTCGGCTTCAGCCCACTTTGTAAAGTAATCAACTGCGACGATGGCGTACTTCGCACCACCTTTTGCCAGAGGTAGAGCACCGATGATGTCGATGCCCCACATTGCGAACGGCCATGGGCTGACCATTTGCGTTATCTCGGTAGGAGGAGCTCTGGGAATTCGGGCATATTTCTGGCACCTGTCACATTTCTTCGCATAGTCTAGCGCATCGCGATTCACGATAGGCCAGTAATATGCGTAGCGAAGTATTTTCTTGGCAAGTGCTTGCCCCTCGGTGTGATCGCCACATTCTCCCTCGTGCACATTGTGCAATACTTGCTTAATTTCATCGTGAGTGATACACCGGAGTAGAGGGACTGAGTACCCTCTTCTGTACATGAGTCCATTTTGGATGGTGAACCGTGAGGCCTTCTAGAGGACTTGTCTTTTTTCGCTCCTATGCTCTGGCAGGGTTCCATGCTCGATGTAATTCCTGAGTGGGGTCATCCACGAATCCTTTTCGGGAATGGCTTCGCATACTCTGTTTATTTCTGCACGATCAATGCTTGGAGAGGGTAACGTTTCTACGGGAACGAGTCCCATTTGTTGAGCCTCGCCTGTGCTGGGTAGCTTTGCCAATGAAGCGGCCTTTTGGTTGCGTTCTCGAGGTATACTGTAGATGGCGTAGTAATCGAACTGATCCAGTACCTCCTTTACTCGAGCTAAGTAAGCAGCCAGCCTTCGATCTCTTGCCTGATACTCTCCTCATACTTGACACACAACCAATTATGAATCACAATAAATTTCCACTGTGGTAATTCTCAAATCTCTAGTAAGTTTCAAGACAGCTAAGAGGGCCTCATATTCAGCTTCATTATTTGTCACATGGAAATCGAACTTTAAGGCATAACATATGGATCGAGCCTCGGGAGTTTCAAGTACAATACCGGCGCCTGAACACCGGTCGTTTGATGCTCCATCGGTATAAAGTTTCTAGACGTATTCAGGGGATTCACTGACTTCGGGCAAGTCCTCTAGGATGGTAAATTCAGCTATGAAATTGGCTAGGACTTGTCCTTGTATGGCCCGTCTCGGAGCGTAAGTAATGTCAAACTGGCTCAGTTCGATGTTCCGCTTGAGTAACCTACCAGACGTCTCAGGCCGCGAAAGGACCTGTCGTAACGGCTGGTCGGTGTAAACAATAATGGAATGTGCCTGGAAGTATGGTCAGAGTTTTCTTGATGCAATGACAAGGCAGTAAGCCAACCTTTCCAGTTTTGGATAATTTCTTTCAGCCCCAGCCAGTCATTTGCTGACATAGTATACCAGCTTCTGTATCTTGTCTTCTTCTCGGATTAATGCAGGGCTGATAGCGTTTTCTGATATTGCCAAATATACATACAACTTTTCATGATCAAATGGCTTTGACAATATTGGTGGTGTGGATAGATGTTGAACTAGTGCTTGGAAAGCGCCTTCGCACTCCGTGGTCCATTCAAAGTTTCGTTTCCCTTTTCGGATCAGATCGAAGAAGGGAATGCATTTGTCAGTGGACTTTGAAATGAACCTGCTTAATGCCGCTACCTTTCCGTTGAGACTCTGGACTTGCTTTATGGTTTTGGGAGTTTCAAGATTTCTGATTGCCCAAATCTTTTCGGGATTGGCTTCGATTCCCCGGGCGTTAACAATGAACCCAAGGAACTTTCCGGATGCAACTCCAAAGTGACATTTCAGTGGGTTGAGCTTCATCATGTATTCCCGAAGTATGTTGAACATAGTTTCCAGGTCTTTTACATGGTCGGTGGAGAGTCGTGACTTCACAAGCATGTCGTCTACGTATACTTCCATTGTCTTCCCGATTTGATTAGCGAACATCCGATTGACCAACCGTTGGTAAGTAGCCCCGGCGTTCTTGAGTCCAAACGGCATAACCTTGTAACAGTAAAGTCCCAGATTGGTTATGAAGCTGGTATGTTCTTGAACGGGTAAGTGCATCGGTATCTGATTGTAGCCTGAATACGCGTCCATGAAGGATAGGAGTTCATGTCCGGCCGTCGAATCCACTAGCTGATCAATCCTAGGAAGCGGGAAACTGTCTTTGGGGCACGCTTTATTCAGATCGGAATAGTCGACGCATGTTCTCCACTTCCCGTTTGGCTTTCGGACAAGCACGGGATTCGACACCCATTCAGGATACAGCACATCTCGAATGAATCCGTTCGCTTTAAGCTTTTCTATTTCCTCTTTAAGGGCAGCAGATCTCTCTGGATCCATACCGCGCCTCTTTTGTTTGACCGGGACATGCCGCGGGTCAATGATCAGAGTGTGGCTCGCGATGTCCGGCGAGATCCCACACATATCAGAATGTGTCCAGGCAAATATGTCAAGGTTCGCCCGTAGAAATTCAACCAATTCCTCTTGAGTTTGCTGGCTTAGCTAAGACCCAATCTTTATTATTTCTGAATCATCGTTATTGTCAATTGGGACATCAATTGTCAGTTCGGCCGGGGATGCTTGACTTTCTTTAGATTCTCCTTCGTCTTCAGTTTCTCTTGGGTCAAGATCCTTGAGGAATTGGCTGGGGTGCCTGGGCCCGGGCGTTAATTGTCAATTATCGGTGAAACGGACGCAGAGAGATTCCTCTACGCCCTTTCCCTTCTCCTTTCGTTGTGCCTCCCGCAGCTCAGCAACATAACAGGCTCTGGTAGTGGCCTGATCTCCCTGAATGATTCCTATTCCATGATCAGTGGGAAATTTTAAGGTCAAACACCATGGGGCAATGGTTATTCTGAATTCAGCAAGGGCCGGTCGGCCCAAGAAAGCATTGTAAGGGGAGTTTATGTCCAAAACGATGAACTGCAACATCCGTACTCTCCGACGTTCTCCAACTCCCAACTCTACTCGGAGTTCCACCGTCCCAGTGGGGATTGTGGCACTTCCGTTGAAACCATGGACTCGAGATTGACAAGGTTTCAAGTCTGCGGCTTCCATCTTCATTTGATCATAGGCTCGCTTGAACAAAATATTCACAGAGCTTCCACTGTCAACCAAGATTCTTTTTATCCAAGCGGGACCTACTTGTACTGAGATGACTAGTGGATCGATAGTGGGAGCTTCGATCTTATCTGCGTCTCTGCTCCTGAACACGATGTCATCCGTCATCGTTTTCTGTTGCTTAGCCGGAGCCCCCTCATCAAAACTACTGCAACACTCGAAGTCCGCATGACTGATAGAACTGGCATACGACTCCATTTCCTTCCAGCTTCGATCTGCTGGGTGAGGACCACCACTTATTGTATTGATGACCAACCTCCCGTCCGCATGAGCGGGTTCTTCCTGTCTTTCCTGGTTCGATGCACGATTCTGATTTGATGGGCATGCACCACCGGATTACGGCGCCCGTACATACTGATCCAACTTCCGCTCACGTATCAGTTTTTCAATGAGGTCTTGTAAGTGACGACACTTGTTGGTGTTGTGGCCATAACTCTCATGGAACCTACAAAACTTTCCTGTTTGGATCTGTCTTTCAGTTGGTAGTTTCGGAGCAGGCTTCTTATACTGCATGGTATTGCAGGTTTGCAAATACACATTTTCCAATGACGTGTTTAATGGAGTGTAATTATCGTACATGGAAACTCTACGCCGTGGTCCACGACCCTGATCGCGTTTTTTGTTCTGGTTTCTATTGTCCCTCTGCTGATTTTGTTTATTTTGGACGTTCAACTTAGTTTTCCCAGAACTATCCTCGGATTGTTTAACAGCAACGTTACTCTGGATACCTTCGATGTTGGGCCCTGCATCATCCTGCTTCCTAGACTGTTTCGCATCCTCCCTTCTCAAGAATTGGGCTGGCTTGGAGTAGAAACGGTCCAATGACGCAGGTGGTTTCCCAACTAACCAACTTCCGAACTCGAAGTCAGCATCAATCCCCTTAGTCAGAGCCATCAGGATAGAGTTATCGTTAGGATTGCTTATTTCTGCACACGCAGCATGGAATCGCTCCAAGTAACGTCTAAGCGTTTCTCCGGGAGCTTGCGTAACACTAGACAGAGTGTTAACGTCCTTTGGTCTCGCCACATGCATATGGAATTGTTCGACAAACTTGGTGGCCATCTGGTCAAAGTTAGAGATGGATCGTGGTGGCAAACGAGTGAACCACATGGTTGCGATGCCCCCTAGGGAAATGGGGAAACTACGGCACTTTACTGCGTCATCCGCTTTAGCAGCATTCATCAGCCATTCGTATTTCAGGACGTGTTGATTGGGATCAGAACTCCCTTCATAAACTGGCAAAGCTGGCATCCTGAAGTGCCGAGGTGGTTCAGCGTATAAAACATCATCGGTGAAAGGGGTATGACTTCGGGAGATTCCCCAGTCGTCATTAGAGAGACCCTGACTTTCACGGATCATTTGGCGGATCATCGCCGGTATATCCGGTGTTCGGACACTTGGAGCATGTTGTGCCAAGGTGTGGTCGGGTTCCACAGCGTGAGTCTGGACCGGACGCGGTCGACGGTCCATGCCTCGCCTCCTTGGTTCAACATCCTCAGGGACATAAGGCTCAGGAGTCTGCTCTCGTTGGCTATGTTGAGGATCAACTTGGTTTCTAGCATCACCTCCCCGTCCAGCAGTGGTGGTAGTAGCAATGTTGCCGGTAACATGATAAGGAGCAGCTCTTCCCCGAGTCGAAGGTTTTGTGCGGAGGCTAACGGATGGTCCAGCTCTAGGTTGCCCAAGGTTCGAAGCAGGTTTGTGTCCCGTTGCCTGGGTGTAGCTTCCACCTAATCGTGGACGTGTGGATCTAGTGTGGCCATCGGAGGAGGCTGAGATTTCTGTGGAGGAGTGAGAACCTTGGTCTCTTCTAGATCTTCTTTGCCTTTGGTGATTTAACTGGTTAGTCAACTCTGTGTTGGCGCGTAGTTGTTCCGCTAGCTGCTGTCGACTTTGGGTCAACTCTTGAATCAATGTCTGGAATTCTTGTCTAGTGATTGGGCCTGATGGATCTGAAGGTCCTTCAGCATTTTGGTTGGATGGAGGTGATTGCGCAGGATTTTGCCGGTCCCGTGCTCCCTGATCAGCAGCTGTAGAGGTGGTACGTGTGCTCACCATAATGAATTGATGAAGTCCTTTCCTAGATCTGATTGCAAATTTGAGTAAAATGGAAGGGCTTCGAAGTTCTAGATCTGGATCTTCTTCTTAGATTTAAGCAATCCAATATAGATAGGAGATCCAAAGAGCAGGAGAAAAATTGGGTTTTTCTCGGTGAAAGCACCAAAGTTTTTGTACCAAAATTGGGCACAACACTCTTCGGAAGTCTTTGAAGAGATAAAGTGAAGAAATTAAATGAAAAAAGAGGAATTATCTAACAAAAACTCCAAATTTCAGAAATGAGAATAATTAAAGTGCAAGGAGACACAAGAATTTAGAGTGGTTCGGCGTATAGCCTACGTCCACTATGAAGTAGTTTGCTTTATTGATCTTTCTTTTGTGTTTACAAGTGAATTTAATGATTTACAACAGTCAATTGTGATTTGCAGCAGAGAACTTTGTTTGTGGCAGCAGCAATTGAGTTCAGATCTGGATCTGGTGGAGTCCGGGCGTTGGAGATCTCAAAGAGGAAGAAGAACCCCTTTTTTGTTGGCTTTGGGGGTCTATTTATAGGTGTAGGAGGCTGATATTTCGTTCAGATCTCGGGAGACCCTCTCTGGCACGTGACCAGGCCCGCACGCCCAAGCCCATGAAGTTTCGGTCTGATCCGTGATCGACACGAGCAGATTTCGACTCGCTCGAGATTTCATCCAATGGAGTCGAAATTTGGCATGGACATTCTTTAGCATGCACGTAGTCTTCTGTGAAAATTTCATAGCATTTGGACTTGTAGATTAGGAGATATGATCGATACGAAATGGAGTTTTCGATAGGCTGTTTCCTTCGACTCGCTCCTGTTTCGAATCGCTTCCCTTCGACTCGATGACGTGGGGCTTCCTAGATCGCTTCGCCTTTGATGCTGCTTTGAGCGATTTGAAGCGCACACTGATTTGAGCGATTCGAAGTGTACAATGGTTGATGGAGTCAAAGTGCATGGTTCGATCGCTTCGAGCAGTGACTTTGCCAACCGGAGCTGAATTCGATAGAGTCGAATAGCTGTCTGAGAGGAGCGAGTCGAAGTTGATGGAGTTGACCAGTGGTTTGAAGTGAGTGAGTCGAAGGAGGTAGCTAAGCGAAGCGAGTCGAAATAGGTACTTCGGATGGCAGTGAAGCGAGTCGAACATGAACGAGTCGAAGTTGGTATTTGAGGGAATCAGAGCGAGTCGAAGGAGCGAGTCGAACGGTATCTGATTTTCATCCAATTTTGCACCCTTCATAACTTGAGCATACGAACTCGGATTGACTTGAGATTTTGAACGTTGGCTCCCATGGCTTAGCTTGTCATGTCCTACCAATTTTGGCTCGATCCAGACTCGGACAAAATTCGCCGATATCTGTAGTGAGCCCGTGTATAACTGATTTCTAGGATGGGCCGTCATTGGTTATTAATCAATTCCTTGGTGTTACGGCCTTGCCAAAAGGCGGGATAACAGAGAGTAATTGATTTTTAAAGATGGGAAGAAAGAGTGGATTTTCATTGTCAGACAAAAATGAAATGAAGAAGAAGAGAATGGTAGCAAGGTGAAATGGTAGATGATGATTAATATAAGTATAGGCAATCTTGAAGGGGAACAAAGGTTAGACAAGGGAGGCAACATAGACGGCAAGACAGAGGGAACACGAGCAGGCGGAGGAAACAAGAAAACCAAATTGTGGCTGTGAGGAAATAGTATGTACTAGTTGTTGTTTTTAGATTTAAATGAATTCTTGTACATCGCTACCCATCATTGTGTTTGCGTACGAGCCACAACCTATAGAAAACAGAATACGATCGTGCAGAATAACGTAACGGGATCTCAAAAAAACAATAAAATAGACAAGTTAACTTATTCTGTTAAATTTCAAAAATGTCAATGTTTGCCGTAAAATACATCTAATGGCAATTTAAATATTTTCCAAATTAAAAATTTATGAAAAAATCGTATAAATTAAATTAAAAATACATCATTAAAAATTTAGCAGTTATTTGAAACAATTATTTATACCATAATTAAATAAATCCCAAATTGAATATTTAAAACTAATTAAATATTTCAAAAATCAAAATTATAAAATTTTGAGTCGTTACAAAACCACAACGGCTATTTCTCCTGATCGCTTGCATATATGAAAGCTAGGGAGAGTCATCCTCTTAACCTGTATTTCATTAGGTTCTTGAAGACACATTAGATGGTGCCACAACAACTGGCGCTGAATAGTTATAAGCTTCTGGTCGAGCTCTTAATAGTTTTCTACAATCTGAATATTCCAAAGCTTGACCCTATCTTGATCAGGCTGATTTTCAAGCTGTACCGATGGGCAAAATCTAACCCGGGTGGTTATTGCTATCTTTGAGGCATCAAGGTGCCCCCTCTCTTTTTTGTCCATTCGAATAAGGCTTTGCCTTACAAAGACCAATTCTTCTTTATTCCAACGACCATCAACCCGAACCTTACTACATAGGCATTCAATGTGCCTAATACATTTTGTTAACTTATCTTTAGGAACTCTCTAACAGTGATTTCTTTTTTGTAACTCATTTTCTTCTATGTGTTGTAGTGAACCCCAATGGGACCAACATAGGTACCTACATGTACAAGACTACATTCATTGGATCAAGACGACTAGGAACAACGCTACGTACCTGGCACTAGCCCCGAATGACGAGAACCTCTGCTGGGTTGGATTGTTAGGTCTGAGACCGACTATGGGTAGAGGCAGGGCTATAATAAGAGCCCCCATTATGCGACCAGCAAGTTCGACGAGGGTCATGATTGGGGAAGTGGTGGCAGTAGCAATGGGTGAGGATACCGAAGATGATGGCGAGGTTGGTGTGTCGGACCCTGAGCAAGGCCAATTGGACGATCAGGGTGAGTGGGAACCTTATGACCTGACCCTCTTGGAGGACATCATGTCTGCCTGCCGTGATTCTGTTATCGATTGGTCTTTTAAATATTCTAGCATACCAGAGAAACCCGAGGAAGAGAGGACAAGTGACTGGGTGTAGGAGTCGGATACTCCAACAAGCAAGGGCTCCTCCTTTGAGGCCCTCTCCGCCTGTGAGTCTTCGACAAAAGTAACCCACGCCATTCTTTACAACACACAGAACCTAAAAGTGGCACAATCAAACAGTAATAGCATCGAATCTCCTCCCTGCCTTTAATTAGGAGGCAGAAGGGAAACTAATCTGACGTGGGTAGCTCGGTCTTTGCATCGATCTTTCCTTACTTTTCTTCTTACTTTCTCCAACTTTTCTCTTTGTTTTGTCTTTGCAGTGGTCCATTTGAAACTATATGCCACTCTTGACTCCGTAGCCACAAGGGGATCCCAAGAGGGGTGCTCGGCTTTGCAACCCCGCACTAGCACCAGTCCTCAGCGGCAACTGCCAGATGCTAGTGCCATTCATTGGGTGTCGACCAACTTCCAACTGCCTTTAGGCTGGGGATACGTCTCTCTTCTTCATGACCTGATACTATAGAAGCGACCGCCGATCGATTTGGGATGTCAAGAAGTCGAAGTGAAGGAGAGGAGGCAGGCGAAGAGGGATCAAGTTGCTGAGCCAAAGGGCTCTAAGAGTGGCCCTGCTTATAGGTTTCCTAAGGAGGTGGAGGTGGGTAGGCCCCTCCCGAGGGACGCTATGGTGGGTTCGACTATCCTAAGGACAACTGAGGATGATGGTGGCCTGTAGATGCTGACACATTCATTGGTCATGGTCGCCTCAGAACCCTAACCAACAGACGCCAGCCCAGGTCGGGTTGAGGGACCCACTCCTTAGAGGCTACTTTAAGCATCCAGCTTACGGATGCCTACTTGGTGAGAATTCTTGTGCCTAATAGCTCTCTTTTCTTTTCATTGCTTTTGTTATTACTTGAGTTGTTTATTCCGTAGGACACGTTGTGAACCCTCTGAATCAACATAGGTCTGAAGGACCTAAAGAACCAAGTGGAGCAGGCTGCATGCGAACTGGAAGAGGGGGTGAAGGGAGAGCTTGAGAAGCAGGCCTTGGATGCTGAGGGGAAAGATGGGGATTGCGAGAGAAGGACCGTAAAGGCGGAGGGCGCTTGGCATGTGGCCGAGAGGGCCAGGGACACCGGTGTCAGGGAGTGGCTCAAGGAGGGAAGGAAGCCAAGGGAGGAGCTCAAGCAGCCGATGGCACATCTGAAGGAGAGCCGCAAAGAGGCGAATATGGCGAGGAAGAAACAACATCAGCATGCGGACAACATAACTTGGAAAGATCTTACGAGGGGAAGAACTCCTTAAACAACATGTGGGAGGGTAGGTTGACCAAGACCTTGATGCTGATCTTTTCGATCGACTGTCATTTACCATTATTGGTCACCTTCCTCAATCCAGAGCAATATACTAAGATCCACAACAAGATTGTAGTAGAGACAGCGACGACCAAGATGTCTCCCTAGATGATTTTGTCCATTGAGTAGATCTTCTCCTTGATTGGAGGGCCAAGTGTGTCACCAGCTGTCGTTCCTTCGACGATGGACAAGGAGATTGTATTTGACGATGACTGTCAAATCACCAGGCATCTCTTGCCTCCATGAGTGGTTGAGTTAATTCTTTTTTTTGATGTACTTGTGAGGTCTTGGCCCGTTTTTGTTGTACATGAAAGTGTTGAATATTATGATCTATTCTTTTTGTAATGAAATTTGTCTTCGTAGATTCATTTCTGTTTGAATATTCTACATCTACCTCATATCTTTTTGTTAATATCATATGTAGAATACAATAGTCTATGATTTTTGTTTGATGATAATAAACATATATATATTCGTTTAAATGTATTTGTTATTGTACTATTTTATTTTCCACATAATTAAATAAATATTTGTTGAACAAACTAAATAACACAGAATTTATATTCAAACAAATATTTTATTACAAATTCAAATAGTACAAATTTGAGCTCTCACTATACATTTTCAATTTCCATTACAAAACAATTTTAACTTTACAAATTCACCTCACTACATATTCACTCAACACTCCTATTTGATCTTCAACTCTATTCCAGTTTGTATCCAGCATCTGAATTATCTGCAGAATAAACACTGACGCGGTAAAATTGAAAAAGAAATATTTTTGCAATATAAAATGAAGAGTGTTTTTTAAAATATTGTTTACCTCGGTTATTTAGGTTGTTTGTCATCATTTTTCTTTTGAATTCATCTTACACGAACAGCTTGTAACATGCACAGTGTATCACTGTACATGCCACAAGGTCGTGCACACCGATATACACTTACGTGTTAAAACTACAGGGCCATGAACCAGAACAAACTCAATTATGCACAAGCATGCTACAAAAAGACTCAATGCAACATCAGTTCAGGTATGTGGTGCAACCAGATCAGGTAAATGAACTGGTTCGAAGAAAATGAAGTCCATACCAAATTGCAATACAACCAGATTCGATATCAAACCACCATACATGTATATACATATGTATACACACATGTATACATATATATGCAGTAACACACAGTAGCCTCAACCATTCAAACTCAAGGTAAGAGCAACCAAACAAGAATGAAACCTGACCACTCTAAAATGAGACAAACTCAAGTATACATGGAGTTGACACATGAAATGACCAAAGGCAACACCTCAAAAGTATACCAGACTCCAAGAGGACACAACCACACATGCAACTACAATGCCTCAACATACATATATACATGTGTGTCTACATGTATATACACAGTGAACAGTGAAATGCAACAGCAAATTCATATGCAACCATGTATAAAGCAACCAGACTGGAAATGTGCAACAACAAAGTCACATGCATACAACATGTAAACCAGTTCACAATGATATGCAGGCAGTTCCAAAACTGAACAAGACCACCACACAATGTATCAGACAAACAGTGGCATGACACAAAGGCACATACATACATGAAGATATCAAGACCTAACTGCATGGACACGGCAGTGAAAACTTCAAGTGAAATAGAACCAAGACTGCAACAACTCACACATGAAATGACTCAACCAAAACAGACCAGCTCACATGAAAACCAAACACATCAGTGGTGACAACAAGACCCGAATCACAAATGCATAACAGAGGAGACTCGAAGAAATGCAGACCAGTCGAAGCAATGCAAGTGCATCTAACCAGACCAAGTAGCATACAAGTGAAGACTCCAACCATGCAATTCAACAACAGTTCAGTTCGAACAAGAACAAGGACAGCAATGTGAAAGTGTGTGTGATAATAAGTTGAATAAAGCAATGGCATACAAAGACATACAAGGCAGTGTTCAAAAATGAAAATAAACAGAAGCAGTAGGCCAAGATAAAAATCAACTAAGGTCAATCGTATTCATTTCAAATTCGTATGTATACCAACACGTCAGATGAACAAGTCTCGGAAAAAGAGAACAATGGATGACAATTCAAAATTCGTTAAGTCATCACAAATTTCAAAATGCCGAAGTAATAGGAGCAAAAGAAGAACTTGACCCAAAGCAACGGAGCAAAACTCAAAATCATGGAATAACAAATACGAATTGAACAAGTCAGATTATCACAGTATTCAAGCAAAATCCAACGGCCAAGCAAAAATCACGGAAGAATTCAAACACAATTATACGAACGAAAATATAGGGTGTTCGAACCCTATAAATTAAACCCAAAATCAACATTGGCATTTGTCGAGTTCAAGCATATCAAACAAAGAAATCAAAGCAAAATTCACATACAAATTTCTATTCAGTCGAACTCGAGAAATTGAAGCAGCCGAGTGAAGTCAATGCCAGAAGTCGATTGACGAAGCAAACTCCTCAAAACAATCGAATAATTATCAAGCGGCACTTCAATTTGAAGAACCCTAGCTTTTGGAAGAGGAACGAAGATAGTATCAGCCAGAGGATATGAAATTCTCTATTTGGGCCGCAATTATAAGAGAGGGAAGACGTCTTATTTTATTTACAATTGGGCCGGTCATATTATATTCAATACTTGGCTTAAGTTATTTAAACTAGGGTTTTGCTTTGTTTATTTTATTTTGTAATTTTTCCTATTTTAAATCGTGTAAATTCTAGTCGTGTGACTAGGGACAAACTACGAGGCGTAGTTTGAGAATTCACAACTCAGTGGCTGAGTTGTGGCAGAGTTTTGAGCATAGAGTTAGGTTAGTCATTAGTGGGTGTCGCAAGTTTACGTGTGTAAGCGTCCAACTACTTAATTTCTAGTAGAAATCTTGGGGGAAGCACGTAGGCAGGGTTTTGCCAAAGTTGGGTAAATTTCTGTGTGATCTCTTCTGCATTATTTATTGTTATTGTTTTTATTTCCGCATTAATTTTTATTATTATTAGTATCACCCAATTCACCCCCCTCTAGGGTGAAAATGATCCTTCAAGTGGTATCAGAGCTAGGAACAAACACCAACTTTTGTTTTAAAAATTTGATTTTTTTAATGGCTTCTTTTAATAATGCTTTTGCTGAGAGTCAGTCCATAGTTAGACCACCCATGTTCAATGGTGAATATGCATATTGGAAAAATAGAATGAAATTTTTTCTGAAAACCATAGATGCATGGAACATTGTTGAGACGGGTTATAGGATACCAACAATATTGGTAGATAATCAGGAAGTCGAAAAACCTATGGATCAATGGACATATCTCGAAAATAAACTGCAAAATGCTAATGCTAAAGCTATGAATTCTATTATTTGTTCATTAGATCAAATTGAATTTAATCGTGTTTCACATTGTCTTACTGCGCAGGAAATTTGGCACACACTTGAAGTGACTCATGAAGGAACCTCCCAAATCAAAGAATCTCGCCTTGCCATGCTTAGTAGCGAGTACGAGAACTTCACAATGGCAAAGGATGAAAGTGTCAAAGAAATGTATGGACGACTTTCTAATCTTATATACAAATCAAAATCTCTAGGAAGACCATACACAGAACTGGAAATAGTCTGAAAAATCCTCAGAATACTTCCACGAAATTTTGAAGCAAAAGTGACTGCCATTCAAGAATCAAAGGATCTGAAACAAATTAAAGTTGAAGAACTCATCAGAAATCTCACCACTTATGAGCTAGAAATCAGATTCAAGGAAGAACGTGAAGGAGGTGATACACAAAAGAAATCAATAGCTCTCAAAGGAACAACTGAAAGTGAAGATGATGATGATGATGGAGCAGCTGAATTGGCACTGATAATAAAGAGATTCAAAAGATGGAACCACAAATATGGAAATCCTGCCCTAAATCAACAACTGAAGAACAGAATCGTCAAAGTTCTAGACAACTCAGAAGAGCAGGAGATCATTTGTCATAAGTGCAATAAACCTGGTCATATCAAGCCAAATTGTCCTCAAAATCAATTCAACAAAGGAAAGAAACCGAAAAGGAGAAGCTTTGCAACAACTTTGGATGAAAGTGATGAAAATGATATAAAAGCACAGGCAGTGAGAGTGAAAGAGCAAATCTGTGTCTTCGAGAAGAAATAAGTGATAGTGATGATGACGAGCCAAGCGAGGTATCAAAACTCACTCACTCGCAGTTACTTATATATTTTCATGAAGTAAATGGCTGTTTCGAAAGACTTAGGGAGACGTACGCTAAAATTGAATTACAAAGAGATAGTTTGATAGAACTAAATAAACAGCTTGATCAATTGGTTAAAAACTATTGAAATAAGATCCATAAGTGTGATAAATGTCCATCACTTGAAGAAGAAATTAAAAAATCAAAAATTAAAATCAAAACACTAGAAAATGAAATTATGATTTTGAAAGAAAGTGAAAACACTAGGAGAGAAAATTCTATTAAAAAGTGCACATTGTAATTGAATGAAAATGAATCTCTCAAAACACAAGTCCAACAATTGTCTACAACTTTAGCAAAATTCTCCAAAGGAGAAAAATCACTAAATATGCTATTAGGAAAACAAACTGTTAATACTGTTAGACAAGGACTTGGGTATACTCAATCTGAAAGATTTAGAAGTGAAACTAATCAAGTCAATTCCAAGTGCACAATTTGTGACAAAATTGGACACAATCACAATAATTGCTGGTTTAGACCCAAACACATGAAAACCATACCAATTTGGGTTCCAAAAGGCACGAATGTAAAAATCTCTTAAAATCAAACAAATTTGGGTGCCAAAAGGAACAAATATAGACTGTTTTGGTTTTACGATAACTTATTTTTCAAAATCATTTGTCACTAACAATCATGGACCTATAAAAACAAATAGGTCACAAAATCTTTTCTCGTGTAGGTTTGGTGGTAGGCTAAGGAACAACAAGAGTGGTACTTGGATTCTGGCTGTTCCAGGCACATGATGGGCAACAAATCAAAGTTCCTTAACCTGGAGAAGTACAAAGGTGGCAGAATCAAAATAGGCAACAAAAGATGTATTATATGTTGAAAATCTGCACCATAATCAGCACTCAATCAGCCAGTGGTCAACTGAGAAAATTTAAGCACCACAATTAAATTTGACAAGGATGAAAAAGGTAAGGTAGTTGATCAAAAGAAATATCGAGGTATGATTGATCACTTCTTCAACCTACTGCTTCTAGACATTATGTTCTCTGCTTACTTGTGTGCACGGTTTCAATTAAATCCAACATAATCTTATTTTAAAAGCTGTAAAATGATTATTAGGTATTTGTTGCACACCTCACGGTTTGGTCTATGATATCTATCTAATGATAACTTTAAGTCAAAGGGGAATTCAGATGCAGATTACACTGGTAGCTTAGATGATAGAAAAAGTACTAATGGAACCTGTTTTACGTTGAGACATCCATTAGTTGCATCACATTTCACAAAGAAAATATCTGCATAAATTTTGTTTCAACTAATTTCCAATTGGCAGACATTTTTTTTAAAACCACTTTCAGAAAATAGTTTTTGTTGACTTCATCTCATTTTAGGAATTTTAGAACTTTGATTTTATATTTGATCTTAAATGCCTTTGTTAACTATTCTGACTCCCTACTGATTATCGAAAAGAAAAATAGTTACTGAAAAAAAGTGATGAGTGTTGATATTAATCATACATTATGACTTGAGATAGTATATTTAGTAAATTTCTTTAAAAATTTAAACAAAATTTGTAATAACTTTGGTTGGTAAAAATTTGACCATCTCTATTTCTATCATATTTCTAACGACCATCACTCATCAAAATCCAATATAGTATGTCAAATTGTGGTATTTTAAACAGGAAATTGTTCATTTTTTTTAATTCAATTAGCAATAAAAACATCCAAAGTATTCACTCTCATTTAAAAGTCCTCACGGTTATGCATGAGTGAATTACTTGGAATTTTTGATTATGTGCTTTCGTGCTGATTTAAAAGTCCTCACGGTTATGCATGTATGGAACACATATCAAAATTGATTATTAAATAGACGAGTTGATTCTAATCCCATTTAAAAGTCCTCACGGTTATGCGTGGTTAGAAAATACTTGAAATTCATTTTTTTAAGTTTAGAAATACTACTAATCTCATTTAAAAGTCCTAACGGTTATGCATGGTTAGTAGATATTAAAATTCCTGTAATAAATATACCACAAATAGATACAACTATATGATTTTGTATATCGACATCACTCCTATCACTCTAAAGTGGAATATGCGCCTAATAGAGTATTTATGATTTTTGTTTGATTTTTTATTGAAATTTAATATTTATACTCGATTAGGTATTAATGTTGTACTAATATCTATCACTTTATCTCTATTTTCTAACATTGTTACTCTTTTGCTGATAACAAAAGGGGGAGAGAGAAGTTAAGATTTTGGGCAAATCGGTCAAGTCATATTTTTATTGCATATTCCCATCTAGGTTCATTTGCATATTTTTTATTTATTCATGCATATGTGAAAGGGGAGCCTTGTTGTAGGGGGAGCATTCAAGTAGGGGGAGCTAATAGAATTCATCAAGGTCAACTACATTTAATAGAGTCAAAATCGTAATATATGTTTGTTATCATCAAAAGAGGGAGATTGTAGAATACAATAGCCTATGATTTTTGTTTGATGATAATAAACATATATATATATATTCGTTTAAATGTATTTTTTATTGTACTATTTTATTTTTCACATAATTAAATAAATATTTGTTGAATAAACTAAATAACAAAGAATTTATATTCAAACAAATATTTTATTACACATTCAAATAGTACAAATTTGAGCTCTCACTATACATTTACACATTTTCAATTACAATTCAATTACAATTACAAAACAATTTTTCACTTTACAAATTCACCTCACTACATATTCACTCAACACTCATATTTGATCTTCAACTCTATTCCAATTTGTATCCAGCATCTGAATTATCTGCAGAATAAACATTGACGCGGTAAAATCGAAAAAGAAATAATTTTGCAGTATAAAATGAAGTGAGCTTTTGAAAATATTGTTTGCCTTAGTTATTTAGGTTGTTCGTCATCATTTTTCTTTTGAATTCATTTTACACGACCAGCTTGTAACATGCACAGTGTATCACTGTACATGTCACAAGGCCGTGTACACCGATATACACTTGCGTGTTAAAACTACAGGGCCATGAACCAGAACAAACTCAAGTGTGCACAAGCAAGCTACAAAAAGACTCAATGCAACATCAGTTCAGGTATGGAGTGCAACCAGATCAGGTAAATGAACTGGTTCGAAGCAAATGAAGTCCAGACCAAATTGCAATACAACCAGATTCGATATCAAACCACCATACATATATGTACATATGTATACACACATGTATACATATATATGCAGTAACACACAGCAACCTCAACCATTCAAACTCAAGGCAAGAGAAACCAAACAAGAATGAAACCTGACCACTCTAAAATGAGACAAACTCAATTATACATGGAGTTGACACATGCAATGACCAAAGGCAACAACACCCCATAAGTATACCAGACTCCAAGAGGACACAACCACACATGCAACTACAATGACTTAACATACATATATACATGCGTGTCTACATGTATATACACAGTGAATGGTGAAATGCAACAACAAATTCATATGCAACCATGTATAAAGCAACCAGACTGGAAATGTGCAACATCAAAGTCACATGCATACAACATGTAAACCAGTTCACAATGATATGCAGGCAGTTCCAAAACTAAACAAGACCACCACACAATGTATCAGACAAACAGTGGCATGACACAAAGGCACATACATACATGAAGATATCAAGACCTAAATGCATGGACACATCAGTGAAAACTTCAAGTGAAATAGAACCAAGACTGCAACAACTCACACATGAAATGACTCAACCAAAACAAACCAGCTCACATGAAAACCTAACACGGTAGTGGTGACAACAAGACGCCAATCACAAATGCATAATAGAGGAGACTCGAAGAAATGTAGACCATTCGAAGCAATGCAAGTGCATCTAACCAGACCAAGTATCATACAAGTGAAGACTCCAACCAAGCAATTCAACAACAATTCAGTTTGAACAAGAACAAGGACAGTGTATGTGACAACAAGTTGAATAAAGCAATGGCATACAAAGACATACAAGGCAATGTTCAAAAATGAAAATAAACAGAAGCAGTGGGCCGAGATAAAAATCAACAAGCATCAATCGTACTCATTTCAAATTCTTATGTATACCAACACGTCAGATGAACAAGTCTCAGAAAAATGGAACAGTGGATGACAATTCAAAATTCGTTAAGTCATCACAAATTTCAAAATGTCGAAGTAATAGGAGCAAAAGAAGAAACCGACCCAAAGTAACGGAGCAAAATTCAAAATCATGGAATAACAAATACGAATTGAACAAGTCAGATTTATCACAAATATTCAAGCAAAATCAAACAGCCAAGAAAAAATCACTGAAGAATTCAAACACAATTATACGAACGAAAATATAGGGTGTTCGAACCCTATAAAGTAAACCCAAAATCATCATTGGTGTTCGTCGAGTTCAAGCATATCAAATAGAGAAATCAAAGCAAAATTCACATACCAATTTCTATTCAGTCGAACTCAAGAAAATGATGCAGCTGAGTGAAGTCAAAGCCAGAAGTCGATTGACGAAGCAAAGCAAAGCAAACTCCTCAAATCAATCGAATAATTATCAAGCGGCACTTTAATTTGAAGAACCCTAGCTTTTGGAAGAGGAACGAAGATAGTATCGGCCTGAGGATATGAACTTCTCTATATGGGCCGCAATTATAAAAGAGGGAAGACGTCTTATTTTATTTACAATTGGGTCAGTCATATTATATTTAATATTGGTCTTAAGTTATTCAAACTAGGGTTTTTCTTTGTTTATTTTATTTTATAATTTTTCTATTTTAAATTGTGCAAATTCTAGTTGTGTAACGACCTGAAAATTTTGATGGTTTTAATAAGATAATTAATTGAAATTTTGTGTGAAAGTTTAAACAATAAAATTTTGAAATTTAAATTTATTATTTGGAGTACGTCTATTTAAATATAGCAACTGGAAAATTTTCATCTGATAATATTGAAGTTTATTTTTTGTGTAATTCTATTTCAATTTATATCAGTTAATAATTGATGATAACAAAATGTTGTCCAAACCTGAATATTTTTCTATAGAAAAATTGTAAATCATCTTCTGAGCAAGACGTCATCTTTCGTTTCTCAAAGTTTAGACTGTTATTGCTTCGTCGTTCTTATTTTTGGCGTAATAGCAGCATTTTGGTACCGATATCGACTTTTTGATTGCATGATCCTGTCACTGGTATCTGTATACCGTTTTGATCGTCTCGTCATGCTGATCTCTGCGGTATATTTATTTCTATATTTTGAAGTCCGGTACACAACGGAATCCGCGAAACTAGTAACCGTATCGGTACCGGATCCGTGACCTTTTGTTTTCTTTTGCGTTTCAAACCTTAACCGTGTCATCCAAGCAAAAAAACAAAAAAAATTGCTTTAATAACTTTAGCGAAATCTTAGATATTGCATTCATTTTGGTTTGTTCTGAACAAAATATCATAAATTAATATAGGCTTATTCATCAGTTGCACCTGTTCACATTCACACCGCTACCCTTACTCATCTCTTTGTGTTCTATCCTAAAATTTTATGTAACGTACATAATTCTTTTATGTTGACAGCTCAATCTCTTTTCCCTGAATCCAACTTTAGCTTTTCATATTCCCTGTATTAATATATTTATGCTAGACTAGTGACAAATTTTAATTAAACTGTTCATTTTTCTTTCCATTTGCAATCCTCCCATTCTCTACAAAAACTTGCCTCCCCGCCTTCTATTTATCTGCACTTGCTTTTCCTTTTTCTTTTGTTGTTCCATGGCCTCATCTCCTCGTCCATGCAAACCCAGTCACACTTAAGCAAACTCACCTATCACCGCCGCCTGGCAACGCGAACCACCACCTCCACCTCCCCTCCGTCCATCCCGACCACAGCCTCCGCCGCCGCCACCAGGCCAAGCACCGCCATTCCACTTCGGCCTGACTTCAACCACCAACACTCCATCACCCACCAGAGCAGCCGAGACCTCACATCACCACGGCGGCCTTCGTCTCCGCCCACACTACAGCCTCCTCCCCTTTTCCGCTCATCTCCGCCCACGTTTCACACTGAGTTTCCCTACTCTTCCTCTGTGTTTTAATGTAAGTTGTATATATAAACTCATTATTACATATATATAGGTTAGTATATGCGTAGTATATATAACTTTTTATATATGTTAGTTTATAGATATTAGCCTATATGCTACTATATATGTATATGTGAGTTTACATGAACTTTTTTTTATATGTATGTATTATATATAAGAGATGTATATATCTGTTGGAAGTATACATTGGGGTTGCATTTGCTATATTTTGTATGCGCAGGTAGTTCACATATATAGGTTATAGATTTATACTAGGCCAGTTTATATAAATTTTCAGAATATGTTAGTTATATAAATTATATAATCTATTGCTTTATAAATTATAGAGTGTAGATATGTTTGTTTATATAAAGTATGGCTTTAGATATATGTTTTACATAAGAATTTTATGTTGTAATATGATTTAAAAGTGTATATATATATATAAATTATGTTTTGTTATATGTATATTGGTCTGCTAGTTTATATATATACATATGATTTGCATAAGCAAATAAACGTTTATGTTTATATAAAATATACCTATGTTAATGATTTGAAATGAAATTGTATAAATATATTATGTTATGTTAGTATGTATATATTTTCACATAACTTAGATTTTCAGATATATCATGAAGTTAAATACCTGCGTGTGCTAATATGGTAGTGCCAGAAGTGATGTTTATGTATATACTGGTATGTGGTTGGTTGGCTGTGAGAAATTTGGTATATGTATATAGATATTTTCAAATGAACAAAAACAATATATGTAAGTATTTTGCATTTTTAAGTATATAAACATGTGTGTATTTATTTCAAAATTTTATTTTGTAGATATCTTGTAAACGAGTATTTTATATATATATATACTATTTTAAATATAAGTTTAAACTTTTATATTAACTACTTGAGAATGATATATATATAGATCTTAAAGTGTAATGTGCTAGTTTATATAAGTTTAAAAAATATTGGTTTGAAATCTTAGATATACATATCTTATTCCAAATGTACGTTTTAAAATTTGGTTTTAGAGAAAATTATTATGTATATATATATTCTCTGTTTATATCAAACTGATTGATTTATTTCTTCAATTTCTTATCTATCAGTCTTGTTCGTCGAATTCGTGCCAATCTACCTTTGCTTTGAGATTCGTGCCTGGAATTCGTAGCTCATTTATTTGTCAAATCTATCCAGCCTCGAAAGGTGAGCAATCACTCACGATTAATGTTGTTATATTTATTAAATTTGATTTCAATTGAAACGACAATTGAAATATGCTGCTGTAGTTATTTAAATTGTTATATATGTTATTATCTGTAATTGTTCACATGTGGGATATGACACCATATCCTGTTGTTTATATATATTATATTGTTATTGATGATATATGCCTGTTATATTATTATCATATCTGTTATCACTCTGCAAGTTCCCTGTTAGTATAGAATTCACTATGGGTTGAAATTATACATACCCGAATGGACTTTAGAATAGGAGAAAATCGTTATGGGTTGAAATGATAGACCCAAGCGATTTTCATTTGAATTGAATTTGGGATTGCGGGTCGAAATGATATCTACCCGTACGTATTTACGGATTGAATGATAAATATCCGTATCACTTGACCATAGATAGGAAATTATATACAGACACCGTTGGTCCATATATAAATATTTTGAAAATAAATTCTATGGTTTTGGAAAGAAATAAATGGTTTTAATAAATGTTGATTCTTAAATAATTATATATAAATGGTAATGATATATATAGATTTAATAATGATATTTAATTTAATTAAGATGGATTTAATACATATAATATGTTTAAGTATAAAATTTATATTTCAAAATAGATTTTGGTAATAATTTGAATAAGTTAAGGTTGGGAAGATAATTTGAATTTAGTTGAAATTGTATTCATTAAAGAATTTTATTTAATTAAACCGATTTGAAACTTATTGAAATTGAGATTTAAGATATGATTTATAACTTGGGTTTGATTTAAATAATTTAATGAATATTTCTTATTTAAATAAATTTAAGGAAATATTTAGTAAAAATGAAATTTAAGGCTAGTTAAATGATATTGAATTTATTAAGTGAATATTCCCTGATTAAATAATAATAAAGTTAAATCAAGAGCTATATGAAACTGTTAAATTTAACTTTGAAAATGTTGAATATTAAAGCTTTGAAATATATTGAAATTTAAATGGTCTACTGAGAATTGAATTGAATTGATGAAATGAGCTTTGAATAAATTTGAATTTGGAGTTTGAGTTGATTAGAATTGATTTGTGAGACTTGAGGAAATTATTAATACTTTACTTTATAAATTATTTAGGAAAATAGATATGTTTGAAATGAAATGATATTTGGGTTTGAAGAATAAATCAATTTGAAAAGACCACGGTGTTATAGTGTATATTTCTACCTTGTAGATAGTTCCGCAGATCCTTAGAGGTTGGTTATCCCAAACATCCTTTAAGTTACTTGTATTTCAGTTGATATTTCACTTGAGTTGGATTTATTGATATAAGAATGTTAATCCTAACTCGAGTGTTTTGTGTTTTGCTTTACGCTCAGGTCAGACCGAGTGATACAGCATTTGACTCACCTTTGGAGTTTGGAGCTTCGTTTGGAGATCCAACTATCGACTCAGCTTTCAGCTTTTCTAGTTGATTTGTTCAGAGAGGTCATCTGTTGTACTGGTGACTTCACTGCATTTGAGATATTCTGTTGTATTTTATTTCTAACTCTGATGTTTATATAGTAGCTTCATGAACTACTATTTATTTATTCTACTGCATGTTATTGTATTACTCTGTGTCTGTGATTCTATGATCGATTTATTTACCGTATATGCTGAGTTTTGCCAAATTTTAAATTAACAATCTGATATTTTGAGCAATTCAAGTCCGGCATGTGTAGATGCGAATGGGTGAAAATACCGGGTCGTTATAGTTGGTATCAGAGCTCTGGTTTTAGGCAAAACTTAGCATATATGGTAAAATTATTTACAGAATCACTTTCGTTCGAGTTGAATCTCTTCCCTTTGACTCGATTTCCTTTGAAATTTGGAACGTTCCCTGCGGTTCCAAAATTCATTCTTCTATCTCCCTATTTGTATTCTTTTGATTCTGGAGTATCCCATAACTCCATTGAATGATTTTTAAAAGGGCGAAACTCCTTTACAATTGACATTGATTCACCGGAGATTTATATATCCCTTGGTTTAGATTGTGTTATCTCTTGTTATGACGAATTCTATCTCTGGCAATCGAATGTTGATTTGCCTCAGAATTCTGCACCAATCTTATTTTGAAGTCACGGTTGACCCTAGGGTCATCCGCGATTTATAAAAATATATCTATCTTGTATTTTGTAATTTAGTTATCTCATCTTCGTTCGAGCCTATCTTCAAGTCAGAATTCTATCCGATTGGAGTCCCTCTAATTGGAATCTCTATCTTTGTTTTGAAATCCATTGAAAATCGGGGTTGTTTGTATTTTTAGAAAGTGTTTTATATATCGAAATTATTATTTTGATAAGTATGATTATATTCTATATATAAAAGTGAAATTTTTTCGATAAAGATTATATACCCTTTTTAAAATGAGAATTTGAGGTTTCGAAAGGATTTGTAATTTTGAAAAAATTATATAAGAAATTTGATTTATCTAAAAATGATTTATAACTGAAGGATTTTAAATTTGAAATTCGAGAATTGTACTCCGGTATTTTGAAATTGGTTTTAAGATTTGAAATATATAATAATAATATGATTTAAAAATATTTTCCGAATAAGAAATGTTTCAAATGATTTTAATGAATTTCGAATGATTTCGAAGAAATTTCAAAAGAAGTTTGAGAAAATAGAAGTCCAGAACTCACTTATGTCGTTGGAAAATAATTTCGGTGATGAGTGCACGCATCATCGACATTGATTTTCGAGTTTCAGAATGGGGGAGAGGCCACTCTAATAGCTTTGCTATTCGAGTGATTTTATGAAACCAATTTTTATTTCAAATTTCGAAGTTTGATTTGATATTCGAAAGATATATGTATATATATTTGAAACAATTTGAAATGAGCCGGTGTTCAGTCCTTGAGTTTCGGATTTGATTTGATATAACCCTATCTTTTGGAATTGATTTACTGATTTGTTGATTTCCAACTCTTGGATTGAAATATGATTTCTTCGACTATTTTGAACGTTCAGGCACTTCCAAATCAAGGTTAATTTTTTTCGAAACTAAGTAATTTTGAAAAGTATAAAGTATATAAGTTTGGTATGTATGTTTAAAGTATGTAGTATATAACTATTTTAAATATAAGTTTAAACTTTTATATTAACTACTTGAGAATGGTATATATATATAGATCTTAAAGTGTAATGTGCTAGTTTATATAAGTTTACAAAATATTGGTTTGAAATCTTAGATATACATATCTTATTCCAAATGTACGTTTTAAAATTTGGTTTTAGAGAAAATTATTATGTATATATATATTCTCTGTTTATATAAAACTGATTGATTTATTTCTTTAATTTCTTATCTATCAGTCTTGTTCGTCGAATTCGTGCCAATCTACCTTTGCTTTGAGATTCGTGCTTGGAATTCGTAGCTCATTTCTTTGTCAAATCTATCCAGCCTCGAAAGGTGAGCAATCACTCACGATTAATGTTGTTATATTTATTAAATTTGATTTCAATTGAAACGACAATTGAAATATGCTGCTGTAGTTATTTAAATTGCTATATATGTTATTATCTGTAATTGTTCACATGTGGGATATGACACCATATCCTGTTGTTTATATATATTATGTTGTTATTGATGATATATGCCTGTTATATTATTATCATATCTGTTATCACTCTGCAAGTTCCCTGTTAGTATAGAATTCACTATGGGTTGAAATTATACATACCCGAATGGACTTTAGAATAGGAGAAAATCGTTATGGGTTGAAATGATAGACCCAAGCGATTTTCATTTGAATTGATTTTGGGATTGCAGGTCGAAATGATATCTACCCGTATGTATTTACGGATTGAAATGATAAATATCTGTATCACTTGACCATAGATAGGAAATTATATACAGACACCGTTGGTCCATATATAAATATTTTGAAAATAAATTCTATGGTTTTGGAAAGAAATATATGGTTTTAATAAATGTTGATTCTTAAATAATTATATATAAATGGTAATGATATATATAGATTTAATAATGATATTTAATTTAATTAAGATGGATTTAATACATATAATATGTTTAAGTATAAAATTTATATTTCAAAATAGATTTTGGTAATAATTTGAATAAGTTAAGGTTGGGAATATAATTTGAATTTAGTTGAAATTGTATTCATTAAAGAATTTTATTTAATTAAACTGATTTGAAACTTATTGAAATTGAGATTTAAGATATGATTTATAACTTGGGTTTGATTTAAATAATTTAATGAATATTTCTTGTTTAAATAAATTTAAGGAAATATTTAGTAAAAATGAAATTTAAGGCTAGTTAAATGATATTGAATTTATTAAGTGAATATTCCCTGATTAAATAATAATAAAGTTAGATCAAGAGTTATATGAAAATGTTAAATTTAACTTTGAAAATGTTAAATATTAAAGCTTTGAAATATATTGAAATTTAAATGGTCTACTGAGAACTGAATTGAATTGATGAAATGAGCTTTGAATAAATTTGAATTTGGAGTTTTAGTTGATTAGAATCGATTTGTGAGACTTGAGGAAATTATAAATACTTTACTTTATAAATTATTTAGGAAAATAGATATGTTTGAAATGAAATGATATTTGGGTTTGAAGAATAAATCAATTTGAAAAGACCACGGTGTTATAGTGTATATTTCTACCTTGTAGATAGTTCCGCATATCCTTAAAGGATGGTTATCCCAAACATCCTTTAAGTTACTTGTATTTCAGTTGATATTTCACTTGAGTTGGATTTATTGATATAAGAATGTTAATCCTGACTCGAATGTTTTGTGTTTTGCTTTACGCTCGGGTCAGACCGAGTGATACAGCATTTGACTCACCTTTGGAGTTTGGAGCTTCATTTGAAGATCCAACTATCGACTCAGCTTTCAGCTTTTCTAGTTGATTTGTTCAGAGAGGTCATCTGTTGTACTGGTGACTTCACTGCATTTGAGATATTCTGTTGTATTTTATTTCTAACTCTGATGTTTATATAGTAGCTTCATGAACTACTATTTATTTATTCCGCTGCGTATTATTGTATTACTCTGTGTCAGTAATTCTGTGATCGATTTATTTACTGTATATACTGAGTTTTGCCAAATTTTAAATTAACAATTTGATATTTTGAGCAATTCAAGTTCGACATGTGCGGATGCGAATGGTTGAAAATACCAGGTCGTTACAAGTTGTGTGACTGGGGACAAACTACGAGGCGTAGTTTGAGAATTCGCAACTCAGTGGCTGAGTTGTGGCAGGGTTTTGAGCGTAGAGTTAAGTTAGTCATTAGCGGGTGTCGCAAGTTTACGTGTGTAATGGTTTGACTACCTAATTTCTAGTAGAAACCTTGGGGGTAGCACGTAGGCAGGGTTTTGCCGAAGCTGGGTATATTTATGTGTGATCTCTTCTGCATTATTTACTGTTATTGTTTTTATTTCCGCATTAATTTTTATTATTATTAGTATCACCCTATTCACCCCACCCTCTAGGGTGAAAATGATCCTACATCATACATGTATGCATATATGTTTGTCCCCCATGCTTACATGTTACCTTTTTCTAAACCAGGCAATTCAGGTGCCCTCGGCATTAAGTAAACATGTAGACCTAGATTTTATGCACAATATAACAGATAATATAATATGAGGAAAAAAAGAGCATCCATAAGATACAAGCTTATCTTTTACTAGGGTAGCCTACCTCAGTTGCGTATAGTGGGTGTGAGCCAGTATAGCCTTAGGTGGTTGTCCGGTGCTTATATTGAGCTACCCTTATTTCTCATTTGTGGACCGCCAATAGGCTCGACTTTATTTGATAAGACCATTTTTAGTTGTTTAAGTCGATCATCATTATGAGAGATAGGCAGCATTGTTGGTGAATGAGTCAGGACCACAATGTGGGTGGTCTCGCCATCGGTCTGTTGATGCCTCTGGTGAGGAAGGAAGCATCGAGTGGCTTACGCATCCCCATGAAGCAACACTATGAACGTCGGGTTTAGAGTTACGATGTGGATAACTACACTGCTAATAACTCAGTACCCCTTCCTACTAGTGGGACGGGCAGCACCATGGGAGAACAAACCAGACCACTACATGGGTGGTCTTGCCATCAGTTCGTTGATGCCTCATATAACGACCCATATTTTATGTATCAAAGGATCATAAAATATTTTTATTTCATTCACATGAGGTTATATGACTCTAAAATTCTGGAAAGTGACTCTTAGGGACATTTTCTACATCTATGATTTTTATCGAGTATCTATATGACCACTTTAACCCTGAAAACTTGTTTGGATTATAAATTTAGATAGGAGCCGAATTAGGGTCTCAAATCACTTCTATTGCTTCAGGATGATGGTTTCATGTTCAATAAAGTGGTCATAATAGATGTTAACCCAAAAAATGGATCAACACCCTGGATTTATTGTGAATGCACCCGCCCTCTTCTTACAGAGCAATAATATAGAAAAAAATATATAAAAAGAGCAGAAATAGTGAAAAGACAAGGATATTTTTATAGTGTTTCGGCTGTTAATGAAGCCTACATCCACTTTTTAACTTTCTATTAACTGACTGATGTTACAAGTTGAATCGGATTACAATACGATTAAATCATCTAAGTTAGATCAAGTCACAAGTACAAGAGTTTACTGGAGAATCATAGTGAACCCCTAGATGACTATTGTGTGGTAGGAGAAGAGTGAAGAATAATCTCTGCAGAGTTCCCGTAGCCAGTCCCGAAGATCCACTTTATGTTGCAAGTAGGACTGTATTTATAGGGGTTGGAGAGCTATTGGCCTAGGCCGCTTTGCCAAAAAACTACACTCAATAATATGAAGGTGCTCGAAAAATTTCATTGCGATCCAAGTTAACCTGATGGATCGTTATTGATCCATGTACTTAAGGTATTTTTGGATTATTTCCTTTGGGTTGCATTCCTTGCCTTACATAGTTGCTTTCCATGTAATTTCGTAGCTATTTTCCTTGTTTTGATGATGATTCATGTATAGATTGGATAGAACTGTAACCGGAATCAGATAGGTCTTTGCTTCTTGAACTAGGTTGCTTGGAAGGCTATGAAACTTAGCATACACCCCTAGAAAAGATATTGACTCATGATGCAAGAGGTTTGAATGACCCACGAGGAGTCCTTATGGATCGCTAGTGATCCATCCCCTTAGTTAATTTTTGTGTGTTTCTTCTTGAGCCCTTCTTGGCCTATCCTTGTGGTCCTCTTGGTTGATTCTTGAGTTGTTTTGCCTTGGTCCAAATGTTCTAACTCCTATTGGATTCTGCTGGGTTAAAAACCCGGTTAACCTGATGGATCGTTAGCCGTTTTTTGATGATTGACTTGATGATTTTGTTTACCGCCTCTAGTTGCCCGTTTGCTTGAGGGTGTGCTACTGCGGAGAAACTCTTTTCGATGCAAAAACACTTGCAAAAGTCCATGAATTCAGTGCTTTCGAATTGAGTACCATTATCTGCGATGATTTTCTATGGCACTCCAAACCTGCAAATAATACTTTTAGTGACAAAGTTAATTACTTTCTTAGTGGTAATAGTAGCCAATGATTTCCCTTCAGCCCGTTTTGTGAAGTAATCAATAGCAACGATGGCATATTTGGCCTCTCATTTGGCAAATGGGAGCACGACGATCAAGTCAATTCCCCAAACCGCAAACGGCCACGGGTCAACCATTGGCATAAGTTCTATGGATGGAGTTCTCTGTATTTTTACGAACTTTTGGCATTGCACACATCGCTTGGCGTAGTCTGCTGCATCACGGTTGATGGATGGCCAGAAGTAACCGTATCGGAGGACCTTCTTTGCTACTGTCTGCCTTGCAGCATAGCTTCCATAGTCACCTTCATAGACTTCCTTGAGGTTCTTTTGGGCTTTGCTGTTGATTACACATCTGAGTAGGGGAGTAGAGAATCCCCTCCTATAAAGAATTCCATCTTGCAAGATGAACCGTGGTGCCTTCCGGAGTAGCCTCTTTCACTTGTTCCAATCCCTAGGGAGTGTACCTTCGATCAAGTAATCTTTGATCAGCGCCATCCATGATTATTCTTCCTCTATGATTTCCATAATCCAATCGATATCCATATCATCTATGATGGGTGATGTAAGCGTTTCGATTAGAGCCAGTCCCATTGGTAGCATCTCCGGAACTAGGTAGTTTGGCTAGGTGATTCGCTCGCATATTCTGTTTCCTCGGAATATGACTTAAAGTGTAGTGCTAGATGTCATGCAGCAATTCCTGCCCTTTTGACAAGTAGAGGGTGAGATTGCCCCTTGCCTGGTACTCTTCTTTCACTTGAAAGATGATTAGTTGAGAATCACTGTAGATATGCACAACTTTTATTCCTAATTCTTTAGTGATTTTTAATCCTGCAATCAAAGCCTCATATTTTGCTTCATTGTTGGTAGTAGGAAATTCCAGTCTCAGAGCGTAGCAAACAGATTGTCCTTTGGGAGTTTGGAGTATCACCCCTGCACCTGAACAGAATTCATTTGACGCACCATCGACAAACAACTTCCACTGTAACACCATGTCCGAAATGCTTTCTTCTTCACTGTCTCGCTCAGTAAATTCGACGATGAAATCTGTCAGAACTTGTCCGTTGATAGCTCTTCGTAGGTGATAAGTAATTTCGTGTTGGCTTAACTCGATATTCCATTTCAAAAGTCGACCCGATGTCTCTGGGCGATACAGTAACTGTTTTAGAGGTTGATCCATCAACACCTTGATGGGATGAGCCTGGAAGTACGATCGTAGCTTCCTTGATGCAATCAGTAGGCAATAGGCGATTTTTCCAATTTTGGGTTATTCTTTTCAGCTCTGGTGAACCACTTACTGATATCGTAGATAGGTCGTTGGATCCTAGCCTCTTCGCATACCAATGCTGCACTCAGAGCATGAGTCGATACATCAAGGTAAACGAACAAATCTTCCCCGTTTATCGGCTTAGATAAGACTAGCGGGGTTTCCATATGATGGAGTAATTCTTTAAAAGTTGTCTGACAAGCTTTGTCCCATTCGAAATTCTCCTTTCCCATTTTTAGCGCATCGAAGAATGGTATGCATTTGTCAATCGCTCAGGAGATGAATCGGCTCAGCGCTGTGATCTTTCCATTTAGACTTTGCAATTCCCTTTTGGTCGTGAGGGATTTGATGTTCCTTAGGGTGGTAATTTGTTCCGGATTAGCTTCAATGCCCCTTGCATTCATGATGAAACCAAGGAATTTGCCAGAAGTGACGCTGAAGGATCATTTCAACGGGTTGAACTTCATTCCATATTTCCATGATATTTCCAACATTTCTGCTAGGCTGTCTAAGTAATTCTCTGATACGCGTGATTTGATAGGCATGTCGTCCATGTATACTTCCATCGTCTTCCCGATCTGATCTTTGAATATTGTGTTTACTAGTCGTTGGTAAGTTGCCCTATGGTTCTTTAGTCCGAGGGGCATGACTTGATAACAGTATAATCCAAGGTTGGTAATGAAACTAGTATTCTCTTAATCGGGTTCATGCATCATGATTTGGTTATATCCTGAGTAAGCATCCATAAAGGATAGTAGCTCATGGCCCGCCGTGGCATCAACAAGCCGATCGATCTTAGGCATTGGAAAGCTATCATTTGGGTAGGCTTTATTCAACTCTGAGTAATCAATGCAAGTCCGCCACTTCCAATTGGACTTCTTTACTAAAACCGGATTTGATACCCATACGGGGTAGGTTGCATCGAGGATGAAGCTGATTTCCAACAGCTTATCCACTTCCTCTCTTAGTGCAGCAGACCGTTCCGGTCCTAGGGTGTGCCTCTTCTATCTCACTGGAGTGTATTTGGGATCGATATTAAGTGCGTGACATGCTATCTTCGATGATATCCCATACATATCAAAATGCGTTCAAGCGAACACGTCCAGATTGACATAAAGAAACTTGATTAATTCTTGTCGTGTCCAAGATGTGACCTTATTTTTAGTATCCGTATCGGATCATCCATGTCTATAGGGACATGCACTGTAATCTCTGCCGGTGTTGCCCGTTCCTCCCATGAGCTCTTCTTTCTAGGGTTCATGGCCTTATCGAATCAGTTGTGGTCCCCAAGCTAGGGACGGTTTTGTAGTTGCTATGCTGACGGTCTCCGAATGTGGAGAGTTCTCTCCACATTCTTCCCCTTTTCTTTTTTTCTTATTTCATGCAATTTAGTGATGTAGCATTCCCTTATGACGCTCTGGTCTCCCTTTATCATTCCAACTCCATTTTCTATAGTGAATTTCATAGTGATACACCATTGTGCCAAGATAATTCGGAAATCAGCGAGGGCCAGATGTCCTAAGAATGCATTATAAGCCGAGATCTCGTCAATTATCACAAAGGTTTGGATGAGAACCACACTCCGATCTCCTGTTCCGAGTTCAACAGGGAGATTGATTGTTGTAGTGGATGGCCGGTGAATCCTTGGATCCTGGTTCGGCATGCAGAGACATCCTTCATGTTAAGCTTTATTTGATTGAACATATGTTGAAGCAGAATGTTTACTGATCCTACGGTATTGACCAACACTTATCGCACGACAATGGGCTTGATCCATATTGTCACCACCATTGGATCTGAAGTTGGAGCTTCTATTCCTTCACTATCTCGGTTTCAGAACACGATGTCATCATTGAGAATCCTCTGCTGTTTAGCAGGGGTCCCATCTTTGATTGTAAAGCAAGTTTCCTTTGGAGCATGTTTGAGTGAACTAGCATATCTTTCCATCTCACCCCAACTTTTTTGTGTCAGATGAGGACCTCCCGAAATGGTATTGATGACAAGCCTCTGTTTAGCTCACTAGGATCCCTTTCTGTTAGATCCAGATTGCTTCCCTAGGTGTTAGGAGCATGAGGTCTGGTTGGCTGATCGGAATTTTGGAGCTTCTTCGCGTACTATTGGAGCTTGTTTTCTCTAATCGGTTCTTCAATCACGTTCTTCAAATGGCGACACTTATTTGTGTTATTGTCGTGAGTTCGTGGAAGCAACAGAACTTCCCCGACTTCCTTTGTCGTTCATACTCTTCTTTTCGAGGTGGCTTTTGGTACTCTTTCTGTTCCCTGAGTTACTAGGTAAATATTCTCTAAGCTGTCGTTTAACGGAGTGTATTCTCCACATTTCAGCCCTGTGAGTTTCTTTCCGCCTCCGTTGCCCTTGCCGGTGTTCTGATGCTGGTTCTTCCTTTTGTGGTCCCCATCTTTCCCAGCAGTTACTTCAGAAATTTTTCCATTCTGATTGACCGCCACATTACTCTGAATCGGTTCATTTGGTCGCATATTGGTATTCTTTTCCTTCTAACGTATTTGCCTCTTCCAATCTTAAGTACCGACTAGCCTTTCGATTGAATTCTATATGGTGGTTGGTTGCTTCATTTTAATCCATCTCCCAAAATCTGTCTCTAAATTAATTGAGCGCACTAAAGCCATGAAAATCATATCCTTATTTGGATTGCTCACTTCAGTGACGGCTATGTTAAAGCGGTTCATGAACGAATCTAATGATTCATTTTGTCCTTGGAAGTAACCAGACAGAGACATCATATCCTCTAGCTGAGCCGTGTACAGTCTAAATTGTTCTAAGAACTTCCTGGCTAGCTCGTCAAATGTTGAGACAGATTGTGGAGGAAGCCTGGTAAACCACATGGAGGCGACTCCTTCCAAATGGATGGGAAAACATCTGCAACGAACTGCATCGGGAGCCCTTGCACCATCCATATTCCAAATATACTTGTACAAGTGCTATTGAGGGTTAGTAGTTCCATTGCAGGAGGGCATAGCTAGTGGCATGGTTAATTTCTTAGGGTATTCTTCCCTCAGAATACTATCAGTGAAGGGAATTCGGCTCAGAGCGGAACCCCAATCATCGTCCTTTCTACCCTTGCTTTCTTCCATCAAGCATCTGACCATGTCCGCAATGTGTGCCTCACTTCTCCGTTCATCTACAGGTTAGCTGTCAGTAGTCGCGCCAACTGTTTGTCTTTGCAAACGGTATTGGTTGGCTGGCTGAAGCCTAGGCGCTCCAGTCTTTGGGTGAGCCACTCCTGCAAAGGTCCATTAGTAGGCGGTTGACCTTGTGGGTGGAAGTTGATCGTTTGAGTTTAATTCACCTTTGCTAAGTCGCTCGTCTTCCTCAGTGTCAGTATCTGCCACTAGTACGTCCTCCTGTGGAGTTTTCACTTCTAAGTTCAGATTTTCAGCAGGTGCTTTAGCAGTGGGTGGAGTGTTAATGTTTTCTTCCGTCATGATTCTTGGAACTCCGCCCAATACTTCCTTTTACTTTTGTCTTCTATTTCTTCTGTTCAAGCCGGAAACAGAAGAATGCTCTTGCTTCCTAACAACCACGGCTTCAGGCACCGTTCTGGGAGTAGTTAGTGATTGGAGTGCTAAAAGAGCATCTATCTTATCCATAAGAGATTTTTGACTGTTTTCCATTTTCTTGTTAATTTCATCAACCATCTTGTTCAATTCTCCCTTAGTCACAACTTCATGCTGCATGGAGAATCCTGGAATATGACCTCCAAAGTTAACTCCTAACAGTAGACTATTGGGGTTGTTGACTTCAATTTGCTAAGGGTTTGTTTCTTCTCCAGCAATAGTAGCTCCTATGGATCTTAAGGATGTAGTTCTCTTTCTTCCTGGTGTTATTGGTTCTCATTAGCAAATCTTCTAAGCATAGATTGAGGATCTATCTTCTGAACCTATCTGATCCATAGTAGATAGCTAGATCTAAGCCTGAGTTCGTTTCTCAGTTGAAGCACCAAAATGTTTACCCAAAAAATGGATCAACACTTTGGATTGAGTGTGAATGCACCAACCCTGTTAGCAATAATATAGAAAATAAATGTAAAAAGAGTAGAAATAGTAAAAAGACAAGGAGGTTTTTATAGTGGTTCGACTATTAATGAAGCCTACGTCCACTTTATAAGTTTTTATTAACTAACTACTGTTACAAGTTGAATCAGATTACAATACAATTGAATCTTCTAAGTTCCAGTAGATTATTTAAACTTGATATAACATATATTCTTACAATATTAGAAATGCTAAATGTATTCATTTAATTTTTATAATAAGGCTCCCACTAGATTTTTATGTTTCTCAAAACCCTAAGAAAAACATAGAAATCTTTCGATTTCTCTACTGGGTGTTAGGATTCACTTGCCTTGAGATTCTAACTATAAGGAGTATCAATAAATCATACGCCCGCAAGCGATGGATAACACTATCGACTGTATCATATGCAACTCATGACCCATTGTCTTTGTCTAATATCAACTCGACCTTGAGAAATATCAACGAATCAAAAGAGATAATTCAATATTACCCACCATGTGACGACCGTCCTATATGACCGGCATCCAATATACATAATATAGTGCGCTGCTAACGTGCCCGACTGATGTAGAACAATAATCAAGGTTTTAAAATGAAAAAAAACATCACTGAACCTACAGTATATCTCACAGCACATGGAATAAAATATAATATACACCACGGATATAAAACAGGAGAGACAGTAATAACTATGTGATCCAAATATCAGCGTAGAGATTCATGGAGTTATAGAACTAGTGATAGAGTTTATACAACAGAAATAAACTCAAATAACTGTCTCATAATAATAAGCAAGCATTGCCAAGGCTCCATAGTGTTAAACAACAGAATAAGCATAGAGATTCATATCTATTATGAGATAGCTCCATCAAGCTCGTCCTCGACAAAGCTACTGCGTTGCACCTAGACCTGCTATCCACTCTACTCATTTAAGAGTACCCAAGATAATAAGAAGCAAAGCATAAAACATCGAGTCAGAAAATAGTCTGGTGTGAATGGTAAATAAATCTCAATATACTATACAAGTCGATATAGTAAGAAACAAGAGTATATGAACCTTACCTGACCTGTCCATGCAATCAAAGAGTTAGCACATAACAAATATAATATGCTACTCTATGAGCAAAGTAAAGGAACACTACAAATCAAGTGTAATGACAGGTGTCCAGATATCCCTATCACCATCACCTATCTACAATGACATCCATAGAGTCATAGACCATGGAGGAACAATCAAGACAACCATAGCATCCATCAAACGATCCTCACTATCACTCAATGTGCTTGGGATATATGATAACTTGTAACGACCGCCCTATACCTACGGTGCAGAACGGTTGTTAAAGGAAAGAAATGAAGCAGAGATGGAGGAAATAGAAGAGAGGAGAATGGAAAAGAAGAAAAAGAAACACTAAATAAGCATATACATGTCGTGTATCTCACATCGCATCGGAGTAAATATAATAATCAATATATGTAAAAAGAGTAGAGACAGTAATAACAATGTGAACTAATCATTTGAATATAAGATCCATAGAGTTATACAACACAGTAATAGAGTTTATACAAGTGATACATAAACTTAATGGATACACTATCTCAAATAATAATGAGTCAAACACAGTCAAGGCTCCATAGTTTCACATAGTGGAATATACGATAACAAGCTAACATATAAGTATAAGTAACCATCACTTCCTGCCGGTCCATCTGCAGAACTTCATATGTCATCCACACCTACTCTCAAATCTACTCATTTAAGAGTACCCAAGATAATAAGAAGCAAAGCATAAAACCTCGAGTTAGACAACAGCCTGGTGTGAGCGATATTAAATCTCAAAATGCTATAAAAGTCTATATAGCATACGGAATAGAGGGTATACAAACCATACTAGACATGTCTCTACAACCACAGAGTCAACACATAAACATAGATAATATGGTACTCTATAACATCGTAAAAAGGGTACACCATACTCAAGTCAATACCTATTCCACACTAAGTCAAGTCGGGGTGTCTAGGTATCCCTACCATAATACATCCTCATGTGACATCCCTAGGGTGATAGGTGACTAGTGAGCAACCATAACAAACGTAGCATCCATCAAACAATACCAACTATCACCCAGTGTGCCAAATATATGATAACTCGTATGACCATCTACAAATGCCAAGGACTAGTGGAAGTCCCGGTTCTCTGTTGTACTCTCATATCTTATCACACCTAAAGCCAGATACGTGTCACCAAGCCCAAAGCTAGACATTAGACCCAATCTAGCGGTCCAGGGTATATGGTCCTTCAGGACCCAAAGTCCAGCCCATGGGCATCCCCACTAATACCTTTGCTTCGAGTACAACAAGAACACTCTGAGTCATCAACAATCCCTTAGCACAGACACATCCATCGAGCCCTTCTCGTTCAATACAGATCTGAGATCTACTAGCTTAATACAATTTCTGGATAATGAGCCCTAATCACTCAATCCAGTCCACTATCCGCAACCTCGTACATCCCGAGCTGCCATCTTTGGTCCCTACTCCAAATATGAGTCGCCAACCGAAGAAACATAACTCTCATGCTATATATCGCCATCCTCCTACGATACGAAACGATCTAACACCCTCAGCATGATCCATATAGTCCTGATACTATCATCCTCGGAACCTACTCCAAATATCGTTGAGTCGCTATTTGAGGTACCAGACTACCAGGTCGAAGCATCACATCCTCGCCTCACCATCAGAATCGCTCGCTGTAGAGCAATAACATCCAATCTCTAAATCGATCGCACGAACAAACCATCGCTTCACGCACCACGAGATCTCCTTTATGTCCTTGGAAAAGATCGACCAAATCGCTAATCAACAATAGTGATGGACATTGATCACTCTAAAATGGTCAATATCAAACACCTTGGTCTTGTAATTAATCAAACGGATAAGTACAAACCAAATAGAAATGTCTGACATCCATCCTCAAGTCCAAAGCCTCAACCTCTACCTCAGATCCGTCGGTATGTATCCAAACCCTCCTCTATAGCTCCTCTTGTTCATTAGGTTTTCGTGTGTACGAAACCCTAACGTACAAGATACTACCTAAAACCCGATCACCGCTAAATGGCGTTTTCAACCAAAACAGCCAAATAAGCAAAAGAAGCCAAACAAGCCAAACATACATCCAACATCCATACGTATAACATAAATAATCCATCCATATCAATTGATGTAGGAAATCATATCAATAATAGCTCTAATCTAACAATTCCCTAACTATGGCACGTCGATGGAAAATATGTGATATTCTTTATAAATCATTTTAAAATAATTTTATTTTATTTTATAAAAATATAGTTGCTATATAAGTATACTAATATCACAATTTAAAATCAAAAATCATTCCCAAGCGTCAATCTAATACTATCTAACCAATCATAGTTTAGTGAGAGTTAATATCGCTCACCTCATCCAAATCTATCCAAACCAGCACCAAAATGTAGAACTTGCCATCATTAGTGCAACGCAAAAAACCGCATCCAAAATAGACCTCGTATGCCAAAAAGATATGGCTAAAATAAGAATTGGTATAAACTAAATCAATAATTAACTAATTAGTAATCTAAACTAATTACTTACCTAATACATCATTTTCTCCACTCAATTGCTACAGGTCGTGCATGAAAACCATCTCACCGTGTACATAGATGCCAATTTCTCGATAATTACTCCACGATTTCATGATCCATCTTTGCCTACGTGCTTCTTAACTCATTCTCTTCGCAATGATCACCACGACAAGCCCTCCAATCCACCACGTGCAATCACGACCTGCTCACGTGCTCTTCCTCATACAGATGTCACGATCCATCTCAAGTGATGGAGTTCCACCAGGAGGTGCGGCAAGGTGTGGCTCAACGTAAGAAATGCGATGGTAGTTGTCGATCCATCCATCATCACTCCAAGATCCAATCAAGTCGAACCCTAATTCATGGCAATAGGGTCGATCTCGGCCAAACATCGCCATACCTAAGATCGAGTAGATATAATCGAAGCTCTCATCGATACGAACGCTTTGGATTTGGTTTCATGATTTTTAGTGGAGCAGATGAGAAGAAATTAATTTTTGAAGATCAAGATGAGGTCGGCCATGAATTCCTTTTCTCCAGATTGCTACAATAATAGGAAAATGATTTTTGGGGGGAAGGATTTTGATTTTAGAATTTATATAATATTTTAATACTCTATTTATTTAATTTCTCAAATAAATGGCTATACATTTCGAGTCTGTACGATCACATGACGCGTTTGATTGCCACAAAACTCATCTGCGTACATCACCTCATTTTTCTAGGTCGAACGGTAATAATATTGTCGCCACCTGAGACTGCGTCCCGAGGTGCTAATTTTGCATATTTCAAGATCATTTCGACCATTGGATCGTCCGATCTCAAAATATAGCGATTCTATACTCATTTCAATTCGCGACATCAATCCAAACTCAACGGAAGTGGTATCGAGTCCTGATTCGGCCGTATGTGAAAAATCATATTTTTGGGCCTTCATTTAATTAACGATTAAATATTTAAATTAACTATTTAAATATCTGATTGTTAAAACTATAGGTCATTACATAACTCATATCACCTTTCAACTGCCGGGGACTAATGGAAATCCCAGTTTTAAATGTACTCTCTTTAGCCCGAAGCTCATACTAGACCCATTTAATCGGTATAGGGTTCACTGATCCATTCAACCATTCCAAGGTTGCCTTTCAATGTACCCATGAGCGTCCTCACAATACCCCTACTTTCAGTACATCAAAAAACACTCCGAGTATCAATGATCCCTTGGCACGTGTATATTGAGCCTTTTCCTTGTCCCATTCAATTTCCATTATTGTCGAGGAACCATTCTACAGTCCTCCATTCCATGATAGAACTATTCCACCATTCTATCCGCAAGTCACCTTTCTTATAACCCCCCCTTTGTGCATAACCCTATGCACGACTCCGTTCTACATTGAGCCGCCATCATCGAAACCTAACTCCTTTCATCATCAAGTTGACACCAAAGTCCTGAATCTATCATCGTTCTGCTATGTCACCATCAAACTCTAAGAGAACAAACAAACACCTTCAGCACGACCTACAGAGCCTCTACTTCCCCTCCTGGAAGTTACATTCCAATCTCATCAATATATATAACTCGGTAATGAACTATAATAGCTCGGCAATGAGCTATATACTTAGCCAATTTTGGTTAAGTCTTCTTCCCTGCTTCTAATACTTCATTCCCCATGTGCATCGGACCCTGACCTATCCTTCGAAATAGCTCAGCATCAACCGAAAGCTATGGTTTCCAAGTTTTAAAAATAACTTGGCATAACATCCGATCCTTCGCCATTTTCGTGCATCTTGCCCTTGTCCATCTCCTTTAAACATTCACCATCGAGCCATCAACTCGCCGATCTATTTTGGCCATCAAAAATAGCTCGGTAATTACCTTTAATAGCTCGGTACCGACTATGTTCTTAGCCCCATTTCTGCTGCGATTTGAATGTTCAACTCCTTCCATACTCCAGAGCTCCACCTCCAAGTTTCGTCCAATTCCAACCATCATTGCCTTCAATTCGTCGAATTCGCCAATCGATTTTCCAACTACCTAAAACTTTAGCAAACAACATTAAAGCACAACATACAAACATGAAATAACATATATAAACATCCATTCATACATAAGATCCATAAGAATATGATAATCAATCAAATCCCAATCTACATCTAACTTTTATACTAATACATTCATATGAATATGAGTGTTTGCAAAACCATTTAAAAACCATTCTTAAACCTATATAATTTATCTTTAAACATGTATAAAATTGTGATTAAGGTTAGAAAATGTTTTAGGGTCAATCATACTGAAAATACCAATTTTTCTCCATAAATCTGAAGTAGATAGCAAAGTAGATGAACCCAAATCAACAACAAATGATAATCTAAAGCTTTCCTACGTTAATCACCCCTTTGATAAGTGATTTGCCTAAGTATCAATTTCTCACCTACTTCCTGCCAACACGAAGGGGTGTTACATGGTCGGCCATATAATGCTTCATACGGTGCCATATCGATACTAGACTGATTGCTATTGTTGTATGCGAACTCCACCAAATGCAGATGATCATCCCACAAACCTCCAAAATCAAGTATGTAAGTCCGTAGGAGATCCTCCAATATACAATTCACTCTGTCGGTCTTCACATCCATTTGCAGGCGATAAGCTGTACCGAGATGAAGCTCGGTACCCAACGCATCTTGTAAGCTCTTCCAAAACCCACTAGTGAACAATGGGTCTCAATCGCTCACAATGCTCTTTGGCACACCATGAAATCGTACGATCCATTTCACATACAACCCGGCTAGTTTGCTATCGTCCTACTTGACTTGATGTGTATAAATCGAGCACTCTTGGTCAATCGATCGACTATGACCCAGACGTTGTCATACCACGCTCGAGTCCTCAGCAGTCCATCGATGAAGTCCATTGATACTTGTTCCCACTTCCATTTGGTAATTTCAAGCAGTTGCGACAATCCACTTGGCTTCTTTTGTCTGCCTTCACCAACTGACAGTTCATACATTTCAAGATGAATGTCCCGACATCCTTCTTCGTCCCCTCCTAATAATAGGTTTGCTTTGTATCATGGTACATCTTGTTACTGCCGGTATGTATGGTCAACCTACAATGGTGGCACTCTCGTAGCACCTCGTATCGCAATCCATCAACATCGGGAACCAACAATCTCCCATCCTTATAAAGCCAACCTTCTCAGTCGAGTGTGTATTGCTTCATATCTTCAGACTTTACTCCTTCTTCTATTTTCATCATGATATCTGCTAGTCTAGCATCTCGCCTCTGACTAGTACCAATCCGCTCAATCAGAGTAGGCTTGATAGTCGAACTGCCAACATTTCAGGTTTTAACTTGCAATGGGGTCTGAAGTCATAGCCAACAATATACTCTAACTATTTCCACTCTGTAAACATCGCTCGCAAACTGGCATGTCTTCTACTCAGTGCATTGGCGACCATATTTCCTTTACCCGGTGTATAAGAAATGTTGAAATCATAGGATGCTAAGAATTCCAACCATCACTGTTGGCGAAGGTTAAGGTCCTTCTGGGAGAAAAGATACTTCAAGGATTTATGGTCCATGAACATCTCGAAGCTTTCTCATAATAGTAGTGCCTCCAATTCTTCAAGGCAACCACTGTAGCCGCCAACTCCAAATCATGAGTTGGATATTTCCTCCCATGCCGTTTCAGCTGTCGACTAGCATAGGCGACAACTTTTCCCTTCCACATCAACACTGCACCTATTCTAGTACCACAAGTGTTTGTGTATATTGTCAGTTCCTCATTCTTGTTCGGGATGATCGGTACTAGTACACTTGTCAACTTCTCTTTCAGACTTACAAACGCATGCTTACACTTCGCGTCCCAAACAAAAGTCTGATTCTTCTTCACCAAATTGGTCAATGGTGAAACTATCTTCAAGAAGTCTTTGATAAAACATCTATAATATCCCACCAATCCTAGAAAACTCCTCACATCCATAGCATTCATGCATTGGTTCCAATCCCATGGCGGGATCTACTGTGATGCCCTGTCAAGATGACACGACCCAAGAATCTCACTTTCCTCCTCTAGAAGTAGCATTTTGAAAGCTTCACTTTCTACTTGTTCTTTCTCAACGTTTCAAGCACAATTCTCAAGTGCGTCTTTTGTTCCTCCTCTATCCTAGAATAGATCAGAATATCATCCACAAACACAAGCACAAACTTATTTAAGTGATCCCTAAAGACATAGTTCATGAGATCAACAAAGTATGACGAGCATTGTTAGCCCGAACGGCATAACCAACCACTCATAGAAACTTGACGACATGTGAAACACAGTGATCGGCACACTCTCCTTTGCTACTCTCAACTGGTGAAATCCTATCACAAGATCCAATTGAGAGAACACATTCCCACTATGGAGCTGATTGAATAGATCATCAATATATGGGAGTGGATACTTGTTCTTCTTCGTCACTTTTTCAACTCACGATAATCTACACACAACCTCAAAGAGCCATCCGCCTTAGTGGCGAATACGACGGGTGCACTCGACTCAGATATACTCCTATGAATGAACCCCTTCTTCAACATGTCATATACTTGCACCACTAACTCCTTTTGCTCTTTGGGTGTCATACGCCTCAAAAGGCATAACTATTAGTATGGCATCCTTCACTAAGTCTACCCGAAACTCAATCTATCTATAACGGTAATCTGGTCACCTCCTCAAACATATTTGGATACTCTCTAATGATAGACACAGATGACAATCCATCATATGGATCCTTGAGCAATTATATAAAGGTAACCATAAACCCATCCTCCGACAGGCAGCCAATCACTACCAACTGCCCCTCCACAACCCCAATCGTCACCAACAGCCTCTCGCAATCCACTTCTACCACATATTTTCTTATCCAGTCCATTCCCAAGATAACCCCAAACCTAACAAAATTCAAAACAAAGTAATTACAAACAAAAGAGCATCCATAATTCGATAAGGCCAACCTACGACAAACCATGCATAGGCTAGTGGCGCCTCCAACAGGGTTCGTCACAATTAAGGGTTGGTTAACTATTTTGAGTTTCAAACCCAGCTTATCTACCCAATCACTATATATGAAGGAATGTGAAGCCCCGGTATCAAATAAAGCATATATGGGAACATCGTAAATGGAAAGAATACCTTGAATAACAACACCCTACCCCTCACTTTTTCTGAGGGAGCACTCGACGAAGTTGGAACAGCGTCTAAAGCATATGCCTTCAGAAACTGTTTCTTCTGTGGTGGTTCCGGACAATTCTTCAGCATGTGTCTAGGTTTGCCTCAGTTTTAACACTTCTTCTTTCCATTGGTCTTGCAGTCTTTGATTAGGTGACCCTTATCTCCATAACCATAACAAATAGGATCCCATTTAGCCTTCTTCTGAGCGTTCTTTCCCTAAGACTGCTTCCTCTTTCCATTCCATTTCTTCTTGCCTCCACCACATTGTTGCAGTTTTGGCACTTCCTTGGCAACAACAGCTGATTTGGACATGGGATATATACTCTTCTGGCAAAGAGCTTTCTCGACAAGTCTCTCGAATGGTTCATCGATATGACTAACTGACTTCTCCCCCAAATAGTCATCCAAACCCATAATGAATTTCTCGTTCTTTCTCAACTAAGTGTCGTTGAAGGACATCCCATACTTCGAAAAAGCATCAAACTCAACAAGATATTCGAAGATAGACATATCTTTCTACTTTTAATCAGCAAATTTCCCGAATAGCACTGACTTATGAGCAGTCAGAATGAACTTCTCATCAAACTTGGCCTTGAATTGGTCCCAAGTAAACTAATCATCAGGTGTAGGTAGGAGTGGGCATTTAACCGACTTAACCGACTTAACCGATTTAACCGACCTTAAGCGAATATTCGGTTAACCGATCGACATTAACCGAACAAAGTTGGGTTGGGTAACGGTCAATGCTATTGTGAAAATCAGTTAACCATTAACCGATACATTCTTCCCTCGAATCTTTTAAACCTGGTCCAAACCCTTTAACCCAAAGTTGATTTATCTGTTGTCCTACTGCCTTTAATTTACTCATTTTAATCTCATTAGAATAGAAGTTGAAAACCCTAGATCTGCAAATTTCCCTTTCAACCTCAAACCTTCCTTTAAATCGATCTACAATTTTTTTACCATGTGTCGCCTTTCTTTGTTGTCGTGCTACACCATGACACCGCCGTCGTTGCAGCCTCTTTCTTGCTTCCGTGTTGCCTGACGCCCGTCGATTTGAGCTATGGTGAACGATGGGAAGAGAAAGAATATGAATTTTTATTTAGTGGTTTGAAATTTGAATTTAGTAGTTATATACAAATGCAAATATGTTTTATGGTTGAATTCAGTAGTTATACAGTAATATGATTTATGAATAATCTATGAATGCTTGTTCTGATGATTTACAGATGAATTTAATTATATTTATAAATACATGTTCTCACTTCTCATGAATAAGATATGAATACTAGCAATACATAGATCGGTCATAATTGTTCATAGCCTATGACATATGCAGTTATTGCGTTTTACACAACTCATAGTCTATGATGAATTTACAACAATTTATGTATATGCAGTAAATATGGTTTTATGCACAAGTCATAGTCATAGTAGTTTATAGTGATATACAACTCATATATATAGTAATATGTGTAATTAAGTAAAAGAAGTTTGCCATAAATTGGACACCTTATTGGCTTTGGTTTTAGGTTCAGCCATTGACCATAATATTGATTTATTAGGGACATTATATAGTTATACTACAAAAGATTGGATACTAGTTGTATGTTTGTCCATGTTTTTTTGTTCTTTGGGTTCAAAATGTGGTACATTGTCAAATGATTTTAATTGTGTGTCAAATGTGTGGATCTAATTCGACGATGATATACTTAGCTCAGTTTTATAAAAGGTCATATCCTTGGTCATTTTTCTAGTAAGCACCAAAAAGCTAGAGATGCAGATATATTAGCCTCAAAACCTTAACTTTGTTAATTAAATTGTTTCGTTAATGTACATAATATTTGATATAATTACATTATCTTGGATTAACCTAGTTTACCATGTCTTCAAATAAGAAAACAACATATAGTTATGATTAGAAGTCCTAAGAACGAATAGCAGATTATAGTCCATCAAATATGACTTCATAATTAGTTACGTATGTTAACTGCATTTTCATTTAGATAGCTGTCTAGCTTTTGTTTTAATAACCAATGAACCATGATTCTATATTAATGCAAGATTTAAAACAACTTTGATCACTTATGCATACAACTATGAGATTTATTACTCATTTAGATAATATTTCAAAACAACTAAACTATTTAAACAAGTTTTGAAACATATTTTTTGTTGGAATATAAAACAAGCTACTTTTGATGTATGTGGCAAGAAATGGAATCCTGTACTAAAGCTGTTCAAAATCACTCCTGTAAAAAATGCCATTTATTTGTCATGTAGACAAAAATGTACTACTTTTTCAAATAGTTTAAACTAGTGTATTGTTTTTGAATAGTAGCTAAGATAGGTCAAGTTTCCTATAACAATGACTTTTGGTGGATTTTTCATTTAACCATACCCGTTCGCTTATTATAGTTTACTTGTTTGCTTGAGTAGCCAAAATCAAAAGAAATCACATTCCTTTTATGGTGAACGCTGCAATGCCCGGTTTCACACGATCCTTTAAAAGGTTTATAGTTCAGTTTACATTATGCTTTAGATATATTTTTTCTTGGTTCAACCCAGTTCATAGTAAATATATGTATTACTCTTGACTTGTATTCTGAACAAAATACGTAGTATGCAAATATTTGTGAAATGTGTATTGAACTATGAGTTTATATAATCTTATATGTATGTTAATCATATATTCAGTAATATATGTATTATGTTATTCTTATATTCTTATTACTCAAGTCCCTATTATATATGTTAATCGCTCACTTGTAAATGTGTAGGTTTCGATAGATTTAGAGAATGGAAATTGGAATCTGGAGTCTAGAGTTGAGATACAATGTACTTTGACTCGGTGTATTAGAGAATAGTGACTACAGTCTGTGACTTTTGTTATTGAATTAATTTATTTAACGTTTGGACGTTTGACTTTGGAATTTAAGACTTTCAACCATTATTGTTTGCATTGCAAGCAATGTATTAGTTATTTGATTGAACTATGAATATTTGATAGTACATTATGTTGTGTATGTGTTTATGTGTCTATTTGTTACTGCACTTTTATAATTACTGTTTATCTCAATTTGGTTAGTTAACCAGTTAATTTAAATGGTTAATCGGACCGTCTAAATTAATTGGTTAACCAGTTAAATTAACCGATTAACTGTGGTTAAAATTAACCGGGTCGGTCAGTATACCCAACCGATATTAACCACATATCGGTAAACCAAACCGATTTTAAAATATGGTTAACCGAAAATATTAACTGATTGGGTCGGTTAACTGATCGTGCCTATCTTTAGGTGTAGCAATGGTAATGGTATTCCACCAGTTCATGACCCACTCTGTCTAGAGGCCAGCTTCCTCTTCATGGCATCATCTATTTCCATATCACTAAAGATACGCTCGTAGGTGTCCAACCGGTCCTGCACTTCGATGGCTGACTCCATTCCAACGAATGGTTTGCCTCCTAAGGTGAAGTAATCTTTGCATAACTTAGCAAAGTCATCTCTCGGCATTTGCACATGAGCACCACTACCACTAGCAACATTTGGAGCGGCCGCTTGGGCATTTTGAAACATGTTCGCCATCATCGCATTGAACATAGCTTGCAAATCAGGGTTAGCAGCCCCTGAACCCATTCCTTCCTTAACTCTGGAGATGGAGCTCCCCACAGTGTTTCTTGTTTAACGGCTCATTCTTGATTTGTAACAACAATGAGCAGTCTCTCAAAAAGAAAACTATGTCAATGGTACTCATGTGCATGCGACTTAAATACTATATGTACTATTATATAGTATTGAAAACCAAAATATATAATGAGTATGCACTCTCTATCATATATATGTGTGTGTATGTGTGTGTGTGTTCTCGGTCTAGTCTATGATGATAACTCCTTCCCTATCTCTACCGGACTATGGTATCAACTCGGTTTAATCGTATAACCTAAGCTTTGATACCAAATGCGATGAACATCCTACACGACCCGCATCCAATATACATAAGATAGTGCACTACCGACATGCGCGGCAGATGTAGAATGATCATCAAGGTTTTAAAATAAAACAAAACATCATTGAACCTGTTGTATATCTCACGGTGCATGGAATAAAATATAATATACATCACAGATATAAATAGGAGAGACAATAATAACTAAGTGATCCAAATATCAGAGTACAGATTCATAGAGTTATACAACCAGTAATAGAGTTTATACAAAGGAAATAAACTCAAATAACTATATTATAATAATAAAAAAGCACTACCAAGGTTCTATAGTGTTGCACAACGGAATAAGCATAGAAATTCATATATGATACGATATAGCTCCATCTAGTTTGTCCTTTGCATAGCTATTACGTTGCACCTACACCTATTATCTTGTCTTCTCATTTAAGAGCACTCGAGATAATAAGAAGCAAATCATAAAACCTCAAGTCAGACAACAGTCTGATGTGTGTAGTAAATAAATCTCAAAATACTATACGAGTTGATATAGTAAGGAACAAGGGTATACGAACCATACCTAACTTGTCACCGCAACCAAAGTGTTAACACATAACGAACATAATATGCTACTCTAGGAACATAGTAAAGGTGCACTGCAAACCAAGTGTGATGACGGGTGTCCAGGTATCCCTATCTCCATTACCTATCTACAATGACATCCCTAGAGTGATAGACTATGGAGGAACCATCAAGACAACCATAGCATCCATCAAACAATCCTCACTATCACTCAATATATCCTGTATATATGCTAACTTGTATGACCTTCCAACTGCCAGAGAGTAATGGAAATCCCCATTTTCAGTACTCTCTTTAGCCCGAAGCTGCTATTAGACCCATTCAACCGGTCCAAGGTACACGAATCCATTCAACCGACCTAGGGTAGCCTTTCAATGTACCCATGAGCTTCCATCAACACCTCTACTTTGAGTACATCATAAAACACTTTGAGTATTGCTTCATCCTGTGACGACCGCCATATATCGTCGGCACCAACAATATCAAAATAGTATGCTGTAGTCATGTCCGGTCGATATAGAATGATCATCAAGGTTGAAAATGAAACAAATACAGCATATAACCTATCTAATATCTCACAGCGCATGGGTAAAATATAATATCACAAATATAACAGGAGAGATAGTAATAACTATGTGAACAAATCATCAGAACACAGATCCATAGAGTTATATACAAATGTGGTAGAGTTTATACAATGTAAATAAACCCAACAATTGTCACATTACAAGAAAATAAGCAATCACTACTAAGACTCCCCAGTGCTGCATAGCGGAATAAGCGTAGAAATCAGTATAAGTATATGATATGAGATAGCTCCATCTAGCTCATCCACCGCACTGCTACTGCGTCACCTAGACCTGTTATCCAGTCTACTCATTTAAGAGTACTAAGATAATAAGAAACAAAGCATAAAACCTTGAGTCAGACAGTAGTCTGGTGTGAGCGGTAAATGAACCTCAAAATACTATGCAAGTAAATATGGTAAGGAATAGATGTACACAAATCATAACTAACATTTCCCTACAACCAAAGAGTTAGCATATAACATCATAATATGCTACTCTACAAATAACAAAAAGGTACTCTACTTAAAATAAGGACATCAGCTCTCCAGGTATTCCTATCTCCAATACCTACTCCCAATGATATCTTCAAGTGATAGCTTAGAAAGCAACTAAAGCAACCACAACATCCATCAAGCAATCCCTACTATCAATCCATCTACTCTAAATCTATGATAACTCGTATGGTCTCCTTACTTCCAAGGAGTAATGAAAATCCTGGTTTTTAGTGTACTCTTGTATCACGTAGCCCAAAGCTAGATACATGTCTCATAGCCTAAAGCTAGACAATAGACCCAAAGCCACTAGTCTAAGGTATTAAGATCCACTCCATTGATCCATGAGCATCCCATTTATAGTACCCCTGCTTCGAGTACAACATAAAACACTCTGAGTATCAACGATTCCTTAGCACATACATTCGAGCCCTCCTTTGCCCAATTCGAATCCGAGCCCTTCCTTTGCTTAATCCAGTTTCCATTATTCAGAACCCTTCACATTCCCCATCCACGGCTCCCTCCTTTATCGAGCCACCATCTTCAATACCTACTCCCTTCACGAGTCACAAACCGAAGATACATAGCTTATATTATGTCATTGCATCGCCATCTAACATGATGCGAACGAACAAACACCTCTAGCATGATCTACATAACCTTTACTCCATTCCTCGGAAATTTCACATCAATTGGACCCACCTAGATAAATTGGTACCAAGTTGATCAACTAAACACCGACCCATATACTTTGCCAATTTTGGCTAAGTCTCCTTCCTTGCTTTTAGTACTCTATTCCCATATGCTTTAGACCCTGACCTATCCATCTAAACAACTCGACCCCCAATCCAAAGCATTCAACTCCAAGTTCTAGAAACAACTCGGCATAATACCTAACACATAGCCAATCCTCTAAAACTTACCTTGGTCCATCTTCACTAGCCAACACCTAGAGATCCCCAAAGTTGCCGACCTAACCGAGCTATAGAATTGAATCAGTACTAAGTTAAATGAATCGATACCGAGTTGTGCACTAAGCCAATTTGGACTTGTGATTTGAGCTACTAGTTCCCTCCATGTTCAAGAACCTCTCCTCCAATTTTCATCCAATTCCGACCATATGTGCTTCCAATTTGCCAAATTTTCCAACCTATCTTTCTAATGATCTAAAACACTAGCAAACAACATCAAAGAAAAATATACAAGCATAGAATAACATGCATATACATCCATTCATACAAACAATACGCAAGAATGTGATAAACAATCCAATTCTAATACAAATCTACATATTACATGCACATATGAATATGAATAAGGAGAATTACTAAATCATTTTTGAAAACTATTTCAAAGATTCACAATTTAGGTCATAGGCATATGATAACATGTAATTAAAGTTAAAAAGGTTTTAAGGTCAAAAATCATGTTAAAACATGCAATCCTCCCATATAAACATGTATAGGATAGTAAAAAGGCATAAACCACTCACAAGTTACCAAAATCAACCAATTCTCACCTAGATCCAATGTGGATAGCAATAGAAAGCAATGCACAACATAATGATCTCCATTTTCTAATAGATGATCTTCTCTTTAGTTAGTGATTTGGCTAGATTTAGAGAGTAATTTTTTGATTTTGGATGAAATTAGAGTTAGTGGGGGTTTAGATCTATTTTGGGCAAGAGGGAAAAGTTTTAATTTGACTCATACAGCCCCTTATTTATACTAATATTGAATTAGACTAATGGGCCTACTTATGGGCTTAAGTAATTACACACTAATTCTAGCCAGCAGTTGTCTAAACTTAAAACAAGGCACCACTTCCTAACCGTAAATCTGTTTTTCTATTATAACCTGAAGTAATGGAACTAGTTTGAGACCCTAATTCAACTTCTATCAAAATTTATAGCCCAAATAAGATTTCCAGGTCAAAAATGTCGCATAGAAATTCAGGAAAAATCATAGGTGCGTAAAATATCCCTAAGAGTCATATCGTAAAATTATAGAATCATACGACCTCATATGAATAAAATAAAAATATTTTATAATCCTTCAATACGTAAAATACGGGTCATTACACTTCCAATTTTCATGATTCTCAAGGAACCATTATACATTCCTCCATTCCACAATAGAACCATTCAACCAGTCTATCTGTAGGTCACTTTTCTTAGAACCCACCCTTTGTGGATAACCCTTTTCATGACTCCGTTCAACATCGAGCTGCCATCATCGAAACCTAACTCCTTTCGTCATCGAGTTGTCACCAAAGTCCCAAAACTATCATTGTGCTACTATGTCGCCATCAAACTCTAAGTGGACAAATAAACACCTTCTGCATGACCTATAGAGCCTTAATTTACCCTCTTAGAAGTTGCACTCCAACCCCATCAATATATAACTCGGTACTGACCTATGATAGCTCGGCGCCAAACTATATACTTAACCAATTTTGGTTAAGTCTTCTTCCCTGCTTCTAGTACTTCATTCCCTATGTGCTTTGGACCTTGAATTATCCTTCGAAATAGCTCAGAATCAACCTAAAGCTATGGTTTCCAAGTTTTAGAAATAGCTCGGCATAACATCCAAACCTTAGCCATTTTTCTTCATCTTACCCTTATCCATCTCCTCTAGACATTCCCATAGAGCCATAACTTGCTGACGTATTTTGACCATGAAAAATAGCTTGGTACCGACCTATAATAGCTCAGTACCGACCTATGTCCTTAGCCCCTTTTCTACTGCGATTTGAAACTTAGACTCCTTCTATACTCCAGAGCCCCTCCTCCGAGTTTCGTCCAATTCCGACCATCTTTACATTTGATTCATCGAATTTGCCAAGCTATTTTCGAACTACTTAAAACATAGCAAACAACATCAAAACACAACATACAAACATGAAATAATATAAATAAACACCCCTTCATTCATACAATACATAAGAACATGATAATTAATCAAATCTCGATCTACATCTAACTTTTATACCGGTACATGCAAATGAATATGAGTGTTTGCAAAACTGTTTAAAAGCCATTCTTAAACCTTTATAATTTATCATTAAACATGTCTAAAAGCGTGATTAAGGTTAGAAAATGTTTTAGGGTCAAAATCATGTCAAAATCATCATTTTTAACTATATAAACATGCATAGTAAAGTGAGAGGTCAAGAACCACTCACCAAATACCCAAAATACCAATTTTCCTCCTTGAATCTGAAGTAGACAGCAAATGAGATGAACCTAAGTCAGCATAATTGATAATCTAAAGCTTTCCTATGCTAGTCATCCCTCTAATCAATGTTTTGGCTAGGAATAGTAAGGAAAATGTGTGGTTTTTGATGAAATTAAGGTTAATGGCGGTTTAGAGCTATTTTGGGGAAGATGGAAATGACTTAGATCAGTTCCTATAGCCTCCCCTTAGCATAATTTTCGAGATGGTTAGTGGGCCTAGGCACAGGCTTAGTTAATTACTCATTAAAACTGGCCAGTAGCAGCCAAATCTTAAAATAGCTATAGCTTTCAAACGATAAGTCTTCTTTTCTATTATAACCACTCTACGAAATAGGAAACCATCATCCTAAGGTAGTGGAAGTGGGTTGAGGCCCTAATTCAGCTTCTATCAAAAGTTATAGTCCGAACAATATTTTCAGTGTAAAAATGGCTACATAGAAATTCGAAAAAAATCATAGATGTGAAAAATGCCCATAAGAGTCATTCCCAGAATATTAGAGTCATACGATCTCATATGAATAAACAAAATATTTTACGATCCCCCGATACGTAAAACAGGGGTCGTTACACACCATTTCACGACGGCCTAATTATAATGCATGTACCTTGAGGAATATCAACAAATACGTGCATGCATCTTATCTCATCTAGTTACTATATTAATAGTACTGCACATAACATCTCTAGTTTGAGGAATATCAATAACTAAAGTATAACAACCCGTATTTAACGTATGAGAGGATCGTAACATATTATTTTTAAATTCATATGAGGTTGTGTGACACTATAACTTTGGGAAATGTCTAATAGTGACATTTCCTATTTTTATGATTTTATTGGACGATTTTATCCATGAAAACTTGTAACAACTATAACTTTGATAGAAGCTGAATCAACATCCGAGACGACTTCCATTGAAAAGATATGATGATTTCTGTTTCCGTTTAATGGTCATTATAGTGATTTGGAATTTTTGGCTAAGAGATATGGATGTTTGAAGTTTAGTAGTTTTTGGAGTAGCTTAATGGGTAATTAGTGGGGAGATGTCCAACAATCCATTTCGGGTTTAGAAGCTATATTGGTTGAAATAAACATCCCCAAATTATTTCTACCATCTCCTAAATAGATCTAAGCCTCCATTAACCCATTTTTCACCCAAAACCTTCTCTTTTCTCTTCCAAATCAAGTCAAAATCATAGGTTAAGGATAGATTAACAAGATGATTCATTAGAGATCTTCAAATCTATATTTTTGGGGAATAAAAATTATACCTTTGTTGTTCATTTTCAAATTTGCATCGATTTGTGATCAAAATTTTGATTTCGGAGGATTTGGTGAGTGATTTGTCATCTCTTACCTTATTATGTATGTATCTATATGTTTTAACATGTTTTGGATCCATTTTTGATGTGAAAATTATGTTTTAGTTCTATTTTAAAAGCCTACCTATAGTAAAACGTGAATAAGTGGATTTTTGGTGTCCTGGACATGTTATTTAGATGTGTGAATTAGTTGATATGTTAGGTTATATTGTAGACACCTTGTATAATGATTTGCAATGAATCTTTGTGTGTTTGCATGTTTTGTTGTTGATTGGTGTGTGTATGGTGTTTGTGTATATGCTTGAATGGTTGAAAATGCTCATTGGAGCGAATGAGAGGTAGGAACCATGAAACCCGACTTCGACAGATAGGCTCAAGGATGTTAGGAGTTATAACGATGCATACGAAAGACACATCGGTTGAAGAATAGATCATAGCGATAGAATCGATGCGACATTGGGATTCAGAGATGCTACAACATTTTGGTTCGGTGGTTCCTGTTCGATGGTTGGGGTGCTCTTGATGTGCTTCAGTCTGGTGGAGGTTTGGTTCGGGCTTCACTTCAGGTCGGCATGTAGTAGGACCAGACAACAATTGATGTCTATGGCATTATGTTCGAGGACCAAAGAAGATTCGTGATCTGGTGTTGCTTCGAGGCGTGCTCGGTGATTTTATAGGGATGCTTAGGTTCGGGCCCGAGCAAGAATTTCGGTCCAGTGTTTTATGGCCAGCTTCGAATTGAGAGGATAGGTGCTTTGGGTCTTGGCCTTAGTTACTTCGGGCTGGGGTAGAGAAAAAGTCGGACAAGAAAGGAGCTTAGAGACTCTTTTTTTCGCTGTGCGGCTACACTTCGTGATTTATTCATGGCATATTCTAGGGTTCTTGTGAGTGATGTGGAGAGAGATAGATGACTCTGAATGACTTGGGATGACCTTGGACTTCGTGTGGCGACTAATGAAGTGATGGCATAATGCTTCAAGATGACAATGCCACCACCATCGACGAAGATTTTGGAAACGTTTTACAATGGCTCTACAACTTACGATGAGTGTCGAGACGTGTTCCAAAGATGTTGACTTAACGATGGGAGTCGTGATGGTGATTCTCAGGACAAGTTCAACGATTGGGGCTTGTGAGTAGAATTTGCGATTGTGTTCTACTGTGGAGATAGTCATGATGGAATAATCATTGAGTTCCATTATGGAGATGCATGCAATGGGATCGTTGGTAACTCGGAGGTTTCTAGTGTGCTCGTAAATAAGGGTTATATGGAGATGCCTACCTGGATTTGCGATCGTGTCCAGATATTGCGATAGCAGATTACCATGGGCTTTTTCGATTGTGAGCCTAGTTCCTAGCCTTATGAAATGGCATGGATTTGAGCACCAAAGAAGCCGAGATTTGATTGGGTCCTTGGTTTGCGATTGTGCCATATGAGTTATCATATATCCAATGTACGCGAGTGATGGTGAGGATCATTTGATGAATGTTATGTTTGCCATGGTTAACTATCACTCTAGGGTATCACACAATATAGGTATTTTCGACTATATACTTAGATACTGGACATTGTACTTCGATTGTATAAACTTAAGTGGAAATGACAGTATACTAGCATATATCGACTGTTATGTGCTAACTCTTTGAATGTAGGGACATACATGTCGGGTATGGTTCTTCATACCCTATGCCCCTATTTACTATATATGATTTTATAGTATTTTTGAGATGATGTATCGCTCATACCATTCTATTTTAGTCTTTTTTGGAGATGTATCAATTGTTATAGAGTTTATTTTGGACATTTGGGATGTATAAACTCTTCTATTTTAGTTTTTTGTATAATCTGTGAACCTGTTACACTCTGAAGTTCTTATGTACAGTTCATATGATTTTATTACTGTCTCGCTTGTTTTATATCTATGTTATCATATTATATATTTTTTCTATGCGCTGTGAAATATTCTATATGTTCTACGTTGGATTTTTCTCTACTTTACACTCTTGGCTACCGCTCTGCATCGGCCGGCTAGCTCTGTGGCACACTATACAGGTATTGAGTACTAGTGGTGCAGGGAGGTCTTCACATTTGGTATTAGAGCTTAGGTTGCTTATATCACCAAAGTTGATACTTTGATCCATTAAAGATAAGGAAGGAGCTGTCACCTTAGAATGGATTAAGCGATATATGAGAGAACATACTTGTTATATTTTGGTTTTCAAAACTATACAATAGTATATATATAGTATATAAGTCGCATTGCATTCACAGGCACCACTTATTCCTTTTAGAGGGACTGACCATTCTTATTATAGCTTGTAAGAATGAGCCGGCTAATAAGAAATACCGCTAGAACTCCATTTATGGAGTTGAGGAGGGGGCGGGATCGGGTGCCACTAACCCCAACTTGAAGAACATGTTCGCTAAGATAGTGTGAAACATGGTTCAAAATGCCCAAGTTGCTCCAATGCAAGCGTCGAGGGATGACTTTGCCAAACTGAGCAAGAATTACTCCACTCTAGGAGGCAAACCGTTCCTTGGTACGAAAGTCATCTAAGTTCAGGATTGGTTGGACACCTGTGAATGCATCTTCGAGGATATGGAGTTAGAGGATGCAATAAAGAGGAAGCTGGGCTCTAGACAGCTCTAGGGACGAGTTATAGGGTGGTGGAACTCCATCAAGATTACAACTCTCGAGGACCAGATTACTTGGGAGTATTTCAAGGTGATGTTGGAAGAGAAGTATACACCAACCACTGAGAATTCGATGCTCTTCAGGTTTCAAAAGTTTGTCAATTTAAGATAGGGGGATATGTCCGTGCCGGAGTACGTGGCCGAGTTCGACGTGCTGTTAAAGTATGGTCTATCTTTTATCGACACCCCGCTCAAGAAGAATGAGAAGTTTATTATGGGCTTGAAAGATTATCTTTGAGAAAAGCTAGTAGGACATATTGATGAGTCATTTGAGAGGCCAGTGGAGAAGGGTCTTCGACATGAGAGTTTGTATCCTAAGCCTAAGCATGTTGTTGCTCCTAAGGTTGAGCCAAAGCTGTAAGCTGGTGAGGGAGGCAAGAAGAAGTGGAACAACAAAAATGATAAGAGGAAGAGCTGCAGATTAAGGGTGGCCAAAAGAAGGTAAAATGGGAGCCCACTTGCTATAATTGTGAGGAGAAGGGCCATCTTATCAAAGATTGTAAGGCGGAAGGCAAGAAGTGCTACAACTACAACAAGCTGGGGCATATCAAGAAGGATTGTCCAGAACCGCCAAGAAATAAGCAGGTTGTGTTTGCTTAACCTTTGAACACTATTCGAGCTTTGTCGAGTGCTCCATCGACGAAGGAGAAGGGGAAGAGCATCACTTTACAAGGTATGCTTTCTAGTTTCGATACACCGATACATGTTTTATTCGATTCCAGGGGTTCATATTACTTTATATCTAGTGATTTGGTAGATAGATTAGGATTGAAACCTGAGATAGTTGACCGACCCATAATTGTTACAAACCCTATTAGACGATCAAACGGCCTTTGCATGGTTTGTCGAGACTTAGCCTTATCGAGTAATAGATGTTTGTTTTAGGTTTCATGGGGTTTGGTATTATTTTAGGGATGGACTAGCTGCAGAAGTATGGAGTAGTGGTGGATTGTGAGAGGCCATTGGTGATTATAGGGATGGATGATGGGTGTTGGTTGGAGATAGGCTACCTACCTGATGATGAGGTGATGATTGACTTTCAATACTCACTCGAGATCCCACATAACAGGTTGCCATTTGGGCTTATAGAGAGGGAGTATTCGAACATATTCGAGGTGGTGACCAGATTACCACTGCATAGGGAGAACGTATTCTGTATAGATTTGGTGAAGGATGGCAGATCGATTGTTATGCCATTAAGCCGTATGGCGCCCAAAGAGCAAAAGGAACTAGAGGTGTAAGTGAATGACCTATTGCGACGAGGGTTCATTTAACGGAGTATATCTAAGCGGGAAGCACCTATAATGTTCGCCACTAAGGCGGACGGCTCTTGGAGATTATACCTTGAGCTGAATAAGGTGACGAGGAAGAACAAGTATCCACTCCTACATATTGATGACTTATGTTATCAGCTTCATAGTGGTAGGGTGTTCTCTCAGTTGGACTTTGCAACGAGGTTTCATCAACTGAGAGTGCAAAGGAGAATGTGCCGATCATAGCGTTTCGTATGCCGTTTGAATTTTATGAGTGGTTGGTTATGCCATTTGGGCTAACCAACGCACCGACATACTTTGTTGATCTTATGAACCGTGTTTTCAGGGATCATCTAAATAAGTCTCTATTTATTATCATGGACTATGTCCTTATTTATTCGAGGATTGAGGAAGAACTTAAGGAACATTTTAGGATTGTGCTCGATGTGTTGAAGAGACACCAATTGAAGGTGAAGCTTTCATAATATCACTTTTGGAGGAGGGAAGTGCAATTTTTGGGTCACGTTGTTTCTGAGCAGGGTATTACTATAGATCCTACAAAGGTGGCAGCAGTATAGGACTGGGATCAACCCAAAACGGTTACATATGCAAGAAGTTTCCTTGGACTAGCAGAATATTATAGACATTTTATCTAGGACTTCACTAAGGTAGGAGCGCCGTTAACCAACTTGATAAAGAAGAATCAGACCATTACTTGGGACGTGAGGTGCGAGCACGCATTCATAAGTCTGAAGGAGAGATTTACGAGTGCATTAGTGTTAGTCATTAGAAGCGGGAAAGAGGAGCTGACAGTATACACAAACAAATGTGGTACTGAGGTAGGTGTGGTTTTGATGCAGAGAGGAAAAGTTGTCGCCTATGCTAGTCAACAACTGAAATCGCACGAGTGGAAGTACCCGACTCACGATTTGGAGTTGACAAGATAGTACTCGCTTTGAATACATGGAGGCATTAATTACTTGGAAAGAGGTTCGAGTTGTATACGGATCACAAATCATTGAATTATCTCTTCTTCTAGAGGGATCTTAACCTTCGTCAACAGCGATGGTTAGAGTTCCCAGCTTCCTATGACTTGGACATTTCCAATATGCCTTGTGTCACATACCAAAATTTTCGACTTTCGAAAATTCGACATCGATACTCACTTTATCGACTGCCGAGCAATCGAGTGCCGGAAACTCCAGTGGTGAGGGTTTTAAGAAAGAAGAAAAAGGCAGAAGAAGAAGAACAGAACAACATCAGAAGCAGAAACAAAATCAGAATCTTACACATCGCAGCGGAACAATATACAATAGATAATTACTAGTCTTTTTAAACAAAGAACTATATCATTTTATACATACATCAATCATCAGAGTCAATATACAACAATGGACAGTTTTATAAACTTGTCCTCATACAGAATACACAGCGGAATAAATACTATCAGATACAAATACTACGTCTCGTCATCCAGCTTATCTCCAAGCTCCAGAATATCCAGAATATCCTGATAATATAACTCTAGGCTGCCCGTGTGGAAATTGGTGGGCACCCAGAGTTTAGAAGGGAACAATAAACTCCGAGTCAGTCATGGTGACTGGTGTGAGATCGTAAAACAGTTATTCTTTATAACAACAAAATAATTTTTAAAGTCAATTCGCAATGCTTTTGGAAAATGAAACTACCATAAGACCTCCCGCCACACACACAATGCAAACGCAGAATTGGAGGAGATTTCTTCTTATGATAGTCAAAGATGCTTACTACGCGAAAATCAAATTCTTTTTTTATATTATTATTAGTGCATAGTGTAGAAACATTTCGAAAGTAAAATATAAATCTTAGCCAACATACGACCAGTATCGTATGCCTACTATAGCTACCATCTAAACAGTGGTGACCACCGTACGTAAATGGCAGGTTCTACAACTAATACCGTACAAGGTGCGTATTGGGATTTGGATTTCCAACAAATGGTCAGGCTAAGGAACTTCCTTTTCCACGATGGGTACGTCCCTGGAATAGACGACCCGAGAACCTAACCGGATCTCTGCCAACACAAGGTCGGGTTACCTCTGCAAAAATAGGTAACTACTGACACGCGTATGCCATCCCCCGATCGTAACCGATCTTCCCGAGGATCCCCGATTTCCAACAAACCACATAGATAATAATGCAGCAACCACATAGGTTAAGTATCTGGGCTCCATACCATGATACCACCTCTATCCAGAAGGAATGACATACACTAAGGGGCGCTACTCCCTAGAACCTTGCTGCATCCTTCCTGTTTCGACCATTTCCGGAGTGTGAGGCTCGATGAAGTCTCGTCCACAAAGCTACGCTTTCTACAAAGCCCTGCTTTGGGTCAAACAAAATGATCAACCTATGATCACAAAGATATAAGATCAAACAAATGATCATATCGCAAATGATCAAACACTGATCATTTCACAGCAACACTCAGTATGCCACGTTACCAAATTGGGATATATCGCTGATGAATTTCAACTACATAACCTCTGAGCTCGTACGTCTCAAAGAAGGGTGTTAAGCTAAGAGAATAATTTCTCCGCCACCAACAGAAATGTATTTGAAAGAAATCAGCTTTATATCTCAAATTGTAACGTCAGACACACAATCCATACAAGTCTGTTCCGGGATCGAACAGAACCGAAGGCACTTCTCACGAAGCCCTTGCATATCCGGATAAATTTCTAATCACGTCCGGACTTCCCGTCACTAAGGGTGATAAAACCTCTAAATCAGAGATCAGCCGAAGTAGAGTAACTCGACGGTAATCCTTCCGTTTTCAAAAATATCCGGTCTTCAACACCGGTCTTCAAATGCGATTCATAACGACGTATCACATATTCGGAATGGGTTATACGACCCCATGGTCCTTTCCCGGCTAACCCGAATAGTGAGCGCTTATTCAAAAATAAGTGTGGCATTCAAATTCATCCAATTCACAACAAATACCTATCTAAAGGTAATTATTGATAGTCGGTTATTTAACTATCAATAAAGATGCGCAACATCATCAGATTCCAAATAATTTTCCAAATTATCTCATCTTCCAAAATATCTTTTATTAGATATAAAATTTCCACACTTCAAAAATAAATCAACGTTTATTTTTCTAAACAGTTTCCCTTTCCTTCATAAATTCCATAGTGAATTTATATTTCAAAATATCTACTGATATACGATTTTCAAATCGATTCCAATATTCATTTTTAATTTATCTTTAAGAAGATAAAATCTCAAAACAGTTCATTTCATATTGAAAAAGCATTTCCATACTTATTTAAAAATAAGTATTTCATAAATCTATTTATTTTCAACATTTGAAAATATTCGATATACTTAAATCAAATTAAGTATATATTCATTTCTTTTAAGGAAAACATTTATTATAACAATATCTATTTGAGTCAAAACGAATGTTACGTAAAACATCGTTACGACGACTCAAAATCACTAGTATAGGGATTCGAAATTTAGATAGATATATTAATCCCAATACTACATCAAAACATTTCCTTTCGGAAATCATTTACTATAACAACAGTGTTATAGTCCACCATTTCCTTATATTTTCTCGAAAACGTCTATTTCAACAACAAGTGTTGAAATCTTTGCTTTCGATTCATAATACATTTTAAAACATCTTTAAAATGTTTAACTTCATTTTTAATATCGCTTCTTCAAAAATGAATCCATTTTACTTAACAATATATTCACTGTCCAAAATCGTGAATATACTTCACTAACCACATTTTCAAAAATCTCTACACATTTTATCTCAATAAAAATTTGCTATTCAAAAATCGCGAATATATCTTCTTCAATAATCTCCTATATATAATTTATCAAATTCAATCGATTTCGAATTTATAAAACGAAGTTTATAAATTCTATTTCTGTTTTAATAACAACTTCAACTTATAAATCTTCTTTTTATTAACTTCTATATTTTACTTATCAAAATAAGTGATTTCGGATTTATAAACAACTTTTATAAATTTCAATTCTATTTATAAAAACTTCAATCCCAAATCAATTTCGATATTGATTTAAAAATTTATTTATCACTACTAAGTAAATTCCTCATTTTTTTCTCAAATTATTCAATATTCTGTTTAAAATGGATTCTTCAAATTGAAATCATTTTACATTGATTTCCCAATTTATTTCAATTTACCAATAAATTTTCTAGTTGGATTTCCAGCTTATCTTCTTTTAATAATTTTCCTTTTAAGAAAATAGATTTCAATCGTTTCTTTCAATCTATTTAAAAATCCAAGTTTAAATTAAATTCTTCAATTTATAATCGTTGTTTTATGAAATCCATTTATTTAGCATTTTCACTTTATTCTGGAATTTATTCAATACGATTATAAAAATTTACTTTTTATACTTTAAAAATTCCTTTCTTCAAAATTTCTTCAATTTCAAAAATTGATTCACTTAGAAATTTTCTACTTGAATTTCAAAAATTCAATTTCGTTTATCTTTGGAATCCAATGATGTCAAAACATCCATTCAGCTAAATTTTAATTTTCAAACAATTTCCAGATATCAATATGATTAATAGCATCACTATAATCATTCACAGATTCATATCACAATAGAAATGAATTCAATCAATGTGAGGGGTCCAGTTGGATCCCTCCAACCTGTTTCCCTGCATCCAAAGATGTTAGCACAATACCAATTCCGCTCCAGTACGGAATTATCGCGGTATATGGGTTTTATAAAAAATCCGCTTACTAACGGCGCAATAGGGTCTCATCCACTATACGAGGCGGGAAAATCATCAATCCAATATATACATATGCCAATATGTATATATTGCTATATATATAATAGATATATCCTACTATATCTAATATCACATCCAATAGCAATCAAATCAATCAATAAATAACTGAAAATTCCACTTTCATTTTGAGTGAGAAAAATCTCACCTTAGCTTAAATTTGCCATCCATTTCCAATCCAGTTTGTTTTCTTCACCGTTTTAGACCTTGTATAAATAATTATACAACTTATTAAAATTCGAAATAAATCGAACATCTAAATTCTCATTTGATAAATTTAATTAACTTTAGTCAATTTCCATATAAATAAATTTGTTTGATTTAACTTAAATCTTATATCCTCCTATTTGATAAATAAAATTAACTAACTATTTTATTCAAACCGATACTTCCCCTTTTAAAATCATTTTGCAACATAAATAAATTAAATCAGTTTAGTTTAACACATTAATCACTAATTACCTTATTAAAATAAACTGGTAGATTTCTATTTTTCTAACTGTAAAAAGAAAATTCCACTTCAGTCTATATTTCAACTGAAAACAGAAATTTTTATTTCTAACTTTATTGCTTATATTTTTTTTTTCCTGGTTTTACTATATATATATGTATCTATCTCACTGTTTATAAAGCTACTATTTTACATTTATTATATTTCCTTTTTGACTTATATTCATATATTGAAATAAAAATAGAATTATTTTACCTTACAGGAACTCCTATAGCGACTCGCGACTACGCTGCTACATAGTACGAAAACGATCATGCACTGCCTTAACAAATCGCGAGTTCGAACAGATCGAAGCTTCCCTGCTTCCTCCAACAGGATGCCATCAAAATCCCCGAGCTCGCGATATCACTTCATTTCATGGCAACAAGGCAATACACGAACCCTAAATCACCCCGAACGAGCTATGCCTACAGCCTCGTACACAATCACGCACGTCCACGCGCTACTCGATCGCGACCCACGAACCCTAGCTTCGACTGCGGCCACCACATGAGCACGACCCTCCTCTGATTCGATTCGCAACTTGATTTAAATCGACGCAGCATTCCACTCGATTCAACGAACCCCATCGAACGATCCATGATCGATTCGTTTGCCATTTGAAGCTTGAAATCATGGGAAGAAGCTTGAAATTTGATTTGAAGAGGAACGCGCGAATTTTTTTTCGTTTTGGAGCTCTGAGCTCGGTCAGATTTAATTTTTGAACAAACGTGGGAGGGGAAATCGAGTTGTCTTTCTTTTGAATGAGAGGGTTGGAACCAATTTTGAACTGCTCAGATTTGAGAAGAGGGAAGAACGAAATTTTTAGAAGAGGAACGAAATGATTTTGCAGGCCATTTTTCCTTTGATTTCGAATTATATACGAGAAAATGAACTGAGGAGAAGTGGTCGCCATTGTTTTGATTTTTGGCTCGGCTATTATTTTTAAAAGAAAGAAAGAGACGCGATTTTTCTTTAAAACACTTGGCCATTGATTTGCTTTGATTTCGAACTGATATGTTTCGTGAGATTTGTAATGAACGGGGGAGACAAAGGGTACGAGATATTATGAGGCAGAGGGAACACGATTTGAAATAAAGGCGTCTCGATTTTTACAGGGGATGATGTAAGATATTTTAAATTGAAAACGATTAATTTTCGTCTAGACGTTTCTACCTCGTATGCTCACACGAAGACTCCGAAAATTACGAAATTTGAAATCCAGTAATAATTCAATATTACGGACCCAATGGAACTAGTTTCGTCGAATTCCGAGACTGTGTGAAAATTGACTATTTTTAAATATCGATTCAAACCATTAAATTCAAAACTGATCAAATCGATTTAAATTTCGATTCTGAAGCTTCAATCATCTTCAGTATTATAATTACGAATTTTAGAAACTTTTGAAATATTTTTCTTCAACCGTAAATTGAAGATTCAAATTTTTTTATTCAGCATTCCATAGATTAAATTTTAATGTTTAATTGCAAATTTCAATGTTCAATCGGGGATTCAAATTAAATCATCGTTCAAATATTTAAAATTAATTAAATATTCTCAATTTAATTTGTTCAAAATTCTGGGTCGTTACACCTGGTAAGGGAAATGAAGACATTGATGCTTGAGTAGGAGACATGCCAGCTTGGAAGCGATTTTCCTAGAGTGGAAGCAGTTGGAGTTTATCGTTGGCTATGATTTTAGACCTCAATGTGAGCTAGAGCCAGAATTGTTGGCTAGCTTAACGATTAGACCTTCTTTGATTGAGAAAATCGGTGCTAGTTAGAGGCGAGATGCTAAACTAGTGGAGATCATGGAGAAGACAGAGGAAGGAGTAGAGTCTGAGGAGATGAAGCTATACAAACTCGACCATGATGGTTAGCTTCATAAGGACGGGAGATTATTTGTTTCAGATGTCGATGGGTTGAGAGATGAGGTACTACATGAATGCCATCATTTAAGATTGACTATACATCCTGGCGGCAATAAAATGTACCGTGATATGAGGCAGGCATTTTATTGGAAATGGATAAAGAAGGACGTTAGGGATTCATCTCGAAGCGCATGAAGTGTCAGCTGATGAAGGCAGAGCGGAAGAAGCCGAGTGGTTTGTTGTAACCACTCGAAATACCTGAGTGGAAATGGGAACAAGTTTCAATGAACTTCATCGATGGATTGTCGAGGACTAGAGGAGGGTACAATAGCGTCTAGGTCATGTTGATAGATTGACGAAATGTGCTAGATTTATACTTGTCAATTATAGTAGAACGACATCCAAATTGGCGGACTTGTATGTGAAGTGTGTTATGCGATTCCACGGTTTGCCGAAGGGCATTGTAAGCGACCGAGACCCTTTGTTCAAAAATGGGTTTTTGGAAGAGCTTACAGGAGGCGTTGGGGATGGAGGTGTATCTCAATATAGCTTATCACCAACAAACCGATGGCCAAACTGAGAGGATAAATCGTACCTTGGAGGATCTCTTATGAGCTTGCATTCTCGATTTTGGTGGCTCGTGGTATGATCATTTGCATTTAGTAGATTTCACATATAACAATAGTTACCAGTCCAGTATCGATCTGGCACTATCTGAGGTGTTGTATGGCCGACCATGCAACACTTCCTCATGTTGGTGGTAAGCGAACGAGAAACTGATACTTAGGCCGGATATGATTAGAGAGACTTTGGAGAAGATCGAGATTATTAGGAAATGAATGAAAGCTGCTCAAGATAGACAGAAGAGCTATGCTAATAGGAGAACACGTGACTTAGAGTTCTCCATCGGTGATATGTTGTTTGTCAAGATCTCTCCACCAAAGAATGTTATGCGATTCAAAACTAAGGGGAATTTGGTGTCGAGGTTCGTTGGTCCTTTTCCGATACTTAAGGGGATTATGAATCTAGCATATAGAGTTGACTTACCTCAGAAAATAGCGTTCATGCACAACGTGTTCCATGTATCTCATTTGCAGAAATTTATGCACGGCTCAGGCGTGATAGTTGAGCCGGATCAGCTTGAAGATATCGAGATTGAACCAGAAGCTTCGAGACCTCGTAGGCCTATTCGTATCATCGAACGTGTAGGTTTGGTGGAGTGAGAGCGAAGGCAATTATACTTGAGAGACCGAGGATGGCATGAGGACCGCTTATCCGGAGCTCTTTACTTGTTGAGACTTTATGTTCATCTCATTTTCTTTCACTTTCAATATCATATTGGGTTATTTGGTATCCTGCATGCAAGGGTAGGTGTATATATCATTTTTTTCTCCTATGTGCATGTTTGATATTTGATACGTTTGCTCGTGGATGTTAGGCATGCATGGTAGCTATATTGATTTTACCTTGTTTGTATTGGGGATTTTGTAAGCGAAATTCCTAAAGGGGAAAGAGTGTAACAACCCATATTTTACGTATCGGAGGATCATAAAATATTATTTTTAAATTCAAATGGGGTCCAGCTTTGGGAAATGCCTACTAGTGACATTTCCTATCTTTAGGATTTTATTAGACGAGTTTACCCCTAAAAACATGTAATGGTTATAACTTTTGATAGAAGCCGAATCAGCATCCGAGACCACTTCCATTTGGAAAGATATGATGGTTTCTCTTTCCATAAAAAGGTCATAATAGTGATTTGGACTTCCTGGCTTGGAGATATGGCTGTTTGAGCTTGGAAGTTATTGGAGCAGCTTAATGGGTGATTAGTGAGTTTGAAAAGAGGCCCAACAACCCATTTTGGGTTTAGAAGCTATATTGACTGAAAAAAACATCTCTAAATCATTTCTACCGTCTTCCAAATAGATCTAAGCCTCACCCAAAACCTTCTCTTTTCTCCTCCAAATCAAGCCTAAATCATAGATTAAGGGTAGATTAGCAAGAAGATTCGTTAAAGATCTTCAAATTTACATTTTTGGGAAAGAAAAATCATATCTTTATTGTTCATTTTTGGATTTGCATCGATTTGCGTGCAAAACTTGGATTTTGTAGGGTTTGGTGAGTGATTTATAATCCCTCACCTTATTATATATGTATTCGTATGTTTTAACATGTTTTGGATCCATTTTTGAAGTCAAAATTATGTTTTAATACTATTTTAAAACCTTACCTATAGTAAAAACATGAATAAATTGATTTTTGATGTTTTATACATGTTCTTTAGATGTGTGATTTACTTGATATATGTTAGGCTATGTTGTAGATACCTTATAGGATGATTTTCAATTAATTGTTGTATGTTAATATGTATTTTTGTTGATTGATGTGTGTATGGTGTTTGTGCATATGCTTGATTGGTTGAAAATGTTCATCAGAGCGAATTTGTAACGACCCGTGAATTTCGTTAACTAAGTTTGTCATAATTTCCATAATTTATAGTAAAATGAATGTTAGGAATTAGATGTAGCAATTATAATTATAAGTTAATTGAAAAAAATAATAAATAAATAAATGTTATTTATTGAAATTCCAATTCAATAAAATAATGTAAATGTTATGATTTGATTTTTAAATAGAATATGAGAAACAAGAGTAAGTATTGAATAATATGTTATTTATTTATGGTATTGAATAAAAATTGGTAAGCCAACTGTAATTAATGATAATAATGTGAGATAAGTTAATGAATTTGATTTCAATGCCACACCCATTAATGAATGCGATTGAAATAGAATTTAGGTAAATGTATACTAGGTTATAAATCAAATAGAGGGAAACAAACGTATATATCGAATTGATTAATGAATACATATACATTGAATAGTAATTGAATGTACAGTTAATGGAAATTGTATAAAATCAATAATGATAATTAGATGTGCCTTTTTGATAATTAATTCCATAACGGAAAGAGTAAATGTATTCATTTGAATATAAAATTGCAATTGGGTAGGGATTGTTAAGTAACAACGTTAAGGCAAGGTAAGTGATGCTAAATTAAAGTCAATAATAATGAATAGTGACTAATTCAAAATTTGTAACACAGATTGTAATTTGGGAAATAAGAAGAATGAAACCAAGAAATAAATTATAGAGGATAGTTAATTGAAATCAATGTATCTATTTGGCAAAAATATAATAAGTGTACTACAATCAAAATTTATGTAAGCAAAGTGTGAAGTTCTAAAATTTTGGAATCAGTAGAATTTGGAATGGATTAAAGGTTACATAGATTGATGGTATGGCACGTAATGAATTTTTTTTGAAGTTGAGTTTTAAATAGTAAGTTAATTGATCTAATTTATAATAATTGGATGTATTGCAAAATAAATGAAATTAACGTTTAATTATTACGTTTATAGAGATTTAGCTGGAATTCAAGGATATTAGAATAATAGATTTTGAACCCAACATGGAATCCATCTACTTTAAATTTATAGATGGAATAAACATTGATTAGTTAATTTAATAGAAATGTTGGGAACTAAAATTTATAATTTTGAATATAATGGAATTTAAAGATAGGGCATTGAAATTGATAAAATTTATTTGCTCTAATTTGACATTTAAATTATGTTTAAATAATTGCAAATTTTTGAGAAGTATAAAGGTGATAAATGGTCAATTCTATAATTGAAATATAAAATTCGATTTAATTAATTTATTTTAAAATTTATTTAATTAATATAAAAATAACCATTTTGGCCACTGACTCAGATTTCGACGAAACCAATTCCATCGGATCCGTATCAGTGAATTATTGTAGGGTTTTAAGTTTCGTTACGATCGGACTTGTCGTTTGATCGTACGAACGTGAAACGCCTTGAAATCGATTTAATTGAAATCAAATTTTAAAATCAATTTGAAAAATTTTGTTTTCAGCATAACTTCTTCATACGATGGAATTTGGACGTGAAACTTTTTCCATCGCGTTCAGAATGTTTTAAATTACCTGTTTTGATATATGGGTTTACCCAATTTCGGTTCGGGGTCAGAACGGGCTTTTTGGGCCATAGTTTGTTCTGCACGTTCATTTATCCGATCTATCTACTCTACCTCTATATAAGCACGGTTATAAACCCTAGCCTCCATCTTCTATCATTTGTCTGTATATTCATTTTTCTTCAACCCTTTTCTCTAACCCAATGGATGCTTTCGGATCCAAATAATAGTTCAAAAATCAAATAAAAATTTAAGTCCTCAGAAAAATCCCAAAAAAAATATATGTGGTAGTTTTCATCGATACGAATCTTCGGGTGGTCTCGGTTTTTGCATTTGATGCTCAGATCAACCGGAAATCGCGGTCAAACCTCTAATTTTCGAAATCCATATGGTCCAATTTGGGAGTTTTTGATTGGATCGATTTTAGGCCAATTGCTTTCTGGGTTTTGTTAGGCTCGGCTTCAGGAGTTGATAGGTGGTGGTCGTGGGGCCTAATTTGGTCTGTAGCATTTGAATTTCATTAATTAGGGTTTTGAAACCCTAGAAATTGGTGGCGGCCGGCCGTGACAAGGGGGCACCGGACTTGGTTGGGCACTTGCGGCCGGACAAGGGGAGAGGGATGGTGGTAGCGGCGCGGTGGATGAAGGCAGAGGGCGACGGAAAAGGGCGGTCAAAGGCCAGTCAACGGGGCTTGAAATGGGTTTCATGTTGAGTTCGGTAGCAGGAAGGAACGTGCGTGAAGGTGTCTGTACGTGAGCAACATTTAGATGATGACGTGGCAGCTAGTATGTGTTCTCTTTTTATTTATTTTTAAATTGAAATTCAATCACAATTTTCGCAATATCTCGTGCATACGAACTCCGTTTCACGTGCGGTTTTTTTTGTTAGGATCGTAATTTAATTCCGGACCTGATGACGCTGGTTTGGACGAATTCTGAGACGGTCAAATTTTTGGGTTTAAATTGAATTTAAATTCAAAAGGTGAGTGTTTTAACCCACTCACAACTTCTAAGATTTCCTATGTTTGTTAAATTCATGTATGATGTGGTTAGAAATTTATTTATAGCTGTTTGACATATATTTCATCATTATCTCAGTTAATTGCATTCATCGTAATCAATTGTTAATTTATTTATTTATTGCATTTAAATTGCCAGTTAATTGTTAATTAATTTATCCATTGCATTTAAACTGCCAATTAATTGTTAATCAATTTATCCGTTACATATAAACTGCCAGTTGAAAGTTATTAATTTTTATTGAATATAAACTATTTGGTGATGCCTGTTATATTTTATATGCTTTATATTGATGTTTTTGTTTAAATTGGATGACGATTGTAATGAATGGTTGATTATTGATATTTGGATGAATTGATGCTATATTTTATATAGTATAAACTGCAAGTTATTATGCATTTTATTTTATTCGGGATTGCGGTTTGAAATGATATATAACCGTAAACTTTTATTTTAAAATTACGGATTGAAATGATAAATATCCGTATCACTTGACCGTAGGATAGACAATTATATACAGGCACCGTGGTCTATATATAAAATATTTTAAAGTGATTTTTCTATGGTTTGGAAAGAAATATACGGTTTAATAAATATTAAATTTTGATATTTTATAAATATTATTTTATATATAGTTAAATTCTAAAATTTAAGCTATGTGTAACTTAATGATGTTTTGAGTTGATTTACGAATATTTCAAGTTTGAGTTTTATTTAAGTGATATTGAACTTATTAAATAAATATTTCTAAACTAAATAATAGAAAAATTGAATTAAGGTATATATAGAATTTTCAGATTTGGTTGAGAATTTTAGAATATTTTAAGACTTGAAATATATCAAAATTGAAATGTTTTATTTAAATTAAGGTATTATTGTTTTCAAAGTATTGGTTTTCGAAATTTTTATAACTTTGAAAGTAATATGGTTTGAAAATGAATTCTTTTGAAATAGAAATTATTTAAGAATTATCTTTGAATATATTGATTTGAAACCGATTGAAATTTTGAGATTTAGAATATGACTGCCTTATGTGAGCTGGGTTTAATATGGTTTTAAAGAATATTTCGAGTTTTATAAATAAAAGTAAGATTAGCGATTGGAAATTTGGTTTTATTTAAATGAGACAATTGAATTGTTTTGGAAATGGAAATGATATATTATTGAATTGGGTTTGAAATAGTAATAATATTTTGGTTTAAAGTATATACTATTTTGAAGAAAAGGATATGTTTTGAAAGGGCAATGATTGTGTTTTAAAAGTATATATATATTTTAAATGACCACGGTGTTATAATAACGATTGGTTGTTAAAGAGACCGGGATCAGATATGGACATACTCTTTGTCGATACCGAAAACCACTTTGACAACCGTGTACGCGGTGGAGATTCCAGAATGAAGTAGGATGGCGGCGACGTTCTTAAGGTATGTTACGTGGACCCAACTCCCGTGAGTTGGCATAAGGTGGCTAAAACAGGAGCGATCTCGGACCAGTGAGGTAGCACCTCTTCTCGGACACATTTCTTCGATATTATACTCTTACTTGTGATTTGACTAGATGGCCATCCTCCGATTTGGGAATGTTGTTCGAGGTGGAACGGTAGTGGCTGCTATGCGTATCCATCAGTCCGTGTGCGTAATTGGTATATCTACCCTGGCATTGCCTAGTTGTGCCGTGTCACCTACCATATCGAGCTTTACTACGATTATGATTTTAAGATCCGACCGCGTTAAGGTTCTCCATCCCCTTAACGCTATTTTCCGATATGATTATACTTTACTGATTAGACACTACTGTATATAGCGAATATTACTACATAGTAGATAGTTTAACGGATCCTTAAGAGATGTGAATCCCGAACATTTCTTAAGTTATTGCACCCACGTTAGACACTGGATAGGAGATGTCAAACCCCGTAAACATCTCTTACGCCGTTTACACTCATATTTATTTCATTGATTTAACTTACATAAGATCTTTTAGTTCTGACTCGAGTGTTTTGTCTTTTCAATTCGCTCGGGTCAGCCTGAGCATTTCAGGATTTGAAGGCCTATTTCTGAAGGACGAAGACGAAGATTTTATTATTACTATTTGTTATATATTCTACTACACCATTGTATTCTGCTGCATAATTATCATTCTCTGGTATGTGTAACTCTGATATGTATTGTATAAGTATAATCAAATGTTTTGTAAAACAGCTTCATGAACTGTTATTTGATTATTATATTTTATCGTTCCGCTGAAAGATTCTATTTTGTTTTATTTCTTTCTTGTATTTTCTTATTTACCCCATAACAATCCGTCCTTTCGTATGGTTTAAATCGGCATGTGTGTCGGTCTAAAGCGTGCGAAAAGGCGGGATGTTACATCTGGTATCAGAGCTTTGGTTTAGCGATAAACCTTAGCTTTGTGGGGTTTGACTCTTTACTAATAGGGTAATAATACCCTATGGGAGTCGCTGAGCGCATATATGAGAGAGCGTATTTGTTAGTGCTATAAAAAGGTTTTGATATTGTGTTAATCTGTTCCGTTTTGTATTTATAATTTCTGCTTGATGCATGGGACGTTGTGACATCAATAAGGGTTTCTAAACACTTAATAGGACAGACAGACATAATATTTGTTTTTAATATAGGTGAATGAAATAATTTTGCCTATTATATTTTCTATATATAAATTAAATTTTCCAAATGACATATATATTGGTTGCTATAGATTGGTTGGTAGGTAATAAGTGTAAATAATAATAGAAACAAGATTAAAGAATAAAATAGATAAAATGGGAAATTTAGAACTTAAGTTCCGGGGTTTTGAAATTTCTTTCGAATAAATTTTGGAATATGATAGTATTGCTTATAAGTATTTTCTGATATAAATATTTTAATATAATTCGGAAGTTTTGTTTTAAAGACGATTTTGGAGAAAAAATAATAATATTTTAAAGGTATTTTCTGATATTAGTATTTCAATATAAATAGAAATTTTGGAAAGAACAAGTTTTGTACTCCCCTCTCTGTCGCTGGAAAATAATTTCGGTGATGAGTGCACGCATCATCGACTTTCATTTTCGAGTTTCGAAGTGGGAAGGCCACTGTAGTAGTTTACTGCAGATTCATTTTTGAAAAAAAAATGTATAAATTTTGAATTGTTTTAAATTTAACTAGAGGTATAAGTTATAAGAAAATATTTATCTATTATTTCAAAATAATTTGAAATTTAACCCGGAATTTAAATTCTTAAATTTCCATTAATTAATTGTTTAAATTATTGTAGTGAAATAAAAGGTAAGTAATTAATAAATTGAAACCTCTGATTTAAATAAGAGATCTAAAAACTAAGTTATAAATGGAGATTAAAGAAAATTGAACTTTGTAACATATGAGACAAAGAGTAATATTGTTGAACATTAAATTTAATTAAAAGATGAGATAAAACTTGTATAAGTTCATTTGCATTTTCTGTAACATATATAACTTACCAAATATAATAAGTTGAGATGTTTAGTAAGAAACGTAATAGAAATTTGTACAAGTATAAATAGGTAATGAAGTATTCAATGAATTTGCTATATTAAATGAGAATTTAATGTTATTATCTTAAATTATAATTGAAATTTTATCAAGTAAATATAATTAAAAGTAAGTATGACAAATAGATGATTATAAACTTAAGTGTTTAATGTGTGAATAAATAAGATCATAAAATAATAAATGAGTAAATAATAGTAAGTAGTATATATATGGAAGATAATAAAACTTAAGTAAAAGATTTAAACTATTTGTGAACAAAATAAGTATAAAAGATGAATGCAGTAAATATAATAGGGATGTAAGTATTAAATAAATAAATGAAATTGAGGAATGCATTGGTGTAATGCAATAATAGAAACTTACATGACCTAAATTAATGAAAAGGAATAATTGTAAGTAATGGAAAAAAAATGAAACAAACATTAATATGTAAATGAGATTAAAGGTTTACTAGAAATAAATGTAAATTATAAAAGGAAATCAAACAACTAAAGTATGAAATAAAGTGATAATAAGCTAATTTGATTTTGATGGTTGGAATTGTCATTGTTTGATTTATGGTGGGTTGGGTAAGAAAGTTTGAAATTGTTGGATGAATAAATAATCTATTTTTGTTCCATCTAAGACTGTTGAGTAAATGATGCACTTGATAGTTATTTCCATTCCGTACAATTTCAAGTTTTGAACCCAAACAACTATTTGTCTGTTTGATTGGATGGTTGCTTTGTTTTGGGTGTGTATGCTGTTCTTTGAAATTGATGGTTGTTGTATTGATTTGTTATTGATGATTGAAACCACTTAAATATTTCACTTTATATAAACTGTTAACCCTTTGGATTTATAAGTGAAATGCAGGTTATGAAGCAATTGCTACTGCTTTTGGTTTCATAAATTAAGCGTAAAATGTCCGACAAATAGGTACGTTTCGGATTACGATTTATAACGCTATTTATATATATTTTCCCGTGTTGGGATATAATATTTTGGGTATTATAAGTGATATTTTGTTATATTTAATATTATATTTTCTCTCGAGCCTCTCCGTACAAAGGAGACTCCGCCGAAATTTTTGGACTTAGAAAATTATTTTTGAATGCTTCTCCAAACTTTATTTATTTAAGTATAAAAAGATATAATGATTAAAATGGGTATATTTTATATAAAGTAATAAATTTTGTAGATTAGTGTTTATAAGTTAATATTTTGAATAAGATGTATTGTTTATCTAAATTCTTCCTTCTCCCTTCTTTTTCCTTTTCGGGGACGAAAAGTTTTGAGTGGGGGAGAGTGTAACGACCCGTGAATTTCGTTAACTAAGTTTGTCATAATTTCCATAATTTATAGTAAAATGAATGTTAGGAATTAGATGTAGCAATTGTAATTAAAAGTTAACTGAAAAAAATAATAAATAAATAAATGTTATTTATTGAAATTCCAATTCAATAAAATAATGTAAATGTTATGATTTGATTTTTAAATAGAATATGAGAAACAAGAGTAAGTATTGAATAATATGTTATTTATTTATGGTATTGAATAAAAATTGGTAAGCCAACTGTAATTAATGATAATAATGTGAGATAAGTTAATGAATTTGATTTCAATGCCACACCCATTAATGAATGTGATTGAAATAGAATTTAGGTAAATGTATACTAGGTTATAAATCAAATAGAGGGAAACAAACGTATATATCGAATTGATTAATGAATACATATACATTGAATAGTAATTGAATGTACAGTTAATGGAAATTGTATAAAATCAATAATGATAATTAGATGTGCCTTTTTGATAATTAATTCCATAACGGAAAGAGTAAATGTATTCATTTGAATATAAAATTGCAATTGGGTAGGGATTGTTAAGTAACAACGTTAAGGCAAGGTAAGTGATGCTAAATTAAAGTCAATAATAATGAATAGTGACTAATTCAAAATTTGTAACACAGATTGTAATTTGGGAAATAAGAAGAATGAAACCAAGAAATAAATTATAGAGGATAGTTAATTGAAATCAATGTATCTATTTGGAAAAAATATAATAAGTGTACTACAATCAAAATTTATGTAAGCAAAGTGTGAAGTTCTAAAATTTTGGAATCAGTAGAATTTGGAATGGATTAAAGGTTACATAGATTGATGGTATGGCACGTAATGAATTTTTTTTGAAGTTGAGTTTTAAATAGTAAGTTAATTGATCTAATTTATAATAATTGGATGTATTGCAAAATAAATGAAATTAACGTTTAATTATTACGTTTATAGAGATTTAGCTGGAATTCAAGGATATTAGAATAATAGATTTTGAACCCAACATGGAATCCATCTACTTTAAATTTATAGATGGAATAAACATTGATTAGTTAATTTAATAGAAATGTTGGGAACTAAAATTTATAATTTTGAATATAATGGAATTTAAAGATAGGGCATTGAAATTGATAAAATTTATTTGCTCTAATTTGACATTTAAATTATGTTTAAATAATTGCAAATTTTTGAGAAGTATAAAGGTGATAAATGGTCAATTCTATAATTGAAATATAAAATTTGATTTAATTAATTTATTTTAAAATTTATTTAATTAATATAAAAATAACCATTTTGGCCATGACTCGGATTTCGACGAAACCAATTCCATCGGATCCGTATCAGTGAATTATTGTAGGGTTTTAAGTTTCGTTACGATCGGACTTGTCGTTTGATCGTACGAACGTGAAACGCCTTGAAATCGATTTAATTGAAATTAAATTTTAAAATCAATTTGAAAAATTTTGTTTTCAGCATAACTTCTTCATACGATGGAATTTGGACGTGAAACTTTTTCCATCGCGTTCAGAATGTTTTAAATTACCTGTTTTGATATATGGGTTTACCCAATTTCGGTTCGGGGTCAGAACGGGCTTTTTGGGCCATAGTTTGTTCCGCACGTTCATTTATCCGATCTATCTACTCTACCTCTATATAAGCACGGTTATAAACCCTAGCCTCCATCTTCTATCATTTGTCTGTATATTCATTTTTCTTCAACCCTTTTCTCTAACCCAATGGATGCTTTCGGATCCAAATAACAGTTCAAAAATCAAATAAAAATTTAAGTCTTCAGAAAAATCCAAAAAAAATATATGTGGTAGTTTTCATCGATACGAATCTTCGGGTGGTCTCGGTTTTTGCATTTGATGCTCAGATCAACCGGAAATCGCGGTCAAACCTCTAATTTTCGAAATCCATATGGTCCAATTTGGTAGTTTTTGATTGGATCGATTTTAGGCCAATTGCTTTCTGGGTTTTGTTAGTCTCGGCTTCAGGAGTTGATAGGTGGTGGTCATGGGGCCTAATTTGGTCTGTAGCATTTGAATTTCATTAATTAGGGTTTTGAACCCTAGAAATTGGTGGCGGCCGGCCGTGACAAGGGGGCACCGGACTTGGTTGGGCACTTGCGGCCGGACAAGGGGAGAGGGATGGTGGTAGCGGCGCGGTGGATGAAGGCAGAGGGCGACGGAAAAGGGCGGTCAAAGGCCGGTCAACGGGGCTTGAAATGGGTTTCATGTTGAGTTCGGTAGCAGGAAGGAACGTGCGTGAAGGTGTCTATACGTGAGCAACATTTAGATGATGACGTGGCAGCTAGTATGTGTTCTCTTTTTATTTATTTTTAAATTGAAATTCAATCACAATTTTCGCAATATCTCGTGCATACGAACTCCGTTTCACGTGCGGTTTTTTTTGTTAGGATCGTAATTTAATTTCGGACCTGATGACACTGGTTTGGACGAATTCTGAGACGGTCAAATTTTTGGGTTTAAATTGAATTTAAATTCAATTTAAATTCAATTTAAATTCAAAAGGTGAGTGTTTTAACCCACTCACAACTTCTAAGATTTCCTATGTTTGTTAAATTCATGTATGATGTGGTTAGAAATTTATTTATAGCTGTTTGACATATATTTCATCATTATCTCAGTTAATTGCATTCATCGTAATCAATTGTTAATTTATTTATTTATTGCATTTAAATTGCCAGTTAATTGTTAATTAATTTATCCATTGCATTTAAACTGCCAATTAATTGTTAATCAATTTATCCGTTACATATAAACTGCCAGTTGAAAGTTATTAATTTTTATTGAATATAAACTATTTGGTGATGCCTGTTATATTTTATATGCTTTATATTGATGTTTTTGTTTAAATTGGATGACGATTGTAATGAATGGTTGATTATTGATATTTGGATGAATTGATGCTATATTTTATATAGTATAAACTGCAAGTTATTATGCATTTTATTTTATTCGGGATTGCGGTTTGAAATGATATATAACCGTAAACTTTTATTTTAAAATTACAGATTGAAATGATAAATATCCGTATCACTTGACCGTAGGATAGAAAATTATATACAGGCACCGTGGTCTATATATAAAATATTTTAAAGTGATTTTTCTATGGTTTGGAAAGAAATATACGGTTTAATAAATATTAAATTTTGATATTTTATAAATATTATTTTATATATAGTTAAATTCTAAAATTTAAGCTATGTGTAACTTAATGATGTTTTGAGTTGATTTACGAATATTTCAAGTTTGAGTTTTATTTAAGTGATATTGAACTTATTAAATAAATATTTCTAAACTAAATAATAGAAAAATTGAATTAAGGTATATATAGAATTTTCAGATTTGGTTGAGAATTTTAGAATATTTTAAGACTTGAAATATATTAAAATTGAAATGTTTTATTTAAATTAAGGTATTATTGTTTTCAAAGTATTGGTTTTCGAAATTTTTATAACTTTGAAAGTAATATGGTTTGAAAATGAATTCTTTTGAAATAGAAATTATTTAAGAATTATCTTTGAATATGTTGATTTGAAACCGATTGAAATTTTGAGATTTAGAATATGACTGCCTTATGTGAGCTGGGTTTAATATGGTTTTAAAGAATATTTCGAGTTTTATAAATAAAAGTAAGATTAGCGATTGGAAATTTGGTTTTATTTAAATGAGACAATTGAATTGTTTTGGAAATGGAAATGATATATTATTGAATTGGGTTTGAAATAGTAATAATATTTTGGTTTAAAGTATATACTATTTTGAAGAAAAGGATATGTTTTGAAAGGGCAATGATTGTGTTTTAAAAGTATATATATATATTTTAAATGACCACGGTGTTATAATAACGATTGGTTGTTAAAGAGACCGGGATCGGATATGGACATACTCTCTGTCGATACCGAAAACCACTTTGACAACCGTGTACGCGGTGGAGATTCCAGAATGAAGTAAGATGGTGGCGACGTTCTTAAGGTATGTTACGTGGACCCAACTCCCGTGAGTTGGCATAAGGTGGCTAAAACAGGAGCGATCTCGGACCAGTGAGGTAGCACATCTTCTCGGACGCATTTCTTCGATATTATACTCTTACTTGTGATTTGACTAGATGGCCATCCTCCGATTTGGGAATGTTGTTCGAGGTGGAACGGTAGTGGCTGCTATGCGTATCCATCAGTCTGTGTGCGTAATTGGTATATCTACCCTGGCATTGCCTAGTTGTGCCGTGTCACCTACCATATCGAGCTTTACTACGATTATGATTTTAAGATCCGACCGCGTTAAGGTTCTCCATCCCCTTAACGCTATTTTCCGATATGATTATACTTTACTGATTAGACACTACTGTATATAGCGAATATTACTACATAGTAGATAGTTTAACGGATCCTTAAGAGATGTGAATCCCGAACATTTCTTAAGTTATTGCACCCACGTTAGACACTGGATAGGAGATGTCAAACCCCGTAAACATCTCTGACGCCGTTTACACTCATATTTATTTCATTGATTTAACTTACATAAGATCTTTTAGTTCTGACTCGAGTGTTTTGTCTTTTCAATTCGCTCGGGTCAGCCTGAGCATTTCAGGATTTGAAGACCTATTTCTGAAGGACGAAGACGAAGATTTTATTATTACTATTTGTTATATATTCTACTACACCATTGTATTCTGCTGCATAATTATCATTCTCTGGTATGTGTAACTCTGATATGTATTGTATAAGTATAATCAAATGTTTTGTAAAACAGCTTCATGAACTGTTATTTGATTATTATATTTTATCGTTCCGCTGCAAGATTCTATTTTGTTTTATTTCTTTCTTGTCTTTTCTTATTTACCCCATAACAATCCGTCCTTTCGTATGGTTTAAATCGGCATGTGTGTCGGTCTAAAGCGTGCGAAAAGGCGGGATGTTACAGAATTAGAGCTAGGAACCGTGAAACCATACTTCGATGGATTTACTTGAGGATGTTAGGAGTTAAATTAATGCATATGGAAGGCACATGGGTTGAAGAACGGAGCGTAGTGATGAAATCGACGTGAAACTGGGATTTAAAGATGCTATAGCATTTTGGTTCGATGGTCCTTGTTTGTGGTTGGGCGCTCGGGGTGTGCTTCAGTTCAGTGGAGGTGTGATTCGGGCTTCACTTCGGGTTTGGGTGGAGGAGGACCGGACAAGCAATGCTATCCAATGGCACTATATTCGTGGACCGAAAAAGATTCGAGATCTGGTGTTGCCTCAAGGCGTGCTCGGTGGTTTTTTGGGGATGCTTCGATCTGGGCCCGAGCAATGATTTTGGTTCGATGTTTTATGGCCAGCTTCCAGTCGAGAGGGTAGGCGCTTTGGGTCTTGCCCTTGGATGCTTCAGACTAGGCTAGAGGAAAACCCGGACAAGAATGAAGCTTAGGGAAAGATTTCGTCGTGGCACAACTAAACTTCGGAGTTTTTTTGTAGCGTGTTTCGGGGTTCTTGTAAGTAATATGAAGTGAGGTAGATGACTTCGAATTACTCAGGATGACCTTGGACTTCATGTGGCGACTAGTGAAGAGATGTCGTAATGCTTCGAGACGACGATGATGACTTTGGAACATTTGTACGATGGCTCTACAACTTGAAATGGGTGTCGATAGGTGTTCTGAAGAAGACGACTTAACGATGGGAGTCGTGATGGTCATTCACAAGGACTAGTTCAACGAGGGGGCTTGTGAGTAGAATTTGTGATTGTGTTCTACTGTGGAGATAGCCATGATGAAATAACGATTGAGTTCCATTATGGAGACACGTGTAAAGGGATCATTAATAACTCAGAGGTTTCTTGTGTGCTCGTAAAGAAAGGGTATGAGGGGACACCCACCTGGATTTGCGATCGTGTCCAAATCTTATGGTGGTAGATTGGGCATTTTCGATTGTGAGCCTGTTCTTAGCCTTATGAAGTGGCATGGGGTTGAGCACCAAAGAAGCATAGATTTGATTAGGTCCTTGGTTTGTGATTGTACTATACGTGTTAACCTGCTTTTGAGTAAAAGCGGATTACAACTAGACTTAGAAGATTAAATTGAGAACGAAACGACTTGAAAATTGGCAAGCACACCTAGATAGAGCAAGGAAATAGCTCGGAAAAATTTCAAACAAAAATACACTAAGGAAACAAGTGGACATCGATAGGTTTTGTACTGCCATATTTCATACCGACTTGTTTTGGACGACTTGTTTTGAGCTCATATTCCTTCACTACAACTTCACATGAGTTATTATTTATCTTTTCCATATGTGTCCAATTGATTTCCAAGGGTTCTGGACGACCTATTCCAAAAACTGAAGAATTAACAGCTAAAACAGTAGAATAAATCAAGCAATGAAGGAACAATCATCAAAATCAACCAACAATTGATGGAAATAACATAGGATGTCACAAAATGAAGTAAGGAGAAGGATGTAAGAAATTTCGGAGTGTTTCAAACTAAGAAAACATGTCGGAACCGACATGTTTAAGTCGGTATCAACATGTTTGGTTAACTCATGGTGCTCTACAATTTTATAAGTGACTTTGGGTCGATCTTTGGACTCTGCTCCAAGTGGACTTCTGACTTAACATGACTGTTTCTTTATAAATACCAGCCTACCTACAACCAAAAGAGGATCTCCTTTCCCAGATCTTTAGCTCTTAACTTTGGATATAATCTTCCTACCATTGGAGAGTTCTTCCTCTTTTTCACGCCTATCCTCTACCTTTCAAACTTTATAGAAACTACACTGAAAATCCGAGATCCACTAGATAATGGTAAGATCTTATATAACTAGCTGTAATCTGGAGAGAGAATAACTAATAAAAGGGATTAAAATGGATGTAGGTAGGAGATTATGCCGAACCATTATAAAAATTCTTGTGTGTTCTTTACTTTTCCACTATTCTTACTTGCTTGATATGGGATTTCTACTTCTTTTACATTTATTATAAAAGAACTGGCGTTTTTATCTGATTTCTGGGTGTTGATCCATTTTTTGGATTAACATTTTGGTGCTTTCACTGAGAACAAGAGCTAGATCTAGAGACTTGAAGCTTGAATCTGAGACTTGGAGAAGATGAAGAGGTCTAACACTAGATCTAAGGCTGGAGAAAACCAACCAGAGCATGGGGGCAGCTACAAGATGTCCTTAAATTCTCATCAATCCATATACTTTACCAAAGAAGAGATGGACAAAATTATGAAAGAGATGCAAGATGGATTAATGACTCGACAACAAGAAATGCTTGAAGGATTTTTCTGAAGAATGGGACAACAATAAATAGCTAGAGTTGCAGGAATTCAGAACCAAGTGCTAGGAGCTAATGCGGGAACATCTGAATTTGGAGTGGAGAAAACTGAAACGATGCCCCCATCTACTATACAACTTGGTACCAACCTGAGTCAACTTGGTACCGAGATAATTATATCCGAGGGTAACACTGGTGTGAACTTGGAACGTGCTGGAATGCCAGGAGCAAACGATGTTGGAGCTAGAAATGCAAATCAAAATGTGAATGGGCAACGACCGGAAGAGTATGTATCAGAACCTCTTTGTAGGAATGAAGGATAGAATAAAACTAAAGGAGTAGGTCAGAACTCTAACGAGCAGTAAGAGAAGCATGGGCCAGAGTATGTGCCGGAATACCCCTATAGGAGTGGGGGACAGAATATCGTTTTTGGCAAAAGATCTTTATTGAACGGTGAAAACCGAATTGTTGAATTGGTAAGGAGAATAGTTAGAGGTGAAACCCCAGACCAGAGTTTGGAGGATGTCTAATATTCGAAACGCGATAAATCCTCTCGATTTCAAGCTTCCGACGCTGGAAATGTACGATGGAAAGTCGGATCCGATGGTTCGACTGATGAGATGTATTTGACATATGAAGGTATTGGGTGCTTCTGAGGAGGTAATTGGGTGGTGCTTACTATTATATTTAATGGACTTAGCGGTTATGTAGTTCAGACAAATAGAGAATGTGTCCATAAGTACATGGACAGATTTGGTGAATAAGTTATTTAAGACAGTTCAGAGTTCATGTCTCACGACCGAAGAATGTGATGATGCTATCAAGCGTGGAACAAAGGCTTAGAGAGACCTTGAGAAGCTATCTGACAAGATTTAATGCAACAGTAGCCATAGTCGATAAGCTGGATCGATTAATAATCTTAATGGCGGCAATGTCTGGAGTCGCGAGCGGGACTGACTTCAAAGTTGCATTGGAAAGGGATCCACCAATGGATCTTGCAGAATTCTACCTTGAAACTAAGAGATATTTGTGTTAAGGTGACGTCGAAGCTAAGGATGCCGAAATTAATGTTGTAGATGACAGAGGACAATCTGGAGCAGGGAATGAAAAGGACAATGGAAAGATAAGAGTTAATGATGACTTCCGGGAACCAAACACAAAGAAGGGAGTCGAAATTCTCCTCCTACACTGATTTAACAAAGAGCTCAGGGAGATATATCTGGAAACTATGGGGCAGATTCTCTATTGAAAGCCAGCTAAGAGAGAGCCACTGATTGGGAAAAAAGATCTGGAAAGTTTTACATCTTCCATGAGCTGGTGGGACATGAAACAAATGAGTACCGACACCTTCGTGATCCGATGGAAGTACTGGTTCGAACCAACTAGCTGTAACAGCATGTGAGTAACCGAACTGCAATGGTGTAGTTGGAGCAACTGTCATTTGTAGCAAATACATTTGGGAACAACCCAGGATCTTGTCCGAGACTCGAAATCCCATGAACGGGATCATCGGGAGTCAGGTTTGACTCCCTTGCTTTGTTTTTTCTTTCTTTAAATAATTAGGACAATAGTAACCTCAGACCTCTTACACATATATGAGGTCTAGATTGGTCTCTAGACTGACTCTGAGTCGAATGTCTGGGACGATTATTTAGGACAATAATAACCTCAGACCGATTGCACGTGTACCTCACCTAATTTGGTCCCTAGGCATGCTCTGAGTTGGATATCTGGGATGGATAACTAGGACTTCTTCTTGTTTTCTTTGATTTGAATATTTGACTTTTGAAAAATCCACATTGAATGTGATGACTGATATTGGTCGCTTTAAGTCCCGTCCTGACAAACGGGACCGGAGTGTAGGGTGCAAGTCCCCTCGTCGGAGAGCGAGCGGATGGACTTGTACGATATTGATCGCTCTAAGTCCCATCCGAAGAGAGGGGACCAAAGTGCAGGGTGCAAGCTCCCTTGCCGGAGAGCGAATGGATGGGCTTGTATGAAAAGTAAATCCCCTCACTAGAGAGTGAGTGGATGGGCTTGCTTTGTTATTGAGTTTCTTTGCTGAAGAATAAGCGGATTCAGCAAGGATCCGAAGAGATCAAAACCCAAGATTGGGTGATAAACGATCCAAAGAGATCTAACCCTAAATTGGAAGTTAAACGCTCCGGATAGATCAAATCCTAGATTGGATCATGAATGATTCGAATAGATCGCACGTTAAATTGAATGTAAAATGATCCAAAGAGGTCGAACCTTAGAACGGAAATAGATTTGATAAAAGGATTTAAACACTTTGTAATTGGAGTAAAACAAATATAGATGTACACGGGATGATTTTGATATGTGATGTAATAACTCCGAATGAAATCGAAATGATTATAATGTATAAACAATATTTAAATAGAGACTAGAGTCTTAAGCTATAATAGGTTCGAAACGGTTCTGTGATTTGTAAGAGAATCCAAAGGAACTGGATGATTCGCCAAGATTAAGATTAGTGGATAGTCAGAGAGCTCAAATATTGAAGACTGATTACTGGAACTTGTTCTTGAGTAAAGCACACCTTAATTCAAAAGGCGTACTTTGGGTGGTAAATGTTAACCTGCTTTTGAGTCAATGCAGATTACAACTGGACTTAGAAGATAAAAATGAGGATGAAACAAATAGAAAATTGGCGAGCGCATTTAGATGGAACAAGGAAATAGCTCAAAAAAATTTCAACCAAAAATACACTAAAGACAAGTGAGCATCGACATGTTTTGTACCAGCATGCTTCGTACCGACTTGTTTTGGACGACTTGTTTTGAGCCTATATTCCTCCACTTCAACTTCACACGAGTTATTATCTATCTTTCCCATATGTGACCAATTGATTTCCAAGGGTTCTGGATGACGTTTTCCAAGAATCGAAGAGTTAACAAATAAAATGGCAAAATAAACAAAGCAATGAAGGAACGATCATCAAAATCAACCAACAATTGATAAAAACAACATGGGATGCCGCAAAATAAATTAGGATGCAAGAAAGTTCGAAGCATTTTGAACTAAGGAAACATGTCAGTACCGACATATTTGGTTAACCCGTGCTGCTCTACAATTTTACAAGTAACTTCAGGTCGATCTATGGACTCTATTCCAAGAGTACTTCTGACCCAACACTAATGTTTCTCTATAAATACCAGTCTATCTGCAACCAAATAGGGATCTCTCTTCCCTGATCTTCAACTCTTCACTCTGGATCTGATCTTCCTATCATTGGAGATTTCTTCCTCTACTTCACTCCTATCCTCTACCTCTCAAACTCTCTAGAAACTCCATTGTAAATCTGTGATCCACTAGTGATCAGACTTGATATAACTAGTTGTAATCCGGAGAGAGAAAACTAATAAAAGAGATTAAAGTGGACGTAGGCCTGAGATTGCGTCAAAATACTATAAAAACAATTTGTTTTCTTTGCTTTTCCGCTATTTTTACTTGTTTGATTTAGGATTTATACTTCTTTTACATTTATTGTAAAAGAACTGGTGCTTTCATTTGATTTCTAGGTGTTGATCCAATTTTTAGGTCAACAATATGAGTTATCATATATCCAATGCACACAAGTGATGGTGAGGATTATTTGATGGATGCTAAGTTCTCCATGGTTGTTTATCGCTCTAGGGTGTCACACGATGTAGGTATTTTCGACCGTATACCTAGACATTGGACATTGTACATCGATTATAGTACACTTATATGGATATGATAGTAGATTAGCATATATCGACTGTTATGTTCTAACTCTCTGGATGTAGGGACATGTCATGTATAGTTCTTCATACCCTATGCCCCTATTTACTATATATGATTTTATAGTATTTTTGAGATGATGTATCGCTCACAACAGAATGTTGTTTGACCCGAGGTTTTATGCTTTGATTCTTATTATCTCGGATACTCTTAAATAAGTATATTAGGGATAACTGGTCTTGATAGAGTATGGAACTGTATGGAGTACGAGCAGGAGGCTTGTAACATCCCCTATCTAGAGGCCCAAAACTAAGCGCTACAAATGCTGCAGTCATCTATAGTATTAGCTTCCGGCGACTAAATACGGCTATGTTAATGGTATCACTAATATCAGAAGCACATGAATATGAAACAAAACACAGATTTCAAAAAACCAAATTTACTTCATTACATTTTAAAATCAAATGTTTCACATTCACAACACATAATCCTCAAATCGTTACCAGGCACAGATCAAATATAATTATTACAAATTACGCCAAGAGCGGTATATGAAGGTACCCCCTTGGTTAATCAGAGTCATATGGTCATAATAGACCTAATACAAACAACACAACGGAAAATCTATCAAAACATAACAAGAACTGTGAATCCTAAGTAGCTATCCGTTGCCTCATGCATGCTTCGGTAGCTTATTCGTCAACATTCTAAAAACTAAAAAAGAACCTTAACCCTTCAGCCTACTCAAATCAATTTTGAGCACTCGAGAGTTTAAGGGGAAAACATAAACTTCAAGTCAGACATAAAGCCTAGTGTGAATAATATTATATATCCCGGAATAATTATGTTAAGTGAGACCACGCCGCTTAGCGGAACGGGTTTCCCCTCACTAACATCCTTTTAAAACATCTTTGAAAAACCTTTCATAAAACCATAAACTGTGCTGCTGCATCCACAATGGTTAAATACTGTAAAGCAATCATTATGTAAACATACATAAATATCAGGTAATAATGAACTATCTATTCAAACACACAAGTTTTGTTTGGATAACTTTTAACCTTTGGCTGACTCAGGCCTACCAGACAATATAATCAAAATTAACCTAATACCCGTTAGATATTCTTCTTCTGGATTATCTACCCTTAACTATCTGTTAAACATTTTCCATCTGGATGGTCTTTCCTTAACTATCTGTTAAATACTTCACTTCTGGATGGTCTGTCCCTAACTTAATCATCTTCCAGGTCTTCCCGATCCTAATGGTTTTTCGGGCTCACTAATAACATATCTGTATATAAACATATATTCCTTTCAATGTGTAACCATAATTTTAGTCTACATGTGACAAAGCCCTACACACTGGAATTTTGGACAACAATTAGCTGGGGCTATTAGCTAATGCATAGGGCGCGATCCTATACTAGTCCCATCTGGTTTTCTAATATCTGAGTCATTTTCACTTAAGGGTCCCATCCCATAGTTTTCCTTGAAAACATTTCCAAAATTATTAAAACCTTTAAATCAAACTTAAACAAGGAAAAATGTATAATCTTTATACTTTACTCAAAATCATATCACCATGTCATATATATATTCTTTACTCAAAATTTAGTTGATGAAAACATTTAACCATTTGAAAGAACCTCTTTCTAAACTTTTGAAATCCTCTCTTTCAAAATCAAACATTATACCTTTCGAAACTATTCTCTAAACCTTTCGAAACCATTGAATAGAAAACCTTTCGAAAGCTATAAAACTTTGGACATCCTTCTTTAAAATCACTTTAAAACATTGCCTTAGAAAAACCTTGGAAAACCTTCCATTTCAACCTTTCGAATCCATTGAACTAAACCTTTCTGAACCATTCAAAACAAACCTTTCAAAACCATTCAATATAAACCTTTCGAAACCATTCAATATAAACCATTCGAAACCATTAAATATAAACCTTTCGAAACCATTCACTTAAACCTTTCGAAGTCGTTCAACTAAAACCTTTCGAAATCATTCACTTAAACAAACCTTTCAAAACCATTCAATATAAACCTTTCAAAACCATTCACTTAAACCTTTTGAAGTCATTCAACTAAAACCATTCGAAATCATTCACTTAAACAAACCTTTCGAAAACATTCAATATAAACCTTTCGAAAACATTCACTTAAACCTTTTGAAGTCATTCAACTAAAACCTTTCGAAATCATTCACTTAAACAAACCTTTCGAAATCATTGGAAGCAATCTTTCGACTAAGTCAAAAGCTCTCCTTCGAAAGCTTTAAACATATCCTTTAAAATACTCTTTCGAAAGCTTTGGGTTTTACCTTAATTTATAAAACAAGGGTGAATCACCTAAGTCGAAAGCTTTCTTTCGAAACCAGGGAGAAGCAGCTAGTTTTTAAATGAGTAAAGCTTTCGTCTTTGTTGAAAGGTTCAAAACAAAACATTTATAAAGTAGCTGTAACCCTTTGACTGTGTCGAAAGGTTTCAAAACAGAATAGTGTTAAAATAGCAGTAACCTTTCAATTGTGTCGAAAGGTTTAAAACCCTTACTTTAAACATTTGACCTGGTCGAAAGCAACCAAGTCGAAAGCTCTTATTCGAAAGCAAAGCAGGTGAAAGCTTTTGGTTTATAAAACAAACATACCCCAACCTCTTTGGCCATCAACCCTTCGACTTAGAACCCTTCGACTCTATCCAATTCATTATGTACCAAGTAGCTTGATACCATATGCATTGGTTTGACCTTGTCGAAAGCTTTGAACCTCTCGACCTTGTCGGAAGGTCTGGGTCGGAAGGTTTATTGCCGTAAAGGCTGAAACATGTAAAAATGTGATTTCTTTGTTTTTAACTTAAAAAGAAAATCTTTTCAACTAACCTGCCTTTGTTTGTCAAATTCTCATTGGTTAACATTTACTTTTCAGAAATGTGCTGCCACTATTTTTAAAATTAAGTAATCATTTTATTTTACAAAATGCCCCTGCTCCTTAATTAAATATATAAAACATTTAAGTCTCATACCTTAAATAATTTTTTATGTTCATCAAAACACTTAGTAAAAATCTGGAAAAATCCCAGAAAATCTATTTTAATATGTTTCCTAACATATAAAAATTTCAATCCCAAATAATAATTATTTTAGCCGAAAATAATTTATAACCCAATAAATAATTTCCTTCACTAGAAAATTAATATAAAATCCATATTAATTCAGAAAATTATAAAAATCGAAATCCATCTCTAAAATATTATTTCTGACCTATATTTAAAATTTCAACGCATTTGGATGTCATTAAATATGGTTTTCATGTCAAACATATCATAAAACTAACATGATATATATTTTCCATCAACAACACACACACACACACACACACACACATATATATATATATAATTTAAATCATCAAAACATGGAATATACTTGCAAAATCATTTCGGGTCTAATCTTAAAACCGAAAACTAAAAGAAATTAGGATGTAATAATTATTTACCTTAGCTCTGAGATTATAGATGTGAGACTTGATGTTGATTTAGTTGATTATTTCCCTTCCCTTGAATCCAAGCTTTAATCTTCTTCTTGAGAATGATAATGGTGGCCGGCCTTAGTATTTTTAGTTTGAGTAAAATGAAATGAACGTGAGCATTCTATCTCCTAAGGGTTTAGGGTATAAGCTCCACCTATTTCCCATATTGCCCTTCGCATATCCTAACACATTAGCTTAGATTATTTCATTTTAGTTTGCACATTAACATAGCACGGCTACCCTTAGCTAATCAATTATCAACTTATTAATCTCCACGTTATTTATTTAATTTACCCAATTAATTATTCTAAATAATGTTATAAAAACATGGGTGTTACAAGGCTACGCTTTCATATATCTATACTTGGAGCTTACCGTCGCTTATATTCTATTATGTGGTACTATGGAGCTATACCAATACTTGTATTACCTTAGAGATTATAGAGTTTATTTTGAAGATTAGGGATATATAAACTCTTTTATTTTAGTCTTTTTATAATCTTTGAACCTGCTGCACTATGATGTTTTTATGTATGGTTCATATGATTATATAACTATCTCGCAGATTTTACATCCATATATTATATTATATTTTGTATGTGCGCTGTGAGATATTCTATAGGTTCTATGTTTGGATTTTTCCCTACTTTACACTTAGCTACCGTCTTGCATTAGCCGGGTACCTCCATAGTGCATTGTATAAGTATATTATGTACCAGAGTTATAGGGCAGTCTTCACACAAAGAGTATGCAAGTAATCTATTACTATATAAATGATAGAGGAAAACTTATATATATTAAGGATTCATAATCTTTAATATACACACACATTGAGTGATATCGATTTAGGGAATAATGTATTTCTTATAAAATACCCTTGTGATTCAAGTGTTAGAAGTATCTGAAATCACGGTGTACATACAATACACATGCACTTATTCCATAAATCTATGTTGCGTTTCTTACAGTTCCACTTAAGTTTTATACATTCATATTATATAAGCTTAATTCATTTATATCCTTTTAAAATTTAATTCAGTTATATAATATTCTTATGCATATTATTAATTAGATTATATTTAATTAATTTAATTTGTTGATTTAACTAATTTATTTATTTATTTTAAAATTCAAAATGTTAATTTATTTATCCTAAACAATTTAAGATGAAAATTAACCATAACATTTATAGTTTTATATACATATATCATTATATGTATGTATGTATGTATGTATATGTATACATTGTTAATTAACATTAATAAATATATTTTAATTATTTTAATTTAATTGAAAATAATTTGATAAATTCAAAAATATTTATTTATAATTTACCTTAAACAATTTAAGATATATATGTATAACTATAATATTTATAGATATATACATATATCTATATATACACATATATACATATATATACACACGTTTGGTTTAATTCATTAACTTTTAACTATTTATTTAATTGGTCCAATTATTTAAATTATTAAATTACTTTGAAAATATTAATTTATTTTCAGAAATAATGTTTGAAAAATATATTATAACCTTATAAATTTATTTTATAATTTAAAATTAACTGTTAAATTCAGAATATAATTTTAAATTTTAAAACTAAATTTTGAAAATTTTCCCAAGGCCCAAATTAATTTCGGCTACAATTAAACCAATCTTTTGGACCTACTCCATCATTGAGTCAAGATAGTAGCGAAGGAGGGGTGAATACTTTGATTATCCAATCTAAGCCTAGACACTCAAATGATAGGTAGGCTTTATCAGTTGGCCCTAAAGTTGCTAATTTGGACTATATAGACCATTAGGGCTCTGATACCGTTGTTGGAATAAGTAGATTTAAAAAAATACCTATGTTAGATCATCGTGGGCTCATGAAGCCCAAATGGTTGCACTTGATCTAATCTAGATTAATTAAATAAAATCTAATTTTATTTATTTTTATTTTTATTTAATTAATTATGATATTATGTAGTATATGCGTATATCATTATATACTCGTATGTGTATAACATGCATGTGCAGCAAAGTAATGTGTACATAGTCAATGTATAATTATGTAGATATTGGACTTTGCATCTACAACGTATACACTCGCCATTTATATGCACATTGGCTATCTCAAAATATCATTAAAATTACAAAAGCACATATACATTTTATTTTGAATCTTTTTTATATATTACAAATAAACTTTTGAAATATTTAATTAGATTTTAACTAAATCAATAAAATAAATTCAAATTTAACATCTAAAAGATCTAACTTTGACTTGGTAAAATATTTTAAATTCAAATCAAGATCTATAAAACATTAAAAATATCTTTCTAGAATATTATTTAAAATTATAAATTTTTATACATATTATTTCAAAAAAATTTACATACCATAAATAAACTCTTAAACTATTTAATTAGATTTTGACTAAATCAATAAAATTTAAGTTCAAACTTAATATCTAAAATCTAATTCTGACTCGGAAAAATATCTTAAAATTCAAACCATGATCTATACAACATTTTAAATTATCTTTCAATTAACTAATTTTTTTATTTTGGATAATATTATATCATTAACAAAAATAAAAAAATTACTTTTTTTAAATATGAAAACCAGTTTAAAACCTAAAATAATTAAAGTATATAATTTTCAATAAATTAAATGTTAAACATTTTAAATAATTTTATATTTTCAACCATAACCTTTTTTTTAATTTATAACTATTTATTGTATTTTAATATATTAGATATTTACAATTATATATATATATATATATTAAAAAATAGAATATTAATAATATATAAAATGCATATATGTTCGGAAATATATTTTTTTAATTTAATATCGATATTTACTTATATATATAAGATTATAAACACCTTTTAAATATGTATATACATACATATATATAGTAAACAACATAAATTAAATCATTAAAAATCTAGTTTAAAATTTAAAATTAATATAAAATATACATATTGGAAAAATGTTTTTTTTCTAAATTTATACAAAAATTTAATTAACAGTTTGATTAATGTAAATAGATCAATATAATTTAATGATAGATAAAAGCGAGACATTGTTTTTTTTCTCTAAATTTTATACAAAGATTAAAACAACAATTTGATTAATGTAAATATATCAATATAATTTAATGATAGATAAAAGGGAGACAACTATTGCACACACAAATTGTTATATATATATATTACATGATGAACAAGATACAAAATATAAATAAGTTTTAATACCTTAGAGATATAGCCCTTGAACGCACGTTGATTGATGAATTCTACTAGATCTATCTTGAATCAACCTCATAGTATTGCAACAGCTTGGAGTACCACAATTTTTATTTAATTTTATGTAATGGAGCTTTAGTTATTTTCGGCTATAATGGGGTAAGAGCTCATGCCACAAGGTATGAGAGATCTAAAATGAAGGGTTTAAGGTGGAATATATTAAGAAAGATAAGGAAAACTATTCTCCTTGTTTTTCTAATTCCTTTGTACCAGTGGCCTGATATATGTTTAAGGGCCTTCAAATAATCTTAACCATTTAATAATTAATGACATTTAAATTGTATTTAAATGTGTATCGATATCGTATATCAACATGTATATATAACTTCTGTACGCCCCCAATTAATTACTAATGGCACCCAAAAAATACCGATGGCATCAAATAAATAATAACACCTAATACATCAAATAAATAAATAACTAATATTTCATAAATATTAGTTAATCTACAACAATTTATAAAGCAATTAAATCATGTGGTATTTTGGAGAAATCACCAATACGGTTATGCGACTCGTAGCTGTAAATTCAGTTAGCAATTAATTTCAAACTATTCAAATATTAACATTCACTGGTCACCTTTGCTGGTGGAGTGATAGTTTAGCCGAATTTATTGCTTGTATAGCTTTATCGGTTAAATCCGATTTTACAATTTAAGCGATATCTTTTAATAACGATTGTTAACACTAATTCACTTCATCATCACTATACCACTATAGGAGTTATGGAATGTGGTCAAAATTCAAATATCATCCACATTCAACTTATCCTTAAACAAATTCCTTGGTTCAATAATAACATTTATTATTAATTGTACCACTCTTGTCAGAGACTTTTGACTATTGTTGACCATGATACTAATCTCATACAATCAAGGAAGCGAAGTCTCTATTGAATAGTGTTTCAATTCCAATGCTTCAACTCATACCCAACTATAATAGTTCAATGGATGCTATGACACAATTTAACTATAATTAAGGTGGATTACTGTAACAACTCGCACCTCTGAACTCACCAATCTAAAGCCCAAAAGTGGCATTTGAACTCGCGCCTTGCCAAGAAAGTGGTTAGGTTTTTGATATTTTACAAGGTATAGAGATAAATATAACTTTAAAACATTCTACACTTTCAGATATCACAACAAAAGTAATAAAATATAAATACCGAAAATAACCCAAACCATTACTATCTCAAAATAGTCGTGGTCCATATAAGAAGTGTATGAATAGACTCCAAATAGAAACAAAACATAAGTCTAACTGATAAACACAATAAGATACATAAGAAAGTGACCATAAATAAATACATCTCATAAGCACATTGTCACCTCCTCCATGCACCTTGTCCATGTCATCTCATCTACTACCCTGTCCTCCTGTAATATATATATATATATATATATATATATATATATATATATATGTGTGTGTGTGTGTATATATAAAGAGGGGGAAATAGAAGGGATCAGACAAGGTTTGGTGAGTTAGTTATATCACTAGTGGTATGGTGTCAATGAATAATTAAATTATCACTTACAATCTACATAGCCTAAGGGTGTTCATTTGTGTGTGTGTACAAAGGACTAGTCAATTTAGACAATATGGGGTAACGACCCTTAATACACCTAACCATACATTGAGCAAATATTCTCAATGATAAACCGCTTAAGTTGCATAGCATTGAGTACACATCACAATGCATGAGCACACAATCCTGATGACAACTTGCAACCAAAGCGTTGAGTAACCTCTTCGTTAATGCCCGTATCCTATGTTCCTTATCATTCAATCTGTAGCAAAAAGGGTCGATCAAAAATTTGACTCCCCCATAGGCACAACCATTTAATAACACGTTCATCCAACTATTGTGGACATCTTTGTTTCCTATACTCCGCAATCAGCAAATGTATTACTAGAGGCTTCTATAGTAATAATAAGAGCATCTAATTGCCATATGATTGCATGCCATGTTGAGTGCCATGTTATAAAGTGTCATGAAGTGTGAACCTAGGTACGTTACTAAGTGTGAAACAAGTCCACCTTATTACACAACTCCATGTAGTTACGTGAACTCCTAAAATTCAAGGAAGTGGAAACAAGTTTCCCCGAACTATCCTGCCTGGCCTGATCCAGATCCAGGTTCAACCTGGGCTATCTACAACAATTCAAATGTCTGAATCCAATATTTAGACATCTGGACTACTTTTCAATTGTCTGAACTTTTGGTTCAGACGTCTGACTTCCTATACCAAAATATATATAGGTAATCAAATGTCTGAATTCATTCAAATGTCTGACTATAACTTTCAGACGTCTGAATGTGAATTTCAGACATTTGAACCTAGTCAAATTTCCACATAATTCTTTTGGGTTTTACTATATTTAAATTCATATGTTTGAACCTTTGACGTCTAAACATAAATTTCAAACGTCTAGTTCATAGTTTCAAATGCCTGAACCTGCTATATTTTGTTCTCTTTCCTTTTTGTTATCGTTTATCTTTTATTTCTTCTTTTCAGGCTTACGTACAACCTTTGAATTCGTATAATTCATATTTTAGACAAGTAATCATATATAATTTAAATCTTATTCATTTCCAAACTTTTTTTAACGTAATTTATTCCATTAATTGTATATAACTATTCAATGATTTATCCACATATATTTAATTTTATTTACAGGTGATAGAATTAGATGAAGATGATTTTTAAAGGATATATTCATAGATTCACTTTTTATCCATCAAATCAGTTCAAATCTACCATATAAAATCGGATCTATGAAGTTTTAGAGGTGAATCTTAACCAATTTACGCTCCCTCCAAGTTTCAACAATTTTATTATCGAATCATTGCCTAAGGTTTTCCAATTATCTCAATTCATATAAATCTTCAACTAAAATTCTCAGTTCAAACAAAAACCATATGTTTAATCTAAATAGATATATAAATGAAACTTAAGTACTTATCTACATTATACTCATGTCATATATAAACCCACTCATCTTATGTGTTATTATTAAGAAATCGCATTCTCTGTTTCGATTGATTTGGCATTCTTCTCCTCTATTTAGCTTTGAATTTGTTTCGATTTGAATTCTCCCTTTTTTCAATTCGATTCTCTTATTTTGTTTTGTAGGAATTTGATTTACTATTTGTTTTTAAGAGAATTGTTTTAGGTTTGGAGGAAGAAGAAGAAGAAGAAAATTGGAGATTAGATGGAGTGGTGGCTATAGAATGAAAAGGGACGAAGGATGATGTGAATCAGGGTTAGAAACATCACATATATAGGCACAAAAACCATAATCCCCTTAGCCCCACCCGGTCGTTGAACCATATCGCCGCATGAAACGCGCTATAATAAATAATCTGTATCTCTTTCATCATGTGTCCCTTTTTAATGTTTTATATATGAATTTGGGAAAAAATATACTTAATGCAATGAAGAAAAATCAGACTTACCAAATTCATTCAAATGTAAAAGTTTAGTTTTTCATTTTTATGTAAAATTACCCAAATGACCTTTTTAATTAATTTTTTACATAAAAATTTAGGGTGTTACAAGTATCCACATTGAAGTTCAATAGTATTCTCAAGTCAAGAAAACCATGTAATATCATCACTTCAAGATTTCCCGTTTAACCTTAGTTATTATTAACCAACAATGTTGGCTAAAAATTTGCCCAATCTAGGAGTTATGATTAATAGTTGATGCCTAGCCAAGGTTGGTTGCAATATAAAGTGGTTCCATCAACAGTAATATGCATCCACTATGAAGAATTTCATATTACTTTGCTTCTCTTGCAATATATTGGATTACATGAGACAATATTAAGAAACTACAATGCTTGAGAGCTTAAGGTCTTCATCCCTTGTAAAATGAGGACCTTGATGTATTTATAGCTGCTGGAATTTGCGTTGAGTGGTTAAGATTTTGTGGTTGAGTTGCTAAAATCATGTTAAACCATTGATCATGTCGCTTAGTCCGATGTAGATAGCTAGAGCACCCGTTGGTTTGCGTGGCTGAGATAGCGCCAACACGCTGACAATACCTTGAGCATGCTTTGTGCAGGGGTAGGCAGCATGGGATCAGGTAGTGGTTGTTTAGTAGCACTTGGCCAGGGTGGTAGTACAGGACATGGAGTAGTTACTATATAGGGATGCTTTTTTTTAGATAGACAACATCATTTTTGTCAGTATTTCTAAAGAAATAATGTAGGCAAAGCTTCCTTGGGCAAAAGTAGTAAGAATCTGATGGTTGGAGCCAGTTGAAGCAAGGCTAGAGGGCTTTAGAAGATGCAGGCTGTCGACGAATAGAAAGAGTGAGGGACTATGCTGGGGAATGGATCGTAGGCCAGGCCACTCTACTATCAAGAGGGAGGCCTCATGCTGGTCCATTGTTCGTCATTATCGAGGGGTCTTTCTGATCGACCACTAAGGAGCCTTCATGGGTAAGGAGGTACCTATTATCGTTGCCCGTAGATATGCATGCAGGCGACGCTTTGTTTATGTATGCGAAATAGCTAGGTAGGCTATCTATTAAAGGAGTTAGAGCCGGGCGAACCAAATTGCCAGGCTTGAGGGAGAATTTGGATCGAGTGGTGGGCCAAGATGCACACCATTGCAACCATGCAGGTCGGTTTGACGATGCAGGCCAGCCCACTCAACACTTGTGAGAAATTTGAGCAATAATTTGCCCCCTAAGTCCATGCCCATTCATGGGTGCAGGCTAGTCAATAATGCATTTAATGTTGCTACACATGTCAATGTGCTATTGGTGGTGGTGGTTACTTTCCAAGACGTGGAAGAGACAATTCACTTTTTCGATGTGTGACTTGACAAGGGCATTGGTGATAACTAGACTGTTCAGACCGTCAATTACGTTGCTGATCCAATAGCTAACATCAATTTCCTCCATCTATAAATATCTCTTCTCTCTTTCTTTTCATTCTTTACTAAGAATTCATATTTTCTGCCATTAATTAGAGAAAGTGGGGAGCTTCCTTCATCTTCTTCACATTTAAACAAACTTGGTCTTCAATCAGTAAGTGTTTATAGTATCAATTCATTGCACTTTTCACCATGTTTTTAATGAATATCCAACTGGTTTTTGGGTATTGAATAGCTTCATGCTTTTGTACCATCGCTTGATTGCTTTCATTTTGTCTTTCGCCTTTCATTTGATGTCAAGTCATGCTAATCTGAACCTATGTTATTGCTATTGATGAACTTTTTGATGAACTCCCATTGCACTCGATGTTGAATGATCTTCGTTGGGAAACAACGATGGTTGCTCGACATGAAACACTGACTGGGTCGCTTGAAAATCATCACATTGTTATGGTCGCTAAACAACCTCCTCTCCCCAATAGAATAGAAAGAAAATACACTGGGCCATGAACCATAACTTAGACTAGTTATTGAACCGATAGTGGGTGACGGCCTTACCAGGCTTACAAAATGTTCCTAAGTCGCTCGTCCTTGTGGCGGGGAAAAAATGCCCCGGAGCTTTATTTAGATTTTAGTGAGTCATGGTGGTTCAGTAACCTAGGTTGCTTATTTATTGATTGCAGATGGCTGAGGCTTCTTCTACTAATGGACATACTCTTCTTCTGGGCAATTCAAAGCTTCGAGAGGACAAGGTCGACCTAAACCACTCTCTAACCCGTTATGAATACGAGAATATCAACCCTCTTTATCCTTTAGTCAGTGATTGAGCTAACCAACCTCTGACGAGCTATTCCACATGGTCGCTATATAAAGAGCGAGGTGACGCTCCCCCTTCACCTATTGATATCCGACTTTTTAACGTGCATCATATGGCACCTGGGAAGCTCACTCTGAATAGTTACAATCTATTAGCATGGCACTTCATTGTCTATCATGACTTGAGTATACCAGAGTCGGATATGGTCTTGATTAGTTCGATCTTCAAGTTATGCCGATAGGCTAAGACCGATATGCCAACTATTACTATCTATAGAGAAATGACAAGCTCCTATCTTCCTTGGTCTGCCAAGCAAGGTATCAAGATATTGCATGCAATTCTTGCTTGTGTTGGCTACTATCAACTCGACCCTCACTACACAGCCTTCAATGTGCTTGGTACATTTTTTACTTAGTGCATTTCTCTTTGAATTTTTTCAACAATATGAACCCTTCTTTTTTCATCTTTTGCTGAAATGACCCCTACCGGAACCGGCATATACACTGCCATTTATGAAGACTATATCCGCTGGATAAGGCTGATAGACGATGATGCTAGAAACCTATCAATGAACTTAACATACGAGAACCTCCACCGAGTAAGGTTGTTCAGCCCAAGCCAGACAATGGGACATAGTGGAGTTGTAGCCAAGACTCTAACCACAAGGTCAGCTAAGCCCGCGAGGGTCATGATCAAAGAACAACCGATAGTGGCACTGACGGTGGACATAAAGGAGGAGAAAGAGGCTACTGCATTGGACCTAGGTCCCAAGGAGTGGGAGGCTTACAACTTGACACTCTTGGAGGATGTTGTGGTCCCAAATCATGTAATTAACTGTTCTTCTAGTTAATCTAACGCACATGGGATACCCAAGGAAGAGAGGATAGGCATATAGGTACAAAATCTAGATACGCCATCAAGCAAGGTCTCCTCCTCCTAGACCCTTCCTTCCCCTTGGATCTCCAATCCAAGTAACCTACACTGTGCCCCCAGCACATGACACTTTAAATGGACACACTTTATTAGTAACATCACATGATCCTCCTACCTGCCTCTAGTCAGGATGCGATGGGTGATATGGGCCAGTCTAATGAGAGTATCTTAACCTTGTATTTACTCTATTTTACTTCCTTTGGAATTTTTCACTCCTTTTCTTGTTTGTGTTTTATGATGGTCCACTCTAACCTTGCAGCAACCCTTGACTCGTCTTTGACGAGCAGCAACCCAACAAAAACCCCCACCTCACAAACTCGCATGGATACCACTACCGAGCAACAGACACCGGTCACTTCTCTACCAACCCGCTCAAGGGAGGTTCTCATGGTTGTATCATTTCGATCCTAATGCTCCCTCCTCATCTTCGGCCCGACCCAAGCCAAGTGATCCCTCATTGTACTTCAACAGGGCCAAATTCATTTTGGATCAAAAGGAAGAGGATTGATGAGGAGCCGGGGAGCTACAAGGGAAGGATGTCTTTGGGCTATGCTCGGGACGCCGAGCTTAATGGTCGGATGCTTAGGACCGATGAGTTTTTGGGTGATCAGAAGCACCAGCCTCTCCGTGGCAGCAAACTTGGAAGAGGCAGGTCTGCTTGGTTCCTTCAGACGCTCGTGGGGATCACCTCGGAAGTCTTGCCATAGGCTGGCCAACCCATGTCCTAGTGGCCCAGTCACTCCACTGAGTCGATGCTAGACACCGAAGTGAGGGAGGCTTTCCTAGTAAAGCTATAGACTTGGCTCTTTTCTGCTTTCTTTCTTTCCTTTAATTTATTCATTTCTTATTCCCAGGCTAGGTCTCGCTCCCTCCTCCACCATGACATGTGCTGCATTATAAGAAGCAAGCCATGGGCGAGGCTACTGCTTGCTGATTAAGAGAAGAAAAGCTTCTCGATATTGACAAGAGGTCCATAAAAGCCGAAGAGGGTAGGGAGGCTGCAGTCAGGGAGAGGGTGGAGAACGCGGCCAAGAAGGAGAGGCTTGAGGCGGAGAATGCTCGGTTGAAGACGGACTTTGAGGCCAGCTACAAGGAGGTGGATAAGATGAGAGGAAAACTACAACATCACATAGATTGTGCCACCCAAAAGCAGCAAGCATATATAAAGGTTTATAAGGATAAGGAGTGGAAAGGCAAGCTGATGAAGATGTTGAAATTACTCTTTGCAGCCAATACCATATCCCTTTGGCGGTCAGCTTTCTCTCCGAGAAGGAGCATGGTGAGATGCGATAGGAAGTAGCGTGGGAGATGGTGGAAGGAAGGGTCCTCCAGTGATTTTGACCCAGGAGCAGATCGCCTCCTTGATAGGCGACCCTAGCAAGCCGACCATTAATGACGTCCCAAATGTGGACAAGCAACTGGGCCCTTAATGATGATTGCCAAATCACCAGGAACCTCCCACCCCTGTGAGCGATAAAGTCATTGGAGTTCTTTTTTCATTCTTCCCCTTGTCCTTTCCTTTTTTTATTGATCGGGTGAGGCTAGTTGATGTAATGAAACTTTTTGTTAAATAAAAGGAACTTCTTTTGATGTATTGAGGTCTTTCCTTCGTATAGAAACATGTTGTTTTTGGTTCCTTTGTTTATTTGGATGCTTTATGTTTTCCTCTTACTTTTCTTTTAGTATTACGAATATATGTATTTGTCTTTCGTTCTTACTTGACTTCTATTTGTTCTTTATGATGGGCATATCAAACGGCCCCTAGTGTTGTTAAGTAAACACATAGTCTTAAGTTTTTTAAGCACAACATACCAAATAAGTAGACATAAGTAAAAACAGGGAAAACAAAACAAAAAAACTCATCTTTTAATGAGGTAGTTGGTCCTCGGTCTAGAGTGGTGGACGTGATTCGAAGGCAGGGTGGCCCCCGGGTGGTGCCCAAGGCTCCTGTCGGTATGCCTTTGTTGTTTCTATAGGCTGTCTTGGGGCCTGTCTTTGTTGGATAGGGCCACTTTGGATGCTAAGTCGGCCAACACTACGGATGCCAGGTTTGGGGATATGGAGTGGGTGCCCATGCCACCATGGAACTAGGGCCACGCTCTATTAGAGGAATGAGCAGCATCATGGGCGAATGAATTAGGACCGCGATGTTGGTGGTTGTGCCATTGTAATGTTGATGCCTTCGACACAGAAGGGACTATTGAGTGGCTCATGCATCCTCATGGAGCAGTACTATGAATGCAAGGTTCGAAGTTATAGTGTGGGTAACCTCGACTCTATGACACTAGTGCCCCGCCTTATTAGAGGGATGGGAAGCATCACGAGCAAATGAATTGGGACAATGACATGGGTGGTCGCACCACCGGTTCATTAATGCCTCCGGCATGGAAAGGAGCATTGAGTGGCTCGCCCATCCTCATAGAGAAGCACTACGGATGCTAAGTTTGGAGTCACAGTGTGGGTAACCATGCCTCTATGGAACCAGTGTCGTGCTCCACTAGAGAGACATGAAGCATCAGAGGCAGACAAATTAGGATCATGGCCTAGGTGGTCGCGCCTTTGGTTCGTCGATGCCTTCGGCATGGAAGATAGCATTGTGTGGTTTGTGCATCCTCGCGGAGCAACACTACAGATACAATGGTAGGGTTATAGCATGGGCAAGTGTACCTTTTTGGCACCAGTGCCTCGCCCCCTAGAGGAGTGGGAAACATCACGGGAGAATGAATTGGGACCATGACGTGGGTGATCGTATCATCGGTTCGTCGATGCCTCATGTATGGAAAGGGGCATTGAGTGGCTTGCATATCCCCACTAAGCAGTTTCAACCCCATGCTATAGAGGCAAGCCCAATATTTCTCATCCTCTTTGGATAGCATTGTTTTAGGGCATTCCCTGGTCGTAGAAGAAGGCCTTCGGTGGTCTGTCCTCCTCGGATAGCCTTATGGACATTTGATTGATAAATGCCTAGGAATGTTTTTCTCCTTTTCATTCATACTTAGAATTTTTATGAGATTGTTGGTCTTACAATTGCAATTAACAAAGTTTCACACATAATATGCTCGAAGATGTTCCAGATTCCCAAGTGTACGGCACATGAGTGTCGTCCGCATGTGAAAGGTGATATGCACCATTAATGAGTGTAGGACTAATCACGTACAGGCCTTCCCAGTTTGGCCTTGATACTCCTTCGGTCGGGTTTTGGTGTTTGTAAGACCCGACATAGTACCAAGTCTCTGACCTTGAATTTACGAAGATTCACCCTTGTGTTGTAGTACTTAGCTATCTTTCGTTTGTATGCCTTGTTGCAAAGCTCAGCCTCCGCTCTCCTTTTGTTTAAATGTCGAGTCCAAACTTGAGTAGTTTTCTATTTTGCTTGGAATGGTGGGTGAGTCGTCTTGGATATGGTATGTCAACTTCGATGGGCAGGTAGCTTCATACCACAAGCTAAAGAGAATGGAGAGTGCCCGGTTGATGTGCAACTCGAGGTACGTAGGACTAGACTACAAGCCAAAGGTATTGCACCTAGTTTCCTTTGCCTTAGTGAGGCGCTTCTTCAATGTTGATTGGATGGTCTTGTTTACAGCCTCTACCTAGCTATTTAATTGTGGATGGATGACCAATCATAAGCACTTCTCTATTCCATTCTAGTCGCAAAACCATTGGAATATCCCACTTTCGAATTCTGTGTTATTGTCCATGATGATTTTCATTGGAAGGCCGACATGGCAGATGATGTTCATGATCATGAAGTTCGGGATCTTGGGCATGGTGATCCCAATGAGGGGCTCCATCTCAACCCACATTGTGATGTAGTCGATGGCAACTATGACATGGTTGTATTTAACTTTATCATTGAGGAGATTTCCTATCAGGTCAATCCCTCATGTGTTGAACGACAACGGGAATGTCATGGGAGTTAGAAGATTAGGAGAAGCTCTTGGAACATTGGCAAACTGTTGACACCAGTCGCACTTCTTAACATAACTCATTGCATCCTTAATCATAGTGGGTAAGTATCAACCTTGACGAGAAGCTTTCTATACTAGGCTTTGCCCAGATCTTTGTACAAGTCATCATGCAACTCTTTTAATATGTGACTCACTTCATCATTTGTGACATAGTGCCGAAGTGGAGTAGAATACCCTGATCGGTAAAGATTTCCACTGATGATTATATATGGGCACCCGGTACTAATTTTTCTAGCCTCCCCTTTCTATTTATGGGCAATTCTCCACCCGTAAGATACTTTAATAACGAATTCATCTAAACTTTAGTTTGGACCTCGTCAATTCCATGGCGGTTGCCCTTGACTCAAAGCAGGGGGCAGCCCGCACCTCCTTTGGGACCCAGGTAATGCTCTCTTCAGGATTACTTGTCGCCTTGGCCAACTGGTCGGTCCTGGTGTTTCTCTCATAGGGGATTTGCTCTAGCTTAAACTTGCTGAAGGTGTTGATGGGTTTCTTGACTTTCTATGACATACAAGGCCAGTGGTTTGCCTTTAACTTGGAAACGTTCGCTGATTTGGTTGACGATCAGTGAAGAGTCACTAAACACATACAAGGATTCTAGTCGTAGTTCTCTATCCATCCCAAGACCGTCCAGGACGACTTCATACTCGGCTTCGTTGTTTGTAACTTTAAAGCTAAGGCATACGAAGAAGCATAACTCTTTCCCATCGAGCATCATTAGGGCTATGCCGACCTCGGCTCCTTTCTCATTATATGCACTGTCAACGTATAATTTCCATGTATGGTGGTTGGTGACCGTTTTCCCTTTTCCTTTGTCTGAGCTAGAGAACATTATGAAGTCGGCTAAATCTTGGCCTTTGATGGAAGTGTGGGGGTGGAATGTGACTTGATGTTCTCTGAGTTCCACAGATCACTTCAAAAATCGACCTGCTGTGTCGGGCTGGCTCAGTACTTGCTTGAGCAGTTGATTTATGAGGACCCTGATCGAGTGTGCTTTGATATATGGCCAGAGTCATCAGGCTACTATCATGAGGCAAAAACCTAGCTTCTCCAGTTTGGTGTATCTTATTCCAAAACTTGACAACCTTTTGCTTGCATAATAGATTGGTCGTCGGATTTTCTCTTCCTCTCGAACCAGGGTATCACTTATCGTATGGTTAGTAATTGCAAGGTATAGATATAAACTGTCCACATCTGCTAATTTGGAAAGCATGGGGAGCAAGGCAAGGTGATGCTTTAGGTCTTCAAAAGCCCTTGTGCATCTATTATTCCAAACAAATGTTTTTCCTTTCTTGATGAGATCAAATAACGAGATGCACTGGTCGATGGCTTTAGACACAAAGCGACTAATCGGTCATCTTCCCATTCAGGCTCTAAACTTTCTTGACTATGTGGGGGTATCTGCACATCTTGAATTACTTGAATTTTGTCGGGGTTGGCCTCAATGCCTTTGGCACTTACCACAAAACTAAGGAACTTACCAGACTGGACGACAAAGGAGCACTTCTTGGGATTAAGCTTCATGTTATACTTATGGAGTATGCTAAAAGTTCTCTATGTTCCCTTGTTCTCCTCTGATTTCATAAGAATTTCATACCTTTATGGACCAACCAGTCTATTGGGTAAACATTTTTTTAACGAGTCATTGGTTGGTCGCACCAGTATTGCGCAGTTCGATTCGCATGGCTAGTAGTAGTAAAGGCAGACGTTAGTGATGAAGAAGATGTGCTCTTGATCGTGGTCGTGCATGGCAATCTGATTGTACCCAAAGTAGGCATCCATTTATGTGAATAACTCATGGTTGCTAGCCATGTCCATGAGCTAGACAATGCAGGGTAGTAGGAAGCTGTCTTTTCGACAAGCCTTGTTAAGATCCAAGAAATCAATATAAGTCCTCCAGGCCTCATTGGCTTTTAAACTAATATTGGGTTGGCTACCCAGACCGGGTATGTGGCCTTGTAGATGAAACCATTTATGAGCGGCTTTTCTAGTTCTTCTTTGAGAACCCTATATCGCTCGAGGTTGAGAGACCGTCTCTTTTGGTGGATCAAGTGAGCCGATGGGTCGATGTTTAGGGTGTGGCTGATAATTGGGGATCTATGTCGGTCATGTCGGCACGCCCCAGACAAAATCATCTTTATTATTCCTTAGGAAACAAATTAGCTCTTCCCTTACCTCTAGACTTAGTTATGTGCCTAGTTGGACGACCTTGCTGGGAACGTTGTTGTCGACTAATATTACCTCAGGCGGAGTTTCTTGCCCACTATCGGGGTTTGATTCTCTAATAAATGGTACCGGCGCATCGTCATTGTTGTCCTTTGTGCCCCCTCTCAGGTTGCACTGATCCAATGCATATATCATGTGTTCAAAATTTTCCTCGATCGAGATGGATATATATGCATGAACCGAAGAGTTGTGGCTGCCTCGCCTCTCATCGATGAATCTGCCGGTGTTGAGAGGGAAGGAGTTCTAGTATCAGCCAACCCCATGTACCAATGGGGGTGAGCTTACTTATTCCATGTTTCTATGAGTTCTCTTGTCTTACTTGGGCTGGCTAAGGAGAGAAGGTCCCCCTTGGACGTGCCGACTAGGCCCTTGGCACGAGCAAGAGCGTTAAGCGGCTCTCGCATTCTCTCGAGGACAGTGGTGGTTGTGGATGCTTTGACTTCAAGGATTCGACAACCCCATCATGAGCGATAGCATTGAATGGCTCTCATGTTCTTTTAGTGTGCTATTAAGCGTTGCTAACTCTTGTGGCAGCATGATTATTCCCTTCTTTTCTTGAGGTAGTGGTATGCTATAGCAATCCTTGGACCACTGCTAGTTGCTGCGAATGCACCTTATTCCTCCCTTGGCTAGGAACTTCATCGCTAGCCATTGATAAGCCGCAAGTGTATCAAGGTCCGCTAATGATGGTATACCAATTAAGATATTATATGTAGATGGGCAGTCCGCTATGATAAATTATACCTATAATTTTTCCATTAAAGATTTTTGGCCAAAATCCACTACGTGAGATGTAGTCCACAAAGGTACTATGCCAAACCCCTGATCCCATTGATGGGCAAGGCACAATATGTGAGGCTGGAAGCAGGAAGCTTCATCTTGATAAGAAATTCTTTGAACATCACATTAACGGAGCTGCCCCCATTGATGAAGACCCAATGAACCTTTGTACCAACAATGCTAACTAAGATGACCATGAGCCATGATAGGGGAAACCAACTCCTCTTTTGTCTTCCACGGTGAAAGCAATGTTTGTAACCTCTTCTTACACCTGGGGGAGCCTTTGGGGCTTGGAGATCTACTGAATATACCTGACCGTCGGAGGAGAGCTCTCTCCTATACTGGGTCTAAGTCCCTCGGCTACTTCTAGCTATGTGTGGGCAATCACAAATTGACAAAAAAATTGTGTTGATTGTGGCCACATTGTTTTGGTCTTCCTGTTATGGGTATTCTCGAGCGTTATGCTATTCTACTTGATGCCTCACATACTGAACCAATATGCTCTTATGATTCAGTCTCTCTATTTCAACCTTAAGATGTCGGCATGGGTTGGTGAAGTAGCCATTTAATTGGTGAAATTCACAATACTTTCCATTCCCTCTAGGCTTCTCCCACCATGCAGACAAAGAGGGATCGAGCCATTGAAATGGCACATGATCGCATGTAGCAAGATAAATAGTTTCCATATCATAATTTAGAGTTGCATAATTTTTGTACTTGAGCTTGAAACACGGACCGTCTTCCTTTCTTATTGTTTTCCTATCGACCATTCTTTCAGTGGTTGTATTCTCTTGGGCCAGCCTTGTTTCTCTGGCCTCTATCCTAATCACTGCCAGTTATGTTAGGTTCTTCCACCTTCATTATGTTGTTCACCCTTTGGAGAAAGTCGGTCAAGGGTGAAGCAGGTTGCTATTGTAGTTCCTTCCACATTCGAGGTCGATACCTCACCCCTGAACACATGGCGACCACTAGTTTGTTCTTGTCCACTCCTCTATCACGGGTTGATTCCTTACTGAAGTATTTGACATATGAACGGAGGGACTCATTCAGAACTTACTTTATGATGCCTAGCTCGCTAGCCTTCATAACCCTTGTTTTTTATGTGAAGAAACAGGTTTAGAAGTTAGAACATAACTAGTTCCAACAGTAGACACTACCGGCCTGGAAATGAAGGAGCTAACGGGAGGTAGGCCCGGTCTGGCTCGAGGAAAAAATATGACATTTGCATTTCCAGGGAGCTGGTCGACCTGGGTTATTAAGTTGAAGGCAATGATATAATAGGAAAAGTCAGTGCTCTTATCATACTTATCCATGGAGGGAAAAGCATACCTTCGATGGATGTAGGTGTTTAGGATTCCTTCAAAGAAGGGGTCTTCATTCTCCTCATCTGATAGACCCTTGCTGCCTGTGTTTCTAGTTTGGATTCTATGCATTTGCTGGCTAGGGCGACCATTTATTCTTGGAGACAAACCTCCACATATTGCAGACGGTGTTGGACCCTTACTGGGAAGGGACTTCTACATCGCCTATCTGGTGACGGAGATCAGTGGGAGATGTATAGTAAGGGGATCGATGATGCTTAGTTGGTTTAATATATCTTCTTTTAACGACCAAGGGTGACATTGGTGTGTAGGGCTGAGATCTAGGTCGGGGCACTTGCTGTTGAGGTCACGAGTGAATTGATGGTTTTCTGGGTACTAAACTTCTACCTTGCCTCATGCCATTGAGATGGTCAAAGCGTAGGTCGTGTTCCCCATCCATTGCCCAAAGGTGATGAAATGCAGACAATCTTTTAGTTAAAAGGAAATGATGATCAACGTAGACTTCTTGGTAAACTATTGGTTTAGGTTATGGGTCGTCATGGACACTCCCCTGCTCGTGGGCAGCATGTGCATTCTAGTGGTGGACGAGGGTGCCTCCCTTGAGGGTTTCCAGCACGACCCTCTCGTGAGCGTTATGCATAATGTTATAAGTGCTGGGAATAACGGGGTGGACAAGGTCCGATCAACCGCTGGGGTAACTGCTGGACTAAAGTTTACAGTGTTATGAGCATCCATTCTAACCCAGATGTTGTTCTCATCATGAGCAAGATGTGTAATGCTGGTCAACCTATTGATCATGCTGAGCCACATGTCATTACTTAGCCTAGTGATAGGACAGACAACACTTTCCCTAGTTGCTTCATTGACATTATGGCCATTTGAGCTATCGGCCTCATTCTCACTATGGAGTTCCATGGTGTGAACGTGAAGAGAATTTGTGGAGAAGAAAAGTGAAGAAAGATGAGAGCTTTTAGATTCAAGCCCTCCTAGCGTCAAGTTATTGACTAAAAATTTAGCCAACCTCGGAGTTATGATTAATAGTTGATGCTTAGCTAAAGTGGTAATACCTTAAAAATGGAAAAGGAGGTGAAATTATTTGCGAAAGTAGTAAAGACATGCATAATAAATTGGTTCGATCAATGCTGATCTACTCCACTATGAAGAATTTCTTTCACTTTGCTTCTCTTATAATAGATGAGATTACAAGGGACAATAGTAAGAAATTACAATGCTTGAGAGCTTGGGTTCTTCAATCCTGTAAAAGGATCTTGATGTACTTATAGTTGTTGGAATTTTCATTGAGTGGTTGAGATTGCATAGTTGAGTTGCTGAAATCATGCTTAACCATTGATCGTGTCGCTCGGTGTGATGCGTGACTGATAGTTGTTGCACCAGTTGGTGTGCATGGTTAATGGTGCTAGCTAGCTGACCATACCTTGAGCATGCTTTGTGCAGAGAAAAGCGGCATAGGATTAGGTAGTGGTCATATAGTGGTGCTTGGCCAGGGTGGCAACAAAGTACATGGGTAGCTAGGGTGCTCAATAAAGTTACATAACATACTTATCAATGGAAAATATAAATGCCGCCATTGATATTCTATGGCTTGAGGGTTCTTAACAACCATATGTATGTTAGATACTCTATTTGTATTATAAATGATGGAGAATATTATTATTTAAATTCTTAATTGAAAATAATTTTATAGAGTATTATCGACCATTTAAGGGAGATAAGTATCACTCATGCTATCATATGTCTTTATATACATCTAATGCATACTGCTTTAACATTACACACACACAGTGGTTAAGTGATTCGGTTTTGGTGCGAGAGGTCACAAGTTCGAAACTTGCATAGCGTGATTCGAACATATATTGACATGTGATTTGTGTTATGTTGTCCCAGTGACATGTAGTATCTAAGTACCATTTCAAGAAAAAAAAAGTAGCGTTCCTTTAATTAAACAATTCAGTTAGTTATAAATCCAACATTTTTATTTATTAAATTTAAAAAAAAAACTCATTTTATAAATCATTATAAAATTATGTAATATTTTATTTAAAATTAATACAATCTTAAATATATTTTAGATATTTAAATACACTTATTGGTTTAAGCACCTTAGTAATGATTATGTAACCTTCTCCTTAGTTTAAGCACATTTTCCGTAGATACCCGTCTAATTGGTTTTTCCAAAAGAATTACCCTACATGTTGGTTAATTATTCACATTAACACAATGTGGGCTTTAATACCATTGTTGGACCAAGTGCATTTGCAATGGGGTTGAAGGTTGAATCTAAAACATTCCTTTTATTAATTTACACAAGGTCATATTTTGTGTTTATGAATAATAAATTTGATACTAAATCTTATTTAGTATTTCTTAGTAAAAGAGTTTGAGAAGTACTTATAATTTATTTAGTTTTATTTAAGATATTTATTTATTATTTTTTCATATTAATATTTTATTATACATTTAATTTTAATCCAATTATAATTTATTTTTATATCATAGTATAAACATTATAACTATATTAATGGGAATAATGTAACCTAAGGGTAATATGTGAACATGTGTGATATATGTATAATAATAGTTATGACCTATAGTTGATGACTGTATAGATTTAGGTCATATGTAATAATGATGTCAAGGGCATATAAATGTAAATATAATATTAAATATATTTACACTAATGTAATTAATTTTTTCAACCATTTAATTAATTGATATTTATATACGTCATATATATACACGGTAACATCCCCCTACTTAGAGGCCCAAAACTAATGGTACGGATGTTGCAGTCATCCATAGTTATTAATTCTCAACGACCAAATACGGAGGTGTTAAATTCATTGATACACAGAAATAATATGAATATGGAAAAAAATTTAAAACATCAAACAGATTCACATTCCATTTCTTAACATTTCCAATTCATTACATAATCCCATATTCGCAAATCACATTTAGAGAAAATATATTTATTACAACATACGCCAAGAGCGAAATATAAAGATGCCCCTTGAATGATCAGAGTATATACAGGCAATATAACAACTTTTCCATTTCAAACAACACAGGAGAATCAAAAGAAAAGAGAACTCTAAATAGCTATCATGTCTCATGCACATCTCCAGAAGCTTATTTCTCTTAAAAGGTACCTGAAAACCCCAACTCTCAAACTACTCAAAATCAATTGAGTACCCAAGAGTTTAAAGGGAAAACATAGACTTCGAGTCAGACATAAAGCCTGGTATGAATAATAATCTACCACCTCAATCATTTATATATCTAGTGAGACCACGCCGCTTAGCGGAATGGGTTTTGCCCTCGCTTGTATCCTAAAACCTTTATAAAACCATATACTGTGCCCTTGCATCCACAGTGGTTAAAAACATAATCATTTCAAAATATTATGATGATATGCAAACATTTTAAAACATACTGGATTTCCCATCCTCTGTTTAAATTGACTAACTGTCATATTTTATAGTATTTAGGGACACTATTATCCTATTAGTTTTCATGGGCTTACTAATAACCTTTATATAATTTATGGACTCACTGTCCTATTTCATAGTTTTCATGGGAGCACTATGAACCTATTGGCTCCCTGTTGATTAACTTAATTAATTCATGGGTTCCCCTGAACCTAGTGGGGACTCCATTAACTTCTCTCTTATCCTAGTTTTCACGCATTGACCAGGAACCTAGTGACAACTGTCAATAACTTAATCCAGATATAGTTTTCATGGGTGCACTACAAACCAATTGGCCGCTGCCAACCACTCTTTATAACATAGTTTTCATAGGATCACTATGAACCTATTAGTAATCCCAATAACTTCCTAGTCATAGTTTTCATGGGATCGCTATGAACATGTCTCCCTAACAACTTTCAAATTTAGGCATCCTATGTTTGGTCTCTCTGACCTCCTGGACGCAAATCTACTCATCTAGGAGTTTAATCAATTTATATTCACTACTGAGTTAACCTAACTGGTTCTTCTACCCTTCATTCCCCAAAATATAGTTATAGGTCCAATACAATGTGAATATATTTAAATTTGAAGAAGCAAACACAATTACATAAGATACCACTCCTATTTAATATAAAATTTGGTTAATCCCTTTAACCTATTATTTTTATCAAGGAAAGCTTCATCTCAAACCATTACAAAAACTCCTTTAATTTAGCCATGGGTTTTTCTTTTAAAATTGAATTTGGGTTACAAAACTTATCGAAACCTTGCTTTGGACTTCATAGGATGAGCTCCTTCGAAAGCATTAAAATCTATCTTCATAATATTAGGCTCATGCCTTTCTAATACTTTAAAACCTTCCTTTCCAAACCTTTCGATTGTATAAAAGTATTAACATTTAGCTTTAGAAGCTTAGCTTCGAAACCAGTTGAAAGTGCCCCTTTCGACACCATTGGACGTATCCCTTCTGAAATCATTAAAAGTCCTCCTTTCGAAATCATTGGTTTATACTTAAAACATTATTTGGGTCAAAGTGAATATAGACGAAAGCATCTCTTTCGAAACCAATCTTTATCATATAAAATATTGGGGAAAACATGATTGTGTCGGCACCATCCTTTCGAAAGCATAAAACATCTGGGTAAAATATTGGAAAGTTGGGGTCGAACCTCCTTTCGAAACCATTGCCATCGAAACCCCTAATCCCTTTCGAAAGCTACAGGAAGTGGCTAAAACTTATAAAACAAAGTACCTTTCGATAGCATTGATATCTTCAATGCCATCGAAAGGATAAAGAACGGCGGCAGGGCTTCGACTAGGTCGGAACCCCTTCTTTCAAAACATTCTTTCATAACCCATTCGAAAGCAAACTTATGTTATGGTAACCCATTCTAAACCTTTTAAAATCTCTTTCGAAACCATATGCTTTGACTCCTTCGAAGGCTAAAACAAAACAATGGCAGGCGCTTCTCTTTTTAAAACAAAACCAAGGTAGCGACTCCTTCAGAAGCTATGCTTTCGACACCTTACCTTTTGCCTTTCTCCAATCCACTGCGTACCATCTTTGTGATACCTTGTGTATTGGTTTCGGCTTAGTAGGTTTCGACTAGGTTGAAAGCGAAAGCTTCTGTGTCGAAAGGTACTTCCAAAGTAGGTGAAACCATCTTTTTCGAATAAACCTAGTTTTATACTACTTCAAGCAAATTTTTTCTAACTAACCTGCCACGTGTCAGCCCCAGATTGGTTTCCTTAATTTTTCAAATTCTTTGCTAAAATAACCGTCGCTAATTCCAGGTCTAAACCATGCTTAAGTTAATCAATTAAGCCTTTCCATTAAACTAAACCAATTTTGCAAAGAAGTCCCTCTTCTAAAATAATTTAATTTGCATAGCAAATCACTTTGGAAAAATCTCCAAAATTTGCAGAAATTCACTTTAATCATGTTATCTAATATATCAAAATTTCAGACCCAAATTCTTAATATATTATCCAAAATAAATTTATAAACCCAAATAACCGTATTTTCCTTAGAAAATTCATAACAATCTTTCCATAGCTTGGAAAATTATCAAAATTAAAACCCAACTCCAAAATTATGTTTTATACAACATAAAATTTTTCCATGGCATCTAAACATCATTAAAAATTGGTTTTACTCTAAAACCGAGTGTAACCCCATTTAAACAATCTTGTTTAAATTAAACAAATCAATATTCTAGCATATCATCATCTAATTTATCATAAAAATGAATTTACCCTTAAATTCGAAAACATATAATTCAAAACAAAATAGAGATGGAATTATTATTCACCTTGCTTTAGATAAGGAGATTGGATTGAGATTGATTTCCCCTAAGCTTGATTCTCTAGCTTTTAATTGAATTTCTTCTTCCTTAATGGCCGGCCGTTCTTTCTTACGTTTAGTTTTCAAAATGACGTGAATGAATAGTAAAATGATAGGATCGAAAATATATAAGGTTAAGGGTTATGGGTGGCAAATTCCTAATATACCCTTATGTAATTTGATTAACCCAAAAACCATTCTTAAGCCCATTACTTATTTTATTAGCTCGCCCTGAATTAAATTTATTCAAATTTCAACTCCCTTATCACTTAACATTTACATTATTCTATTTAATTTATCTAATTAAATCTTCTGAACAATGTTCTAAAAAATTAGGGGTGTTATAGGCTCCCCTCCTTAAAGGATTTCGTCCTCGAAATTCAGTAAGGACTAAATACTAAACACAGCAATCATCTGTAATGACTCCTAACAACCATACTAGTCTACTTGACTAGGAATTATCTATATAAATCTATTATAGGCATACCCTCAAAGCAGATCATGATAAGTATCTTGAATCATGTGTTCTATCTCCCAAGTAGAGTCCTTCTCGTTGTCGCTCTACTGAACTTTCACCAACTTGACTGTCTTGTTCCTAAAGCTTTTCTCATCTCTCGCTACAAGCCGAACTGGTCATCTAATAAAAGTCAAATTAGGAACTACTATTAAATCTTCCAACTCAGTTGGAGGAATAGTGGCCTCTGGATCATGCACATACTTGCGAAGATGAGACACATGAAACACATTATGGACACCTGCCATACCGGTTGGCAACTCTACTCTTTATGCGAGCTTTCCAATCCTCTCTATAATCTAGAATGGACCAACACACCTCGGTGCCAGTTTCACTGACTTCCCGATCCATACCACACCCTTCATCGGTGATACCTTAATAAAAACCCTATCTCCCACTGAGAACTCTAGGACTTTACGCCTCTTATTTGCATAACTTTTCTGTCTGGATTGAGCTTCCTTCATATTTTCTTGGATAAACCCAATCTTCTCTGACGCCTCCCTAACCATATTTGGACCTAAGACCAACCTATCTCCAGTCTCCAACTAACATATTGGTGATTTGGATGGCCTTCCATATAAAGCTTCAAAAGGTGCCATTCCTATACTAGTCTGATAACTATTATTTTAGGAAAACTCAACCAAATGCAGGTGATCCTCCAAAGATCCACCAAAATCCAACACACAAGCTCTCAATAAATCCTCGAGTACCTTATTGACTCTCTTTGTCTTCCCCTCCGACTGAGGGTGATATGTGGTACTCATCTTGAGCTTAGTGCCTAACACATCATGTAGGCTCTTCCAGAATTCGCTAGTGAATAAAGCATCTCTGTCATTGACTATGCTACTGGGAACTCCATAAAGTCTAACTTTGTTCTTCATGAACAACTTCGCCAAAACAGGTGTCGTCCTGGTCTACTTTACTGGAATGAAATAGGCACTCTTGGTCAACATGTCCACAATAACCCATATACTCTCATTTCCTCTACTTGACCTTGGCAACCCATCTATAAAATCCATGGATACCGAATCCCATTTCCAAACTGAAATCTCTAAAGGTTGAAGTAACCCACTTGACTTCTGTTGTTCGGCTTTCACTTATTGATAGTTTACACACTGCCTAACCCACAAACCAACATCCCTCTTCATGCCTTCCCAATAGAAGCACCTTTTCATATCTTGATACACCTTGGTCCCTCCAGGATGAATTGTAAACTTGGATCAGTGACATTCCTCAAGAACTTCTCTCCTCAAGTTCTCAACATCCGGAATACATAATCGTCCCTTCTTTCCCAACCATCCTCTCTGGTCAAGACTAAAATCTTTCAAATTATCGACCTCTGTTCCAATCTCAAGCCTTCTGGTCCTCTCGGCTAATAATGGATCTTCCCTCTGCTTAGAAGCAATTCTCTCGATCCACACTAGTCGTACTTCTAAATAAGACAACATGGAAGTACTCTGACTAGAACTAGCAGTCGATCTTAACTAAACACCACAACTGGCCAAAGCTTCTAAATCCTTCCATTCTGCCAACATAGCCAACACTACATTGTGATGTCTTCTACTAAGAGCATCTGCTACTTTATTACCTTTCCCTGGGGTATATTCTATACCAAAATCATAAGTAGCCAAAAACTCCAGCTACCTCTGATGTCTCATATTCAACTCCTTTTGAGAGAATAGATATCTTAAAAACGTATAATCGGTATATAGCACAAATCTCTCCCCCAAGTGGTAATGCCTCCAAATCTTCAAGGCAAAAATCACCTCAGCCAACTCCAAGTCATGAGTAGGATATCTCACTTCATGCAGTCTAAGCTGCCGAGATGCATAGGCAATGACTTTGCCCTTCTGCATCAACACTTCTCCCAATCCAGTCCCACATGCATCAATATATACTACCAACCCTTGGTTTCCATCTGGAACTACTAACACTGGAGCGTTGGTCAACAAATGCTTTAACTTAAGGAATGCTTCCTTACATTTGTCGGACCAAACAAACTTCACCTCTTTCCTAGAAAGCTTAGTCAAAGGTGCTGCTATCCACGAGAAATCCTTGATGAATCTCCGGTAGTAGCCAACAAGTCCAAGAAAACTTCTGATCTTGTTCACTGTCTCCGGTCTCTTCCAATTATTGACAGCTTCGATCTTATCTGGATCAAATGACAACCCTTTCTCTGAAACCACGTGACCAATAAAATTAACCTCTTTCTTCCAAAAATGACACTTGGAAAACTTTGCCTCTAGCTGATTCTGCCACAACGTCTCAATTACAACTCTAAGATGATCCTCATGCTCTCTTTCATCCTTAGAGTATACCAAAATGTCATCTATAAACACCAACACGAATCTATCCAAATACTCTCGGAAGACTCGGTTCATCAAATCCACAAAGAAAGTAGGTGCATTCGTCAACCTGAATGGCATTACTAACCATTCATACGAACCATACCTAGTCTGAAATGTTGTCAAAGGAATACTGTCCTCTGCAACTCTTAACTGATGGAACCCCATCACCAAGTCTAACTGGGAAAACACTCTGACTCCACTCAACTGATCAAACAGATCATTAGTTGTCGGCAAAGGATACTTATTCTTTATCGTCCTTTCATTTTAGCTTACGATAGTTGATACACATCCTTAACGACCCATCTGGTTTCTTCACGAATACCGCGGCCGCTCCCCAAGGCGAACTGCTTGGTCTAATAAAATTCTTTCCTTCTAAATCCACTAGTTGCACCTTCAGTTCCTTTATCTCTGTTGGTGTCATCCTACTAGGTGGTCTACTCAAAGGTTCAGCTCCTGGCACAACATCTATCAGAAACTCAACGGCTCATTTCGGTGGTAGTCTTGTGATTGGCTCAAACACATCTGCAAACTCTTTTGCTACTCGAACCTGACTTAGATCTTCTCCCACTTCCATTGCACTTAACAAAGCACAACTAGTCCGGTCATAATTCTCCACTGAGAATATAATTCGTTTATGACTATCAGGGTGTCTCAAAGATATCTCCCCATCCTGGCAGAATATCCTGGCCTCATACCTTCTTAACTAATCCATACCCAAAATGATTCTGAAATCTACAAAATCATAAACATACAAACTGCATGCAAATTTATGACCTAACAAATCAAGTTCAAACTGGTCACATCTCATCCCCAGAGTTGCATACCCTCCTATTGGATTCACAACCCTTAAGGAAGTAACAAGGTATGTGGGTTCTAAGCATAACCTATCAACCAAATATCGTGATATAAATGAATGTGATGCACCGGTATCAAATAGTATCTTAACTGGTATACTCTGAATCAAAAATGTACCTTCCATCATAGTCATTCCCTTATCAGCTACAGTAGGCTTAACTGATGATCCAACAGCAAAAATCTTCCCTTTATACGCCCCGACTGGCTCTGGACACTGGTTCTTGTAATGCCCAACTTAATCACAATTGAATCACTTCGCATTCTTCTTGTCTGCAGCATTTTTCTCCTTGCCTGGCCGGCACTCATGAGCATAATGACCCTTCCTGTCACATTTGAAGCACGCCAAATCAGCCTTTGCCTTCTTGGAAGCATCGCCTTTTTGGGCTCCTTTCTTCTTAAAGAATTTCCTCTTCTTTCCCTAAGGACCGTCGGATTCAATTGACTTCTCTCTAGTAGAAACATAAAGCATCTCTTCATGACAAATAGCCATCTCCACCACCACATTACAGGGTTCTCGGATATGGGTCATGGTTATTCTAGCAAGCTCAGGTCTCATTCCTCGAATGAACCTTTCATTCCTTCTGACATCAGTGTCAACCATAGCATATCCATATCAAGACAGCTCATCAAACTGAGCGGCGCACTCGATTACTGACATCTCTCCTTAAACTAGATCCATGAACTTCCTCATCAACGCCGACTTAGCAAACTCAGACAGAAACCTCTGCTCAAACCTCCTTCTAAAATCAGCCTATGTCAGCTCTTCCTCCATAACTCCGGCAGTCACACTATTCCACCAGTGAAGCGCTGCCCCTTGCAACTGCCTAGAGGCCAGCCTCCTCATTTTTCCATTATCCAATCCTAGATCAGTAAAGATCCTCTCAGTGCAATAGCCAATTCTCAACCTCAACAGCATCCTCCATTCCAGAAAATGGCTTTCCACCCAGACTGGTTTAATCCCTGCTCAACTTAACATAGTTATTCCCAACTGGAGCCATAGGATAAGCTCCTCCAACATTACCGGCAACTCCAGCTTGCAAAAGATTAGCCAACAACTGATACACCATCCTCGCATCTACTGGCGGATTTCCAGCACCAACATTGGCTTCAACATTTGGATTAGCATTAGCCTATCGACCTTGGTTCCTCCTGGTATTAGGTCGAGCATTCCTGTTGGTTGTGATGCTTCCTCCACCTAGATTTCCTCTTCCGTTTCTTGCTTGCATATCTACTTTCTCGTAAATCTGCATACGAACCTTAGTAAGATACAAAAGAATAGTCTAAGAAAGAGCAGAACACGTACTTACACACACACACACAAAGATATATATATATATATATATATATATATATCAAATACAAGTACGTTACTATAACGTTAACCCAAACCTTGATCATATTTTCAAGTTCATTGGATTATGTTTCAAAAACTATTCGGTTTAACTTTCTTTTAAAGTTTCATAAACCTATGCTCTGATACCAACTTGTAACATCACCCTACTTGGAGGCCCAAAACTAATGGCTACGAATGCTGCAGTCATCCATAGTTATTAATCCTCGGCGACCAAATACGGAAGTGTTAGATTCATTAATACATAGAAACACATGAATATGAAAAAAAATTAAAACATCAAATAGATTCTCATTCCATTTCAAAACATTTCCAATTCATTACGTAATCCCATATTCCCAAATCACGTTCAAAGAAAATATATTTATTACAACATACGCAAAGAGCGACATATGAAGATGCCCCTTAGATGATCAGAGTATATACAGGAAATATAACAACTTTACCATTACAAAAGACACAGTGGAATCAAAAGAAAAGAGAACTCTAAATAGCTATCATGCCTCCTGCATGTCTCCGAAAGCTTATTCGTCTTAAGAAGTACCTGAAAATCTTAACTCTCAAACTACTCAAAATCAATTGAGTACCCGAGAGTTTAAGGGGAAAACATAAACTTCGAGTTAGACATAAAGCCTGGTATGAATAATAATCTACCATCTCAAATCATTTAGATATCTACTGAGACCACACCGCTTAGCGGAATGGGTTTCCCCTCTCTAGTATCTTAAACCCTTTATAAAACCATATACCGTGCTCCTGCATACACAATGGTTAAAAACATAGTCATTTCAAAATATTATGATGATATGCAAACATTTAAAAACATACTGGATTTCACATCCTCAATCTAAATTGGCTAACTGTCATATTTTATAGTTTATAGGGTCACTATTAACCTATTAGTTTTCATGGGCTTACTAATAACCTTTATATAACGTATGGACTCCCTGTCCTATTTCATAGTTTTCATGGGTGCACTACGAACCTATTGGCCCCCCTCCAATTAACTTAATTAATTCATGGGTTTCCCTGAACTTATTGGTGACTCCAATAACTTCTCTCTTATCCTAGTTTTCATGGGTTGACCAGGAATCTAGTGACAACTGTCAATAACTTAATCGGGATATAGTTTTCATGGGTGCACTATAAACCAATTGGCCCCTGCCAACCACTCTTTATAACATAGTTTTCATGGATCACTATGAACCTATTGGTAACCCCAATAACCTCCTGGTCATAGTTTTCATGGAATCACTATGAACCTGTCTCCCTGACAGCTTTCAAATTTAGGCATCATATGTTTATTCTCCCTGACCTCTTGGATGCAAATCTACTCATCCAGGAGTTTAATCAATTTATATTTACTACTGGGTTAACCTAACTGACTTCATTCCCTAAAATATAGTTATGGGTCCATTACAATGTGAATATATTTATATTTGAAGAAGCAAACATAATTACATAAGATACCACTCTTGTGGGTTTCATATGAAACATGGTTAATCCCTTTAACATATTATTTGTATCAAGGAAAGCTTCTTCTCAAACCATTACAAAAACTCGTTTAATTCAGCCAAGGGTTTTCTTTTAAAAATGAATTTAGGTTACAAAACTTTTTGAAACCTTCAAAAACTTGCTTTCGACTTCGTAGGATGACCTCCTTCGAAAGCATTACAATCTACCTTCATAATATAAGGCTCCTACCTTTCTAATACATTAAAACCTTCCTTTCGAAACCTTTTGATTATATTAAAGTATTAACATTTAGCTTTAGAACTTAGCTTCGAAACCAGTTGAAAGTACCCCTTTCGACACCATTGGAAGTAGCCCTTTTGAAATCATTGAAAGTCCCCCTTTCAAAAGAATTGGGTTTATACTCAAAACATTATTTGGGTCAAAGTGAATATAAGCGAAAGCATCTCTTTCAAAACCAACCTTTATCATATAAAAATATTGGGGAAAACATGATAGCATCGGCACCATCCTTTCGAAAGCATAAAACATTTGGGTAAAATATTGGAAGGTTGGCGTCGAAACCACTTTCGAAACCATTGCCTTCGAAATCCCTAACCCCTTTCGAAAGCTACAGGAAGTGGCTTAAACTACAAAGTACGTTTCGACAACATTGATATCTTCAATACCATCGAAAGGCTAAAGAACGACAGTAGGGCTTCGACTAGGTCGGAACCCCTTCTTTCAAAAAATTCTTTCATAACCCATTCAAAAGCAAACTTATGTTATAGCAACCCATTCGAAGCCTTTTAAAACCTCTTTCAAAACCATATGCTTCAATTCCTTCGAAGGCAAAAACAAAACAAAGGCAGGCGCTTCTCTTTTTAAAATAAAACCAAGGTAGCGACTCCTTCGGAAGCTATGCTTTCGACACCTTACCTTTCGCATTTCTCCAATTCACTACGTACCATCTTTGTGATACCTTGCGTATTAGTTTCGGCTTAGTAGGTTTTGACTAGGTTGAAGGCAAAAGCTTCTGTGTCGAAAGGTACTTCCAAAGTAGGCGAAACCATCTTTTCTGAATAAACCTGGTTTTATAGTACTTAAAGAAAATCTTTTATTAACTAACCTGCCACGTGTCAACACCAGATTGGTTGCCTTAACTTTTTCATATTCTTTGCTAAAATAACTGCTACTAATTTCAGATCTAAACCATAGTTAAGTTACAATTAAGCAATTAAACAAAACCAATTTTGCAAAGAAGTCCCCTTCTAAAATATTTAATTTCCATAGCAAATCACTTTGGAAAAATCCCCAAAAATTCCAAAAATTCATTTTAATCATGTTATCTAACATATCAAAATTCCAGACCCAAATTCTTAATATATTTTCCAAAAGAAATTTATAAACCCAAATAACCATATTTTACTTTAAAAATTCATAACAATCTTTCCATAGCTTGGAAAATTATCAAAATTAAAACCCAACTCCAAAATTATGTTTTATAGAACATAAAAATTTTCCATGGCTTTAAAACATCGTTAAAAACCGGTTTTACCCTAAAACCACGTGTAACCCCATTTAAACAATCTTGTTTTAATTAAACAAATCAATATTCTAGCATATCATCATCCAATTTAGCATAAAAACGAATTTACCCTTAAATTCGAAAACACATGATTCAAAACAAAATAAAGATGGAATTATTATTCTCTTTGCTTTAGATAAGGAGATTGGATTGAGATTGATTTCCCCTAAGCTTGATTCTCTAGATTTTAATTGAATTTCTTCTTCCTTAATGGCCGGTCGTTCTTTCTTACGTTTAGGTTTCAAAATGACGTGAATGAATAGTAAAATGGTAGGAACGAAAATATATAAGGGTAATGGGTATGGGCGATAAATTCCTAATATACCCTTACGTAATTTGATTAACCCAAAAACCATTCTTAAGCTCGCTACTTATTTTATTAGGCTCGGCCTTAATTAAATTTATTCAAATCTCAACCCCCTTATTACTTAACATTTATATTATTCTATTTAATTTGTCTAATTAAATCTCCTGAATAATGTTATCAAAAATTAGGGGTGTTACATACACACACATAATATAATATTATTTAAATATAATTAATATATACATTATAAAATAATTTCCTCATGTATATATAAACATAAATTTAAAAATAATTTATTTGGTCTAAATAAAATACACACTTATACATTTGTATTAAGTTCAAAAAGATTTAGATATTTGATAATTTAAAATTAAATTTTAAACGGTTTTGATCCTTTTAGAATCTAACTATTTATTTTTTAATTTAGATCGTAAGTGTTAGCACCAAAATTGGTCACTAACCTCGTAGAGAAAGATTGTGTAGAGATATAAGTGATGAAGATAAATTAAACAAGGAAGAGAATGCTAATTTAAATGCAGAAAGTAAGAACACCAAATTTATAGTGGTTCAGCGTAATTGCCTACGTCCACTTTGAGGTTAAACTTTATTGATCTTCTTAATAGTTGATTACAAATACAATTCGTGAATCAAATGCTTGAATGAAGTTGTTAAGTAGAGAAGATGAGTCTCAAAAATGGTAGAGTCTCCCCAGTGTTCTCCAAAAAGGATCCATTTCATTGTGCCCCTGCCTTTCTATTTATAGAGGAATATGGGTTGGACTTCCTTCATGGGCTTAGGAACAAGGTGCCTCTGCCCATAGTGGGTGAATCTGCGCACTAGGCCAGGCAGGCCGAATGCTCTTGCTTTATTGTGGGCCTGACAACTTGCTACCACCTCCAGTCTCTCCTTGATCAGAATCTTGTCTAGTGCTAACGATAATTTCTTCAACCGTCGTTTTGTAACCGGGCCAAGATGCCGGTTAACACTTGCCCCCCAAAGTGTGTCGTGTGAAGCAACACAACACGCTTTGAATCAGCGAGTATTCCTTGTCTTCAGAAAGAAATCCACCATGTTTCTTGAATAGTCATTATCCTCCAATTTATCCTCCCAAGGTGTTGTATCCTTCTTTGGTCATCGCGATGCTCGGTCGATTCCCAATATTATAAATCCAGGGTTGTAGTTCATTAGTGGCCATCCGTGTCTGATTCTGCAGAGCTAATAAGCTTCGGCTATATGATCTAGTCTTCTCTTAATAACCCTTAGTGAGAATTCAATTTCTGTTGATTTCAAGAAGTTGAACTTTTTCGGATGTACACATGCACGTTCGGGTACATGTTCTTGCCATTGGCTCTCGGATGCGTTTTATATGCTCATAAGTCATCACCAACTCCGTCTAGTTTAATTGCAATTCAATCGCGATTCCTTGTTTGTATTTTCTGTGAAATAAGGGTTGCAATCAGCCACTCGAGGAGTTTTCCAAACCTCTCTTCAGTACAGACTCTATGATTTTGTTCACAGCTTCAACTTGTCCATTTGCAGTTATAATGGATCATGGAAGGTCATAAGGACAGATGACGTTACGGATAAAGAAGTTGATTATTTTCTTCATCTTGGTCGTGGTTAAGAGTTCTTCATCTGCCCATTTGGTGATGTAATCAATTGCTATGATGGTGTATTTCGCACCACCTTTAGGATCGACAAGAAGATGATTTCAGTGCTCCCAAGTGCCAAACAACTATGAACTAGCCATTTGACTAATTTCCATCGGCGGGGTTCCTAGATTTTTTGCATACATCTTGCACTCGTCACATTGTCTAGCATGATCAACCGCATCTGGGTTGATAGTTGGCCAGTAATACCTATAACAGAGTATCTTCTTTATCATGGTTTTCCCCCTGATGTTATTACCGCATTCTTCTTCATAGACTTTGCTCAAGATATCATCTTGGGCGATATGCTGAAGCAAGGGGATGGATAAACTTCTTTTGACACACGACTTATTCTTAGATTATCTGGCATGAAGCTTTGAGGAGGATGTGTCATTTTCCATTCCTCCGTTCAGTAAGAATTCCTCATTGTAGATAGTCTTTGATAGGAGTCAACCATGACACCTTTTCATTTTGTTCGCTGAGTACGTGTGTAATGATGTAATACGTGAAGTCGGTTAGTAGCTCTTGGACTTGGCCGAGATAAGGAGCAAGACAATGCCCCCTAGCAAGATCAACTTCCTTAAATTTGTATACTACCAATCAAGAATCACAAAAGATATGTAAAGTTTTCACTTCAAATCCTCTAGCAAGTTTGAGGCTGGCAGTCAAGGCTTCATACTAAGCATCGTTGTTTGTTACAAGTAAATCGAGTTTTAGGACGTAGCAGATTGATCGTTCCTCAGGAGTCATTATCAAGCCATAACACTGATCATTGGATGCTCCATCCACGTACATTTTCCATCTTATGGTTGGTTCTCTGCTACTCTTCGAGTAGTCATCTGAGGTAGTGAATTTGGGTGTGAGGTCTGCTAATTTCCGTCCTTGGATAGCCCTTCGTGGGAAATAAGTGGTATTGAATTAGCTTAGTTCAATATTCTATTTAAGTAGTCTTTCAGACGTCTTAGGTCATTGTGTGCCCTGTCGCAACGGCTGGTAGGCATAGACGTTGATGGGGTGAGCCTAAAAGTAAGAGTGGATCTTTCATGATGAAATCAATAGAGATTGTGCTAGCTTTTGTAGCTTCGAGTTGATATCCAATGCATGGCTTTCAATAGTTAATGAAATCACATATGCATGTCAGAATTGGTCCAAGGGAACATATCATCATTTATTCAGAAAAATCCAACTAATTCTTTTATCATCACTGCACTGAGTTGTGATCCGATATTCAGCACCCGGAAAAGGTCGCCATGGCTGGCTGCTATGTTGACCGTCAGCTTAGCAGGTGCCATCCCAGATTCTTTGAGTAAAGATGTAACTATTTTGCATAACATTCAATGTGAAATATGGTTGGGACGGTCAATGTTGATGGTTACTCTGGTCGAATCCTAGAGTCTTGCCATGAGTTGTTAAGTCAAATAATGAAGGGCTCTGAATGCTCTAATTGATTATCTGCAAATGGCCAAAGATCAGGCTTAAAAGCACGTTGAAGGAAATGTCGAGTAGGGGCCAGCCTCGAGTTGCGTGCAACTGCATAGCCGGATCTTGCTATGAGTTTGAATTTGCTTGTATATTCGAGTAACGCATTTTCTATTCAATGCATTCATGATCCTTCACTCGCCCTTCGGGTTGGAGTGACAGTCAGTTGCCCCCAAGCTTTGGCATCGATTTAACGATTCTATCTCTAGGCATCCTTTTGGTCGTTGCCTTGAGTAGCTGTAAGCACTATATATAAGTTTTAATACTGAGCTATCGTGGCCAGTTTTTGGATGACCATGCGTCTTCTCCCAGTCTCGGGTTGATAAATGTACTGCATGGACGGTTGAGTCTCGTCCTAGCTATGTTTATGTTTTCACCTAAACTCCAAAGACATAGAGGTGATTGGTGAATAGTCGGTTCACATTCATCTTGCTTCTCGCTCGTGCCCCTAGGTCTAGGGCATATATCGATAAGTAGGAAGGCCAGCCATGCCCACTTTAGCTTTACTCTCTTTCCCGTTGAATCGTGGGATCATGTAAGTCGATAGGAGACTAGGTCTCGCCTATCTTGGATTTTATCGTGGTTTTTCATTCCAAGAGGAATACTTCGATGCCACGTAAGTTTCAGGGCGTAATTTGGACAGTGGATGGTCATCCACATCCACTTTGGTTCATGCTCTGTAATCAGATCTCGGGGTAAAGTTGGCTACAAATGCAGTCGGGTTATGCTCGTCCAGTTTCATACTCCTCCTGACGAATCGAACGAGGGTGCTGGAGAATTTTTGACCAAGTATTCGTGGTTTACCCTCCTTTCCATACTCTGGGGGTCATAGTTTTTCAAAAAACAAACATCCGAGTCACATTCGTATGTGCTTGGTGCGGATCGGCATTGACCCTTGGTCTGAGGTATGATATAGTAGGTTGCTCATAGCTTTGGATGCCGTTTCGATTGGTTCTGTATTGAGGCCTCCATGCAGTCGCTGCCTTAAGTTATAAAGAACTCCATGCTAGAGCTATAGTAAGCTGTCGTATTCGGCTTTTTAGTGTTTTGTACCCCTGCCCCCAGCATTGATTTGGCCAGGTCACTAGTTGGATGGTCAAACTCCATCCTCAACGGGTTAATAATCCTTCTGTCGATTCCAGGCCGAAGTTTGCGGAATAGAAAATGGTCGGAATCCACTCGTCTATTTATCGATGTTTATACACCACTCTACATTCTGGTGACTTAGTGTTATTCTCCCTCCGGTTTACTCACGCCCAATTTGTGTTCATGCTTCGGTCCACGCTCCGGGGACTTAGAGATTTGTCGAACGGTTTACGCTTTAGTCCACAGTTCGAGACGCAGAGATTTTCGTCAACTCGTTTATACTCTAGTTCGCACTCTGGGAACTTAGAGTAATCTGGTCCGCTTCTGGGATTTAGGGATTTTTCTGAAGTCGTCTATAATCTAGTCCATGCTCTGGGGACTGAGAGTACTGTAGTCCGCACTCTGGGGACGTAGAGGTTTTTGAGTCATTTATACTCTAGTCCGCACTCAGGGACTTAGAGTACTTTAGTCCGCATTCTGTCTCCCATTCCAGAGGGTGAGACCTCTCGGATGGCTGAGAGTTTTCCCGAACCTGGTAGATAATCCTTCTCTTTAAGGTTCTCTTTAGGATTTCGAAAGTCGTTATTCTTTATGCAGGACTATTGCATTCTTGTTTTCCACGATTTTGTGTAGGCCGTTCTGACCCCGAGCCCACTCCGAGGAGCGATGTCGCCAAGGAAGTGGGGGAGAAAACAAGTGGAGCCACTCACGCAGGGGAGGCTTCTGGTCGAGACGCTCAGGTGATCGGAGCGCTTGACGAAGATAAGTCTGAAACCTCCTCTCCTACCGATGGGGGTTATGAAGTAGAAATTACAGGCGCCTCTGAGCATACATCCGAATTGAGCATGGAGGAGTGGCTCGAGAAAGAGAGGGAGGAGACGGTCAAGGTCATAGTAGATCCCCAAGTTGTGGACTTGGACGATCCTTTGAACAAGCCGTTGAAGGTCATCCTTCCTGGCGGGTCCAAGCCCATGGAAGGCCCCCGTACTCCTTCAGTTGCTACCCCTCTATCAAAGAAGAGTACCAAGGGTAAATGCTCTGGAGAGGAGCCGTCTGGAAAGAATTTGAAGAAGCACAAGAAGTGATTACTATCCTCGTTCAACGAGGGTTAGTTTAAGTCATGTAATTATTTTCATCTATTTCCTTAGTCCTTGTAGATAGAATGTCGACTCTGAACTTTGGAGGGGTTGTAATAGAAACTCATTTCTGAATAAGGTTTAGTTCCTTTTTCTGTCTTACAAAAGACTCTTATTGTTCAGTTTTCTTTGTGATTGTGATTTTAATCCAAGCAGTTGTGAGTAACATAGACTTCTCAGTCCATCTTCATATAACTTGGAAACTCTTCGGGAGTCGTTGAACTTCCATTCTGTGCTTCGAGCACTTAGAATACTTTCTAGCCCATATGTCAGGGATTTGACAAATTCAAGTCATTTGTGTCATAGTTCATATTCAGGGAACTTGGAGATCCGATTCGCTTATATTCGAGTCTGCACTCTGGGGAGTTAGAGTACTCTAGTCCGCACTCTGGGGACTTGGAGGTTTAAGTCATTTATACTCTAGTCCGTGCTCTGGGGACTTAGAGTACTCCAGTCCGCACTCTGGGGACTTGGAGGTTTTAGTCATTTATACTCTAGTCCGTGCTCTGGGGACTTAGAGTACTCCAGTCCGCACTCTGGGGACTTGGAGGTTTAAGTCGTTTATACTCTAGTCCGCACTCTGGGGACTTAGAGTACTCCAGTCCGCACTCTGGGGACTTGGAGGTTTTAGTCATTTATACTCTAGTCCGCGCTCTGGGAACTTAGAGTACTTCAGTCCGCACTCTGGGGACTTGGAGGTTTAAGTCGTTTATACTCTAGTCCGCGCTCTGGGGACTTAGAGTACTCCAGTCCGCACTCTGGGGACTTGGAGGTTTTAGTCATTTATACTCTAGTCCGCGCTCTGGAGACTTAGAGTACTCCAGTCCGCACTCTGGGGACTTGGAGGTTTAAGTCGTTTATACTCTAGTCCGCACTCTGGGGACTTAGAGTACTCCAGTCCGCACTCTGGGGACTTGGAGGTTTTAGTCATTTACACTCTAGTCCGCGCTCTGGGGACTTAGAGTACTCCAGTCCGCACTCTGGGGACTTGGAGGTTTAAGTCGTTTATACTCTAGTCCGCGCTCTGGGGACTTAGAGTACTCCAGTCCGCACTCTGGGGACTTGGAGGTTTTAGTCATTTATACTCTAGTCCGCGCTCTGGGGACTTAGAGTACTCCAGTCCGCACTCTGGGGACTTGGAGGTTTTAGTCATTTATACTCTAGTCCGCGCTCTGGGGACTTAGAGTGCTCCAGTCCGCACTCTGGGGACTTGGAGGTTTAAGTCGTTTATACTCTAGTCCGCGCTCTGGGGACATAGAGTACTCCAGTCCACACTCTGGGGACTTGGAGGTTTAAGTTGAGAGCAGTCGTATTTCCACTCTTTAATTTGTATTCATCTACTATATCGAGGCTAATGTCGTCGAATGAACAATCGAACCACGTTTGCTCACGAAATGAGATTCTGCCCCCCAGGATGAGGGATGAAATTTGAAAAATGGACGATCGATTCTCGTCCGCTTGGTGATTATAGCTCTTCCAATCAAGTCAAGGGTATATGACAGATGGTTGAATCACATCCATGTTGGGTTAGATAGCCAAATCTCTTACAATTTGTTCCGTATCTCCTTCTAAAAAATAAGGATAATAGATTGTTGAGTAGACAAAGTAAGTTGCATATGTTCCAAGGTGCAGTCGTGTCCATATATTGACAGTGATGGTTAGCGAGTACGCAGTCTACCATAGCTACTTCAAGTTGGGCTTTCTAACAACCTTTCGTGTTCAGGGTAGGATTTGATGTGTAGATGATCAAATCACGTCCACTTTTGACGGATCCCGGCGTCACTGAGCTTCATGAGGGGTATCTGTATTTTGTCGAACTTTGTTCTATGACTCGATTGGAGTGGATGATCGGGCCATATTCATTCCAAGCAGTTTAGGTCTCCAAGTCAAATGTGGAGGTTGATGGATGGATGGTCGGTTGTTCGAATCGATCATAAGTTGAGCATACGAACTCAGATCGTCTTGAAACTTGGAACATTGGCTTCCCTGGCTTTGATTGTTATGTCTTGTTAATCGTGGCTCGATCCAGACTCGGACAAAATCCATCGATATCCATAGTGAGCCTTTGTGTAACCGATCTCCAAGACGAACTGTCACTGGTTTCTAATCAAGTTCTTGGTGTCATGGCCTTGCCAAAAGGCGGGATAACATTTGCCCCCCAAAGGACGTCTTGTGTAAACATGACGTGATTTGAAAAACCGCAGTCTTTCATGCTGAATATTTCCGTTCAGTTGATTGCTTGACAGTCGTCTCTTAATCGTTTCGTTGCAATCTTCTTTTAGACAAATGTTCAACTAGCATGCTTTGCTTTGGTTTTGCCCCCAGTTTTGGGGATGAGTATGGAGTTGATGTATGTTTATACTCCGTCTCGCACTCTGGGAGTACGGAGTTGAGTAGATGTTTATACTCCGTCTCGCACTCTGGAAATACGGAGTTGATTAATGTTTATACTCCGTCTCACACTCTGGGAGTACGGAGTTGATCAATGTTTATACTCCGTCTCGCACTTTGGGAGTACGGAGTTAAGTAGATGTTTATACTCCGTCTCGCACTCTGGGAGTACGGAGTTGTGCGAAGGATCGTCGTGTATCAACCCATTTTTAGCCTTGATGTGACGGCTTGCCCCCGAGCTCGAGTTTCACTTAGCGAGTGGCTGGTCGTATCGCAGCCGCTCTCTACTTGAATAAATTCCACTTGCAGGATGGAATTCAGCTCTCCGTGCATCGTGATGTTGTACATTGTATTTAATCCATAGCCCCAAATCAAAGGCATATGGTTGATGATGAGCAATAGAATTATTCTCGTCCAGATGTAACTCCACACGTCCGATCATGGTCTGTGTAGATTGGTTGGCAACCAAATCTGAGTACATGGACACCTGCATCGTTTTGAAAGTAGTTTAGTTCAAGCTAGTCGTAGTTCATAGAACAATTGAAATAGAGATGGAAATGGAAATAATTCAAAGAAGATTATGGTAAATCTCATTGATATGTAAAGCAGCATCGTGTGCTCGCTATTCGACTCCGCCCCTGGCTCCTTTCAAAGGGATGTTGGCCGTCAACCGTCCAATTGATAATCATAGCCCTTTATTAATAGGCATCAGATATTCGTTGCCCGCCATTCTGCAGGACTTGTACATACTATTGAAGCTTTCCTTTCCAGGTCATTTTTCGATCACACCTCGGAGGTGTTTGTAATCGCTCGTGTTAGGATCAGTGAGCATCTGGGAATATACAACATTCCCCTGATTTTCTTTAGACTTTGGTGTACTCTCTCGAGGTTGGTTTCCAGTACCACTCCGAGTCGTGAGTCTTCAAGTAGAGGTTGTCAATTTTCAAAAATTTGGGTCGTACCCGAAAAAGATTTTTTTTGTAAATAGGGGTCGTATAAGAGACCGGTGTAACTTAAGTTTCGATTGGCATTGAGGGCCGTTCGACATGACAAAGTTGCTCGGCATACAAGATTGTTCGGCATTCACACTGTTCGGCATTCACACTGTTCGGCATCCACACTGTTCGGCATTCCACACGTGTTCGGCGTCCACACTGTTCGGCATTCCACACTGTTCGGCATCCACACTGTTCGGCATTCCACACGTGTTCGGCATTCACACTGTTCGGCGTCCACACTGTTCGGCATTCCACACTGTCCGGCATCCACACTGTTCGGCATTCCACACTATTCGGCATTCACACTGTTCGACATTCACACTGTTCGGCATTCACACTGTTCGGCATTCCACACGTGTTCGGCATTCCACACTGTTCGACATTCACACTGTTCGACATTCACACTGTTCGGCACAATCGAGTCGTTCGGCATACAATACCATTCGGCATTACAGAGGCGCTCGACATTCATTCTTGTTCGGCACAACCGAGTCGTTCGACATACAATACCGTTCGGCATTACAGAGGCGCTCGACATTCATTCTTGTTCGGCACAACCGAGTCGTTCGGCATACACTACCGTTCGGCATTACAGAGGTGTTCGGCCTAGAAGTATGGTCGGCCTGGAAGGGCATTCGGCCTAGAGGTATGTTCGGCCTGGAAGGGCGTTCGGCCTAGAGGTATGGCCGGCCTGGAAGAGCGTTCGGCCTAGAGGTATGGTCGGCCTGGAAGGGCATTCGGCCTAGAGGTATGTTCGGCCTGGAAGAGCGTTCGGCCTACCCCTTTTCTGGAGCGTTCGGCATACGCCTTTTCTGGGGCGTTTGGCATACGCCTTTTCTGGGGCGTTCGGCATATGCCTTTTCTGAGGCGATCGGCATAAGCTTTTTCTGGAGTGATCGGCCGAATTGCCTTCAGAGGAGGGTCGGCCTTCATTCAACTTGAGTGCAAACTTCAACGTCCAATCCCCAGATCTTGCGTACATTAGTGAATCCAATCTACGGCTATCATCTTCCTTTAGATTTCTTTCAAATCTGAGTAGAATAGGAAGTTTTCTAGTAAACAACTGGATCTATCTCGCGAATATGGAAATCCACTAGTAGATGATGAGATCCAATCAAGCTGAGAATTCAATTCTCAGTGAAAGCACCAAAGTGTTAGCACCAAAATTGGTCACTAACCTCGTAGAGAAAGATTGTGTAGAGATATAAGTGATGAAGATAAATTAAACAAGGAAGAGAATGCTAATTTAAATGCAGAAAGTAAGAACACCAAATTTATAGTGGTTCAGCGTAATTGCCTACGTCCACTTTGAGGTTAAACTTTATTGATCTTCTTAATAGTTGATTACAAATACAATTCGTGAATCAAATGCTTGAATGAAGTTGTTAAGTAGAGAAGATGAGTCTCAAAAATAGCAGAGTCTCCCTAGTGTTCTCCAAAATGGATCCATTTCATTGTGCCCCTGCCCTTCTATTTATAGAGGAAGATGGGTTGGACTTCCTTCATGGGCTTAGGAACAAGGTGCCTCTGCCCATAGTGGGTGAATCTGCGCACCAGGCCAGGTAGGCCAAATGCTCTTGCTTTATTGTGGGCCTGACAACTTGCTACCACCTCCAGTCTCTCCTTGATCAGAATCTTGTCTAGTGCTAATGATAATTTCTTCAACCGTCGTTTTGTAACCGGGCCAAGATGCCGGTTAACAGTAAACAAAAAGGTAAAAATATAATTTTTTGTCACTATTAATATCTGAATGAATTCTTTATCTTTGAATATTTCAAAATTTTAATTTTAAATTATGTTTGACTTTTTAAGTGAAATCAAAAAACAGATTTTTTACTTACTAAAAGCCATAATCCTTGAATTTTTATTTATAAATTTCCATATCAAAAATTATATTACATACAAATACATACATACATACATACATATACATATATATATATATACATATATATATATACATATATACATATATATATATATATAATTTTACAATCTTTTAGACAAGGATAAATGATTAAGTTTTTTAATTACAATCGAAATCTATATTGATAGTTTAAATATATATGGAATATTTATTTTAATGCACACACATATATATATACATATAAGTTTGGATCCGAAAACAAAATTAATTTTTTTAAACTGAAAGCCTTTTATAAATAATTTATATATATATATATATTAAAAAAATCTTAATTAATTTATTACTAAATTAATTTTCAAATTTTTTTATTATTGTGGAATGTATTTATAGCATGCATGTTTGTATGAGCATAAATATGTGTTCATATTTGAATGTGTGTGTGTATAAAGATGTTACATCCTCATTGTGATCCTTCCAATTGTAGAACACTTCGGTTGTTTGGTTGCTCTTCCTACTCCTTGGTTACGGGTTATAATGCAGTCACCTTGGCTTTACAAATGTCAGCTGGAGGCTAAGGTTTTGTTGTTTGAGTGTGTGGAGAATGAGAATGGAGGCTACCTATTTAGCCACACAAATATCCAACATATGGCTCTTTTCTCTCAAACCCTTGGAGATTAGGTCCTTTCCCACTCTTTTGCTATGGTTGGCCCCTTATTTGACCCATTTCTTGGTTAGAGTACATAATTAACTCCTTTGAATCAATTAATAATTTTATTTTATCTCATTTTTGAACTGAATAGATGTACAACTTTTATACTCATTTTGATTGATTTTGATCTTCAAATAAATAATTAAAAAAAGCCATGAAATTTAGTACAACATTTTTATTAATTTATTATTAATTTATAACATTTATAAATTAATTTTAACATCGATCGAATTTGGGAATAACAAACAACTCGGTTATGTTAAATCTTTTTGGTGTGAACTCGGTCGTCGATTAGTATTTAAACGATTCAAATATTGGAGCCTATACAGACTTTGTTGAAGTGCAATATCGAGCACTAGTTCAACACTTACAAACACATTAGGTGAAATCAAATTTCTAAGCTATAATTAGCTCAACTAGCAACGACATTTTATACACGTATTCCTTTCGTCGTCACTATATCACTTAGATATCTAGAGTTTGGTCTAATGTCAAAAACTCTACTAATATTTGTACTAATTTTCATAGATCACTTTAATGTCCTCGGTTCAACCCAATAACATTTATTGGTAATTGATTGACTCTGTCCAGAGATTTTAACCTTAAGTTGATGACCAATTTTGGTGATACTAACCTTCTATAATGAAGGAGACGGATCCTCTCTTGGGTAGTGCTTCACTCCATGTAGTTCAACATATACCCAGCTATGGCTGTAACATCATCATGATGCTATGTGATTGACTATAATCAAAGAATAGTTTAGTTACTCAAGACTGGAAGTACCCTCACATCTGAAGACTACTGTACATCATTACCATGTGACCTTATATTTTGACTTAGTTGTATTACCCTATAGAATACTCTCGTTGAGTTGTTCTTTGATTATTCCAAACAACCACAAGTACGTAACCCCTTGGTGCCCCTCAATGGCCATGAGTAACTCACTATCCATCGTATAGAGAGTGTTATGTACACCATTCTCAATGGCTGTTTCTAATATCTTTTTCTTGATACATCTTGACTAGGAACATTTAAGGAGTTGATGTTTATATATCGATCCAATGCTCTAGGATACGAACACATTCATTACTACAATCATTAAAAAACCTTCCCTAAATAATTTCTACTTGTATGTGTTCAGTGTAATTTATTCATTATTTATATCACTTTATAATAACATATATAAAATAAAATAAAACCAAATGCATACTTTATTTCGAACAAGATTGTTTACTGAGTTAAGTTTATATAACTATTTACATAATTACCTCTAAGGCACACCTTAACTCTATCACGATTAGGAAAGCCTTATCATTCATATCCTTTATCGATGACCACTTATGCAAGGTTTGGGTGTATGTACTAAATTCCAAGTTGAAAATGAATGAGAAATCTAAAGTTTGGCTGGCTTTTGTTGAAAAACAAACTAAGAAGAAATTAAAGATTATGAGGTTCGATAATGGAGGTCAATATGTCTGTAACAACCCGGGATTTGCATTACCAATTAATAAATAAAAGTTAGGATTTTATTTATTTTAATGAAGCATAAAAGTATTTGGAATAACAAAATTTATTTGAAAAAGGCTATTTTAATTAAATGGGAAATATGGGATTTTAAAATGAGGATAAAATGTTATTTTTGAAAAGTTAAATATTTTAGGAGAGGATTTAAAATGGGTTTGAATAAGAAAAGTGAGTTTTATAAACATATATGAACACTTAGAAAATTTTTGAAAACATGGAAATAACTCTCTTCATATTGGGTTATAAAACCTTACCCAATAACCCACCCTAAACTTCCTCTATAAATTATTTTAAACTCTCATAACCCCATTCATTCAACCCTAATCAAAACCCTAATCATTTCCTAAAGCTTTCATAACAAAAATGGCATCTATCTTCATCTCCTTCTAGTTTTAGCTTATGCAAGTCATTCTATGCAAAGGTAATGCAAATACCCACCTCAAATCCATTTTTATATCTTTCTCATTTCTGAAATGTATTTGGTAACACATGTTTTATGTGTTTTTTTGATCTTATAGCCTCCTAATCATCTTTTGCTAACTTGGGTTGATGCTATAATAGTCTTTGTTGCTTTAAAGAGAGGTATATTGCTAAAAACCTCTTCTAATATGTGTTTAATCATCTTTTGATTTTGGTAATTAGTTAGTAACACATGTTTTATTATGTAACATATGAATCATAGCTCTTTGATCATCTTTGCTTTCATTTTGGGGTGTGCACATAAGGTACTTGTAGTATATGCTAGCTGAAATTATAATTAGTTTATTGCTGTTAGTAAAGTAGGCATATCTCATTCATTTTAAATCGGAATTAAGATTTTCTTGAAGTTATGGAAAGCTTATTCTGTACCATATAACTTTTATGTTTTGTGCTTTGCCTAATTTTGAGGTTTGAATGGTCGAAATCATGCTTGTTTGTCGCTGACCTGACAACAAACTACAGGGTTGATAAAATAAAAACCTGAAATTGATTTGGACATAAGTTACTCGTTTCTTATCCAAATCTAATAATTTTGGATGTTCTGGAAAGCTTAGATTTAGAGCTAAAACTTTCATGTTTTGAGTTTCATGAAATTTCGAAGTTAATTTGGTCAAAACTGTGCATTCTTACCACTGTCCCGAAAGCACAACGACAGTGATATAAAATTTAGATCTGAGAATTGTTTTAGTCATAGAATTTTCATCTCTGGTCGGAATTTGACAATCTTGGTCATTCCGGAAAGCTTAGAAACTAAGCTACAACTTTCAATTTATTCATTTTTCCAGAATTTGAAGTTTACTATGCCAAAATTGTGGTTTTTCATCTCTGGCCAGTTAGTGCATAGCTATAGGCCTTAGTTTCTTTTCTCCCGTTGTTTTCAGCGTAGAACCCCGACTTTGCGACACCATCCCGGGCTCGTCCTTTGTCGGATTTCATCATTTTTGGTCTCGTTAAAAAGATGAGATCGAGATCTTTACCCATGCAAAGTTTAGTTTAGATCTGGGTGCATTAGATACTTCGTTTCTATTACCGAAGTAGCACCCAGAAACTGTTTTACAATAGTGATCATTTTCAGTTATCGTCGGACCAACTTTGAAACATTGTCGTTTCTTCGTTTCAAGTCAAAACCGAACGATTCTTGTTGCATATCAAAGTAGGAGTACTTTACTATGCTCCTGCAAATTTTCATCAAGATCTGAGTTCATGTGACCCTTCGACCATGTCGTCGAAGTGGGACCTTTACACTGTTTTGACACAGTAAAGTTTTATGATTTTTGTCCGACTTTGAGACGACGCCGTTTCTTCGTTTCAAGTCGGAATTTCCCGATTCTTTTTTCAGTTTGGAGCAGGGATGTTGGACTATATGTCTACCAATTTTAATGCCATTTGGATTCAGTTTGCTAGTCCGAATAATTTTCCGAACTTGGGTTCGCGTCATTTTTGGACTATTTTCCAACACTTGGAATATTTTTCAGTGATTTTCTGGTTTTATTGATTTCTTTGAGATTTGTCTCTAGATTTCGTACACGGGTTTTATGAATTATTTTCAAAGGATTTTTCACTCCTAAATGGCTTTAGAAATTATTATATAATATTATTTTTAATTATTAAATTAATTACTCCATAATAGGAGAGTTTTCAAAAGCCGTTTTAAAGTGATTTCAAAATCAATTATAAATCCGTTTCGCACCATTATTTTCTATAAAAAAAATCTCACACTCACTTTTTAGCACGTCGAGCGAAGTGGAAAGGTGCTTAAACGGTTAGGAAATCTCCGGCCTATGGAACCGTGTGTATTTCCTTTCCAGTTAATCCCCGACCTATTCGATTGATCGTTTTGACCTTTGGGTCTAGTTTACCGATGATACGAGGTGGACTTTTTATTGTTTGGAGTGTGAGCTTGCTATTGGTTAGTAAACCGTTTAGTGCGAACGTGGGGTATGGGACTCATTGTTAACACTTTACGGGTTCCTCTCCAAGAAGTTAGTGACACATTAGCCTTTGGGCGACCAGTACTGGACCTCTGGGTCACCACGCCTCTGGGCAACCGTCTCTGGACACCTGCTCTATGGAGCAGTTTATTTTTTCGGCATGCGCCTCTGGGCCTTTATCCTTCTGGGAAGGATCTTGCCGTCTCGCGCGTTCCGCATCTGTGCGAGTGATCGATCACAACTCTACAGTACTTGGCAACAACGACTCTGGTCGGTGCACGTGCAATATTGGTATTATTTGATGATTTTTATATCCATTCGAGTACCGCCATTCGGTGTTGGTTCTATGGAACCATACGATGTAAGTGCGATTACCTTGTGGATTCACAGTGTCTTTGGACACTGCTTTTCAGTGTTGGATTTCATTGACTTTTCAGTATATCCTCATTGCTCTTTGGAGCATCGATCTTTGCTTGGGCATTGATTACAGACTCTGGTCACTCTTGGGATTATTGCCTATGGGCATCTTTTTATAGCTTTGGCTACGCCGATGATATGAGGCGATTTTATTTATTCTACACTTTGGTGTTGATTTCTCTTTGGAGATTTTTACTGTTGATTGATGATTAGGGATCGTCATTATATTCATGTGGTTCATAATATACTTCTCTTTGGATAAGTACTGTTTTATTTATGTACCGCATTATCATATATCTCAGTTATTACTGATGGTTTAGCTAGCCTGACCCGAGTGTTTTCGCTCGGGTCAGACCGAGTTGTTTCAGGTTAGGTCTCTGGACTTAGCTTCTGTGCTTCCGCTTGGACATTATCTGTTATGCTGATAGATAGCGCTTTTATTTGTCCACTATTCCGCTACTCTGTTATTATTCAGACTTTGATATGTACATATTTTTGACTCACATGTGTGAGTAGTGGCTTTGTACCCACTTATAGTATTTGGATCTGTATTGACGATGTATTGTTCTGAGATTTTATATCTGTTATGTGATTCTGTTCTGTGATGTTTTATCATTTATTATTATGCTTTGTTCTGATAGATCTTTAGCCATTTGTAATTTCGTTATAAGTATTTACCGAATATGTCGAACCACTTGAAAAAAAAATATAGATACCATCCTTTCGACGTATTCAGTAGATAGTTATAGCTTGATTACAAATGGTCGCTTCCACTATACTCTATTCTCCGCTTTAACAGACAGTATTACTCCCGTAATACTCTTTGTTACAGTGGGTCTCAGAGTGGGGCGTTACAATGTCTCGATGGAGTTTATATATTACGGTAAACAACATGGTATTATGAGACATTTTATTACACTTGGGGATCCGTAATTCAATGGAGTTGCAGAAAGGATGAATATGACTCTACTAGAGAAAGCTCGTTACTTGAGATTAATCGCATGCTTGCTTAGAAACCTTTGGTTTGAAACTATATCAACTATTGTTGTATTATAAATTAAATTCTGAGCTCAACAGTTAGTGGAAAAATTCTAGAGGAAAAATGCCAAGACAAACCTATAAACTTTAGCTATTTTCACATTTTGGTTATCTAACGTATGTTCATAACACATGAAATGGTAAGTTTGAACCCAGAGCTTTTAAATGTATTTGCTTAGTTATAAGGATGGCATTAAAGGATATCCTTTAAGGAACCTTGAGATGAAGAAGGTTATACACAAGGCATGTTACTTTGACTAGCCATATATGTTCTAGCCTTTTGAAGACTTATCTGATAATCCAGGCTTACATGGAGAGAATCCTAAGGATATTAAGATTGTCCCTGCTTTTTGGCTTAGGAGTAGAGTTTTTAGAATTGATGATAAGAAGAATTTAGTTGATCGGACAACACATGGTATTCCACATATCTCTTTTAGTAGTGAGTTTGATTTTTATAACATAGGAGGAGATTCGGTTTAAGGTAGAGCTGAGGGTGATTTAGGCTATATTGAGCCATTTGGGTTAGTTGGCATACTAGGAAGGCACCAAAGAAATATAGAGAGTGTCACTATGCAAACTTTATTATCCTTAATGATCATTTTGACTATGCATTACATGTGGCCCCAGATGTAGGAGCAACTTGATGTGAAGACATCCCTTCTACATGGAGACTTGTAGGAGGTCATATATATGAAGCAACCGGATGAGTTTGTAGTAGATGAAAAACTTGATTGGGTTTGTAAGTTGAAGAAGTCGCTTTATGTCCAAAACCATCCGCCTAGGAAATGGTATAAGAGTTTTGATTCTTTTGTGCTTGGTATTGGCTTTGATAGAAGTATAAAATACGCTTGTGTATATTACAAGCATTTATTTAATGGAAATTTGGTGTAATTCTATATGTATATGACATTCTTATTGCTTCTAAAGATAGGGGAAATCAACCATTTGAAAGTCGAATTTGAAATTAAAGATCTTGGTAAAGCAAAGTAGATCTTAGGTATGGATATTTGTAGGGATAGAAAGCTCGGGATTCTAAGTTTGACATATAAAGTGTCCATTAGCAAGGTGCTTGCTCAGTTTAGCATGGAAAAGGCAAAAACCATTAGTACAGTAATTCCTTTACATATAAAGATTTCTAACACACTCTTTTATTTTGGATTAAGGCAAGGCTTATATGGAAAAGGTACTCCATGCAAGTTATGTTGGAATTTTGATACATGCTATGGTTTGTAATAGACCTGATATTGCATATGTTTTTAGAGTGTTTAGTTGCCATATGGCTAATCTGGAAAATCTCGTTGAGAAACTGCCTAAGTCATTTCAGGTATCTTAAATGCATATCGAATTTTGGGCTTGTTTTGGGTGATGGAAAGGATTTCACTATGATTGGTTACAATGATTTTGATTATGCTGAAGATAAAGATGGAAGGAAGTCTACCTCTGGATATGTATTATCTTTGATGGCACTATAATTAGTTACAGAGTAAGGTTACAAACTATAGTTGCATTGTCTGCTATAGAAGTTGAGTTGATGGTTTTTTTTGAAGCACCTAAAGAGACACTTTATTTGAAGCGGATATTGTATGACTTGGGCTTTGTACATGATAGTGTGACGGTGAATTGCGATAACTAAAGTACAACTCACTTAGCTAAAAAAATTTGCTTTTGGCATGAGACACAGCATATATAGGTAAGATAATACTTTCTTGTAGTTATGAATGGAGAAAATTGGCTCGCCTACATAATGTAACGACCCGTAAATCCATACCCTTTGAATCGACAATAAACCACACATGTCCGACCCAAAAAGCACAAATTGATGGAAAGTCAGGAGAAAGAAAAGAAGAGAGAAGAAGAGAAGAGAAGAAAGAGAGAAGATAGAACTAAATAGAACAATACAGAATCTCACATCGTAGCGGAAAACATATAATATCATATCAATGATCTTTACTAAACAGATACTGTATATACATACATCAATCAGAGTTCAACAATCAATCAATAGTTATCAGCCTGAACAGTTATAATAACATGTCCTCACAATTGCCGATAATATACAACAACTAAGCACAGCAGATAATCAAGCAAAATAGGTACGTGTATACAAAAATGAAGATCTCTAGCTCTCCTGCTGAAGCTCCAAAAGCACCAATATGAACCTGTAAATATACTCGGTCTGACCCGAGCATTGAAAGGGAAGAACGCCCGGATCAGTCTGGTAAACCAACGTGAGAAACACACTCAACTGAATTTATTAGATTACCAAAACTTTTCCTTTATCAAAACAAAAGTATCTCGTAAGACACGCCCACACATAAACACATACATGTTTTTACCTTACAATAACAAAAACATTTCATATCAAATCATCTTATATTATACTAGTGTCTAGTATACAAATAATATTAATCATAGCCGAAATTGTTACATTGATTAAATTCCAGCATATAGCCCAAAAGGGGTAATACAATCAAAATGGCAAGCACGTAGTGGAGTTTGGATTTCCATACAAATGACCAGGTGAAGGGACTACCTTCCGAATGGGTACACCTCTAGATGGATGTCCCAAGGCACAGAACATCTGCCCTCTACCAACACAAGATCAGCCCACCTCTATAACTAGATGGTACCGAATATGTCATCCTCCGGTCGTTACCGACCTTTACCGAGGGCCCTCTACCAATACAAAACACAATAATCAGATACACGACGTCATAACGTATAAAGATATATCTAGAAGAGGATGATCATATCCTACTTGGGAGCGACCCACTTAGCCTTGCCGCATCTAACCCTGTTTTGGTCATTTCCGTTTGATGAGGCCTAAGGTAACGATTACCTTTCACAAATCACCATCACATCACTATGAATGCCACACGGCCATTTCCATTGACTACTAATTGCCTTCCACAAAAATACAACCCTTGAGCTCGTACGTCTCAAGGAAGAGTGTTAAGCTAAGAGAAGTTGCCTTCTCCGCCACCAAACATATGTACGTTTGTAAAAACCAATGTATGTAATCTTTAGAAATGCAATGTCAGACAAACATTCATACAAGTTATCCAGGAACAGGACAAACCGAAGGCACCTTCCTACCACATCCTGTCGGGAAATCCCTAGGATTAGTAGGGAATAGTCCTTGCATTTGATATTTCATAATGAAGAGACTACTACTACTGGATGTATATTGGGGTTTTAACCACAAATGATCAACAAGCAGTCCCCCACTATGAAAATCAGGAATATCAATATCATCATAAGCAACCTGCACAATCGTCGCATATACGTTGGTCCAAAATTGTTTTCAGATAAATCTGATCCCGATCTCTTCGCACCAACAACGCAAAAGCGTTTCTCAACCTCACACAGAAACTAAGTCTCATAGATTTATCACGTCTCCAACTTTCAACTTGCAATCCTTCGGGCCAAGAAGGAAGCTCAATAGATTGGAGTAATACTCTGCACTACACGAATCAACATCCTCAACACAAACGATAATCAAGCCTACACAGAAGGCTACGTACTAAGTATACGACTAAATAATTCCCACATCAAGTCGAGGAACTAAAATGGCCAAATTTGATAGTCGGTTATTTAACTATCAAAGCAAACAAACAAATATTTAGCACCATATACAATCACTAGGCCCTTTTAATTAATCTTTTATTTATTTAAAATAAATTCAATTCCTTTACAATTCAAAAATCAATAAAACATCTATTTTCAAAATCACTTGAAAATCCTTCTTAATTCGAAAACATCACTTTAACATTTTTAAATTTCCAAAATAGGCCTAATGCTGCAACAGCACTAAATACATCAATCAGGGCATCCAAACATCATGTATCACATGATAACAGCATATATCACAATATCTATAAATAAACCAATACTGGTGAGGAATCCAGTTGGATCCCTCCAACCTGTCACCTGCAACAAATATACATATTAGAATATGTGTACAATGTCCGCTTCGAGGTAGACGCGCGTACAAAGGGTCATCCGCTCATACACGGGAACGTAGAGGGTCTCATCTGCTCCAATAGACAGGTATATATCCAAATACCAATCAATATATATACAATATATCATATATCATCCAAACAATCATCAATCAGCATAAATAACATTTATTCTCACTTATATAAAAATATCAGTGAGCAAGAAAGAGTGAGTTGTACTCACATTGCTTCCAATAGCAGTTGCAGCGTTTTATTCCGAATAAAATTAAACGACCGTTTAATTTTACCCAAAATTCACACTAGCTCCAATCAATCCCAAACCAGCTCTAAAATGTAGTGCTCGTCAATACGGACCCGATGCAATTCGTTTCGTCAAAAATGGACCTCGTATGACAAAGTTATATGATTTAGAAGTTTATACGATTTTTAATATATAAAAATTTACAAATTTATTTTATTTTTTAAACCCAGATTCATCTCGGTCGTTCGATCTAGCTTCTTCAAATCAGGGCCGTGATTATCTTCTTCTCCCCTACCAAGTTTCAAATGAATAAAGAAACCCATGCCGCCAATCATTCATCAAATTTTCGAGCCTCTGTCTCTCGCTTATAACACGATCAACGACCACCGATCGAAAGCTCGTCACCTCGCTTACCATCGCCGTGAATGCCATAGCACTCGGTCACCTATGCATCTCAAAATTCATGTGTGAAGGTAGCACGAACGCGGCCTTGTAGTCGACGATCCACTCGATTGCATTCGATCATCACCGTATAAATTTAAAGCTCTCCTCAAGATCTACAACATTGTAGTTGAATGTTTTCGATAATTGTTGGTGGATTAGAGAGATTAAGAGGAGAAGTTTCGAAATATATCGGCCATTAAAATGAAGTGGCCGCTAACCCTAGCTGAATTAGGGTTTTGGCAAATGATAAAAATTGAGGTCCTTTATAAAAAATTCTCGCGCACTATTCACCCGAAATTTTGTCGAACTCGAAACGAAGCGTGTCGCCTGGCGTTTATAATGTTTTACCTCTATTCCGAACACAATAGAATATATATCGGGAGCCAATTCGATCGTATTTGGAAGATAGGTTTTTGAATCGAATTATTTAAATTTAAAATTTCACTTAAACAGATTTCTACGCGTTTTAGCTTGCCCCGGACAAACTGTAAATCGGATTGACATGAAATTTGAAATCTTATAATAATATAACATTATGGATCCAATGAAACTAGTTTCGTCAAAATCTGAGACTGTTTGAAAAATGGTCATTTTTACACGTTAATTAAATATTAAAATATCCAATCTCTAGAAATTAACTTTTAAATCAATTTCAAAAGTTCTCTAACATCATTCTAATTCAAATAGAATTAAATTCATCTTTATAAATCATTTTTATTCATATTAAATCCAATTTCCAATTATTTACACAATTTCAAATATTAAATCAACAATTTAATTATCCAATTAAATCCGGATATTTCAAATATAAGTTATTCAACTTATAAAAATTTACTTGGGAATATTTAAAATTAATTAAATATACGAATTTCGAATGACAGAAATTCTGGGTCGTTACACATAAGCTTCACAAAAAGGATAATTTATAACATATGTTCACTAAGTCATTGTCTATTTGTAAGTTCAAGCATTACTCGAACTTGGTTCACTTATTGAGGTACTAGGTGCCATATGGTGGCACAATAGGGGGAAAGAGGCTTAGTTGCAGTAAGTAAGAGATGTAGTATTCTTCTTATGTATGTAAGACTGGGTTTTTCTACCTTTGGATCGGGTACTTTCAACACTTCGTTAGCGGAAGGGTGGCTTTTATGGTGCTTGTTGGCAAAGTGCATTGGGTGGTGGCCTCGTCGAAGCTCATTGGGAAAGTATTTGTATCTTCATGGATTTAATGGATATTGGCTATAGTGGAGTTTCGAGTATGCTTTGCCTATATATATATATATATATATATATATATATTTGAGTCAAGGTGGAGTGTTGAAATTATGACTCAAACATAAGTTAAATTATTTGCCTATTTATTAACAATTTGATTGCATTGATTAAATGAACATTGATTGTATTAAAGAACAAGACAAGTAGGAGATCAAAATTAGTTAAACAATCTCCTAATAAATTGATTAATAAAAAGCATGTCATCAGGGGCATGCTTATTAGAACAAACTTATGCTTCACATATAAAATCGATTTTCAATCAATGGTAAATTAATGTGGTATTGATTTATTGACATAAATCTATTTCTTTAATCCTAAGTATCACACACCCACACACACACACACACATATACATATATATATATATATAGTAGCTCATTAGAAATAGTGATTCTCTCAAGTTCTAGCTCTTCTCTGTTCTTGTAGTAAACCTCTATTAAAATAAATATAATATTCTCTTGTAATCCTTTCTGAAATTAATAAAATAAATATGTTCCCTAAAGTAGGTTTACATTATCATGTCAATAATGAAACCATTATAAATTTCCATCTCCTATTTACTTTCTTCTTATTTTTGTTTATTGTCTATGTTTGATTGTGTATTGATAAGTTGGCTTTCATTGTTTGACATGTTTATTTTATCTCATCTATAGCCAATCTTAGAATGGTTTTAGTTAATATTTGGGGTTAATTTATATTATAGTCATTTTCTCCAATAGATATCACTATTAACTCCACCTTATAATTGGCAAACATTTTAAGTGCCACATAAATACCAAAGCATCCACTAACTTGCTTGTCAATGTTCCTTGTTTGAGTTAAACATATATCAACTGACAACACATATTATGTTGAATGTAGCCATGTACATACCATTGCATACATAAGGCAACGAACTGCACCAGAGTAAGGTAAAATAGACATGTATCTTTTATCTTCCTCCCATTTAAGAGATATTTCTTTAGTTAACTTCAAATGAGAGCCTAATAGTGTGCCTTTCGGCTTGACGTTCTTCACACAAAATCAAGATAAAACTTCTCGATGTACTGAGCCTGAGTGAGCTTTAACTCCCTTTAATTCATTTCTCTAACTATCTCCATACCTAAAATCCACTATGGCATTTCAAATCCTTCATGGCATATTCCCCTATTATGCTTCGCCTTTAGTTCTGATGTTCTAATCATATCTGAGATGCAATCAACATATCATCCAGATACAATAGAAGATATATCATATCCTTATCAGACTTATTGAAATAAACAATGTGATCCTTTAATTTTTTAGAATATTCATGAGAAATCATAAACTTGTCAAATCTCTTATACAATTTTCTAGGAGACGGTTTTATTCCATAAAGAGATCTATTAAGTTTGTAAATAAATTTAGGTCTGTTATTGTCAGTGAACTCATATAGATGTTGCATATAAATATCTTCCACAAGGTCAACATGCAAGAATGGAGATTTTACGTATGGTGGTTGGTTATGGAATACCATAACACAATTAGGCAGCATGGATATTAAGGCCACTAATACACTAAAAAGGGGTGAATAGCATATATCAATTATTTAAAAATTAGCTTGCTATCTACTTGAGTAATAAAATCAAAAGCACAGGCAGATAATTAGATAGTAAATGCAAAGTAAAGTAAAAGGAAAAAGGTGAAAGACATAGGGATTATATTAGTGTTCAAATACTCAATCCTACATCTAGTCTTATACTCCTCGTGTATAATTTCTCTATCATTTTTTCTTTCTACGAGTGGAAAGAATACCTTACAATCTTACAATTGCATAGGAGGTAAGATACATGTTTCTTCTTGACTTTCCACGGCTGGCAATAACACCTTTCTCTTTACAACTATAGTAAAACAAAGGCAAGTAGTTGTAATTCCAATATAGAATCTTGCAGTTTCAATACAATGATCATATAGACCTCTAATAGCAACATATCTTTCAAATCATTGAGCGATAGGACAGGACTAAAGAGATAATGATTGATAATTTAAGTACAAAACCTTTTATCTTTTGTAGTTTGCAAATCCTTAAAGAATATGAGTGAAAAAGGATATGCAAAGAGAGTGGAAGCATATTAATGAGTTTGTTCTCACAAAATTATTGAAAATTTTAGAGTAAGGGAAAATCAAAAAGTTACTGATAAAAATTCATTTTCCAAATAGAAGATGAAAGAATATGTCTATTGGTGAAGAGTTGGCATCAAAACCCTCTCATTTGAATTTTGAAAACAAAAATAACCGCCTATATGTCGACATACTCTAATATTGTTTTCTTTTCTTTTTCTAAAATTAAATTTGTGACTTCCACACTTTAAAACTTAGAATGCATGTTCATATGAAGAAGTTTTGGAGAAAATGGAGTTAAATGAAAGAAGAACTTCAAGGATATTTGTTATAAGGTCTTTAACAAAATTCTAAGACTTAGCAAACTTACTAAACACTTCTAGTATTTTTGTCATTGAAGCGCTTGTGTTTCATTCGTCTTGAATGAAATATATCTTTCATTGTTCTAATCATTCTTCGTATTTATAACTCATTTGCTTGCTTTCATTCATTAAGTTTATTATTTATCTCTATATAATTTCTCCATAGTATATTTTAAAATACAACGCAACTCAAAAAAAGTTAGTAGTAATAGATAAATGGTTGTTGCCTTCAAAATCAATACTTAGGGTATTAGTAGTTTCCCCTTTCTAATGATGACAACCATATAAATATTTGAAAGATAAAATATAGTATATCCATTTTTGACCATCAATAACTCTATGCACTTCCCATATCATTTTGCCTAGTATATTTATACATTTTCTCACCCTTTGTCATAAAAAAAATAGACGAAATAACAGTTAATATGTATATAGAATTATATAAGATAATGTATAAATAATGAACATGCGGGGAATGATTATCAAGGCTATAACAACCCGATTTTTCGACCCTCGAATTTAATGCCCAAACGGACTTTTAACACCCGAGAGCTGAAAAGACAAGTCGTTTGGGTGAGATAATATATATATATATAGTCATGGTTATTGGCAGATACCATATACAATTCTATCTATTTCTAAACACTTTCAGAGTTTCACAGTAGAAATGAATAAAATATTATATATCAATAACATAGTCACATCACCAAAATACAAATGAAATGTTATATACGTATGTCTGAATAAATATAGATATAATCTAAACCTACACACATAAGGTTATATCCAGGTATAACACTTATATACATCATGAACACTATATACAGATAAATCTCCATCCCCGATATCGTATCATCATTCAACTCCATCAACCTGGATATATATATATATATACATATATATGTATATATATGGAAAATAGGGGTGGGTCAGATATAAGTCTGGTGAGTGAACTATATAGTCTAAGTATCTAAGTATGATACAAAATTAATATTATAACATGATATGAGTATATCGTTCGGCCACCACACATTCAGTCGTCCACCATACCTAACAGTTACCATATCTAGCCATCATATTTATACAAGCTCACATGATGGTTCGGTCTCATGCCCTACAGGGAGCCCATCGTCTGTTATCACACAATCGTAATAGGACACGCCTTCCCTGGGTCTATAAGGAGCTTATCGTCCTCGTACTACCTAGGGGACTCATGCCCTAGACCGGTCTCCTACTCTACAGGGTCACTAAACATCCACTCACATTTGTGTGGTCTTCCCAAAACCTTCAGGGGAAGAAAATGTTGCAACGCTTGGACATCTACATGTGTCACAGGTCCATACCCGTAATCGATTAGATATTCTGGGGTGTCTGTCCTACATCCAAAACTCATTTCTATTCACGTATTTGTTAGACATTCTGAGGTGTCTATCCTGCATCTCAGACTCATCTCTATTCACCATCGTATCCAAATCCCGTATCAAAACCATATATATACACATATATACACCACTCATTTCAACACAACCAAGCTATTCAACATTCATTTATTTCGTATGATCGTATGACCATCATTTTTAATACATCAATTTATTTCATAGCATCGTTACTTGCTTCACCATCTCCCAGGTTGCCTTCCAAAATGTAGACAACCACGAATCAAATCTGTGATGTTAATATTAAAATTGGACGATTTAGCCAAAGTTCAGGCTGTCGGTTTTAAACGTGCATTGGTGCACCGGCCATGGTCCACTGGTTGAACGGTATATATTTTCTGTGTATTTCTAGGTTGGAAAAATTTATAGTTTTTGCCACCATTTCGACTTCGGCCGCCACCACTACGCATCATGTTATCGTATAACATTCGTAAATCCTAGTTTTGATTTCCATTTCCAAATACATTAATTGTTTCACAAACTCAAGTATTATACTTCAGATTTTCAAAATTTGACTTAAAACCTAGTTTCTAATACTTTAATCAACCCAAATCCCTCCAACCATGATTAATTAGAAATTAAGTGTATGTACATGAATTACTACTCTACTTATAGCCTACAGATCATATTGTAACATTAAACTGCATTATATGAGGATTTGAGCATAGATCACCCACCGATAGCCAATTTCAATCAATTACCTAATTGTTTGGATGGCTGCTCCTCTTACCTTCAAGATTTCACCTCCAATTCGTTGCTAGATTATCGCCCAATCTGATATCTTCACGTTGCTTCTTGCTACGTTCAATTTGGTTGAGATTCGAGTGAGAAATGGGGATTTTGTTACAAGTAATTATTTTCTGAAATGAAGAAGAAGAAGTATAGAATGTTTTATGAAATGAGAAAGAATGGGGTACGTATATTTAGTTAGGATTTTAGGAGGGAAACCTCCAACCGTCAATTCAAATTCAAACTTAACCCGTTTGGCCCCCATTCGAGCCGGTTACCTTTTCATCCATAACTCTCTCAAACGAACTTCAACTGGAACAAATAAAAATACTACGCTACTCGAAAAAACGAGACGGTCGGAATGACGCTAGTTTCGTCATTAAATTCCATTGTCTGTGAAATTTCCATTTTGCCACTCCATATAATTACTTTTACTAATTAATCCAATAAATTCAATATTTTTCATGTTTTTCTTAATTTAATTATTTTATAAAAATTATACAAAATTTGTCGAAGTATTACATTCTTCCCTTCTTAAAAGAATTTCGTCCCTAAAATTCCTAAGGGACGAAGAATATCATATAGCATTTATTCGTTAACATTCACTATCAACTATAACATTCAAATCAAAGTTAAGTATATCATGATATGAGCATATACAGGTTGGCATGCCATGGACTTGAAATTTCTAATCTTAAATGCATAAATGCAATTAATTCATCCTATATAAATGTTATAAGATAACATATAAGGTATGATGCACAACATCCTAGTATATAATGGACGTATATTTCTATATGCATGCAAATCAATCATATACATATAAATTCAATCATAAATCATCCAAAGCATCCAATCCTAATCCTAAAGTAATCTGACTAAGAAATCAAATCAATATCGAGAAATGTACTGGTAAAGTGTTGTGGATGTTTAGCCTTCATCTTCTCCTCAAGCTCCCACGTACTCTCTGCCGAGTCATTTCCCTACTACAATCTAACCAATTTCACTGTTTTATTTTTAAGTTGTTTCACCCCATATTCCACAATGCGGGCTGGACCACGAGATGAACTCGGCTCAGACTCTAACTCTACTTCCTCCAATTGTCTAGGCATTATTATGGTCGTCGGGTCATGTACACTTTTTCACAAATGTGACATGTGAAACACGTTGTGGACTCCTGCCATCTTTTCTGGTAACTCCACTCTACGCCAATCTTCCCTTCCTCTCTAAAACTAGAAATGGGCCAACAACTTTAGGTGCTAACTTTCCTGAACTTTCGAATCTTACTACCTTTTTCAATGGAGGAACTTTAACGAAAACTAAATCTCCTACTTCAAAATTCAAATCCTTTCTCCTTTTATCAACTTATGATTTATGTTGGTCTTATGCAGTCTTCATCCTCTTTCTTATAAGCTCTATCTTCTTTGTTGTATCTCTAACTATATTTGGACCCAAATTAATCTTATTCGTAGATTCCCACCAAAAAGAAGGTGACTTACATGGCCTGCTATACAATGCTTAGTATGATGCAATGCCTATACTTGCTTATTAGCTATAATTATATGCAAATTCCGCTAAAGGTAGATGATCCTCCCATAATCCTCCAAAATATAGTATACAAGCTCTTAATAAATCTTCCATCGCCTTATTTACCCTTTATGTTTGTCCATCAGTCCGTGGGTGATATACTATGCTCAAATTCAATTCAGTTCCTAATGCTTTTTGTAGACTCCTCCAGAATTCGCTTGTGAAAAGCGATCCTGATCATTCTCTATCTAGCCAGAATCCCATATGGTCGAACCACCTCCTTGATATATTGGGTCACCAATGATGCTGCTATTCTCGTGCTCTTCGCCAAAATGAAATGTGCGCTCTTCATAAGACGATCTATAGTCACCCATATACTCTCATTTCCCCTTCTACTTCGAGGTAATCCGTCTACAAAGTCCATGGATATACACTCCCACTTCCACTGTGGTACGTCCAATGGAAGTAGTTTTCCACTTGGCATCTTTTGTTCCGCCTTCACCATTTGACAAGTTATACATTTATCCACATATTCTGCTACATGCTTCATCATTTTAGGCCAATAAAATATTTTCTTCACATCTCGATACATCTTGTCTCCTCCATGATGAATAGTTATTCTTGAGTGATGGCACTCACCAAGACCTCCTCTATCAATTCGTTAACCCGTGGTACACATAGTCTTCCATCTCTCCTTAAATAGCCCTTCTAATCCTTGGAGTAACAATCTAGATGACTTGACCATTAATCTTGTTCTAACTACTCTATAATATCGACCAATGACGTATCTTGTCCTTGACTCCCTCCAATATGATCCATTAATGCGAGTCTAACCTCCATTGCTACTAAAAATCCAGGTGTTATACCAATATGGGTATAAAATTAAACTCTGATAGAATTCTAAATTTTTCCATTCCAACAACATAGTATTCACCTCAACGTGCCTTCTACTCAAAGCGTCTGCAACTACATTTCCCTTTCTTGGAATGTAAGAAATTCCAAAATCATAAGATGATAAAATCTTTATCCATCTTTGTTGCCTTAGGTCAGATCTTTATGCGAAAACAAGTATTTGAGAGATTTATGGTCTATAAATAATTCAAATCTCTCACCCAATAGATAATGTCTCCATGATTTCAACACATATATAATAGTAGCCAACTCCAAGACATGCATCGAATAATTCCTATCATGATTCTTCAATTGTCTACTCACATATGCTACTACTTAATATTCTTGCATAAGTAATGCACCAAGACCAGTACCACATGTGTTAGTATATACAGTAAAAGGTTTGGTACTATCCGAAATAACCAAAACTTGACCGCACATTTATAATTCTTTAAATCGAATAAATTCTGCTTCATACTCCAGACTCCAAACGTATACTAGATTCTTCTTTGTCGAACGAGTCGGAGGGGATGATATCTTCACAAAGCCTTCAATGAATTTTTGATGGAATCCCATCGAACCAAGAAAACTATGGACTTTTGAAGCATTCTTTGGCACCTTCCAATCTCTGACGGTAGCTACTTTTCCTGGGTCTACTACCAACCCACCCGTTGATGCTATATGCCCAAGGAAAAGAACTTCATCTCTCCAAAAGTGACACTTAGAAAATTTAGCTTTCAATTGATTCCTTCTCAAAATGTCCATCACTTCTCTCGGATGAATTTCATGCTCCTCTTCTCTTCTAGAATAAATAAGAATATCATCCACAAAGACCACCACAAACTTGTTCAATTGCTTACGGAATACTCTACTTATCAAATCCACAAAATAAGTCGGAGCATTAGTCAATCCAAACGGCATGACCAACCACTCAAACAATCTATTAGGTGTACGAAAGTAGTCTTCGGGATACTATATTCAGCCACTTGCAACTAGTGAAACCCAGTCGCCAAATCAAGCTACGAGAAAATCTTTGCCCCCACTAACTGATTAAAGAGGTCGTCAATGCGAGGCAAGATATAGCGGTTTTTCCTCGTCGGCTTATTTAATTCTAGATAATCAATGCATAACCTTAAAGAGCCATTTTCCTTAGTAGCGAAAACAACAGGCGCTCCCCATTTTGAAATACTTCTTCGAATAAAACCTTTCTGTAATAGTTCTAAAAATTTCTTATCCAACACTCGCTTTGTAACAACCCGATTTTAAGGTAAGAATTAATTAACGTTAATAATAGAAATTTATTTAATTTATTTGGAATTTGACAGTTTATTTGATAAATTGGTTTGGTAATTATTTAACAAAAAATTATAAATTGTAAAAACAAGACAATTAAATTTAATAAATTAAAAGTAAGATTATATGGTATGGAAATTGAAATATCATATTGATATGGAAGAGAACTGATTTCGAAAAAAGAATTTGATATATTTAAATCAAATGGAAGCTTCTTGATAAACAAAGGAAAATGAATAAATATAATTGTGCACTTTATATTTTAAAGGCCCAAACTCAATCACTAAAGCCTAATACCTAGAACATTCCCTCATCTTCACAATTATACTCACGCAAGACAACCCTTCAAAAAAAATCTTCTCTGTCAATTGTCTTGCTTCTAAAAAAATTAAATTATAGAAATTGTTACAAATGATCAAATTTATAAGCTACAACACCTATTTACACTTAAAGCAATGGAAATATTGGGATGTTGTTCATGTGGTTGTGATCTGGGACTTGCGTGAGTGCTAAGGAATATAGCAGGAGAAGGAAATTGACACAAGTGTTAGGTGAGTTTATCACACTCACACATCTATGTTAATCAATGATCAATTTTTATCAACGTATATTGTGTTTCTTTTCTTGTGCTACTACTAGTACTTCCCTTTCTAGAAAATTTGTTGTTGCCTTGGTTTTAATGTTCTGTTGATAGGTGATAGTGTTTGAGTATGTGAATAGGAGCAGTTGGGTGTATTGCATGTGGGTGGTTACTATGTACAAGCAGGGCCGGTCCTATGAGTTTTGGTACCTAAAGCCAAAAGTTAAAACAAGGCCCCTATACTGAAACTGATGTTATGACCATTAATTAAATCATTAAAACACTATAAAAGTCCAAATAAATAGTTGTTATACAATTGATTTTAGTAATTGAATTTTGATTTTACATTTCATTGTAATTGAACACGACAATACAATTTAATTGAATATGACAATACAAATGACTGATTTAAGCCTTAGAATCATGGAAATATTATGATATCCAACACCTATTTTATTTCTCATCATTTCAGCCTTCAAGGCCATACTGTAAATTCAATTAATAAATTAAATTGAATTGAATTTGTACTAAAAATTATTAAATTGAATTATCGGATTATCAAACAATTATCAAATTAAATTGAATTATCAAATTATCAAATTGAATTATGGTACTATAAATTAAATTGAATTTGTATTGTAAATTATTAAATTGAATTATCAAATTATCAAACAATTATCCAATTGAATTGAATTATCAAATTGAATTATGGTATTGTAAATTGAATTGAATTTGTACTGTAAATTATTAAATTGAATTACCAAATAATCAGAACCTATACTGTGATACTATAGTCTATCATACTATTACTGATTACTGCATAACAAAAACAATTATCAAATTAAGTTAATTAACATTACTAAATTGAATTTGTATATACTGTAAACTGTAATACTGTGAATTTCAAAATTATAATGGCACCTTTTCTTTCTAACCTTTAATTCAAGCTTCAAAATTGTAAATCCACACAGCACAGAGACAGAGTGACAGAGAAGGCTTCAATTCAAGCGTCAAAATCAAATCGAGATGTGAGAGATGAAGGCTGGACCTGCTGTGTCGTGCCGCTGTCGTGCCGCTGGAGGCTGGAGCCGACCCTTCCCCAACTCGAGATCGACGAGATGTCAAATCAAGAAGCCCTAATACTTTAACTTTGAACCGCCGACTGCTGGAGCTTGGAGGAGCCGATCCGCTGCCTGCCGGAGCCTAGAGTATGGAGCGTAGACTGCTGCGCCTGTGCCTAGACGTCGAGATGAACGGGAATGCTTGGACGAATCACGATTGACATCCATGTTTTTTTTTCTATATGGGAATCGGTACAAATTTTGGGCCCTAGGTTAAATGGTGCCCTAAGTGGTTGCTTCCCCCGCTTTGGGGAAGGGCCGGGCCTGCGTACAAGTCGAGTTATTAATGGATGTGTGTGTGTACACAAAACATGGTTAAATTTCTATGCGCACACACACACACACACATATATATATATATATATATATGGGTAAGTTTCGTATGTGAGAGTGCACAGCTAGCAGTGTGTGTCGGTGTGGTGATTATACATGAGTGTATTTATGTTTATATATGTGTTAGTATGTGTGTGTGTGTGCGTTGTGCGTAAATTGGTGTGGGTATATTTGTTCACTGCATGTTTTATATGAATACATCTCAGAGTGAGTTGAGCTTTGTGGGTTTGTGTATTAGTGTGTATGCCTACATATGTGTGAGTGATAGAATGAATTCATGTGTGGTGGTGCATATGGGTTCGTAAATCCTCAAGCAATATTCCTTTCTGTTGAATATATTGTAGTGCATTTTTAGTTCGACCAAGATAATTTAATCATTTTTTTATGGTAAAACTATCATTGCAAATAATAAGTATTTTTAAATTATGATTCCTTCCTTATATGTGTGTACAATCTTCTATACCATAGATTTCAATACCTCATATTTGATATAGTATATCTATATATATTAACGAGTGGGTAAAATTTCCACTTCAATTGCATAAGCGTTAACTTGTCATCTTTTGTTCCCTTGGTTCTATTGCTTAGCTAATATTGGTTGTTATTTTTTTTAATAAATATTTTGACTTCTTCTTCTGTCTTATATTTCGTTTAATCTAGTTAAAGTAAGAAATTACTATTAAAATACAAGCTTGTTCCACTTTGCTTATGCGCATGCCCTTTAATTATTTCATGTGCAGGCTTTACTTTATAATTGTGATTGTCCATACTCTTTAGTCTACATTGCATGGTTTATTTTGTATACACTTTAGTTGTTTGCTTATGTAACCTATATACTTACCTCATTTATTTACTTGGTCATGTAATGTTTGAGCCTTGTAAATTATTTTATATATTTAAAATGATAAAACTAAGTTTCAAATGTTATTAGTAAAGGTTTAATTATGAATTATTGTATAAAAGATTTGTTGACTATTTATATTTGGTAAATAATAGAATTTAAATGTTTGTTAATCCTAGTATATGTATTTATTGTTTATTTTAAGAATTCATTTTTCATATATAAAATAAAACGTATGAATGATTATTTAAGTATCGATTTAATTGTTTCATATTTATATTTATTTATATAATCTATTTCCATTATTTTTTGAATTATTCTTTTCTTGTATATTGATTTGGTTAAAATGAATGATTCGTCGTTGATGTTAATGTAATTGATGATTTTAATATGATACAGTAATGACATCCTTTTGGTTTTATTTATTAATATTCATTATGCGTAATGAGAAATCTGAATAAATGGTTTAGTGATACCATCTGGTATGCGACTTTCGGTAACGCTTTTCCGGTTATTATTTGGACTCGTTATATAGAATCAAGAAGGGCGAGTGTGATGCATGAGCACTGAATAAATGGACTAGTAACACGTGGTGGTATGGGACGCCGTTGTGTTATTTATTCAGTTATTCATTGCTCGAGGATGACACTCATATGGGGGTAAGTGATGTGTATGGATGACTCGCTACGGTGAGCACGTATGGAGGCTACTTGCTAGCCACATAGTTTGTGTACATTATATGTCCATCTACCTTTGTCTGACTCGCTTTATGTTTCGGGAGTGAACCAGATTGGCCAGTATCCACCCGGGCGGCCTGATCATGGGGTCGCACCCCAGATCCACGACACCGTTGTTGTTATGATATTTGATGCGCATCATGAGATAGATAGTTGGTTGCCCCTTGTGTCGCATAGGCCAGCAGTCAGTTACCATAGGGGCACATGTCGGTAGTCATGACCGAAAAAGCTACGCAATGTCAAGCCTATGGTGGATCATTGTCACGATACCAAGAAGGGAGAGGTAATGGTAACCGATGACTGTAGGAGTCGTGTCATATGGACCATGTGTGGCTCCTAGAGCAAGCAGACGTGCTGTTAGTCTCCCATCTGGTTCCGGAATATGTGGATGTATGTGTATATATGTGGGTAGTAGATGGACATATATTATGTATAGATGAGATTATACCTAAGGTTGTGTCCAGAGTATGATCAACCCCATATCCTTCTTAGGCAGACGACCTATTTATTATTGATTTTTTCTTTCTATCTCTTAGGACCTTTCAGTCAAGAGTTTCGCATCTCCAAGGGTCGTGGGTCAAGATATATGATTTTGTATATTGTCGTATTATTATGAGCTGGCTTAAATCTTTCTTATTGGTTTATTGATAAGATATTGATATTTTATAATATGAGATTAAGAGAGATGATGGGAATTGCTTCATTACTGTCCAACTTCACTTGAGGATGTCTCATTTTTTATTTTTTTGGATTCGATGTTGATTTCTGGATATGTATGATTCACCCATTTGTATCGACTCTGTGGATTTCGGTTTGATGTATTTCTATGGGTGATGACATCTTCTGAATTAGTGTTGATTGTTTCATATGAAATTGAGTTATTTGTGAGGCATGATACCTTGACAATTATCTATTATATTATATAAATAGTTCAGACATATATTTCGGTACTTATTTTTCTATTATGGCATGCTAGTTAATGATTTGAGTATCGTTGATTGTGATATTATATTGTTATTTCTTATACATTATTACCCTTCTCTATAATTCTTAACTAGATATAGTCTGACCCGTGTGTTATTTTATAATACCCGGGCCAGTTTGAGACATTTCAGGTTAAGGGACGGCATGACCAGCTTGTATTTTATTGGACTTAGAAGAGCATTATATTAGGATGATTACCTGATATTTTTATGATATTGATTCACTGTATATATATATTTATAATTGACATTGAATTGTATTGTATTCTTATAACATTATTGTGAATATATTATATGTTATTGTTGTGATTGACTCTGTGTTCTCTATGATGTACGGCATATTGAGTATTGTTCATTCCTGGAGGCACACGTGTCTATTACTTTGTACCGATACTATGTACGTATAGGTAAGTTATATATTTGATGTTTTAAATATGTACTAGTGTTAGTCTAAGGGAATATTCATGTATGTACCCCTTACAGCCTCATTCTCCGTACTATCTGACAGTATTACTCTGTAATACTCTTGGATTATATGGGTATAGAGGTGGAGTGTTACAAAATGTTAAAAAAATTATTAAATAAACTATCAAATTCTAAATAAATTAAATAAATTTCTATTATTAATGTTAATTAATTCTTATCTTAGAATCGGGTTGTTACATGCCTTTCCTTCAGAGCCATATGCCTAAGAGGCGTTACCACCAGCCTTGCGTCTTTCTCGAGAATATGAAATTCAATTTCTCTACGAAAAGAATGACCAGAAACTTCTTCGAATACATCAGAATAATCCTTTACTATGGGTATACTAGATAACTCTTCTTGTGATGGGCTAAGTGAATATAAATATGTCCCCGTAATAGAAATATTAGGCTCGCAACACAAAGTCAAATAATTTCCATCATCTCTAGTCATAATCCAACACTACCCCATAGTAAGACATCAAATCCATTCCCAGTATCAATCCATACCCTAAAAATTTTAGTACATATGCATCATAATGGAACTCCACACCATGAATAACCAACTTAAGATTATGACATAACATCGATATATGGGTCGATCCTCCGATAAGATTCGACACACCATAAGGATTCGTGCACGATGTTAGGTTTTAGAGTTAAGCTATCAACTAAGGCACTAGCTATGAATGAGTGAGTTGCACCAGTATCAAACAAAGTACAAATAGGAGAATCAAATAAAATCAACACACCTTTCATCACAATCCGCTTTCCCTTTTCCTGAGCTGACTACGGTGCCTTACTCGAGGTTGGAACGACATCTAGAGCATATGCCTTCACAAGCTACCATTCACCCATTAGAACTGGGCAATCATTCTTCATGTTTCAGACATAATCACAATTATAACACTTGAATTTTTTTCAGTACTAGAGCTGCTTTACAATCTTTAGCTAAGTGTCCTACTTCATTGTTATAACATTGACCACCCTTCGAATTTTTTAAGAGATTTGTCCTGTAGTTCTTCACAAGGTGCCCCACCTTTTGACATATGTGACAAGTAACCACTGGTTTCTTACCCTATCCTCCTTGTAGTCCATTCCCTTTATGTTTATTCTATTGAGATGATCCTACCGTCTGAACCAATTCCTGATTCGCTTCTCCTACCATAGAGTTTAAGAAATATACTTCTACTACCCCCTCAAATGTAACCCCATATGATATCTAGTTTAATGCAAGTTCCTTCAAAGGCAAATTTAGACCCTTTGCAAATTTCAAAGCTTTTTTCCTCGGGATGTTCGCTAATTCAAACCCAAACCTAGCCAATTCATTAAAATGATTAACGTATTCCCCAACCATCATTTCACGTTGCTCCAGATAGATAAACTTCTGTCACAACAAATCATTTCCAACTCCCGAAAAGAACTTTGTTTCAAACCTAGTCTTAAACATCCTCCAAGTAATAGTATTCTCATATGTTTCTACCGTCACCACTTCCTACTAATATGCTGCCTCTTCCTTCGAATGCCAAGTAGCCAATTGTCTCTTCATAGCATTCCCAAGTCCTAATAGGTTGAAAATCTTTTCGCAATCATTCAGCCATTCCCGAGCCACTGAGTATAGTTCCATTCCTTCAAAAGACTTCCCACCAAAGATGGATAAATCCTTACATATCTTAGGAAAATCCACAGTTGGTGGTGCTGGAGCTGGAATCACACCTTGGTTGGTGGTGTTAATGGCTGTGAGTTCGGTGGGATTGGCATTAGCCTGGTTCACTGCTTAGACATAGCGTTTGAACCATATTGGGATATTGACCTTAGGAACATCCAGTACATCTGCTCGAGTGTTATTACATGCCTTGGCTTTTGCCCCATCAGCATTGGCTGTGTTGGTCTCTGTTTCACTTTCGACTGAATTACTCATTTCAACTCTCTGTAAAAATGGGATTCACTAGCAACTCCCCAATACATAGTAAACAAAACTGGAACAGTAAATGGGTTTGTGCATATGTACTTTCACTCATATATATATAGTAGAAAAATACAATTAAGCTCTCTCAATACTTCTCTAATCCTATAACCTATGCTCTGATACCAAATGCAACAACCTGACTTTTCGACTCTCGGATTTAATGCTCAAACTGACATTAACACCCAAGAACTGAAAAGACAAGTCGTTGGGGGTGAGATAAGAGATATATATATATATAGTCATAGTTATTGGCAATCAGATACAATTCTATCTATTTCTAAACACTTTCAGAGTCTCACAGTGGAAATGAGTCGAATATGATATATCAATAACATAGTCACATCACCATAATACAACTAAAGTACAATACTTATATACATCATGAACACTATATACATATAAATCTCTATCCCTAATACTGTATCATTATTCAACTCCATCAACCTGGATATATATACACATATGTACATAAATGGAAAATAAGAGTGGGTCAAACATAAATCTGGTGAGTGAACTATATTGTATCCTAAGTATGATACAAAATTACTATTATAACATGACATGAGTTTATCGTTCGGCCACCACATGTTCAGTCATCCACCATATCTAACAGTCACCATTATCTAGCCATATCGTATCATAATTATACATGCTCACACACCGGTCTGGTCTCATGCCCTATAGGGAGCCTATCATCCGTCCTTACACAATTGTAATAGGATACACCTTCCCTGGGCTATAGGAAGCTTATCATCCACGTACTACCTAGAGGACGCCCTGGACTAATCTCCTACCCTACAGGATTGCTTAACATCTACTTACATCTGCCTGGTCTGCCCAAAGCCTTCGATGAAGAAAATATCGCAATGCCTTGGCATTTACCTATGTCAAAGGTTTGTACCAGTATTCTTTTAGATATTCTAGGGCATCTATGATGCGTCCATGACTCATTTTTGTTCATGTATTCATTACACATTCTGGGGTGCCTATCATGCATCACAGACTCGTCTCTGTTCACCATAGTATTCAAATCCCATATCAAAACCATATATATCTGTGTGTGTGTGTGCGCGCGCGTGCACTCATTTCAACACAACTAAGCTATTCAACAATCATTTATTTCATATCGTCATTTTATAACCATCATATTTCATACGTCACTTTGTTTCATAGCACCATCACTTGCTTCATTATCTCTCAGGCCGCCTTCCAAAACGTAGATAAAGTAGGAATCGAATCACGTAATGTTTATATTAAATTGGCCCATTTGGCCAAGGTTTAGGTTATCAGTTTTAAACATGCATCGGTGCACCGGTCATGGTCCGTCGGTCGATCGGTGTACGAATTTTCTATGTATTTCTATGTTCGGGAAATTTGTAGTTTTCACCACCATTTCGACTTTGGCCGCCAGCGCTTCACGTTAGGTTATCATAGAACATTCTTAAATCCTAGTTTTAGATTTCGAAGTAAAAAAACATCAATTGTTTCACGAACTCAAGTATTATACTTCAGATTTCTAGAATTTTACTTAAACCTAGTTTCTAATACTTTTAATCAACCCAAATCCCTCCTAGCCATGATTAATTCAAATTTAAGTGTATGTACATGAATTACTACTCTACTCACAGCCTACAAATCATATTGTAACATTAGAATTGCATTATACGAGGATTCGAGCATAAATCACTCACCGATAGCCAATTCTAGTCAATTATCTCATTGTCCGAGATTGCTACTCCTCCTACCTTCAAGACTTCATCTCCAATTCATTTTCGGATTGTAGCCCCATCTGATAGCTTTACGTTGCTTTTTGTTTCGTTCAATTTGGTTGAGAAATAGGGATTAGATTACAAGCGGTTATTTTCTGAAATGAAGAAGAAGAAAAGGAGTACGAAATGTTTTTTGAAATGAGAATGAATGGAGTATGTATATTTAGTTAGGATTTTAGGAGGGAAACTTCCAACCATCAGTTCAAAATCAAACTCAACCCGTTTGGCGCCCGTTCGACCCGGTTACCTTTTCGTAGGTAAGTCTCTCAAACGAACTTCAATTAGAACAAACAAAAATACTATGCAACTCGAAAAAACGTGACGGTCGAAAAGTTGCTAATTTTTTTTTCAAATTCCATTGTCTATAAAGTTACCATTTCCCCCTCCATATAATTAATTTTATTAATGAATCCAATAAATCCAATATTTTTCATGTTTTCATAATTTAATTATTTTATAAAAATTATATATAATTTTTCGGAGTATTACAAAGGAAAATCATGAAAGAAAAACACATTTTATACATATAATACTTAATCATTACAATATTTAAAAATGACAATACATACATCTATACAATAATAAAATAAAATAAATGCAACAAAAACACTTTAAATCCAACTATAGACATATATAAATACATAAACAAAGAACAGGAATGAACCTAGATCATCGTGGCTTCATTATGAAAGTGTTAACTCTTTCGAGATTAGGACAAAAAATGACAATACATACATCTATACAATAACAAAATAAAATAAATGCAACAAAAACACTTTAAATCCAACTATAGACATATATAAATACATAAACAAAGAACAGGAATGAACCTAGATCATCGTGGCTTCATTATGGAAGTGTTAACTCTTTCGAGATTAGGACAAAAAATGACAATCCATGGAGTAAATTTCTCACTCATCCATTTTCTCCTTGATACATATGTTCATTTCATCATCATACCATATTTCTTTTGTTCCATAGGATTCTGAAATGTTTTTGATCCTCTAGAGCATAAGAGATGAAATATCATAATATTGTAAATTGTATTTCTTGCTCATCTACCATGAAATTTTGGTTGAGCTCGATATGTATTTGGTTTCTCATCACTACATGCAATGCTCCTTTGAATGATTAAAGTGTTTCCTCTAAGTTATCCGTTAATTTTTCTTTGTTAATGCTTTTTTCATGTCCATTTTTATGAAAAAAGATATATGAATTGAAGTGAAGAGAAGAGAATAATAAGTTTTATATTAAAAAAGTGGGTTTTAAAGAGTTAAAAACAAATTAATAATTGTTCCATCATTTTCAAAATAACTAAACTAAAATTTGAATTTTCATTACTAAAATTCTTAGTATATGCCAATGTATACTCTATATGTATGTCAACATACATTGCTTTAATGAGTATATTGTTTTTAAAAATACTCATTTAGAAATTATTCTAAAGAAAATATATGTATTATATTTTGCAGAAGAGATAATAAAATTTGGAATCAAAATACTAATGCAAAAGAGATCGTTTCATTGATACTTAATTGTAACATACATGAAAATGAAACATGAAAAAGAAAATACAAAGGCAAGTACATAAAACATGACAATGTAGATATGGATAGTTGCTATTAAAGAGGTTGACGAAGAAGATGATGACGAACTTGCTCTAAGCTTTACTAAAACTTTTCTAAATAATTTGTTCATTTGTTAGATAGATTTGAAAACTTCTTGTTGATGGAGTGCTTAAGCTTCTTATGATTCTTTAGAAGCTTTTCTTGATTCCAAATAATTTCAGTATTTCATGTTCCATGACTTCTATCAAAGCTTTCCAAAAAGGTGCCATCTTCCCCTTCTTCTTCTACTTCATCCCCTTCTTCAATCCCATCTCTTGTTCCTCCTCTTCTTCAATCTTATCTTCTTCCATTCTTGCCATTATTTCTCATTTTCGGCATGGTTTTATAACGCTCAAACTCATAAGAGGTTTTCACGGGGGAAATGTTTTTTTGTTAGTTTTTTTGAATCATAGTCATTTCACCACTTAGATTTACACCAAAATAAATGAAAATTATAATCAAATACATTTCATGAAAAAATGTTTGTTCATGATTAGAAATTTTCTTAGTCGTAAAATCTATGCAAATTACTTAAGCTCGGTTTATATTACTTCTAGCAAAAATAGCAAAACGACCTTTATAAACATTTAAGTGTGACTTTTGTAGTTTCTCATTCTTGGTGTAATGCTTTGTTGCAAAATAAGACTCATAAGTCTAGCCTTAGGTCTTAAATTTTTCCTTTGGAATGCAACTTTTTAAAATCATGAATTACTTCACGGTTATTATAATCTATCTCGAAATATTGGAGTTTGTTATTCTACTTTTGAACCAAGCGATGTCTCAATGAATCGGGACTGCTGAATACTCGTGAGATAGATCAAGAGTGAAGGATGAAATGCGAATACCAAATTTAGACAAGGTCTCTAGGGTTGGCAACAATCCTTGTGGATTGTAAAAAAATACTTAACCATCTTTTGGAGAAGCCAAATGGTGACAAGCTAAAGAAAGTGGAAGATTCGAGATTAAAGGATAACTCGGTACCGATCCTTCATAACTCAGCATTGATCCATTTCATGTCATGTAATGAACCAGCATAACTTGATCAAAGACGAGAACTAAGCCTAAGTGGAAAACAAGATGACAAAAATTGGGTAACTCGGTGCTGATCCATAATGATCGGTACCAATCCATCCTAGTTCATGATTTTGACCATGATCTCTTGTTGAAACTTCATGCTTGAAGTGGGAAATGTGGTTGATTAAATTCCTATGATTTTAGTGATTAATTTCATCTATAAATAGTAAGGGAGGTGCATTGTGAAAAGGATCGGGTCTAATCTTCGATTCTTGCACCTAAACTCTATCAAATTCTTACCCGAACGATTTGATACCGAGTTGTAAGATCTTCCTTGTAAGAGCAAAGGATAATCGGTAACAAAGTGAATAGTGGACATAAGCTATTGTTTTGGCCGAACCACTCTAATTCTTATGTGTTCTTCTCTCTTTTAATCTCTTAACTTTCATAATTTTTATTTGTTGCTTAATTGGGTGTTTGTCCCACTTTTGGAGCAAACAGTTTGGTGCTTTCAATGATAGAAACGAGATTCTCGGTTGTAGATATAACTTAGAACTTTGGAATTATACTATCCATAAGATAGATCTAAAGATCTTGTGTTGGAGGTCCATGGTTATTTAGATTTAGAATGAATATATCATTGGATCTAAGAGCAATGGCCCCTAGGAAGGATAAGAAGAAATCAACCGCTTGAAGACCCATTACTGAAGTGGAAAGTGAAAAATCTCAACATGGAGGGGAAACGAATCAACCAACCTCTGTTGAAGCCCCGAGTGCACCAGGGGCCTGACAGGGTGGAGTTGGATCAAATGATGGCTGAAATGAATAAGAGGATGTTAGAGATCCAAAATGCCCTCTTGGAGAAGATAGAGAGAAGCTTTCCTAGACTAGCCCAACTACCTCAAAGGTAGAAGGAAAGCCATAGAGATTCATCGTCTTTTGACTCCGAAGAAGAGAGTTCATATTCATTAGATAGAAATTGAAGGAATAGCAAGAAAAAGATGAAAAGGAGGAATGTTGGAATATCGAAAATGGGACTTTGAAAAGTTTCAACTGAAAATCCATGGGCAATAATGGTCGTTACTGATCGTTCACAACTCGATACTGATTGTTCTAGTAGGTTTTCTCTCAGCGATTCAGAGGGAGAGTTCCATGAAGAGGTTGATGTTGGTGTTGAGCAAGTCACTAATGGTCAAATTAGTGTGTTTAGACAAATGTCATAGAACTAGCCAGGAATGAACTAAGCCCAACAAAGTGACAACAAAGATGGTCTGGATGAATGGCTCTCCAAGAGATGGGAGAGCCTAGATGTCATGCAACTTATTGAGAACTTTTATAGAGTCAAACACTCAGGGTTGTTCCTGATGATCACCATCTAGCTGCCCAAATCAGCGAAGTGTATATTGCAAATGTGGTTAGGAGATTGCTGAATAAAAATCAACATAGGACTAATGAAAAGTGGGGTTCATCGCCTAGCCGAACCCCATACAATGATAATATTTTGAAGGTGAGTTATGCCAGGAATTTCGTAATGCCAGTGATGCTATCTTATGATGGAATGATTGATCCAAGGCAGCATCTTTTTATGTATGGATGACACATGGATGGTGCCCGCGCTACCGATGTAGTAAGATATAGATGCTTTCCTATATTCTTAAATAGAGTTGCCATGGTGTGATTCACGGCTCATGCCGAGGTCCATATCATCCTTTGACTAATTAGTAAAGAATTTTATGGAGCATTTTAGATCCATACTGCTTGACCAAAGGATGTGATGTCTTTTTCGAATGTCCATCAGAGTTCCGGAGAGACTTTGAAGGATCTCTTTAAACATTTTGATACTGCATTGATTGAAGTAAGTTATGCAAAACAAGAGATTGTCTTAATGACGTTAATCCAGGAGGTTCATCTTGATACAGACTTTGATAGATGGCACAAATGAAAGCAGCCACCTACCATGGAATAATTTTACCAAAAGGCATCCCAGTTTATGCACTTAGAAGAAGCAGACCTAGCCGTAGGACCGATTGGTGGTAGACTATAAAGTAATGTAGTATAGAGCAATGTTGCTATCAACCAAACCAGCGAGAGCACAGGAAATGTTATTAAATGTTGGGAATAATAATCCAAAGAAGAAAAACCAAGGTGCTGGTGGGAAGAAGTGGAACACCAAGAAGCGCACGAGGAATATGAGAACGGGAGATCACACTCTCTTAAATGATTCTGTTGAAAACACTACCTTGCTAGACAAGGAATTAAAAATTATAAGAAGTCGCCTTAAAGGGAGGCAACTGAAGCAGAAAGGTGCTTGGGGAATATTGTCACTTCCATGAAACTCATGGGCACAATACCAATGAGCGCTGTCATCTGAGAAATGTAATCGAAGGCCTGATCAGGAAGAAGAAACTTCAACAGTACATGAGGAACCCGTATGTTGGCGGGCAGACGAATGACAGACCTCAAGGGGAGATCACTCATTGAGATCGGGTTGGGTCTAGTGGAGAAGAACCGAGCTGGTGCAACATCCCTCATTTTAAGGGTCAAAACTAAGCACTACAAATGTTGCGCTCATCCGTAGTATAATTCTGGTAACAAAATGAGATCCTTTAATTGTACCTATAACATCAGGAGCGCAAGAATATGAAAATTTTCAAAACCCATTTCATCAATAACTTTCATATTCATTACATAATCCAATCGATTCCACATTCAAAGAAAAATAAAATAACTACAATTATATTCCAAGAGCAACAAATGAAGATGCCCACTTGAGTGATCAGAGTTTAACTACTTGACAGTTATAAATCTTATCATTACATCCATTCAACAAAGTAAAGACTTTAAACAACACAGCTTAAATAAATTCCTAATATTAGCTAGCTTGCCTCTTGCATGTATCTGGAAGCTTATTCATCTAACCTGTATATCCCTACTCCTAACCTATTCAATTAAGCTCCCGAGAATTTAGGGGGAAAAATAAAAACTTCGAGTCGGAAAAAAAGTATAGTGTGGATAATAATATGCCATCTTGAATCAAAATAGATATCTAGTGAGATCACACCACTGAGCGGAATGGGTTTTCCCCTCATTAGTATCTTGTCCAAATAGTTCGACCATAAATCATACACTTGCAACCACATTGGTTAGAACATCATAATATAATCATACGAAGAATGCAATGTGGCTAAGTCTGACTAATCTGTCTTAATAGGGTTATGCACTCCCATAATCTATCCAATCCCATAAAATGGATTATTTATCCCTAATCTGTGGACTATCTACCTTAAATTAAATGGACTATCTGTCTCAACAAATGTGGACTACCCATCATAATCTCATATGGACTATCTGTCTCAGATCATGTAGACTATCTATCACACATAGCATAGCTTTCCTAAGGTTACTATGAACCTATCAAGAATCATATAGACAATCCGTCTCATATATCATGTGGAATATCCATCGCACATATCATAGTTTTCCTAGTATAACTATGAGCCTATTGGTTTTCATAGGTTAACCAATAACCTAACTCCTTATATGGTTAGGAGTAAACAAGTATTCTTTTGATCAGTTCAAGGTATCCTACATAATTGATCTATCTGGTCTTTTGAATTCAATTCTACTTGCTTAGGAGTTTAGCCTAACCATACTCACTACGGATCAACATGATTGGTAATTTCTACCCTTAGACCCCAAGATATAATGTTGGGTCACGATGATGTGAGTATGACAATGCAAATCATATAAATATAAATAGTCATATGGTAACAAGAACATATAACATTATTTATTCAAATATGTTCAATCAACAATCATTGGCGTCACAAAATTACTTTATCTTAAGTAATAACTTCCTTTGGCAAATTCATATAAAATTTTGGGCTAAAATACCATTTTATTTCCTTGAAAACAATATCATTATAAATGATTAACCACTTAAAATCTTTCTTGGAAACAAGGAAAACATAGCCCAAAACTTAGCCAAAATCCTATGCTAAAATACAGTATCTTCAAATAGCTTTTAGATCATTCGGTATTAAAAACAAGGTTGTAGAACCTTTAAAACATATGGCTTATCGGGCCACTAAATAAAATTATTAGGTTTGTAAACATACGACATTTATGCCACTAGAATAAGATATCGAGCCTCTATATTGAGTCTTTGAAACAATCATTATGATTCGTGAAACATATGGCTATAATGCCGAAAATATGTGGTTATCGAATTTCTAAAACACATAGGCTATCGTGCCTTCAAAACATAGCTTTTGGTTTGCAAAATACAAGGCCATCGTGCCTATAAATCATAGGTGTCGAATTTATAAACATACGACATTAATGCCGCAAAACATAAGTGTGGAATAAATAGGTGACAAGGGGTGTTGGATTTAAAATAGTTAGGGATACCGATCCTCTAAACACTATAGGGTGTTGGGCCCTTAAAAGAATAATATAAGGTCGCGAAACCCTAGGGTGATGAGCCTCTATAACCATGAGATATTGAACCCCTATGGAAATTGATGTCGAACTTCTATATGAACAAATACATTACATATCTACTAAGTAGAAATCGCATGTATCACTCCATATAGATGTCGCATTTATAAACCCGATACATCATATATCTATCGAATAGATATTTCATGCATCGACCTTTACAGATGTCGAATAACAAAGAGGTGGGAGTGTCGAATATCTACAATGGCATTTCTATGAATAATTATAAAACTGATTTTTTCTTTTTAAAATTAATTTTTTCCACCAACTCTTGCCCATTGTCAAAATATGATTGGTTAACAAAGTACTTTACATATCCTTTTCAACAATTGCTGGTAGATCTCAATCTACCTTCCCAGAATAATTTGCAAACTGTTATAATTAATTTCTTTATTTTATATCAATTAAACACTTTTCTAGAATAATAAATTCATAGAAAATTATAACCATATGGAAAAACTCTCCAAAAATCACCAAAAATCAGAATTTCCTACTTCTTTCTTATATAAAAATTTCGAGACCAAAATATTAATTTAATTATTTTTAATACTTAAAACCCAAAATAAACACATTTTCCTCTCGTGAAATTCATAAAATATACGCGCGAATTTGGAAAATTATGAAATTGAAAACCCCTCTCGAAAATAATGATTTACACAACATATCCAAATTTTGAATCAATATGAGATCAAAAACTTAGGTTTTTCTCTTAAAATCCATTAAAACAATTCCATAAAAATTCCAATAAGTCATCGTTCAATTCCATAATGATATAATCAATCCAAACATGACTTATTATCAGAATCAATTCGAAAATAGATCATAAATCTGAGAACAAAACAAAAATAATGAGATGGATACTATTATTCACAATAGATTGGATAAGATTTTCTCTTCTTGGTAATGGCAGGCCTCTTATGTTGGTTTTGGAGTTCGTAAAATAAAAAATGAGAATGAATGAGGGAGGAAAAGTTTTTTTAGGAATGAAGTAAGGAACTATTCTGAATTTCCCCCTCTCATTAATTCCCTTCTATTCTTTGTTTAAATCAATCTTATTAATTTATTTAATAAAGGCCCCACCCAATTAGTCATCAAATCTCATTCTCTTTATCCCCACACATCATATTATTCTATTTAATTTATCGATTAAATCTCCTGATAATGTTACATAAAAATTAAGGGTGTTACAGGCTCCCCTCCTTAAAGTATTTCATCCTCGAAATTATGATAAGGAAAATAACATGCATATCAACATGCAAATATGTATGACAACACATTACAATAATACTAGCATATCTGACCAGCAGAGAAGTCTATACAACAAACATAGAACATACCATCAAAACAACTTAGGATAAGTATCACTAATTTTGTCCTCTGTTTCCCAGGTACATTTTTTCTCGTTGTCACTCCACTGGACTTTCACTAACTTAACTGTCTTGTTCCTTAATCTCTTCTCATCTCTTGATACAAAATGTTATGGTTGTCTAACAAAAGTCATATCCGGTTCTACTACTAATTCTTCCAATGCAGTCAGTGCAATAGTAGTCTCTGGATCATAACACACTTTCTAAGATGAGAAACATAAAAAAAGTTATGGACACCTGCCAAACTATTCAGTAACTTTATCCGATAAGTGAGCGGTCCTTTATATAATATGAAACAGACCAACATATCTCGGTGCCAAGTTCCTTGAGTTTCCAAATCCTATCACACCCTTCATCAGTGATACTTTAACAAAAACACGGTCTCCAACTTAGAACTCTAAATCTTTTTGCCTCTTATCTGTGTAACTTTTCTATCTAGGCTGATCTTTCCTCATCCTTACTTGGATTAACTCAATTTTCTCCGTGGCTTTTTTCACCATATCTGGACCAAGATTCAGTCTGATTCCAATCTCTAGCCAACATACTGGTGATTTGCATGGCCTTCTATACAAAGCTTCGAAAGGCATCATTCCTATACTAGTTTGATAACTATTATTATAGGAAAACTCAACTAAATGCAAATGGTCTTCCTATGACCCTCCAAAGTTTAGTACACAAGCTCACAGCAAATCTTCGAGTACCTTGTTGACTCTTTCTGTCCATCCATCCATATGTGGGTGATAAGCAGTACTCATCTTTAGCTTGGTACCTAACAATCTTGAAGACTCTTCCAGAATTCACTAGTGAACAAAGAACCCATGCCACTGACTATACTACTAGGAATCCCATGCGGTCTTACAATATTTTTCATAAACAACTTCGCGAAAGTAGGTGATATCCTTGTCGACTTAATGGGAATAAAGTATGAACTCTTGGTCGGTCTATCTACAATGACCCAAATACTTTCATTTCCCCTATTTGACCTTGGCAACCCATCGATAAAATCCATAGATATAGGATCCCACTTGCAAAGTGGCACTTCCAATGGTTGAAGCAATCCACTTGGTTTCTAATATTCGACTTTCACTTGTTGGTAATTCAAACATGGTCTCACCCATAAGCCTACATCTCTTCTCATCCCTCCCAGAAGGAACTTCTCTTCATATTCTGATACATCTTAATTCCTCTAGGATGAATAGTAAATTTTGATCGATGACACTCTCAAAGAACTTCCCTTCTTAGGTCATAAATATCTAGAACACACAATCGTCCCTTCTTCCTCAACCATCCATTCTGGTCAAGACTAAAACCTTTCAAATCATCAACCTTGTTTCCTACTTCAAGCCTTCTAATCCATTCAACTAGTAATGGATCATCTCTTTGCTTAGAAGCAATTCTCTCGATCATTGCTGCCTATACTTCCAAACATGGCAACATTGCAGTATTCCAACTAGAACTAGCCGTCGACCTTAACCATACACTGCATGTAGTCAATGTCTCTACATCCTTCCATTCTGCCAACATAGCTAACACCACATTCTAATGTTTTTTGCTAAGTGCATCTGCAACTTTGTTTCCTCTCCCTGGCGTATACTCAATTCCAAAATCATAGGCCGCCAATAACACTAGCCACCTTTGTTGTCTCATATTCAACTCCTTCTGAGAGAATAAATACTTCAAAGACTAATAATCCATAAATAACTCAAATCTTTCTTCCAAGAGATAGTGTCTCCACACCTTCAAAGCAAAGATCACCACTGCCGACTCTAAATCATGAGTAGGGTACCTAAATTCATGTGGTCTAAGCTATCTAGAAACGTAGGCAATCACTTTACCTCTTTGCATCAACATAGCTCCTAACCCCGTTCCACATGCATCAGTATATACCACTAATTTGTATTCCTAACCGGCACAACTAATACAAGCGCATTGGTCAACAAATGTTTTCGCTTCAAGAATGCTTCCTCACATTTATCGATCCAAACAAATTTTATGTCCTTCCTTGTTAGTTTAGTCATAGGTGCCGCTATACAAGAGATATCTTTGATGAATCTTCGATAATAGCCAGCTAGTCCAAGAAAACTCCTTATCTTGGTCACAGTCTCGGGTCATTTTCAATTATTAACAGCTTCAATCTTAGCTGGATCCACAGACAACCCTTCTTCTAAAACTACATGACTAAGAAACTTTAGTTCTCTCTTCAAAAAAGGACATTTCGAAAACTTCATTTTTAGTTCATGATGCCTCAACGTCGCTATTCTAAGGTGAGACTAGTCTCATGATCTCATTCATTATTAAATATATTGGAATGTCATCTATAAACACTAACGCGAACCTGTCCAAATGCTCTCGAAAGATTCAGTGTATCAAATCTACAAAGAAAGCAGGTGCATTAGTCAGTCCAAAGGGCATGACTAATCATTCATACGAACCATACCTCATTCGAAACGCCGTCAAAGGAATACTTTCCTCCGCCATTCTCAAATGACGGAACCTTGTCGCTTGATCCAATCGAGAAAATACTTTGGCTCCACTCAACTGATAAAATAAATCATCTATCCTCGGCAAAGGATTCCAATTCTTTATCATCTTCTCATTCAACTTATGATAATCAATACACATCCTCAACGACCCATCCGGTTCACGAACACCATGGCTACTCCCCAAGGCGAACTGCTTGGTCTAATAAAATTCTTCCCTTCTAAGTCCACCAACTGCACTTTTAACTCTTTCTTCTCAGTAGGTGTCATCCTGTTAGATGGTCTACTTACGGTTTCGGCTTCAAGTACAAGATTTATTCGAACTCAATAGCTCATTTCGACGGTATTCCTGTAACCGGCTCAAAGACATTTGCATATACTCTTACAACAAAAACATGATTCAGTTCATCCTCCACTTCTATTGCACCCAATAAAGCACATACATCGAAACTCGACTTTTCTACCGAGTATATAATTCAACCACGGCTATTAGGGTGTCTTAATGATATCTTCCTATATTGGCAAAATATCCTAGCATCATATCTGCTTAACCAATCCATACCCAGAATAATTCCAAAACATAAAAAATCAAACACATGCAAACTGTCGGTAAATGTATGACCTAACAACTCAAATTCTAAATGGTCATATCTCATCCCTAGAGTTGCATAACCTCCTATCGGATTCGCAACCCTTAAGGAAGTAATAAGGTATGATGGTTCTAGACTTAGCTTATCTACCAAACAATGCGAGATAAAAGAATGTGACGCGCCAATATAAAATAATACTTTGATAGGTATGCCATGAATCAAAAGCGTACCTCCCATCATAGAATTTCCTTTCTCCTCTACGATCGATCTAGAAGCTGACAGCTCAAGAGCAAAAACCTTCCCTTTATCAGCCTTGACCGCTTATGGACATTTATTCTTGTAATGCCCTACCTGGTTGCAGATAAAACACTTCACGTTCTTCTTTCCCACAACCGTCTTTCCATCACCAAATCGACACTCATTTGCAAAGTGCCTTTTCTTATCACGGTTATAGCAAAAAATATCAGCTTTCCCTTTCTTAGCAGCTCCACCCTTCTGAGCTCCCTTCTTTTTGAAGAACTTTCTCTTCTAGCCCTGTGAACCTTGAGTCTCTACAGGCTTGTCCTTTCCAAATGTCGAAAGCATTTCCTTGTTCCTTTTCCTCATCTCTACCACCACATCACATGGATCTTTGAGATGCGGCATGGTTGCCCTGGCAATCTCCGGCTTCATTCCCTGAATGAACTTCTCATTCCTTTTTATTATAGTGTCAATAGTAGCATGTCCGTATTTGGCCAACTCATCAAACTTAGTTACATACTCCAATATTGACATCTCTCCCTGCTCCAATTCAATAAACTTCCTGAGCAAAGTTAACTTTGCTATCTCAGACAGGAACCTTTCTGCAAACCTCCTTCTAAACTTAGCCCAAGTCAATTTCTCCTCTGGTATTCATACCGTCACACTGTTCCACCAATACAAAGCAGCTCCTTACAACTGCCTAGAAGCCAACCTCCTTTACTGTTCATCATTCAAACCCAAGTCCGCAAAGATCCTTTCATAGTGCAACAGCTAATTCTCAACTTCAATAACATTCTCCCTTTCTAGAAAAGGCTTTCCTCCAAGACTGGTATAGTCTCAGCTCAACTTAGCATAGTTATTGCCAACCGGTACCTTGGGATTAGATACTCTCGCAACATTTCCACCAGCCGAACCAATAGCAGCTCCAGGTTGCATCATATTCATGAAGAAGTGGTACATAGTCCTTATATCTACTGATGGGGTTCCAGCACCACATTAAAATTTTCTTGTCGACCTGGATTCCTTATCGTATTGAGTCGAACGTTTCCATTTGTTGTGATGCTTCTTCCACCTAGATTCACTCTTTCGTTTCCTACTTCCATATCTGGTTTCTCATAATCTACGTACGAGCCTTAATAAGATACAGAAGAACGGTCTAAGAGAGGGGAGAATACATGCTTATATATTTTTTTTTTTTTTTGAAAAAAGGTGAATTTTATTGATGCCTCAAAGGCCGACCAAACTTACAAAGTCTTGATACAGACAAAAACAAGAAGCCTAACCGGCAAAAGTAAAACAAATAAAGCTAAAAGGTAGGCTCTACTTCAAACTCATCCACGAAAGCTTAGAGACAAAAATCATGGCGGATCCACTTTCCAGTTTTGAAGGATGCTTCTCTCCAGTTCTGTCGCACAGGTAAAAAGCTTTCCTTTAATTCTTTTTACAAGAATCCTAACATCTTGTTCAATAGCAATCTGAATCTGGTGATGGTTCTTTGCAGTTTTCTGGAAGACTCGTCGATTCCTTTCTTTCCAGAGATGATAAACAGTAGTTGTGAGGCAAATAAGCTGCAGTTGGGTCAACAAATCTTCTTTCTTGCAGGAACTCAGGTATATTAATTCATCTTCTAGGGAAGAAGTAGCATGCAAGACTTGATTTTTATTCTTAATTTGACTTAAAACACGAGTAGAGAATTCGCATTCAAAAAAAAGGTGTTTGTGAGATTCAGGGTGGTAATTACAAAGTTGACAGTTGAGGTTAACTTCCATACCCCATCTGGCAAGTCTGTCAGCCGTGGGGAGTCTTAGATTAATAGCTTTAAAAGTCGTGAACGCCATCTTCGGGTTGTTAGATCGAGACCATATAGGATCTGCCCAAAATCTGATAGTATGCTTAGTACGGAGAGCTTCCCAAGCACTGTTAGTAGTAAAAATACCATCTTTAGTGTAGTTCCAGGTCCAAGTATCATTAGATTCAGAAGAGTAAATAGGAACAAACTTAACATCCTCGGCAATAACATGGAGGCCTTTCTGATCCGGTATCCATTTATTATGCTGAATAATGGATGCTACAAGATCATCATACTCACCAATACATGAAACCATACCCCAGCCATATTTGACAGCAAGGGAATTACCATTTATCCAAGGATCCCTCCAGAGATAAGTATCCCTACCATTTGCTATTTTCCTTGAGATGCATGTTTTCAAACTGTCTCTGCTCCTTAAAATGTATTTCCAAACCCCAGATGAGTTAATATCCTCATGCATTGTCCAAAAACTCCCTTTTAAATATCTACTCCTCATCCATCTAGCCCAGAGAGTGTTAGAGGTAATAATTTTCCATCCATGTTTCACTTGATATGTCTTCCGTAGATCTTTCAGGTTGATAAGTCCAACACCTCCTTCAGCTTTTGGTCTGGAAAGTATATCATAACTAACTTTATGTAATCCCCCCCTCCAAATGAAATTAGCACAAGCTGAATTAATTTTCTCTATAGAGCTGTCAGGGATATGAAAAGTTTGAAGCCAGAATCTAACTTTAGCAGTAATGACAGTATGAACCAATTCAATTCGACCAGCAAATGAGAGTAATTTAGAACTCCAGCCATTAAGTTTGTCTCTGATCTTTCCAACTAGTTCACCACATTCTCTGTCAGTAATGACATTAGTTGAGAGAGGAACCCCAAGGTACTTGACAGGAAGTAAACCCTCCTTGATTTGCAAAATCTCCAAAATTGCTGTTTTGGAAGTACAATATTTGCTGAAATAGCATTTGGACTTTGTAGTATTTAACTCTAGACCCACATATAAATGCATTTGCTTGAAAATCTAAATTAAACACTGAGCAGCAGTTGGGGTGGCTCTAACAGCAATAATCAAATCATCAGCATATATCAAATGATTGACAATAGGATCAAGTTTAAAAAGAGGTTGAACCAATGAGTTATTACAAGCTAATTCCATTTGTAATGAGAAATATTCCATGGCAACTGTAAATAGGTAGGGGGATAGGGGGTCACCTTGTCTTAAACCCCTATTACTAGTTATGTAACCTTTAGGAGTACCATTAATGATAATGGAATATGTGGGGGTAGAGATGCATTCCTCAATAAGATTAATCAGTGAAGTAGGGAATTCCATACATTGTAAACCATGAATGATAAAATGTCTGTTAATTTTGTCATAGGCCTTATGAAGATCAATTTTTAGACACATCTTATCAGCTCCAGGTTTATTGAATTTCCTAATCAGTTCATGAGCTAGTAATGAATTCTCAGAAATGTGTCTTCCTTTAATGAAAGCAGATTGACATTCAGATATTAGGTCAGGGAGAACTTTTGTAACTCTATTACATATCACTTTACTGAGAATCTTATACAGCACATTACAGCAAGCAATTGGCCTAAAGTCTTCAATCCTTGAAGGACTTTCCACCTTTGGTATTAGAGTGATAAATGTGTGGTTTAGTTCATGAAGAATTTTACCAGTATTAAAAGATTCCTGAATAGCTTCTAACAAGTGGTTTTTCAGGTGATGCCAATGGAGTTGATAGAATTTAGAGTTCCACCCATCTGGCCCTGGGGAGGAATCAGTATGAATCGAGAATACAGCAGCTCTTACTTCCTCTTCAGTGACTGTCTCTTGCAGCATCTGCCTACCCACATCAGTTACAATAGCCCTGCAATTAATTTGAGGTAATGTTATCTTATTTTCACCATCATATAAATTTGTGAAATAAGAAATGGCTCCCTGTTCAAATTGAGCAATATCAGTAGCTAATTCCCCTTGATCATTCATTGAATTAATAAGAGCATTACAGTTCCTCCTGAAAGACATCTTAGCATAAAAAAATTTAGTACAGTCATCCCCTTGAGTGAGCCATTTTTCCTTAGCCATTTGTCTTGCTTGTATAGCCTGTAAATGAAAGGCCTCTTTGAGTTGCTCCTGAGTAGAGTAATAATTAGAGAGTAGGTTATCATTTATAGGGTCTGCATCAAGGAGAGTCTGCATCTTTTCACACCTCTGTTGAAGATGACTTATAGTGTCCTGAGTTTTTGTTCTATCTCTATGCCAACTTTTTAGTTTAGTCTTTAGCTCCTTTAACATCATAACCATGGAAAACCAACTATTACCATCAGTTTTAGGGATTAACTTGAAATCAACAACATCAGCATAACCTTCAATTAAGTGCCAGTGATTACCATATCTGAAAGGCTTTCCTTTAGTAAAATTCATATGTTGATTAAATTGAATATATAAAGGAGAATGGTCACTCGTTGAACTCGGGAGAACAGAAATTTTCAAGTTAGGGATATTGGATAAAATTTTGTCATTAATAAGCACTCTATCAAGTCTACATGCAATTCTTTTTACTTCACCACTAAACCAAGTAAATTTCAGGCCCGAGTGGATAGCTTCAGCAAGGCCAGCTGCTACAATACATTTATTGAATTCCTCCGTTTGGGAGAGTCTAAGGGTACTTCCTCCTCTTTTTTCATTCGTTTTTAGAACAGCATTGAAATCTCCCATGACCATCCAGTTATGACTAATATGCTTGGAAGTGTTTATTAAATAGGACCATAATTGTCTACGATGAGAAGCCCAATTATGTGCATAAACAAAAGTGCATATGAAACTCAAACCACCCACATTTGTACAGTTAACAGTAATGAATTGTTCATCTTTATCTTTAATAGAAAGGTCCCATATGGATTTATGCCAAGTTATGAGAATACGACCTTTAGAAGAGGCCGAATTATTGTCTATCCATCCCCAATCATCACCAAAGAGTGTAGCAAACAGATTAATATTATGATCCCCCATCTTATTTTCAAGAAAAGCAATTATAGTAGGGTTAAATTTATTTCTAAGTTTGAAGAGGTCTAATCTTCTAACGTTCCCATTTAGACCCCTAACATTCCAGCAAATAATAGACATTAAGAGTGTCGAGATTGGCTCCTCGTAACACGAGCCAATGTGTTTCTTCCTTTCCCTTTTTTATCTGTATTGGTACTAAATTGTTCAATATATTTTGGGTTTTCTTTGGTATACTGCTCAGATAAATAATTATCCTCTTCTGAGTTTATGGATTCAACTTCTAATTCAATTCCCAACTGATTTAATTCCTGAATGTTATTAGGTGTATCATCATTCTCCAAATGAGATGGGGTTTGGACAGCATGTGGGGCTTCCTGCTGTACCACACTATTTGCAGGGGACTTTTCTTGTTGAACCGCAGGATGCTCAATATCAGCCTTTGGAGGGGAATCAAACTTGGATTGATCATGTTGAGGTGAATGTGTAGCAACAGCTGCTGAGCACTCAGGGGAATCCTCAACCGCACCAGCATTACTCAGCACTGTTTCATTCAGATGGGCAAGCTTATCCAATGGAAACTCATTCTGTTGCTCAAGATTATGACATGGGGAGCGATTTATCTGCTTTGTTGAATCATTCTGATCCTCCAGAAGGGGATGACTTCTCACAGGAGTGGGACTTCCAGTACTAACACATGCTTCTGAATTGTTTTGTTGTACATCAATGTGAATATGGTCTAGGTTATTTTTTGGTACTGAGCTGCTAGGGTTAGTACCCTGGTCATCAGTATGCTCAGGTAGTGTAGTGGTAGTATTAGTATGTCCTGATGTTGAAGCTTTGGGGATCCACTTTTGTGTAGTTGGGTTTGGACATTGTGTATCACTGTGACCAAAACAACTGCAAGTCTTACATAGAGGTGGGATAAACTCATATTCCACCTCTTGCTCGTAAACACGACCTTTGTTATCTTTTGCTCTAATTATTTTGGGAAAAGTGGCATCTGCTGTTACCTCTATTAATACTCTTGCAAATTTTAGGCGTTTAACTTTTCTAGTAAACTCATCAATGTCCAACGGTTTACCAATAATGCTAGCAAGTTTACTAATGCCCCTAGCATTCCACAGAGATAGGTGTAAATTATTTAATCTCACCCAGATAGGATAAGTGTCTAACATGTCTCTTTCAAATTGAAAATTAGCATCCCATTTTTTCATAAAAATAAGTCTGTTGTCCATAAACCAGGGACCCCCATTTAGAATTCTGTCAAAATCAGTTTGATTTTCAAATTTTACCAAGAAGAAACCATTATCCCTAGAATAAATTTCCCAAGATCCTTCAGGCTTCCAGACTCTTTTAATGTAAGCATTGAAATGAACATAGTAAGGTCGTTTACCCGTTAGATAGATAAATATTGAGTTATTCCACATCTCATTTGATAACTGGTAATCCAGATCATCTATATTAGCAAAGTTACCTGAGTTATCAATTTCCGGCTGATGAAAAGTAATATCTTCTTTGATCGTAACCTGTTTGTCAAATAGATCTGACCAAGATCTAATACCCTGAGCCTTATTCAGTTTAAAAAGAGATGCAGTGGTTTTAGGGTTAGACCAAGGATTAGAAGCCGATTGTTTTTGCTTCCCTCGACGGCGAACTTCCTGCCAACCCTCCCGATCTTCATCATCGGTTGCAGCTATTGGAGAATTAGGTGCGGCGGCTATTGGAGAATTACATGCTTATATATATATGACAAATACAAATACGTTACTATATCATTATCCCATACCCCATTCTTATTCTCTGGTTCATTTGGATTATGCTTTCAAAACCTTTTAAGTTTTATTTCATCAAAATCTTTTTAAGTTTTACATAAACCTATGCTCTGATACCAAGTTGTAACATCCTCCATTTTGAGGCCCAAACTTAAGCACTATGGATGCTGCAGTCATCCATAGTATTAATTTCTGGTCACAAAATGAGATCCTTTAATTGTATCTATAATATCAAAAGCACAAGAATATGAAAATTTTCAAAAACTATTTCATTAATAACTTTCATATTCATTACATAATCCCATTGGTTCCACATTCAGAGAAATATAATAAATACAATTATATTCCAAGAACGACGTATGAAGATGCCCATTGGGTGATCAAAGCCTAACTAATTAATAGTTATAAATCCTGTCATTACATCCATTCAACAAAGCAAAGACTTTAACAACACAGTGGAAATAAACTCCTAATATTAGCTAGCTTGCCTCCTACACGTCTCCAGAAGCTTATTCGTCTGACCTGTAAATCTCTACTTCCGACCTACTCAAATGAGTACCCGAGAGTTTAGGGGGAAAACAAAAACTTTGGGTCAAACAAAAAGTCTAGTATGAATAATAATAGGTCATCTCAAATCAAAATAGATATATAATGAGACCACACCGTTGAGTGGAATGGGTTTTCCCCTCACTAGTACCTTTTCCAAATATGTTGATCATAAATCATGCACCTGCACCATATTGGTTAGAACATTATAAAATAATCATATGCAGGCTGCAATATGGGTAAGTCTGACTAATCTGTCTTAATAGGGTTATGCACTCCCACAATCTACCCAACCTTATAAAATGGATTATCTTTCCCTAATCTGTGGACTACCTGTCTCAACTTAAATGGCTTATCTGTCACAACTCATGGACCACCCATCACACATCTCATATGGAATATCTGTCTCGGGTCATGTAGACTATCCATCACACATATCATAGTTTTTCTAGGGTTATTATGAATCTATCAAGAATCATATGGACTATCCGTCTTATATATCATGTGGACCATCCATCATAGATATCATAGTTTTTCTAGGATTACTATGAACCTATTGGTTTTCACGGGTACACCAATAACCTAACTCCTCATATGGTTAGGAGTAAACAAGTATTCTTTTGATCAGTTCAAGGCATCCTACACAATTGATCTATCTGACCTCTTAGGTGCAATTATACTCATTTAGGAGTTTAGTCCGACCATACTCACTACTGGGTCAACATAACTAATAATTTCTACCCTTACACCCTAAGATATAATTTGGGTCACAATGATGTGAATATGATAATGAAAATTATATAAATGTAACTGGTCATATGTAACAAGAACATATAACATTATTTATTCAAATATGTTCAATCAACAATCATTGGCATCACAATGTTACTTTATCTTAAGTAACAACTTCCTTTGGCAAATTCATATAAAACTTTGGGCTGAAATACCATTTTATTTCCTTGGAAACAATATCACTATAAATGATTAACCACTTAAAATCTTTCTTTGAAACAAGGAAAATATAGCCCAATACTCTGCCAAAATAAAATCAAATTCAAATAGCTTTTAAATCATTTGGTATCAAAAACAAGGATGTCGAACCTCTAAAACGTATGGTTATAGGACCACTAAATAAACTATTTGGTTTGTAAACATATGGCATCTATGCTGCTAGAATAGGATATCGAGCCTCTATATAGAGTCTCTAAAACAATCATTCTCATCTGTGAAACATATGGCTATAATATTGAAAATATATGGTTATCGAATTTCTAAAACACATAGGCTATCGTGCCTTTAAAACATAGCTTTCAGTTTGCAAAACATAAGGCCACACCTATAAATCATAGGTGTCGAGTTTATAAACGTACGACATTAATGCCGTAAAGCATAGATGTAGAATAAATAGGTGACAAGGGGTGTCAGGCTTAAAATGGTCAGCGATACCGATCCTCTAAACACTAGAGGGTACCGGGCCTTTAAAAAAACAATATAGGGTCGCGAAACCCTAGGTGTTGAGCCTCTATAACCATGAGATATTGAAGCCCTACAGAAATTGATGTCGAACTTCTATATAAACAGATATATCACATATCTACTAAGTAGATATCACATGTATCACTCCATATAGATGTCGTGTCTATAAAACCGATACATCATATATCTATCAAATAGATATTTCATGTATCGACCTTTATAGATGTCGAATAACAAAGAGATGGGAGTGCCGAATATCTACTATGGAATTTCTATGACTAACTATAAAACTGATTTGTTTCTTTATAAAGCTAATTCTTTCCACTAACTCTTGCCCTTGTCAAAATATGATTGGTTAACAAAATACTTTACATATCCTTTTCAAAAATTGCTGGTAGATCTCAATCTACCCGCCCAAAATAATTTGCAAACCTTTATAATTAATATCTTTATTTTATATTAATTAAACACTTTCCAAGAATAATAAATTCATAGAAAATTATAACCATATGGAAAAATTCTCCAAAAATACCAAAAATTGGAATTTTCTTCTTGTTTCTTGTTTGCACCAAAAATGGTCACAAACCCCAAGTGTAGTGAAAGCACCAGCGTATGAATACAAATCAACAGTATTCACACACAAATCACAGATCTAAGCAAGTAACAAGCAGCAATCAAGAAATAATGAACAGTGACACACAATTTATAGTGGTTCGGCTATCTCCGGCCTACGTCCACTTCAATGTTTTTATGATTTTATTGCTCGATGCTTGAAGATTACAATTTCGTATGTTGTATTACAACTGATTTGCTGAACTAAGTCTGAATCTAAGGCAGCAATGGTGATCTGGAGTAAATCTGGCAGAATCTGGGCGCTCTTTAGCTCTAAGAATTGTCCGACCCCTTTTCTGAATGACCAGGGGCTCTATTTATAGGTGTAGGAGGCTGATATTTCGCCTAAATTGAGGGGAGACCAGTTCTGGTACGTCAGGGGGCCCACATGGCCGAAATCTGGAGTTCCGGGCCCACTTTGGGATCGATTCGACCCTTGGTTCGAATCGATCAAGAAATTGTCCAATCAAGCTGAAATTTGGTGTGGTCATTCTTCATCATGTGTTTAAGCTTCTGTGAAAATTTCATGGCGTTTGGATTTGTAGAACTTGAGTTATGGTCGATTCAATATGGTGTTTTTCGCTTCCTGGAGTCGTTCGAATCGATACCTTCGAATCCATAGGGTCGAATCCATAGGGTCGACTCCATCTCCTTGCACGTGAAGGCAATGACGTGGTGCGCGTGCTTCGAGTTAACCCTCCTTTTTCTCCGAGTTTTACTGAGTCGAACCCGTGGTTTCAGCTAGGTGGACTTGGTAGATTCAAGGCAATCGATTCGAAGACACGTTTCTTCGAATCGATGGAATTGGTGCTTGGTCGAATCGATCCCGATATGCCACTGCGGATCGATTCGAAGTTATCTCAATGTGGGGGTTCGAAGATGCTGGAGTCGAAGTTTCTATCCCTGCATGGATTCGGAGGTAATGGAGTCGAAGTAAAGGTGCCCTCAATCGATTCAAAGCAACGTAGGCCTGATGGATTCGAACTTGACGGAGGCGAAGCTTTGCTCCTTCTGATCGATACGGAGGTAATGGATTCGAACACGAGCTTCACCAATGGATTCGAATACGATTGGTTCAAAGTTGATGGGTTCGAACCCGATCGATTTGAAGATTCTTGCCCTTCATGGATTCGAAGTGGGGTCGTGCTCTGTCGATTCGAAGGCCTTCATGGTGATGGATTCGAATCTTGGTCGATTCGAATACAATGAGCAACATATTTCCTTAACCTTGCAACGTTCGTATTTTGAGCATACGAACTCGGATTGACTCGAAATTTGGAACTTTGTTTCATCTGGCCTTGCTTGACATGTCTTATCAATTGCAGCCCGATCCGGACTCGGGCAAAATTCATCGATATCCATGGTGAACCTGCGATGCACAATCGATGTTCATGACTAATAATCATTGATTTTCAGTTAATCTTTGGGTATCTCGACTTTGCCGAAAGTTGGGATAACATTTTGCCCCCCAAAACATGCCTTTTTGGTAAAAGGCGTGTTTTGATCAGTCTCAAGTTAAATGAAGTGAGTTCATGTTTTACTCATAGCTTATAGCATTTTCAATCAAGTCCATGGCTGTTCGAAGCCGAATTGTTATCAATTTTTTCCAGTGGAAGTTAAGAATGAAATTCTACGGTCTCTCCGTACTATTGATGGTCACTCCGGACCCTTGTCAAACCCATTCTAGATTTAGCGATTGAATAGAAAGATCCTATTGCACTTCGGCGTTGCTTTCTATCCCTTGCACTCTGGCCCCAGCTAGGGCGTATAGCGATGTCTTGGTCATTCTGGACCGATCGTAGCCTCTCGGGCTCTTTTTGGATCCCATCCTGTCACTCTCCGGTGAAGGGGAAACAACGATGAGTGAGCCGATCCTGTCGCTCTCCAGCGAAGCGGCTACACCCCCTGCACTCCGGTTCAGTGTTTTTGAACATTAAGCGATGTCATGACCTAAATCTTTAGGCCGATCATAGCCTCTCCGGGCTCTTGCTGGATCCCATCCTGTCACTCTTCGGTGAAGAGGAAACAACGTTAAGTGAGTCAATTCTGTCGCTCTCTGGCGAAGCGACTCACTTCTTGCACTTCGGTTCAGTGTATCTGAACATTAAGCGATGTCATGGCCCAAATCGTGGGCCGATCATAGCCTCTCCGGGCTCTTATCGAATCCCGATCCAATCACTCTCCGGTGAATGGGAAACGATGCTTAAGTGAGTCGATCATGTCGCTCTCCGGCGAAGCAACTCACTTCTTGCACTCCGGACCCCGCCTCTCCGGGTAAGGTCATAAAGCGATCATGTTTATATTGATATTTAATGTTCATCCTTTAACTCTCTGGTTAAAAGGTTTATTTTAATAAGTGTTTCTTTATTAAATTCAAATCCTAGATGTTCAATCTCAAACACCAGGAAAAACAAGACAATGCCTCTCCGGGCGGAGCGGTCTATTTCCATCTTAGAGCATGCCTAGGGATCTCTCTGGTTCCCGTACATGAGTAAGTGGGATAGCCGTTTTATTTTGGAAATCAAATCTAAGAAAACTAATCGACCAGAGTCCAAATCTTGAACTTAGCCCTTGCCATCACGATTAGTTGATGACGAGTCGTGATCCCGATCCAGGATCATTCCTATTAGGTGGAGGTTGTTCAGGTCTTACTATCGTTGCCCATTCTCTGATATATTGTGGCAATCTACCACTCCTGGCATGCTCTTCCACCTCATCCCTTAGGTGGCGGCATTCGTCGGTTGTGTGCCCATCTAATTCATGGAATAGGCAATATTTTCCGGTTCTACGTTCTCGCTCTGTGGGATCTCTCCTCGGTGGTTTTCGATAGGGGAGTTGCCCCCGAGTTTCGGTGTAAATTCGTTCCAGTCCTGCCACCAAGTCTGTGTATTGCCTGAATCTGGGCTCTTGGAATTTCTTCCGTTTATCAGGACCATCATGTGCGTCATCCTGCTTTCTCTTTCCTTTGTCCGCCCTGGACTGTTCCCTGGCGGTTCCTTCGCCTTGTGCAACATTTATTTCCTGCCTCTCGGCTCGTGATTCCTCTAATCGAATGAATTTTTCAGCTTCATGGAAAAACTCTCCAAGATCTTGCGGTGGATCTTTAGTCAAAGAGTCTTTGAATTCGGTGCCTTCTCCAACTCCTGCCACTGCCGCCATCAAAATCATCGATGGGTCCGGGCGATCTACAGAAGCCACCGTTGCATTAAATCGTAACAGAAAATCTTTTATGGACTCTCCGGTCCTTTGCTTTATTGATGCCAAAGTCATCACGCTCTTGGGTCACGTTATGTGAACCCTAAACTGCTTCATGAAACAATCCACAAGCTCGCCCCATGTCTTGATTGATCCTGTCTCCAGCTGTCTAAACCAAAGCGCAGCCAAATCTGATAAGAATAAAGGGAAACATCGTGCCATTACTTCCTCGGATGCTCCCAACACTTCCATGTGTCTGATATATTTGGTGATATGCATGGTCGGGTCTGACTTTCCGTCATAAGGATCCAGCATCGGTAGTTTGAACTTTGGAGGGTTCCTTGCATTTCGGATATTTGGAGCGAACGGACTTCGACTAACCTCTTCCAATCCTCCGCCTGACAATCCCCCTCTCATGAGTCGTCTCACTAGGCCAATCATTCTTTCATCTCCATCTAGGGGTTGCCCCCTTGTCATGTCTCTGTCTTGCCCTCCGAGTCTTGTAGGGAATTCTGGTACGTACTCTTTGGGTGGCTCGTTAGCATTTGTGTTGGCCCTAGCCGGTTGAGCTCCTTCCAAAGGTCCTTCTGCGTCGGATCTTGCGGGCCTGCCCCCAAGCCCTTGTTGATTGCCTTCTGGTTCTATATTCTGTCCTCCGTTGGGTTCCATAGCCCTAGCTCCTTGTTCCACATTCACAGCCGCTGTAGCTGGTCCAAGGTTTTGTGTCCCTGCAGCTCTCATATGCTCGAAGAAATTCTGCAGTATCTCTTGTTGGCTTTTCATCATTTTTTCCTGCATTAGGTTATTCATAGCCTCCATCTCATCTCTAGTAATGTAGATCGAAGCTTGTCCTTCTCCAGCGCCAGAGGATGCCTCTTGACTTCCTGCCTGTTGGCTCCTCTTAGTTCTTTGTCTAGTTTGTCGAGTCATTGTAGAGTCAGATCTGAATCCTTAAAATTCCAAATCTAAACTTTGAATCTGGTGTAGCGGGTGCTAGTTCTTCTCGGTGAAAGCACCAAAGTGTTTGCACCAAAAATGGTCACAAACCCCAAGTGTAGTGAAAGCACCAGCGTATGAATACAAATCAACAGTATTCACACACAAATCACAGATCTAAGCAAGTAACAAGCAGCAATCAAGAAATAATGAACAGTGACACACAATTTATAGTGGTTCGGCTATCTCCGGCCTACGTCCACTTCAAGGTTTTTATGATTTTATTGCTCGATGCTTGAAGATTACAATTTCGTATGTTGTATTACAACTGATTTGCTGAACTAAGTCTGAATCTAAGGCAGCAATGGTGATCTGGAGTAAATCTGGCAGAATCTGGGCGCTCTTTAGCTCTAAGAATTGTCCGACCCCTTTTCTGAATGACCAGGGGCTCTATTTATATGTGTAGGAGGCTGATATTTTGCCTAAATTGAAGGGAGACCAGTTCTGGTACGTCAGGGGGCGCACATGGCCGAAATCTGGAGTTCCGGGCCCACTTTGGGATCGATTCGACCCTTGGTTCGAATCGATCAAGAAATTGTCCAATCAAACTGAAATTTGGTGTGGTCATTCTTCATCATGTGTTTAAGCTTCTGTGAAAATTTCATGGCGTTTGGATTTGTAGAACTTGAGTTATGATCGATTCAATATGGTGTTTTTCGCTTCCTGGAGTCGTTCGAATCGATACCTTCGAATCCATAGGGTCGACTCCATCTCCTTGCACGTGAAGGCAATGACGTGGTGCGCGTGCTTCGAGTTAACCCTCCTTTTTCTCCGAGTTTTACTGAGTCGAACCCGTGGTTTCATCTAGGTGGACTTGGTAGATTCAAGGCAATCGATTCGAAGACACGTTTCTTCGAATCGATGGAATTGGTGCTTGGTCGAATCGATCCCGATATTTCACTGCGGATCGATTCGAAGTTATCTCAATGTGGGGGTTCGAAGATGCTGGAGTCGAAGTTTCTATCCCTGCATGGATTCAGAGGTAATGGAGTCGAAGTAAAGGTGCCCTCAATCGATTCAAAGCAACGTAGGCCTGATGGATTCGAACTTGACGGAGGCGAAGCTTTGCTCCTTCTGATCGATACGGAGGTAATGGATTCGAACACGAGCTTCACCAATGGATTCGAATACGATTGGTTCAAAGTTGATGGGTTCGAACCCGATCGATTTGAAGATGCTTGCCCTTCATGGATTCGAAGTGGGGTCGTGCTCTGTCGATTCGAAGGCCTTCATGGTGATGGATTCGAATCTTGGTCGATTCGAATACAATGAGCAACATATTTCCTTAACCTTGCAACGTTCGTATTTTGAGCATACGAACTCGGATTGACTCGAAATTTGGAACGTTGTTTCATCTGGCCTTGCTTGACATGTCTTATCAATTGCAGCCCGATCCGGACTCGGGCAAAATTCATCGATATCCATGGTGAACCTGCGATGCACAATCGATGTTCATGACTAATAATCATTGATTTTCAGTTAATCTTTGGGTATCTCGACTTTGCCGAAAGTTGGGATAACATTTCTTATATAAAAATTTCAAGACTACGATATTAATTTAATTATTTTTAATAATTAAAACCTGAAATAAACACATTTTCCTCTTAGGAAATTCATAAAATATTCATGCGAAATTGAAAAATTATGAAATTGAAAACTCATCTCCAAAATAATGTTTTACACAACATACCCAAATTTCGAATCAAAAGGAGATCAAAAACTTAGGTTTTTCTCTTAAAACCCATTAAAACAATTCAATGAAAATTCCAGTAAATCATCATTCAATCCAATAATGATATAATAAATCTAAACATGACTTATTATTGCAATCAATTTGGAAATAAATCATAAATCGAAGAGCAAAGCATAAACAATGAGATGGATACTATTATTCATCTTAGATTGAATAAGAAAGATTGAGATTTGTTGTTGATTTATTCCTCTTTGCTTTTTCCCTTGAATGCTTTAGATTTTATCTTCCTGGTGATTGTCGACCTTTTACTTTGGTTTTGGAGTTTGTAAGATGAAAAATGAGAATGAATGAGGGAGGAAAGGTTAGAAATAAAGTAAGGAACTGTTCCCAATTTGCCTCTATCATTACTTCCCTTCAATTCTATGTTTAAATCAATCTTATTAATTGATTAATTAAGAACCAAACCCCATTAGTTATCAAATCTCATTCTCTTTATCCTTACACATCACATTATTCTATTTAATTTGTCTAATTAAATCGCTTGAATGATGTTACACAAAAATTAGGGGTGTTACATGTTTGTGCCAAAATTGGTCACAAACCCCAAAAATAGTGAAAGCGCGGTGTATATACAGATCCACAATATCCAAGCACAGATCTCAGATCCAGATAAAGTAGAGAATAAAATGAAGAAAATAGTAAAATTAAAATGAGCAAGAAAGAAAAGAACACAGGGTTTATAGTGGTTCGGCTATCTCCGGCCTACGTCCATTTTGAATCAATCCTTTTATTCCTTTTGTATCGAGATTACAATTACAAGCCTTTGAATATCAATGAACAAAATAGCAAAGTTTCGGCGTCCAGAGCAGAAGAAGATCCCCTTTTAGTTGACATAGGACTATTATTTATAGGTGTAGATTCAAAAATATCCACCTCAAAACTAGGAATACCTTTTCTCATGCGTAGGTGGGCCCACCAGATCGATCCAGAATGACTTTGGATCGATCCAAGTACAATTCATATCGATCCAAAAATGGTCCAAACAAGCCGAGATCGATCATGTATGTCCCCGAGTGAACAAGAAAGCTCCTGTGAAAATTTTGTAGCATTTGGACTTGTAGAATGAGAGTTATGATCGATCCAAGTTTGCATTTTCCAATGTCGGCTGTCATCTTCGTATCGATCGTTTTACATCGATCTTCTTCATATCAATCGTTCTTGGATCGATGACGTGGAGCGATAATCGTGTGTAGATCCATTTTTCATGCTCGTCGACTGCTTCGTTTGCCTTGACCTTCTTTGCATCCAACCAACACAGCTGTCCCGAGTATGTCCTTCTTATCCATCATATTCCATTGCCTTACGTCCATTACTTCGTATCGATCCAAGTCACGTTAATACCCACACTGTTCATATCGATCCAACCTTTGTCTCTTTGTATCGATCCACAAGTGTCCTGGTGAAGCACATGACTTCGTATCCATCCAAATCCTGCTCCCTTCGTATCGATCCAAGCTTTGATCGATACGAAGTATGCCTTGCCGTATCCATTCAATCGATGCACGTTGCATCGATACGAAACCCATCGGTCCAAAGTGAGGTGCCAAGTGCATTTCCCTTATCCATACCATATGGATCGATGCAAAACCATCGATCCAGTGTAAATAGCCGAGTCCATCTTGATAGATACGAAAGTATCGATACGAACTAAATTTTCATGAACCTTGATCCATCCATAACTCGAGCATACGAACTCCGATTGACCTGAAATTTGAAATATAGCCTCTCCAAACCTTGTTCATCTTCCCTATCGATCCCGTCTTGATTGGAGCTCGGTCAAATTTTTACGGTATCGATCGTAGCTATGTTTTCCTATCGATCTCCGGACCTTAATATCCATCCTTTTTTAGCCAATTTATTGATATCCTGGCTTTGTCCAAAAGGTGGGGTAACATTATAGACAGCCTGAAAAAGGAATTGTGATTAACACTATTTTTGGAGGACCACATCCAATGGAGATGAGCTGGAATGAAACGTAAAGGTGTGGCAGCTCGCTGAGGCATGTGCCTCAAGAAACATGTTTCATTATAGAAGATAGAACTCTAGCAAAACAACAAAGGATGATCAATGATGACATCATTTTTAGAAGCAAAGACATGGACGGAGTGGAAGCACCGATGCTCAACCCCATGGTGATTACAGCCGTTGTCTGGCTGGCTATAGTGCGTCGAGTCCTAATTGACCGTGAGAGCTCGGTTAATATTTTGATCAGCGAAAGTTTTGATCAAATGAAGATCGATGAGTAAAATCTTAATTCTTGAAGATTTCATATATATGTGTTTAGAGGAGAGGCTAAAGAACCCCTTTTATGATATATTTATGGAGTTGGGTGAGGGAGACTGCAAGATAATGCGGGTGCAGACGTTTGTGGTGGTCATCGCATATTTAATCGATAATGCTTTCTTAGGCCAACTAGCCCTTAGAAGTTTCATAATAGCACTTGCTCTAAGGTGCTTGATGAAGAAGTTCCCCACTGAAAATGGAGTAGGTCCTATTCAGAGTGACCAGAGCACTAATCGAGAATGTTCTATTGCAAAGATCAAAGAGGCAAAGCAACATAAGAAAGGGAAATGCAAAGAAGGCTCACTGGATCAATATTGTTGGTGCATAATAACCACCGCCTAAGTCTTGGCTTGAGCTTCATAGTAAGTTGTACAAACCTATGGACCCAAAAGAGCCAGAGGATGCGAGGGCGGCGTCGGCGGAGCTGACAATCAACATCTCAGTCGATGATGATGACCCCACTCAGGTTCTTAAGGTCAGATCTTAGCTCGGCATAAAGAAAAAGAAGGAGTTAACAGGGTTTCTCCACGCAAACCTGAATGTATTTGCTTAGACGCATTCCAACATGTGTGGAATCTCGCCGGAGATAGCATGCTATAAATTGAATGTGGACCTACGATACCCTCTTATGAAAAAGAAGAAGAAGAAGAAGAGGTACGGTCTAGGTCTAGAGCGATCCGCTGCGTTGAAAGAAGAAGCGGATAAGCTGAAGGCAAATGGCTTTATTCACGATGCATTATACCTTAAATGATATTAAATCCCATATTGCTCAAGAAGCTAAATGGAAAATGGTAGACAAGCAATGATTATTCAGACTTGAATAAAGCGTAACCAAAAGATAGTTTCATGTTACCAAAGATTGACAACTTATGGATGCAACGTCTGGAGATGAACTGCTATCCTTTATGGATGCATACTCCAACTATAACTAAATTGCAATGCACATTCCAAATCAAGATCTTATGAGTTTCATCACTAATTTAGGGGTGTACCATTACCAAGTAATGTCGTTTGGTTTAAAGAACATTGGAGCTTCTTACCGAAAACTAGTGAATTAGATTTTCATAGATTAAATCGGATGGATATTAAGGTCTATGTGGACAATATGCATATAAAGTCACAACAATCGATAAATCACAAGGACGATCTCTTGGAGATGTTCGATGTGCTTCAAAAGTATAGAATGAAGCTTAATCCATTGAAATTTTCTTTCAAAGTACCATCAGGCATGTTTTTGGGTTTCATTGTAAACTCAATAGGCATTGAAGCTAACCCATAGTAGAACAAAGCATTGAAAGAATTTACTGCCCCAAGGACAAGGAGGGAGATGCAGAGCTTGAACGGGAAAGTCGTTGCACTGATTCAATTTATTTTAAAGGCAATAGGAAAATGTATACCATTCTTTGATACCCTAAATAAGAAAATGAAAGTTTATCTGGATGAAGGAATGTCAGGATGCTTTCCAGAATTTTCTGGAGCATATGGAGAGATAAATGATTTTATCAAAGCATTTTGGAGGGAGAAGATCTGTTCGATTATCTAGTAGTGTCTGCTCATGTATTGAGTGCAGCCTTGGTATGTGAGGAGTCTAGAATCCAAAGGCATGTGTATTATATAAGCAAACGGTTCGGTGGAGTAGCAAAGAATTATCTAAAGCCAGGCTCACTCGATAAAAGTGATAACTGATCAGCCATTAAGGCAAGTACTACATCGACCCGAGACTCGAGTAGAGTATTAAAGTGGAATATCGAGATTAGCAAATATGAAATAACCTACCAACCTAGGTGGACGATACAAGGAAAGGGATTGACGGACTTCATTACTGAGTTCATCGTCCGAGATGGAGAAGTGGAGAAAGACGTGGTCTGACTCTCTCAATTGAAATCGTACATGGATGGAGCCTCCAATGAGCATAGTTCTGGGGTAGTAGTGATCCCGGTAACCCTAGAAGGATGAAGGATATGCTATGCTTTGAAGCTAGGGTTCCTGGTAACAAATAACGAAACCGAAAATGAAGCATTGATTGCAGGACTCAATATAGCAAAGGAACTGAGAGTCAAAACACTCCATCTATTCGGCGATTCTCAGTTGGTGGTCTGTCAAGTAAAAAACGAATTTCAAGCTAAAGGAGTGAGACTTTCCCTTGCTTAACAAAAGTATTGGAACTGTTAAACGACATCGAGTACTATAAAATAATGCATATTCCTAGAAAAGAGAATACAAAAGCTGAGTCATTAGCCAAAATAGCCTGCTCTGGGGATGTGCAGCTTATGGGAAAGTCAGACATAGAGTAATATAATAATGCAGCGGAATAGATAAATAGTAGTTCACGAAGCTACTATATAAACATCAGAGTTAGAAATAAAATACAACAGAATATCTCAAATCAGTGAAGTCTTCAGTACGAATAAATGACCTCTCTGAACAAATCAACTGGAAAAGCTGAAAGCTGAATCGATAGTTGGATCTCCAAATGAAGCTCCAAACTCCAAGGCTGAGTCTCAAATGCTGTATCACTCAGTCTGACCCGAGCGTAAAGCAAAACACAAAACACTCGAGTCACGATTAACATTCTTATATCAATAAATCCAACTCAAGTGAGATATCAAATGAAATACAATTAACTTAAAGGATGTTTGGGATAACCATCCTCTAAGGATCTGTGGAACTATCTACAATGTAGAAATATACACTATAACACCGTGGTCATTTCAATTTAATTTATACTTCAAACCCAAATATCATTTCATTTCAAATATATCTATTTTCCAAAATAGTATATATATATATAGGTTAAATAATTTATAAGGTAAAGTATTTAATTTCCTCAAGTCTCACAAATCGATTCAAATCAACTCAAATTCGAAATTCAAATTTATTCAAAGCTCAATTCATCAATTCAATTCAGTTCTAAATAGACCATTTAAATTTTCAATATATTTCAAAGCTTTAATATTCAACATTTTCAAAGTTAAATTAACAGTTTCATATAGCTCTTGATTTAACTTCATTATTATTTAATCAGGGAATATTCACTTAAAAAAAATCAATATCATTTAACTAGCCTTAAATTACATTTTTACTAAATATTTCCTTAAATTTATTTAAACAAGAAATATTCATTAAATTACTTAAATCAAACCCAAGTTATAAATCATATCTTAAATCTCAATTTCAATAAGTTTCAAATCGGTTTAATTAAAAAAAAATATCTTCCCAACCTTAACTTATTCAAATTTTTACCGAAATCTATTTTGATACATAAATTTAAATACTTAACCATATTATATGTATTAAATCAATCTTAATTAAATCAAATATTATTATTAAATATATATATATATATCATTACCATTTATATATAATATTTTTAAGAATCAACATTTATTAAAACCATATATTTCTTCCCAAATCCATAGAATTTATTTTCAAAATATTTATATATATGGACCAACGGTGTCTGTATATACATCTATCATATGGTTAAGTAATACGGATATTTATCATTTCAATCCGTAATTTAAATATATACGGGTAGATATCATTTCAACCCGTAATCCCAATTTCAATTCAAATGAAAATCGCTTGGGTTTATCATTTCAACCCATAACGATTTTCTCCTATTCTAAAGTCCATTCGGGTATGTATCATTTCAACCCATAGTGAATTCTATACTAACAGGGAACTTGCAGAGTGATAACAGATAATATAAAATACAACAATAGGCATATATCATCAATAACAATATAATATAAACAACAGGATATGGTGTCATATCCCACAGGTGAACAGTTACAGATAATAGCATATATAACAATTTAAATAACTACAGCAGCATATTTCAATTATTGTTTCAATTGAAATCAAATTTAATAAATATAAAAACGTTAAATGTGACTGATTACTCACCTTTCGAGGCTAGAGATGAACGAGAATGAGATGAATTTCGAATCCAACACGAATTTCAAAGCAAAGCTAGGTTGGCACGAATTTGATGAACGGGTTGGTGAATAGGAATTTGATGAGAACAAAATATATATATATATATATATATTTGTAATTTAAGGTCTACTATTAACTCATATGAAAATAAGATAAAATAAAATCTTTAAAATATACATAAAAATCAAACATTATCAAAATTAAAATATGCATTATTTCTCAAATTAATACTTATGTATATGCATATTATATTTCTAAATATTTATATAAAATATGCATACAGTGTTATAGAAATTCCACTAATTACCAAAACCTGTCCACTAATATATATAAAATTCATGTAAACTAGTGTATATATATAACAATTTATATAATATAACACCTTATATACCCAATACATACTAACATATATATGCAGACTCACAAGACCTATAAAACTATGACCAATATATAAACTAATGTACATAAATCTTATATAATATATACAATACTTTAGACACGCTTAAATTTACTTTCAGATCTGTTATAAATAACCTATACATACAACTCAGTTTTACATATAACTATACAAATTACTTAATATATCAACATACTCTATAACAATGTAGATCTTTATGTATAAATAGGACATATAGCTGTATAAAATCAACAGGGAAAAATGTACAAACCAACATATATAAATGACTCGACATATTATCTAATAACAAACAAAGCTTAAAACAAAATTATATACATAAATACTTTAGCACTCAAAGTAAGATTAAAAGCTCCAGCGCTATACATGTATAGATTTACATATATGTAAGCAAATAAGTTCATATAACCATTTATATATAACAGCAAATGAAACTGTGCTAGCAATTTATACTTAGAATATATTTATATACAACTTGCATCACTTAATATATATAACATATAATAAACAACTTATATTTTTGAAACTCTATATATATAAATAATATATACATGCGAGTATAACTTATTCAATATATATAAACTTTATATATACCACAACATGTTCTGCAGTACTAAAATAATTTTATATACATATTTAGTAATATAAAACTCGTATATAACTTACTTATATAATATTATAAACTAACGTATTAAATCATAACTATATATATAATACAACTTAACAATATATATATTCACCCAAATATATATAATAACAATATCGCATATGTGTTACAAATATCATACCGTATATCATATTTAAATAAAATCAATATATATGCTATATGAAAATATACGAAACCTGACATAAACAGACTAAAGTAAACCATATGTGTACAGCAAAGATATGCAGACGCGAAAATTTCAACCACAAATATGCATATATATATATATACACACACAACTTATATATATAATAAACAAATCTATATAACTATATAATAATATACAAGATTTATATATATACAGTACCTTAAATGCATGCTATGCGGTGAAGGAAGGAGGCGGGGGGATGTTGCCTCGGATGGCGGAGCGGGTATGGGTGAAACGATAGTTGTGGAGGTCGAGTGAAGTGGTGGTCTCGGCAATCGGCATGGAAGGTCGGCGTGGTGTGGATGTGGGTGCTGATGCGAGGAAGTGGTGATGTGTAGCGGCTGCCGAGCAGAGGCACAAGGGAAGGAGGTTTCGGCTACATAAAAGAGGGAGGGCACAGGCTTGATAACGAATTCATGATTTTGTAAATTCTCTATAGCAGGCGACAGGGGCAACAAAGAAATGGAAGGTAAGGGAATAGTGAAAATGAGAGGTTGGGTTTCAGAAGCAAACGAAATGAGAGAGAGAAAAAATATATTATAAAGCAGATGGAATAAGAAACGTAAAAGTGAAAAAATGAATGGATGCAAAGGGTATATACGTTAGATATTCGAACGACGAAGATAAAGAGCGGAAATTTGGGCATAGGGAATGGCTGAATTCTAGCAAATAAATTATTAAAGCAATTAATGGGTTGATTGTACAGCACGTTTCAGATTTGAAACGTAAAGGAAAAAGTTAAGTCAACAATTTAGGGTACCGTTACAACGAACATTTTTATTTTTTCCGTCGCGTACCGGACCTCCAAATACAGAAATAAATATACCGTAGAGATCAGCATGACGGGACGATCAAAACGGTATACAGATATTAGTGGTACGATCATCTGATCGAAAGTCGATAATCGGTACTAGAAATGCTGTTATTTTGCCAGAATTAAGATAAACGGAGCAGTAAAGTCCAAATTTGGAAAAATGAAAGATGTCATCTCACTCAGAAGAAGATTTAGCAATTTATTGTATAAAAATATTCAAGTTTGGAAAACATTTTATTACCGTCAATTATTAACTGATTTGAGTTTGAATAAAATTATACAATAAAATAAAGTTTAATATTATCAGGTGAAAATTTACCATTTGCTATGTTTTTAAATACGTATCCCAAATATTATATTTTTATTTCAAAATTTTATTATTTAAAATTTCACAAAAATTCAATTAATTAAACAAATAAAACCACTAAAATTTTGGGTCGTTACAGGACTCGTTCCAATAGAGGTTTTTCTAGCCCCAGGCATCAATTGGATGGATGTTGATTAGATCTTGGAGGCTAAGGAAGAAATTGAGTCGTGGATGACCTTGATAAAGAACTATTTGCTAAAGGAAACTCTCCAAAATGGAAGAAACGAGAGACAAAAACTCCTGCATAAAATACCACAGTTTATTGTGCAAGAAGGAATACTATGCCAGAGAAGATTATTAACCCCTCGGCTATGGTGTGTCACCAAATAAGATGCTAAGGAAATCCTTGTCGATGTGCACGAAGGAAGTTGTAGTGATCACATCGAGGAGCAGACTTTGGCAAGGAAGGTTCTTTGCTATGGATACTTTTGGCCAACGATCAACTGGGATGCGGCTGGTTACACCAGAAGATGCGATAGATGCCAAAGGATTGCGAAGATACCTAGAGCCCCATCTATAGAGCTTATGCAAATAATTGGCCCATGGTCGTTCGCAGTGTTGGGAATTAATATTATTAGTGTGCTACTAATGTTGAAAGGTGGAGCGAAGTATGCTATTTTAGTTGTGGACTATTTAACAAGTGGGCTGAAGCGGAACCGCTAGCCACAATCACAACGAAGAAAGTGATCGACTTCGTGGTGAAGAATATATTTTGTAGATGTGAAGTTCCAGAGAGGATCATCACTGACAATGGAACCAATTTGAGAGTGCTAAGTTTAAAGATTTCTGTAACCGACATCGAATTGAGAAGAGTTTTTCAATGGTAGAAATCCTTAGGAATATGGATAAGTGGAGGTGGTAAATAAGAACATCAGATCCTTCCTCAAGAAATGATTGACAAAATTCAAGGGCAACTAGGTTGATGAGTTAGCACTGGCGTTGTGGGCTTATCGGACAACCCACAAATCCATGACTAATCATACCCAATTTGCTTTTGAGAGAAATGCGGATTAAGGATCTTAAGGCTAGAATTAACACTAGAGGGGGGGTGAATAGTGTTTTAAGAAATCTGTTAATCTTTTTGAGTTTATCTTAATTTTTTAACAATGTATGCACTAATCAGACACAGATATGAACACAGAATCAAACACAGAGGCAAATATAAAGTAAAAGCAGTAAAGGAAAGAACACACCGAATTTTATACTGGTTTGGAGTTACCCTACATCCAGTCCCGCACAACTAAGTACGGATTTCCTTTCAAAACCAATTCAACAATTACAACCCTCGGTTTCAAGGCTACGAGGTACACCCTCCAGAATAACAATCCTCTGGGTAGAGATACTTGATTTTCGGGGCAACAAGTTCACCCAATTGATTTCCAAGGCTACAATCACACCTTCTCTCGCTCAATTTATTTCCAAGGCTACAATCACACCTTTTCTCGCTCGATTGATTACAGATAGTCTATAACTCAGATTAGCACTTGGATCTTGTAGAGGTAGTGATGGAGAATCACACTAGAAGTAATCGAGTATGATTCGATGTTGATTTCGGCAGAGTAATGGTATGATTTTGTATTAAGAAATGTGGAAGAAGAAGAGGAGTGAAAACCAGAAAAAAGTGATTTAAAATTCGTTGAAACTGACCCCTATTTATAGAAGAGCAACAGCCATGACCATTCATGAAGAGTTATGGCGAATAAACACTTCTTTTGAAATTTGAATTTTGAAACCAACTGACACTATGTCGACATGGGGTACTTAGGCATGTCGACATCCCAAAGGGATTTTTGGTGTTTTGATTTTCTTTGAAAATAACCTCTATCTTATATTAAAATTAATTTAACTTTATAAATATACTTAACTTTAGTTAAAATACATAAGTAAATATAAAGAACAACATATACATAATTTAACTATAATTTTATATTTAAATCCAAGTATAAATATTTAAAAGTTAAATATATTATTTGAAAAGATAGTTTAAAATCAGGAGTAATTTGACTTTGAAAATAAAGATGTTTTTAGGCTAAAATTATTTAAAATCAGGATGGAGAGTTTTGAATCTTTTAAAAGGAAAGTTTTGAAATCATTTTGAAAACAAGATAATTTTGTAAAATCATTTGAATTAAAATTAGTGGATAAAAAACAATGTCCCACTAGATTTTCGTAGGTTCCATCCTACTTAGGGTTCCATCCCTTTAACGAGCACGAAGTGGATTCCACTCCATGAATAAAATAGATATTAAGATGTCAGTGCCTTTCTATGAGTTTTAACAATATTCCTAACTATATAACTTATCTTGGAAACTTGAACTCTTGAAATTCTTGATACTCATGAGTCTTCTATCTTTATATCTTGAATCTCTATACTGTACAGTCTTCATTCTTGATACCTGCATGGTTAGATCCTGCATATACATATATATATATATATATATCTAAACTTGTAATGTTAGTATTTATATTTTATAATCTATTCTAAGGTTGTTGTCATCAAAACCAACTCCTCAGGGACTAACAATCTCCCCCTTTTTGATGATGACAACCTTTGTTTATAAAATATTCCTTCTATCCTAATACTTCTAATAACTCCCCCTTTATCTATGCCTAACTATCCTATTTTATACTTCTCCCTCTTTGTCATCAACAAAAACTATATAACTCTACATAACTCTATATAACTCCCCCTGAAACTAAGACTACATTACTTGTGATTATAATGATAGTGTTATCATACATAATCAATACTTAACTAAAATATAATCCTAAACTATTAACTATCCTAACTAAGAATTCACAATAATACTAACACATATAAGAACACGAATTTATTTATTACGAGTATGGTTTTATTTACATTTGCGTTTGAAAAACATATAAACATAAATAACAATGGAAAGAAAGAGAAGAAACTAATGTGTGTTTCTGAACATAGGAGATTTATGAATTGAACAATTTGGATAGTGGAAACAGAAATTTCCACGTTGTTCAACAAGATTCCCATTTTTGTCGAAACACACTTCTCCAACGCATACTACTTGGTCATTATCCTCCTCGTGTGCTTCTTCCATTGGTTCTTCTTCTTCGTCGCTGACCTCATGTTCTTGATTGAGTGAAGAGTCTTCATCGATCACGATAGGGTTGGCATGGTTATCCATTAGGAATTTTTGTAAATTCCTAAGAATCTTACCTTGTCTCTCTTGCTCTTTCGCCATACGAAGTTGAGTCACTTGAATTTCAGTCAACATCTGAAGAGTATCCTTCATAGACTCCTCCAATTTAGTTACACGTGCGAGAGTAGAGCATTGGAATGGACCAGAAGTAGGAGAGGGGAATAAGAAAGTTGGTTTTATGTTTGATTTAGAGGAATATGCCATTATTATATATATTTCAGAATAGAAAATGAAGAGAAAACAGAGAGAATGAATAAGAATTCGAAATAGAGAAGAATATATAACTAAATTTTTGAATTTTGGTGGGAAAATTTTAAAAAATAAAAACGTTACATGTCAACCTAGGGGATGTCGACATGGTCCTCATATTTTAACTATATGATTTATTTTAATATTAATTATTAATTATACTTGTTATTTATATTTCATAGTTCAGTTATAGAACAAATACCTAATTCTCTTCTTAATTTAGTAAATATAGATTCATTTAATGGTTTTGTTAAGATATCAGCGATTTGATTCTCAGAATTTATATATTCGAGAGTAATTACTTCTTTAGTTATATTATCTCAAAGAAAATGATGTTGAATATCAATATGTTTAGTTCGAGCATGATGAGTAGGATTTTTAGATAAATTTATTGCACTAGTATTATCACAATAAATTGGCGATTTTGAGATATTTAATCCAAAATCTCTTAAGGTTTGTTGCATATATATTACTTGAGAACAAGCCAAAGCAGCAGAAATATACTCTGCTTCAGTTGTTGATAGAGAAACTGTATTTTTCTTTTTACTAAACCAGGAAACCAGAGAATGTCCCAAAAAGTGACAAGTTCCACTTGTACTTTTTCGCCTGATTTACATCCAGCATAGTCAGCATCACAGTATGATATTAAATCAAATGAATCATTTTTAGGATAAAATAAGCCGTAATCAGAGGTGTGTTTAATATATTTTATGATACGTTTTACAGCTTTTAAGTGAGTTTCTTTAGAATGAGATTGATATCTTGCACAAAGACATACACTATGCATGATATCAGGTCTACTAGCAGTGATATAGAGCAATGATCCGATCATTCCTCTATACAACTTTTGATCTACATCTTTCGAGAAATCTTCTTTACTTAGATATTCATTGGTTGCCATGGGAGTAGGTTTTCCACTCGCAGTAGTCAAACCAAATTTATTAACTAGTTCTTTAGCATATTTTTCTTGACTAATAAAAATACCATTATCTAACTGTTTTATTTGTAATCCTAAAAAGAAGTTTAATTCACCCATATGACTCATCTCAAACTCTTTTGTCATTATTTCAAAAAATTCTTTATTCATTTCAAAATTAGTTGATCCAAAAATGATATCATCTACGTAAACTTGTACTAGTTGAATATCATTTTTATTTCTTTTAATAAAAAGAGTATTATCTATTTTACCAATTTCAAAATTTGATTGTAATAAATAAGATCTTAGTCTATCATACCAGGCTCTAGGAGCTTGTTTTAGACCATATAAAGCTTTCTTAAGTTTGTACACATGGTTTGGAAAATTTTCATCTTCAAAAAGTGGTGGTTGTTCAACATATACTTCTTCTTTTACAAAACCATTTAAAAATGTACTTTTAACATCCATTTGAAATAATTTGAAATTATTATGATTTGCGAAAGCAAGTAGAATCCTAATGGCTTCTAATCTTGCTACAGGAGTAAAGGTTTCGTCACAATCTATACCTTCTTCTTGACAATAACCTTGGGCGACTAATCGTGCTTTATTTCTAACGACCTCACCTTGTTCATTCATTTTATTTTTATAAACTCATTTAGTTCCAATTATAGTTTTATCTTCAGGTCTAGGAACAAGTTCCCAAACTTCATTTCTAGTGAATTGATTTAATTCTTCTTGCATGGCCAAAATCCATGAATCATCAGTTGATGCTTCTTTAGGATTTTTGGGTTCAATAGTTGATATAAATGCTACATTACTCATTTTACTTAGTTGATTTCTAGTTGTAACAATAGATTGCATATCTCCTATTATATTTTCAATAGGATGATCTTTTAAAAGTTTAATCCTTTTATTAGGATGATTAATTTCATTATTAATTTCGGTTGATTCCTGATTTTGAGTAATTAAATCTTCTTCATCATTTGTAATTTCAAAAACTTTTAAATTTTCATCAAATGAAACATGCATTGTTTCTTCGATGGTGTTAGATCTTAAATTAAAAACTCTATAAGCTTTACTTCTATTAGAATATCCGATAAAGATTCCTTTGTCGGATTTAGGATCAAATTTATCCAAATTATCTTTTGTATTTAAAATAAAGCATTTACTTCCAAAAATTATGAAGTATGATACCTTAGGTTTCTTTCCATGAAGAAGTTCATAAGGTGTCTTATCAGTTAAAGGTCTAATTAAAATTCTATTCAAATATAACAGGCGGTAGCAACAGCTTCTGCCTAAAAGTGTTTTGGTAAATTACTATCTAAAAGCATAGTTCTCGCACACTCTTGTATCGTTCTATTTTTACGTTCAACTACTCTGTTTTGTTGTGGAGTTCTTGGAAATGAGAAATTGTGAGTTATTCCCTTCTTATTGCAGAATTCCTCAAACTTTTCATTTTCAAATTCACCACCGTGATCACTACGAATAGTTATAATTTTTGAAGATAATTGATTTTGAATCTTTTTTGTAAAGTTCTTAAAACATTCAAGAGTATCACTTTTATGTTTCAAAAATATTGTCCATGTAAATCTAGAATAATCATCTACAATTACAAAAACATATTTACTATGATTTATTGACTGAATTTGAGATGGACCAAATAAATTAAGATGAAGTAACTCAAGGGGTTTTGAAGTTGAAATCATATCTTTTAATTTAAAGGAACTTTTTCTAAGCTTTCCTAATTGACATGCATCACATAAACTATCTACTTTAAAATTCATTTTAGGGAGACCTCTTACTAGATCATGTTTTGACAGTCTAGATAAGAGTTTGAAATTCAAATGTCCAAATCTCTTATACCAAATCCAAGGGTCACTTGTATTTGCCAGAAGACATAGGTTATCATTTGAAACTTTCATACTAAGAATATAAATATTCTTTTTCCTAGTTCCCTCAAATATTATGGTTGAGTTATTATCTTCAATATGACATTTATCTTTTTCAAATTTAATTTTATATCCTTTATCACATAGTTGACTTATACTTAGCAGATTGTGTTTCAGATTCTTAACTAGCAAAACATTAGTAATAATAGGAGTTTTAGAGTTACCGACATTGCCGATGCCAATCACGTATCCTTTCGAGTTGTCTCCAAAGTTAACCAGTCCTCCGTCTTTGTATATAATATTATTCAGCATATCTGAATTCCCAATCATGTGTCTAGAACATCCACTATCAAGTATCCACTTATTCCTTTTGATCTGCACAGATTGTCCATTGTGGATTGTTTCCTTAATGCCCATAAAGCATCTTTCCTGCATATTATAAAATTTGGGTAGACAACTAGAATTTGAATAACATTCATATGCAGACTCATGGAACAATGATGATTTAAACAATTCAAAACTAGTTTTAACAGATTTTTCAAAAATAGCCATTTTAAAACTTTTCAAAATTCAGATTATGAAACTTCTGAAAACCATGCTCTGATACCAAATGAGAGAAATGCGGCTTAAGGATCTTAAGGCTAGAATTAACACTAGAGGGGGGTGAATAGTGTTTTAAGAAATCTGTTAATCTTTTTGAGTTTATCTTAATTTGTTAACAATGTATGCACTAATCAGACACATATATGAACACAGAATCAAACACAGATGCAAATATAAAGTAAAAGCAGTAAAGGAAAGAACACACCGGATTTTATACTGGTTCGGAGTTACCCTACATCCAGTCCCGCACAACTAAGTACGGATTTCCTTTCAAAACCAATTCAACAATTACAACCCTCGGTTTCAAGGCTACGAGGTACAACCTCCAGAATAACAATCCTCTAGGTAGAGATACTTGATTTCCGGGGCAACAAGTTCACCCAATTGATTTCCAAGGCTACAATCACACCTTATCTCGCTCAATTGATTTCCAAGGCTACAATCACACCTTTTCTCGCTCGATTGATTACAAATAGTCTATAACTCAGATTAGCACTTGGATCTTGTAGAGATAGTGATGGAGAATCACACTAGAAGTAATCGAGTATGATTCGATGTTGATTTCGGCAGAGTAATGGTATGATTTTGTATTAAGAAATGTGGAAGAAGAAGATGAGTGAAAACCAGAAAAAATGATTTAAAATTCGTTGAAACTGACCCCTATTTATAGAAGAGCAACAGCCATGACCATTCATGAAGAGTTATGGCGAATAAACACTTCTTTTGAAATTTGAATTTTGAAACCAACTGACACTATGTCGACATGGGGTACTTGGGCATGTCGACATCCCAAAGGGATTTTTGGTGTTTTGATTTTCTTTGAAAATAACCTCTATCTTATATTAAAATTAATTTAAACTTTATAAATATACTTAACTATAGTTAAAATGCATAAGTAAATATAAAGAACAAGATATACATAATTTAACTATAATTTTATATTTAAATCTAAGTATAAATATTTAAAAGTTAAATATATTATTTGAAAAGATAGTTTAAAATCAGGAGTAATTTGACTTTGAAAATAAAGATGTTTTTTAGGCTAAAATTATTTAAAATCAGGATGGAGAGTTTTGAATCTTTTAAAAGGAAAGTTTTGAAATCATTTTGAAAACAAGATAATTTTGTAAAATCATTTCAATTAAAATTAGTGGATACAAAACAATGTCCCACTAGATTTTCGTAGGTTCCATCCTACTTAGGGTTCCATCCCTTTAACGAGCACGAAGTGGATTCCATTCCACGAATAAAATAGATATTAAGATGTCAGTGCCTTTCTACGAGTTTTAACAATATTCCTAACTATATAACTTATCTTGGAAACTTGAACTCTTGAAATTCTTGATACTCACGAGTCTTCTATCTTTATATCTTGAATCTATATACTATACAGTCTTCATTCTTGATACCTGCATGGTTAAATCCTGCATATACATATATATCTAAACTTGTAATGTTAGTATTTATATTTTATAATCTATTCTAAGGTTGTTGTCATCAAAACCAACTCCTCAGGGACTAACAGCTTTGGCCTACAGATCTGAGGCCATTATTCCGATCAAATTGGAAGTCCCTTCTCATCAGAGAATGCACTATGATCCCATGATAAACGAGGAACTCTTACTTCAGTCCCTCTACTTGTTTGATGAGAAGCGAAAAGAGGTTGATCTAAGAGTAGCTGCTCACCAGAAAAAAGTAGCATGACGGTTTAATGCCATGTTTGGAAACCGTACCTTCATGATATGAGACCTTGTTTTGAAACGAGTCTTTCATGGTGCGGGGGCGCTTAGTTCGATTGGGTAGGTCTCTATGCGATTAAATAGAAGCTTGAAGATGAAACTTTCAAGTTATCAACTAGTAATGGGATCTCAATCGGGCGGGCGTGGAATAACAAGCACAAATGCTATTTCACTTAGATCTACTTTAGTGAATAATTCATCGTATTGATTAGGCTCTGATGTAGTAAAGCAGAGTCTTCCATTCTTATGTTTATAAATAGATTTGACTTTTAGAATCGATGGAACTATATTCTTAAAAGTCTAACCTTGCTCCGTGTGATCAGTGGAAGAATCATACATTTTGTGTTTTGAGAAACTAAATGCCTAGGTGCTCGGAGATAGGTATTGATGAACTATTTTAATCCATAATCGGGTGACAGGAGTGTTATCATGCAGGGGTTGATCGGATGATTCGCCCTTACACGACTATTCTTTAACCGATACCTGGAGATAGGAAAGGTCAAAAGTCGTTGCCTATACACAGGCATCTAAGGAAATGGATCTCGGAGATAGGAACTGATGTATAATTGTATCTTTTGCAAGTACAACCAAACTTGTATCCTAGTGAGACATGTCAAGCCAAAGATAAGTAAAGATGGCCAATAAAGGTTTTTTGATCAATGCTCGGGGATATGCGGGATTGGAATTGGGTGTCCAGAGATAGGCATCCATAATATCGTTTCCTAGAGGTAGGAGACGTTGTAGCTTGCGTAAGTACACCCTTGTTTATGGTCACATCCGAACGAATATAAACAAGATTAACCATGGAGCTGGCAAAAGAAACATGGTCTTGTTTAGCCAAACAAGAAGTATATTGGCAATGAAGAACAAAACTAAGCAATGAAATAGAATGAGTCAATCATAGAAATTTATTTATGTGTGCAGAGTTACAGTAAATAATGGCATTGCACAGACCTAGGTATGAATAATACGAATCTAACCGAATCACATGTAAATATTTGTGCACTCAAACAAGTATATAGATCCATAAGTGAAAAAACAAAGGATTAATTAAGTCAAAGATGAAAATAAAAACTACTTTGATTACTTCTAAAAGTTTTAGTTACAAATGCAGGGGTCATGCCCATACATTAGCGACCTATATACATGATTGACAAACAACAAAAGGAACTATCCCTAATAATGCTTCTCCTTCCTTTTTTCTTTGTCTTCTTAGGAGAGAAGGATGACTTTATCTTTTGAGGATTAACGTCCTTCCCCACTAATAGGTGGCCCTCGGGATAATCAACCTAATTGTAACCACTCCTTGAAGATTTAGGAGTCTCTGCAATAATATTGGCCGCAAGAAGTGTAGAGGTCGGCATGACATATGGGGGAACTGGAAGGGATACATAAAGTGTGGGTGGGATGTCCTCGACACCTTTCTCTATTTTAACACTCTTTGGATTGGAGAAGTCGATAGATTGCCTCTCTTTCATTGAAGACCCAACTTCAGGACACTTAACTCAGTGATAGTCACATCCTTATCGCCCATTGATAGGTCAAGTTCCTTTGCGACCTCTTCATTCAATGCATCGATCTTTTCAATGTAGGGGCCCATAGCTAACCCATTTGAAGAGGTCGGAATGAAAGGTGGGGCACAAATGATGATAGACTTAGTGGTAGAAGCTTGAGGGTGTGGAGAGAAAATCACATCCGACAATGGAACAATGGGAGGCTGACCCGAAGATTGATAGGTAGAAAAGAAAAGGTTAGAAACATCGTCAGGTATCATTCAAATTTTCTCAAATGTAGGGGAAACTAATGATATACCTCCAAGGGAAATAGATGGAGTTTGAAAGTGAGTCTCAGTCCGGCCTTCCTCTAAGACGAGAGATAAAGCAGTGAGTTTCGGAGCAGACTTTGGTGATAGATAACTGGGATCCTTGGGATTATATGACTCATGGGCTGGCCCAGTGATGATGCCACTTCCATTCTCATTACTAATGTGACAGTAGTAGTTCTAGAAGAAGGCATAACAGGGTCGGAAACGAGAGGCCAAGATGTAGGAGGCATGACAACACAAGAGCTGGTTATCGCCAAGTTGACATCTCTGCTTGGGATGCCTTCGAGATACGAACAATGTTTTCCTTCAAACTCTTTGACTAGATTCAAGGAGGGCCTCAACAGGCAGCTGACTAGAAGTCAAGGCTCCAAAGGCTAGATCTGCCTGACTTGTGGCAAGAGCTTCTAAATCCTCTTCATCAAGGAGGTCGGCCTTTATTTCTTCTTCATCGACCTCTCCTATATGCTCTCGTTCTATCTAAGAATTTCCTCATAGTCTAGAGCTAGCACCTTGGGGTCCTTATCGTTGAGCCAATTTTGGTTGCTAGATTTGATTACTTCCACAGAAACAAACCAAAGTGGCCTCGAAAATTTAAGTGTGTTCTTTTTCTCTCTTTATAGCTTTAGAGGCTCGAACCTCTAAAGCTTTCTTCTCCTAATTAGCATTGAGCATTGTAGTCATGTATTTTTCAGCCAAGGCAAGCGCATTATCTTTTTCTTTCTTCTCTTTTTCCACCCTGGCCTTTAGATTGGAGATTATTAAAGTTCGTGTATCGATGATGGTCTGGAGAATCCCTTTTCCCTTAACAAGTTCACCATTCTTATGGTAGGCATTCTAAAGTTGTTCATCTTGCAAATTATACTTGGCCTAGAAGGCCTTTAGCTTATCTTAGTGTTTCTTTTCCATCTTCTCAAGGGATTTCTTTGCATGATCTAACTCCTAGGAATGGAGGTCAATGATTCGCTCATTATCTTTCTTTTCAATTTCATTTAGCTTAATGACTAGCTGATTGCATTTATTAGTGTCGGAAAAAGCATAAGCAAACCTCTTCCACATATAATATTGCTTGTAAGCATCATGAATGCATGCTTCAGTGTGATAAACCTCATGAGGAATGTTTTTTAGATGGTAGTCGAATTTGACCACCGTAAAAAATAGCTAAGGGAAAACCTTTTGCATCTCTGTAAGTGAGGACTTATGGACGGGACAGACACAGTTGTCAAAACATGTGTAGAAATAGGCCCTTTGTCGGTCTTCTCTTGGATAGACTCAGAAGTTGAAGAGCTAGTAGGTCGAGAGGCATGTTTGGATCTGTGAGTAGGAACTAAAGCTTAAGTAGGAGGAGGTACTAATACAGGAGCAGTATAAACTCTATAGACATGAGGAGGAATGCTGGGCCTCGAGGAATATGGGTCCATAGAATTAGGAAGAGGAGAACGTTCATGGTATAGGGAGCAAGACATTCTAGTAGACCCAGAGTGGTCATGAGAGTCCTAATCATGATCTGCCTGGTATTATCTCTCCTACTCATCTTTTCTTTCTCACTCCTTTCACTAGATCCTTGCAGAATTAGATTCCTATGACAAGATTGCATCTACGACGTGAGGAACCAAAAGGTTTACGACCCGAATACTCGATTGACTTGCCGTGTAAGTGGCCGAAGAGTCCAAAGTGTCCCATTGTACCTGAAAGAAAACAAAATTGAGTTAAGGCCCGAGAAGTTGAAGTATGATATATGCAGAGTGGGCATGTTGTGGGTCTAAGTGCAGTGTGAAATATTGATGCGCCTTATCGGTTCTATGGATCATGCTTGTGCAAGTTACAGAGCAGAGTAACTTCTCCCCCAGCAATTAAAGGCATATCCACCGACATGTGAATCAGAAAAGTGTTGCCCGAGAAACTAAGGGTAGCAAAGTTATTTGAAGGGATATTATCAGGAATACTCCCAAACCAATAATATCATTGGTGGAAGGAGATAGAGTTGCCTCGCTAGCTGGGTTTTGTTGCGGCTATGGAACCAGACGAGGCGATATGATTCTTATTATTAGATGGTGGATGAGAGGCGAAACCCTTTCATTGCTACCTGTCTCTCCCATAGATTCATATCCGAGATCCACATCGTCGTTGTCATCCCCATCCTTATTCTCATCATCGTCGTCATTTTAGTCATCACTCTTGTCCTCCTTTGGTCAACGGAAGGGTCATGTACTATGTGTGGGTCTTCTCGATCTCCAAAAGTAAAGGTTTGGCCTTAGCCTCTTATGCAGCCTATGCAAACCTGTGAGTTGAAGGAAGTATGCCGAGACTGCAACTGTTGTACAGAAGCTGGAAATGTCGCATTTGAGAATCATTTAAGAGAAATTTCATTCTTCGCTCATCGATGGGAACGTCTTTCAAAGCTTGTAAAGTGTGCGCTAGAGCTTCGCCAGTAAGCCTTTTTGGAATGTCTGTAAATTTGTAAAACAATGTAGTCAATAATTTAACTGAATCCGTAGAATTAGGAAGTGACAGTTGAAATTACATCATGATAACCACTTATAAGCAAAGCCAATTGGGCAATGGACAAAGAAGTATTCATTCTTGAAGTAATTGAGTTTGTTCCAAAGGCCGATGATTATACAACAGCCTTTGGAGGATTCCAAATAAGTTAAGGATGGATGGTTGCTCCATTTCTTGAAACTATAAAGATATCTAATCTCTTCAAGAGAGGGCACCCTGCCCAAATGCTTGAGGAAGGTCATGTAGGTACAATTTATTACGACGTACCCATTTGGATGAAGCTGAGCCGAGGTAAGCTTTATGAATTGAATAACAAGTTAAATGAAGTTTAAATTGAGGAACACACCCCCAAAAGGCACACATAGCGGCTGCATGACGTATAGCCCTTTAGAGGGGCATATACCCGTTGAAAAGGTTCTAGAGCTAAAGTCTCTTTGTAAGGAATCCCATGGCAGTCACAAATCCTTCTGACGTCCGCCACAGTTAAAGTTGAAGCTAGAGAATTTGGAGAGTCATTGAAAATCATGATGCCCACTGGGTTAATATCGGGGGCAAGTCCTATGTAGGACTCATCTCCCACGACAAAGGAACCACTTGTAAAGACCACCTAGGTTGGCAATGAGATGGTCAAAGCCTAGAAGGTGTTGAAGTAGATGTGGGGGAAAAAGTTAAGCCTACCGCTGGTGGAGTAAACTCTGAAGTAGAAGGACCTACGCATATGGCAGAGAGACATGAGGAGTGTCTGCAGTCCATAACTTACTAAAAACTCGATACATGAGCAAGGTCATGTACGATTTAACTTTAATCTACATGATTTAGATAAGCCTCGTATGGTCGATATATGGGACCTAATGGATGTAAACGTGTGTTGACTGACCAGATCCCATATATTGACAGGGGCAAGATGTGTAGTTGAGCCTGTACAGTGTGTCCTGTGCTTGTAACATAGTGTATGCGAACACTCTATGTAGATAATCAGCTCTTGCTGGCAAATGAGCTCCATCGCGTTATGGAACCGTGTATCGGATTTTACCCATTTTCATAGAATATATGATTACAAGAACGTTATCTGGAGTGACATAAAGTTTTCTTGGTAGGAACACAAGGGTGAGACGTCCGGTTCGATGTGTTGATGAATTATTCCATCGAAAGCCGAAATAGGTTCGATGTGACCATTCCTTGAAATTGTCTCATTGAAACCAAACCACCAATCCATATTTGACCAATAATTGACAAAAGTCGAATGGTCCTTCCTTCCACTTTAATAATTTTTCAAAAAATTAACAAACATGGTGGCCGCATTGAAAACTCGGAGCAGAGCCCTAGAAGACCCGAAGTTAACACCAAGTAGTTAAGAATGAAGAAAACTTGGAGTTTTAACCATAAAATCTCGGTGTCAACCTCGGGCAATCTAGAGTTCTCAGGTTCAACCCTTCCATTTTCCATGGTGAAATATAGAGGGAAGAGGAAGCATGAAATTAAATCAAATATGGGTCGGTGGCCATAACCAGATCTTAGCAACCATGAAGTGATGGCAGCCACCCACCTTAGATTGGAGATGATATAAGAAAATGGTATCGAGTTGAAAATTTAAGTTAGTGGCTGTATAAATCGATGGAAAAATTCTTATGGATTGGGATCCTAGGCTTGCTTAGATCGATGCTAACAATCGGCTGCGGAGGGCGCACATCAAAGGCTGGGGATTAGCGGTGCCGTTAATACAGCGTGAAGGAAGTAAAATCGTAAGAGCTCAAAGAAGATAGAAGTTGCTAATCGACTAGCAAATGAAAGTGAAAGTGTGAATTTTTCTACGTGTTACTTAAATAGTAACACAAGAAAAATGATCAGTATCAATCCATAAGGATCGGTACTGACTGATGTGATTAAAAAAGGAATGGTAAAGACAATGCAAATGAAAAAATCGAATTAAGATGAAAAGTGAAACCTTACCTGACTAAATGAAGGAAGAAGCTTTTAGAAATTTCAGAACTAAAAAGAGAGTCTAAGTGGTATACTTTGTCTCTTATACCTGTCTAAGAGATATAAATCCACAACTGTTTGAAGCGACTTAAAGATCTAGAAAGAATGCATCGCTTTATGAAGACAATTCAGAATATAAGGACATACTCTCCAAATCAGAGTTCGAACTCGATACTTTATCTTGATCAAAGACAGGCTTTGTTAACACAAAGCATGCTCTGGGGGAAAAGTGTTATCTTGCTTTTGAACCAAGCAATATCCCGATGAATCGGGACTGTTTAGTGCTCGTGAGATGGATCATGAGTGAAGGATGCATAGCGAATACCAAAATTTAGATGAGGTCCCTGGGGTTGGCACCGATCATTGTAGATTGTAAGAAAATATTTAACCATCTTTCAGAGAAGCCAAATGGTGACAAGCTAAAGAAAGTTTAAGATCTCGAGATTAAGGGATAACTTAGTACCGATCCTTTATATCTCGATACTAATTTGTTTCATGGCATGTGATGACAAAAACTGGGTAACTTGGTATCGATTCATAATAATTGGTACTGATCCATCCTAGTTCGTGATTTTGACCACAACTCTTGTTGAAACTTCATGCCTGAAGTGAAGAATGTGGTTGAGTAAATTTCGATGATTTTAGTGGTTGATTTCGTTTATAAATAGTACGGGAGGTGCGTTGGAAAAGGATCTGATCTAATCTTTGTTATTTGATTCATGTGGCTAAACTCTATCAAATTCATATCTGAACGATTTGATACCGAGTTGTAAGATCTTCTTTGTAAGAGCAAACGACAATCAGTAACCAAGTGAATAGTGGACACAGGCTATTGGTTTTCGCTTAACCACTATAATTCTGTGTTTTCTCTCTCTTCTAATCTCATAACTTTCATGATTTTCCCTTATTTCTTAATTGGGTGTTTGTCCCACTTTTGGAGCAAACAGGGTTCTTGGCATCACTTTTGCAACCAACAATTTCACAAATTAAATATGCATTTAAAACAATTTTCACCCCTTTAACACTACTTAAATTTCACCCTCGTTACCTTCATTAAACTTTCCTGTCAAATTTGTATGAAACGTATTTATCAAATCTATATAACAAATAAAATTTTCTGAGAAAGATCGGTTAAACCAAACATTCCATTTTCTAAAGTAAGGTCTTGCAACTCATAACAATTAAAATCATTAAAATTTACAAATGATCCGAAAAAGTTGTGGCAAATTTTGTATACTCCATATAGGCTTCAATAGAATCTGTCATTACAGAGCCAATCTTGAGCTTAAGAGAGAATTTTGGACTTCTTGAGGACGAAGCTTGATGTGAAGTGGACATGATGAAAGCTATGAAAAGAAAGTAGTGAAGATGTCGTTTGAAATTTGAGAATGAAGGTTGAGATAGAGAATGAATAAATAAATGTGAAAATATTGACAATGAATAGCTTTGTAACACCTTAGAAAGGTGCCTATTTGAATTTTGAATTTAATGTAAAAGAGTGGGAAGTTCAAAAGTTTGAATCTCGAAGAGATTCCTTTGTCCAGCCAGCATATTTTGACATAAACCACATGAGTATGTTGACCTACTCTTCCCATCGAGCATATTTTTCTTAATTTTTAGTTTATTTTTTTAAATAAAACTATCCCAAATTTCTAGACTTGAGTGTAGAGAGAAAGTATTAAAAGCAACTTCCCACAATATACATGCATGAAATTTTGGTATAATAAGTATCATTCTTTTTTTTTCCTTTTAATTTTTCATTTAAAATAATGCATGAATCCCTTTTAAAAACATACTTTATAATTATTATCACATAAATGACTTATGCTTAATCGATTATATTTCACTACAACAAAAAGACCATATTACAACTGTATTTTTACAACTGTCACAATTTGTCAGTTGTAATAGAGGTTTTTTACAACTATTTTTTTCGGAAAGTTGTAATAAACTTACTTTCAACAATTCTTCTTTTTTGCCAGTTCTAATAGATGCCTATTACAACCTTTCTATTTTGCCAGTTGTAATAGATGTCTATTTTTAACAACTCTTCTTTTCTGTCAGTTGCAATAGATCCCTGTTACAATATTTTTTTTGTTAGTTATAATAGATGCTTATTTTTTACAACTCTTCTTTTTTGTCAATTGTAATAGATGCCTATTACATTCTTTTTTGCTAGTTGTAATAGATGCATATTTTTAACAACTCTTTTTTTCAGTTGTAATAGGTGTTTGTTACAACTTTTTGTTTACCAGTTGTAATAATTAGTTAATAATTATAACTAAATAATAATACTTAATAATTAATAATTAATTAGAAAATTAATAATAAATAATAATTACTATTATTTAATAATACGCAATTTAAAATATAAAGTAATTAATATTAATAATTAATATTTAATATAATTAATAATTAATATAATAATTATTAATTATTAAATAAATAATAATTAATAAATTAGAATTAATTTTTAATAATTAACATTAATAATTAATAATTAAGAAATAACAATTAATATTAGTTATTAATATTTAATAATTGATATTTAAAATATAATTATCAATAATTAATAATAAATATTGATTACTATTAAATAATAATTATTAATTTGAAATATGAAATAATTAGTATTAATAATTACTATTCAATATAATTAATAATTAATATAATAACTAATAATTAATAAATTAGAACTAATTTTTGATAATTAATAAGTAACGTTGATAATTAATAATTAAGAAATAAAAAATGACATTAATAATTGATAATTGATATTAAAAATATAATAATTGACAATAATAATTAATAGTTAATAAGAAAATTAATAATAAAAAATAAATACTATTAAATAACAATAATTAATTTGAAATATGAAGTAATTATAACTAATATTTATATACTAACTATTTAATTGATAATTTATAAATAATAATTACTATCGAATAATAGTAACTAATTATTAACAATAATTTTTTTGTAGTAAGAATAATTAACTAAATAAAAATTAAATAGTAATAGTAAAAGTTAAAAATCAATGTTAAATAATAATAATAACTAATAGTTAAATTAAATAATAGTAATTAAAATGAAATAGTATTAATTTAATAAAATAAAATTAAATAAATTATATTTAAAAAATAATAATTGATAAGTAATCATTAATAATTAAGAAGTAATATTTAATATTTATTAATTAACTTTTAATGATTAATAATTTATAATTTATATTCAATAATTTATAAGTTACAATTAGTAAATTATAATTAATAATTTTTAACACTACGATCATTAAGGATTTGTTAGTATACGGCGCCAGAAACTAAATTTTAAGGCGTGTCGCCCTTTTCTTTTATTAATTTCACTCCACATGCTTCCTTAACCCTAAATCCCAAATAACCTATCTCTCCATTCTTAATTCCAAAGTAAATCGACAACAGCCGCTTTCTCCCCACTCCAAACGGAATATACCTAAAATCATTCTCATCAGCCTCGACCTTCACCTTCTCTTTTAGAAACCTCTCTGTTCTGTTTATCAGTTGTTCACTGTAATCGGCAACGAGAGTCACAGACAAAGAGTCGAAGTTGTTCATCAGTTGTCACCGCCTTCCGCCACCTACCTGCACCGCCTACCTTCATGGTTCACGAAGTCTACCGCCAGCACCAACCGGCTTTCTGCTACCAACCTACCACCTTTTCCCTAATTTGATTTTTCCAGCTCTAACCCTAAACGATGTGAGTTTTTAGTTTAAGTTCTATATAGTTTAATTAAACAACGTTTATATAATATAATTATCAGTTTGGACTTAAAGTGGAAATTACTATGTAGTATTTATTTGAATTTTTTTTAAATCATTGGTTGCAGACTTCAAACCTGCTGTTAAATTATTGCACAATATAGATTAGTTGTAATTTAATTAAATAACCAATGTGACCGGTGCTAGGTATGATTTATGGTTCTAGTTCTTTTTGAAGCTTGGTGCTAGGCTCTCAGTTTAATCACACGGGAACAATATTATTTTTAGTGACCTCGCGATTGTTTTTATTTTTGAAATAATGTTTTTATATTTAAAAACAAATTTTTTCATCATGTCTATTTTGCGTATAATATCTAAGAACTGGCATATCAGTTTTGACTTTAAGTATTCTTTTGGGCCGTTGGTTACACCTAAATATTTGTTGCTATTGATGTTGTACCCAGCGGCCTCTGTTTTTATGTACCATGATTCATGTTTAAATATATATGGTACAAAATGTTGGAGATGTGTATGGATTTTCTATGTAATATAGGCTCATGTTCTTTTCTTAGTTGACTGAGTATGCTTATCTTCTCAAATGAAAACATCTTCACAAGAATATCTTTGTATTTGAGTTCTAAGTCTGCGGGACATGTTTTTCCAGAATTGGATGTTTTTTTCTTGCATATATTACGCTAATGGTTCTGATTTCAACCCAATTATTAGGATATCAAAGAAAAACATCTTTTATGCATATCTTTAATGGAATTTATGTACTCTAGTTGGCAATTCTTAACGAGTGCATTTTCAGTAATGGAAGTGCTGCTCAACCTCTTATATGATCCTATTATAACACTGATGGTGTACATTTTGTTGGAACAGGCACACTGCATATATATTTTCAGTTCTGTCGTATTCAGAGCTTTTGTGCCTTGACTAGTTCTGTTTCCACCAATGGAGACTATTCTATTAAACATGTATGTCTAAAAGTGGTTGAAACTCTTTGCAACAGGTTGACGTACATGATGTTGGCAAGGAAATGGAGTTAGATCTGTTAAAGCAATACAGCCAGGTTAATATTATGATATCCATGTTTATTATACAACCTTCTATTTCTCTTCTTTTTCTTTATTGGATTGACATTATTGATGATATATAATATGATTAGGTTGAGAGAATATTCGTTGATAGAATTAGCAAGACCAGTAGTGATGATGTGGTGCCGGAGTATTTGGTAAAGTGGCAGGGACTTTCCTATGCTGAAGCAACATGGTATGTTTTTGCTCTTTATTGTTTTTATATTAAAGAAATGCAAGTTATTGTTGTGGTGTCTGTAATTAGATGAAAAATTAGGTTGGATAATGGCAACATTATAGCTAAATCATAAGGCCATCGACGCATACACATTGTTAATTGTAGCTTTGCAATGCATCATAATAACTGTTATCTTAAACTGTAAAATTTATGACTTGTAATTTTAAAGTGGAATTTGAACCCACTGCCACCATTCCTCTTTCATAACTATCAGATTGCCAAGCCATAAATTAAAATTTCAATTTCATTCAAAGCCGCCATACCACATGATTTTTGTAGATTTAGTAAATTGTCAACGTCGAACTGTTATAAAACAAGTCAGCAGCAACTACTTGATCTGAAGCTACACATTCATATGCAGCATGCAATATTATTTGTACCAATACAATCATATATCTATACATGTCTATACCTGTCTAGGAAGTGTAACATACTCAATTCTAATGTGAAGATGTGTATCTACATGCTTAATGTGAATTTTCATGTAATTTTTACTGTGATCAAATAAATTAGCTAATTAGACGTTTACATTATTTATTGATGTCGTTGTAGATTTGCTGAAACTTTAGTTGAAAGCATCTTGCAAAATTCATTAAAACGTATTCTCCATAAACAAATTATGATAGCTATGAAAAAAAAGGAGGGATAAAAGACACTGTTGAATGAGATGTCCAGTTCGATGAATAAGCATGTAACCACAGAATCACGTAGGCAGTGCACAACACTACCTTTCCAAAGGCAGGTGTGAACTGCCTTTGGAAAGGAAGAGTTCCAAAGGCCTTTGGAAAGGCAGTGTTCCAAAGGCAGGTGTGTGAGTGTTGTTTTTTCTTGGTTTAAATGCAATTCAAGTTTGGCAAACTTAATTCAAATACATCATTTAGCAAACTTAAACAAAAAATGCCTTCTTCAATTATGTTTAGAGTACTAGTAAGTGCGCTAAAATGTAACTGTGTGTCTGTGTGGTGTCTTCTTTCAATTCAAACGCTATTCGAGTTTAACAGACTTAACTTCTTCAAGGTATGCAAGATAAGTTTACAAACCCAAGCTTCCAACTTATTATGCACATATTAATGTCTTTTGTCACTTACTGTTTGGTATTCTAAATTTGTGTGCATTCAATTTCATCACATTGAGATAAACTATAAACAAAAGATTATTTCTATAATTTAACGAACTTTAAATTAGATATTTCTTTACTATTTACCAGAACTAGTGAAAAGTTATCAATGTCTTTGGCAATATGTTTTCTCAAGTACAACATGGTAACTAAAACATAACAAATTGTTGATAGAGCAAGGATGCAGAGGTAATGTTAAAGCTTGGAAGCATGCCGGATAAGGTAGAGTAGTATAGATTAAAGGGAGATGCAATGGAGAAGCGTTTTTTAAGAGTCGCACGTGGTTTCATAGTCGACGGTGTTCGCCTTGGCATGTTTACTGCTGCCTTTTATGGTTTACAAAACCTTTTTGCTGAAAAACGTGGTGTGCATGATGTGTTCAGTATTGCTGGTGATGGATCTGTTACAGCTGCAACCTTTGGTCTTATTTGTGAGATTTCTTAACTCTAGTTTACCAATTTAATTTTATTAGTTTTCTGGCAGCTCCCTGGCAATGTAGGGTTTCATGTTCTAGTGCCAGGTTCCATTCCATGGAGAGCTAGGAATGTTTTGCTTGGTTCAGTCTTAGGGGCTGGGATTTGTTTTCCTCTAGCTATTTTTTTTCTTTTGTGCTTCTTCTTTCTTTGACCATTTTTTTGGTTTTGGAAAATGATCTATGTTGACTGTTTTGCAAAATATATGACCTACCCTTAAGATATTTTCTATTAATGTTGACTGCTGGTGATAACATTCCACCGTAGATCTCGGAGTTTGTGCTTTGTTACATTAAAAAATACATAAATGCTCAATAACTTGATTATTAGAGTTAACCCGCAAAAAAAGCAATATGATATAACATGAACATGTTGACAAGTCAAATAACAAAAATTTATTATTTTATACATAAAAAAATGAATTGAATTAATGATCAAATTTTTATAAATAAGTATAATAAAAAGGTTTCTTGACTGGGTTATAGTATACAGCAAGCGAGATGTATTTATTGGATTAATTAGCAGACTTCAGTTCTTTATTGCTTTAGCATCGAGTAAGACATTTGGTTGAACTTTGGTTTTGATTTTGTTAAGTATACCATTGAAGAAGGGTTGTCTGGCCATCTGAGGTGAGGCTGTCTCTAAAAAAGAAAAAAGAAAAAAACTATTGTGTGTGTTTTTATATGTACATATACTAAATGTATTTATAACCATCTAAATTACTTGAGCCTAAAAGCTAGTCTGGATTATGTGACATTTTTTTGAATTTTTTAGGTTATTTGTTACACTATAGCATGTGAGAGGAAGAGTACAACATCAATGAGCAAGCATTGAAGTAGGTACAACACTACGGCTGAAAATGGTGCTACGACAAGTTGTATTTGCTGCTATAGGATGGTACAATAGGGGCTTCAACTTGGAAATATTGCAAATGCTGATGCTATAAAGTGCTTTAAAGTACATGATGCTATAGAGTAGTGCAAGGTTCAGATACATGCAGTTGCAGTTTTAGAGATAGCTACTACTGGTTGCTGGCTATAGCCTCTTTCGGAGGTTGCTAAAGTTTTGGAGGTTGCATTTACAGTTTTGGAGTGCAAGGTTCAGATGTTGTCTATAGCTGCTACGGAGTAGTGCAAGGTTCAGATGTATTATAATTTGATTGAATATCACAATGATTACAACTCCATTGATTTGGTTATTTGGTTTGTTTGATATATTAGTTTTGCAGATAATAATTAATAATGTAATGTTTGAATTGCTTATATTGTTATTTTAATCCTATTATTTATGATTATCTGTTTCTTGTTATACTTGAATAATGTGTGTATAAATTTTTTTTTATTTAACATTTTTTTACCACAACTGTCAATCACAGTTGTAAGAAAGTCTTTTACAATTGCCAATAGTTGTAAAAATTCTTCTACAACTGCCAATAGCAGTTGTAAAAAATCTTATACAACTGGCAATTGTCAGTTGTAAAAAAAACTTTTACAATTGTCAATAGCAGTTGTAAAAAAAATTTACAACTGCTTTAGCTGTTTGTAAAAGATTATTTTACAACTGCCAAAAATAGTTGTAAAAAGTTAGGACTCTATTACAACTTTGGATATAACGACTGGCCACCGCCAGTTGTAATAGACGTATTACAACTGTTTTTGGCAGGTTTAATAGGGTATATTTTTTGTAGTGTTTTAAAATTTTAAAAAGTAATGAATTAGAAATAAGGAGAGTTTCAGAATTACCGACGTTGTCGTTGCCAATGCCGTTGACAAATCACTTTGAATTATCTCCAAAGTTCATGGTTCCACCATCTTTCTCAATATCGCTTAATATTTATGGGTTTCCCATTAAGCATTTTGAACATCCGCTATCCAGTACCATTCCTCCTTCTTTATATTTATAACACTATTAACATGTACCTGAAAAATGGAAAATATGCACACTAGTACCCTGTTAAACTTTAGGGTCTGTGAAGTAAGTTTTAGGAAGCCAAAGCCATAAAGAGTTTGAATACCCTTTGAAAATATAATGATTAGATAATGAACTATATCAATGAAATTATCTATATATTCTTCTTTTTTAGTATTTCCTACTTTTCTAGGAACCCATATATTAATAAATTTATTGGGAATTTTAATCTTAATTTTCTAGGTTTTGGTTTGAACTTGATATCCTTAACAAATTATTACTATAAATACTATTTTTTGGTTTAGGCTTCAGGGTATATCCAAGCCCATGTTTATTATACTGGGGCTTAGATGAAGATAACAATTTTTCTTTTTTTCCTTGTTAAATTTATCAACATCAAATTCTATTTTATCGATAACCTTATTGTAGTTAAGAGTAACATTGTCTAGAGATGTAATATTGTCATTTAGACAAGTTATCTCTGACTTTGTTGAAAGATTCTCTATTTTTAAGGATTCTGTTACACTTTTAAGTTTTTCAGAACTTTCCTGTTTTAAATCCTTTTCATCATTATGTCTACATCCTCAAAATAATATGTCCATCAGCTCATGTTGCAACTGCAGCTACATCAATCCTCGATTCCCAGATGCACACAAACAGTTGGGAAGTATAGACCCACATATATATATGGTAAAAAAGTATAGAACCACACAGATGGTCGAGAAGTATAGACCCACAAAGATAGTCGAGAAGCATAAATCCACACGGACGATCTCATATCAAGCACCCTTAGATATGTAATAACTCGTATTACCCACACATATGGTCAGCGACTATTGAACGTCGCAGCAAGGTAATGGTCTAATTCTTTCCCACATAGGTGGCTAGGAATTGGACACACACGGACGTCTAGAAATACGGGTAGACACACACAAACCTCTCCTATTTTATGAGCATACATCAAAACTTCCAAGTTACCTACGATTCTGTGGTACACATCCACATTGGAACCCTCCTTGTTCCACCCTTAAGATCACATCGAATATGTGATTCCACAATCCTTCTATAGCGACTCTTTATTTGATGATAGGAATGACTCACCCAAAATACCAAAGAGGGATCTGCCAGTCATTACTAACAATGAGGGTTCTAACACATCTTAAAATCCAAACATTTACCAAAATATTTACATTTTCAAATCAAAGCTTCAATGTTCTTTTCAAATCAAAATTTCTTTTATTCAAAACATCATTTTATTTTTTTATTTTTAAAATCAAATTAAAATGATTTTGAGAAAACACCTCTTTAGAAAAGTTTCAAATTGTATAATCTTTTTCCAAAATTCAAAATGGAAGCTTTTGCTGAAATTAAAATTATGGAACCTAGTAATCGTTTGTATAAAAATAATTTTCGAAACATGTATTTGGAAAAAATCCATATTTTAGTAACGATGTAATGAACCACCCACCGTTGTTTTCATTCCACAATGGTACCCACCAAGCCTTCTTGTCACCAAAACTCTTCGACCACTATTACTCATCCTCAAGGTACATCACCACATCTCTTAATCAATCTGAATAACTAATCTTCCTCAACTTAGAAAACTACCTCATCCCACTATGACTAAACCAAATATGAACCACACTATGACTAAACCAAATACCTTAATATACCACAGATTTCTCCAATGTGAACCCCACTAAAATTCAACATTGGATAACCACTTCATTATACAATTATCATATAATAATAAGCAATCTAACCAAGCATACATGTGAAACTATCACAACAAGGCAAATAAATGAGCAACCGACCAAACAAACAATCAAACAAACAAAACCATAACTAAACAACCAAATAAAAACAATACAATACGAATAGAAGAATTTAGTTCAAACAAGCATGTCGTAGACCATAAAACAAACACAACAAACGAAATAGCCAAATTTATGTAACTAATAATTTAACAAGCAATAGAACAACACAAATAATTCAACCCAAAGCAAGCAAATACATGTAAAGTAAAATTCCATTATCACGTACATTGAAATGGATAATCATAACATCATATATAAACTCTTTATCTGGAAGGGAATAACTTGACACCCTATAACACAGTAGCGAAAGTCACACATAATAGAGATACAACTTACACCATTGTGGCATCCTACTATTTTTTATGTTTGAAATCAATTTCAAACGCCGAAAATACGATTGCAACTAATTTACGATATTAAAAGCAATGGAACATTTGTTTCATAATTTAAAATTTCAATAACTAAGAAAGGAAAAGAGAAATCTCATAGCAGAATCAATCATCAATATAAATGAACATTTTCAATATATCAATTATTGCTAACTTGTAAACAATATAACTATGGTACAAAAGAATATACCAAATCAACTATCCACATATAGCCTACATTCACCTTTCCATTCCCTCTTCTGCTCCCACCTGCAACTTCACAACTGTATTGATATATATAAGATAAAAGAAAAAATGTGTCAACTATTTTTGGGGCCGCGCCCATTTCTCCATTTCTATACACTCGACCTCAAGGGAACCGGTGGTTGTTGCATAGAAAAGTACTAGCTACATACCTTTTTGGAGGGAGCTAGCCCATATAGTTCTACTTCCCGCTCTTCTTCTGCATCCAAATCTTGTTAGTACATAACAACCATAACATCCATACAATCACTACAACCAACGCAACCAATGCAAGCAAGAAACATTACTCTTACAAAATAATTCCATTCAATCATCATAAATATGTCGTAACAACAATAATGGAACACTTAGCCATTAAATATTACAACCATTTGACAACACACAATGTCAACCCTAAACATCACATAAACTAATCACAAAATATATACTCACATATACTAATTATCAACTATTAGTAGTACTCCACCATGCAAGTATAAATTAATCAAATGTGTACTAATCCACTATATTTGTGACTCAACCATCAACATAATAAAACCATATCTAACTATACACAACGTAGTAATATTGGTAAAATATTGCACACACACCCATATGTGATTCCATCATTATAAAACAACACATACGATAATTTAAAATCAACCATTAATCACATATTACTTCCATCCAAACATCGTATTTACAATAATTATTTTCCTTCCGTATAAAAATCGTTTTACTATTGTTTATTACAAAAAAACCTTTATTTATCACAAACAATAATAATCCTTTAAAAATATAAAATACTCAAAAAAGACTTTGTTATAATCTAATTGCTTTAAATCCCTAAAATGTTGTATTTCATCAAAAATAGTAATTTGCATCAAATTAATTTTCATAGTAATAGTATTATTAATTTATGTCAAAATAATAATATACATATTAAATATTTTTAATATTTCCCAAATCCAGTTCATTACAATTTGCCACAAAAATAACAATATTTATATTAAACTTCAAAACTTCTTTTTATTAATATTTACTTTAAAATAGTAATAATTTACCCTAAAACACTTTTGGGAACATATTTATACTATTATTATTATTTCAAAAATAACTTTTATTTTATTACTTATATATTAATGATAATATTTTCCAATAAACACTGTGAAATCCATTATCTTTTTACTTACTCAAAAAAGGAAAATTTTACATTATTAAATAATAAAAATAAACTTTTCAATTTTAGTTTAAAATATATTTTCCGTTATTACTTATCAGTTTCCCCAAAAATTCATAAATAATAACTTTAGTAAATTTATTCCATTAATCTCATTTTATTCATTAAACCAATATTATTCACAAACATCGTCCAAAATCTGTAAATAACCTTATTTATCATTTATTTATCTATATTTTCATTATTAATTAATTTCATCCATTTATCTCAATCAATTACATCCAAATTTTAAATTCACAATTGATTATAGTTAAATACCCAATAATACATTATTCAATAATAAACAATCAACAAGGTACAACATATCCAAAATATCCATAACATCTAAAGAATCTATAATATAACACAATACAAATCAATAATTATAAAAAAATTAATGGATATGCATTAATATTTTAAAATTCAATTAATTATAATAAACCATACCGGCGTGCTTTTTTTATCAGCCTCCAAACTCAACAAACATAGCGCCAAATTGTCGAAAATTCTACCATATGTCCAACGGTAGAAACCGAGCATGAATCGATGTTCGTGTAACAACCTGCACCTTAGTGTGTCCGAATTTTCACTGGATTGAAAATGCGGGACCACTAGGGTATAAATAATTAGTGCCTCTAACCAAGTCTAATTCTTTTGTTATCTAGCACCCTTTTCTAGTGTCGAGCATGAATAAGAAAACCTATCCTTCCACCATTCCCGCATTGTACCAGCACTTGTCCCTCTAAATCTATTCAATGGGTTGTAATGAGGAGGGGTCTGAACAATGTTCTGGTGATTGGTAAATTACATACTTTACTCATAACACTAGTTTATATCGATTGCCTTCTCTTACATGTTATGTCTATTATTTAAACTTGGTCGTCTTTGACTTCGTGTACGCGTATGATGCACCCAACCTACTCGAGGTCTACAATAGCTATGTGTGTGTCTATATATATAAGTACCACGGTCCCTCCTTGGACCGGGATACATTCCCCACTAGTATCCATAACTCTGCATAGTGCTGGGCCTCCACTAATAATGTCTAAGCCGGATTGTTGGCATACATTGAGGGACCTCCCGTTAGTGCCTAATAATGGCATTACAACTATTTATCTGTATTACTAACATGTTTTAAAGACTTATCTAATGGCTTCATATCGAATATCAAATTCGAAAAACCAAACTACGACTACATGTATCGTACTTATGCATTGAGGAGAAGCCCACAAAGACGACTCGTGCCAAAGACGTCTTAGGGTCCACTACATCCATGTCCACTCTCAATGGTAATGTAATGTCACTTTATTACAAAGACGTCTTAGGGTCCACTGCATCCATCTCCACTCTCAATGGTAATACAAAGCCGGCTCATGCCAAAGATGTCTTAGGGTCACACACTTCTTTAGGCATCCTTGTCGGTGATGCGCATACACCGTGGAATCACCTATGAGTGCAATTTGGGATTGAATCATCCTTGTCATCACGAAATCGTATATATGACTCACTTCTTTAAACCGTCTATATCCTCCAAGGAAGACTATTTTCCTCGTGCTACCTAATTGGACACACACCCTGGTCCACCCATAGCCAACATAGTCGCTTAACATCCACTCACTTCCACCTATTCCAGCCGTAGGCTTCAGGGAACAACGGAATACATATATGCGAAAGTATATTTCCACAGGTCCTACAATTGGAGATGTCTCACATCAATACAATGTATACACAATAGCTGGTAGCCCCTTTCGGATGGCAGACTTCTGTTGTGTAACTTTACTGACATCGCACCCAACCCATACTAATGACTACGTCATTTATAGTTAATCTAATTATTAGGCTAGACCCACTAATCCACACCCATCATAAACATATTCTTGAGGCTACATAAATTTAGTGAATTACAATGCCTCCTATGTTCAACTATTAGTATTCAGTTATTTTTACATGAACATACTTTTCGTTTCCTTAATGTTATTTACTACTTATTTCTAATTTAATAGATTAACATCTTTTATTGCTTGACTTCCACTTAATACTATTAGATATAGTTTACTGTTCCTTTTAAACTATTAGCTATCTTTCTTTGATAACTATAACTTTAATAATTCCTTATTCTGTTACTATATTTATACCTCATTGCTTATTGTTCATTCCCAAACTTATCTTAAATAGAGTACATTGGATTGACAATTAAATTATTGTTGTTATCTCTGCTTACAATACTTCGGTTTATACTTAGGGATTTCTACATTTTAATGCATTAGAATTATATCTTTCCAAAAGAAAATGTTAATATTGTAATTTCCCATAAATTATCTAAAAGAAGATTTGTGTTGTGTTTGAAATTACAAGAATTATCTTTTCTGTGTTTATTGAAATAGACATTATGAAATACGGTAAAAATTCCTATTTTGTACATCTCTTTCTTTTAGGCGTATTCCTTATTATTTCAAACAATACACTTTTATACATAATTATAAAACTGGATAGTTTATAGAAATTTGCATTGCAACATACTTTACTCCAATGAATTAAAACATTGCACAAACCCCAATCCAATTTGTACAATCTTCAATTCACGTTTAATAACATATTACACTCAACTAACAAATCTGGAATTTACATAAAATCTTATTAATGAACTATCTCACAAATTTTAGGGACTATTTTCACCCTTACTTTCCAGATTTTGGCATATACAATATTTAATCAAAGTTAACAATTCATAGAATATGTAGGTAAGGTTCTAAAGTTCATTGCATATGTGTATTTAAGCCTACAACTCCAAAATTTATATTTAGGCATACAAGGAACAAATTTCCAACGATATAAATCCAGTATTATATAAAAATATATAATTTCTCACTCACCTCTAAGCTTTCAAATCTCCAGATCTAAATCCGTTATTCCTTATTGACTCCCTTTCTTTCTACCAAAATATGTATTAAAAGCATATTCATATTTGTTAGAATTTTAAATCCAAGAAGAGATTTTAATTAAATATAGACTTGGATTTAGATTTACAATTTACCTTGGATTTAGCAATTTGATTCGACCGTATACTTCTTCTATATTTTTCTCCGCTATTCTCCACTTATATATATATATATATATTATAGTTTTACAATTTTTTAAGAATTTATGGAGAAAAGAAAATGGTAGAGCTTCGCTGCTGATTCAAAAAATATGAGAAGAAAAGTAAGGGGCTAGGCCTGTACTTACAAGGGTTCAAATCAATTCCAACCGTCGGATTGGATTATATTAAATCCGGGTCGTTCGGTCAAGGTTCAATATATGCCGCCAGCTTACCACCGGTCGACTGCTATGTCTCTACCGGTTGACCGCTAGCGGTCGATCGGTCTCAATGAGGGGGTCGCCATCGCTATGTATGTTAATTGTTGCTTTTTGTTTGGTTTTTTTCCTTCTGCTACTTATTTTACTCGATCTGATTAACATTAGTATTACTTAGTTGTTAAGTTTTAGTTACTATTAAATTAACGTTAATTAGTAATATTTATTTCTCTAATGCACATATAATTATTTATGACTCGAAATATTCAAACATTAATAACTTTTTTTGTTTGAACTTCGATCGTAAAACTTTATATATTAAAATTGATCATAAAATCACCACGAACACAACGGTGCAAGTTTCATAGCCAAATTCTGACGTTTGCAAAAATTTCATTTTCGGGTGTGTTAATGATTATTTATTAATTTCTCCGTAATTAATTATCGTTCAATTTATAGGCCGTTAATAGTCCTGAGCTTGGGGAATTTAATGTTTTCAAAGATAATGTCCTCATGCATTCTTCCTTTGAGCCCTTCCATGCCTGCACCACCGAATCCTCCTCACCTGACTCATTCTACCACATTTGCCTCCATCAGATCATCACCTTTTCCTTCTCTAGGTCTTGACTATCCAGTTTCCTTCTGGCAACGTCGACAAGGTCGTCTACTTGATGATTCATGCTACTTTGATCCTATGGCCATGGAGGCGGGTCTCCAGGGGCCACCTGGACGTCGATCTTATGTTGATGTTGTTCGCTCCAAATCGCCTTTTCCTATGCCTACTACAGTGCCGACGAAGAATCATGTCAAGCTTTAAACAGTTACTTTTGGCTCTATGTTCAAAATGGTCACAAGAATTCGAAATTCTAGTGGCTATTTTGAGTGTAGTCTTAAAAGGGTACGTGGCGCGTGTATGTCGAAATGTTGTTTTATGTTTTAGGTGCCAGAAATATTGACACTTCTACTACAATTGCAAGCATACTCCTATGGGTTCTTCGGTAAGACATTCAAAGAGCACATGCACTGTCATCCCCAAGCAACAGGGCGCCGTCTCTTCGCATCATGTTCCAGATATCTCCAAGCCCATACTTGACAGTTCTTATACCTTGAATCACTTAAACAAAAATCCACTTTCTAATTTTACTAAAACCCTATTTTCTCCCGCCATGAATGTCGACAAGTCTGATATGTTTTCCACTCGACAGCATGTTGTCTTTGAAGTGGTCAATGGGCTATGGTCCATTGAAGATCTTTATCACTGCCTGAAGTATCACTTCCACATAGGCAATTGGCGAATCATTATGAACTCAAACCATTCATTCATGGTGCACTTCCCCGATCGCCAGTTCCTCAACATCGCAATTAGGAAGGATTTCTTTCACAAAGAGGGTGGCCCGGTATATGCCCGCCAATGGTCACTGTAGAAAGACAGCTTCAAAAGTGAATTTTTTAATCCTTCTTGAATCTCTATGCTGGAGTTCCTCCATTCTTAAAAGGAGAGGCGAAGCCTAAGGAGGTGCTTCTTCATGTTGGTGAACTCATCGGCACTGATCACTGTTCCTAATCGACTGTTGATAACAGCTCCACTTTTTCAAAAATTCGCCTAGACAAATCGGTTTCTTTGCCAGCCTCTTTGATTGTCAAAGCCTTCAACCATTTTTTCAAACTTTCTATCGGCCCTTAGGTGCATGTTCATCCTCTAATCCTGCTAGAATTTATTATTCTTGGTGAAGCTGGAATGCTGAAGTTCTGGACTCAGAAGCATGTTTATTTGTTTGATGATGAGGGTCTTAAAACCCGAACCGATGTTCACTCTCCACAGCTTAGCTTTGTTGACGATGTGATGTTCGATGAAGACATGATTCAGCGCAAAAAAGATGTGGTAGCTGCGGGGAAAACGTGATTAACATTACTTCATCTGATGATGGTTCTCCTGCAAAGCAACCTAGTACATCTGTTTGGTGGCCCCCTCTTAACACTACAGCTACCCCGATGACTTCAATAGATATGGGGTTCTTTCTTGCTCGGGATATGGATCTAGATTTTCAAATGAATGTGGGCCATGCATTGGTATAGGATAATGTGTGCCTTATGGACATGGAGATAAGCCGCCAGCTTTTTGGTACTCCACCAACTGAAATCTCACCACGACAGTAGCTGCTTCAACACGTCTCCTTAGTTCATCGTAGCGGTCGTTTACATGCTTGGAGTGTTGGCCATCTTATGGAAGATGGTGTCTTTGTTCCAAATATTTTAAATACTTCAAATCAATCTGCTATAATATCTGATGTTGCATGTTTTGTGTTGCCTTATCGCTTAAGATTGTTTTTGTTATCAAAAATTTGGAAAAGGAAAGGGGTTGCTCTTCCCTATAAAGATCTTGTCCTGGATTGTGAGAAAGTTAGGGTGCCCTTCCAAGTGTGCCTTAGTTAGAAATTTTATGCGTGACTTACACCCTGATATTTTACTTATTCAAGAATCTAAGTTGTTTGTCTCTTCCCCGTCTAAGTTTCACTGTATTGGTGACGTCTCGCTTTCGAGGTGGGCTTTTTTAGATTCCTTAAGTTCAAAAGGGTGAATTATTACATTTTAGGACGAGTCGAACAGTGTCTTACTTCAAGTAATTAAGGCCCCTTCGGTCCCACATGCCATTCTATGACTTATCGCTTTGGGTATAATTTATGGTTTCTCAAAAGTATATTGTCTGTTTGACTCGTTGGATAGGTTAAGCCTTTAAGGGAGACTGTGGCTCTTTTAGGTCTCTCATTTTTGGCCCTTGGACTCTTGGCGGGGATTTTAATCACTAGATTTCCTTTAGAGAGAAACACTTCATCCGGTTCAATCATGATAGGATGCTTTCAATGATTTCATTAATCGACATTACTTGATTGATTTGGCTTTAAATATTTGTGCCTTCATATAGACAACTAAGCGATCTATTCCATCTCTTTCAAAATTGGATAGATTTTTCATTAATATTCCCTTCGAATCTATGCATCCCCTCTCCTTTCAATGTGGCCCTCCTTCCATTATCTCTAACCATTGGCATGTTCTTCTTGATGTTGGAGATGGTTCTCCCCACATACCTCCATTTAAATTTGAAAACTTTTGGACCCTCGATTCGGGTTTTGATGACATTGTAGAGCAGCTCTGGTCCTCCTTCTCCATTCCACCCTCAAAAGGTGGTCTGTGGTTCTTTGGGGATCCATTAAGATAGAAAAAGAGAATCTTCAAAACCAAATTCTAGATCTTAACATCAAAAAGGAGTCTGCCCCCTTTCTTCTAAAGACAAGTACCACCTAGCTTGTCTGGAAGTGGAGCTAGAAAGAATTATGAGACGGGAGGAGATTGCCTGGAAGCAGCGCTCAAGAGATCAGTGGTTGAAGGAAGGGGACCTTAACACTACCTACTTTCACTTGATTACTAATGAAAGATGCAGATCCAATTGTATTTCATCAATTACTATTAACGGAACTGATATTGAGGATGAGGCAGAAATTCTCTATGCCTTTACTAATCACTTCAAATCTTTTCTTCGTCAACCTTCACCTCCCTTTGACTTCCTGAATTGGGAACTTTCGTTCCCAGACCCACCTCCGAACTTTGACTCAACTTGTAGAGATTTCGAGGTCGATGAGATCTGGCAAGCTCTAAGTGAAATGGCATTTCATAAGGCTCCAAGTCCTGATGGATTCCCTCCCTATTTCTTCAAGTGGTACTGGGGGTTCCTTAAATTCAGCATTGTGTAGGATTTTGATGAATTTTCAAGGTTTCCAAACCTAATTTCCAGACTTAATTATGTCAACATCATTCTCATACCTAAATTTGATGGACCCTGTGAAATAAGGGATTTCAAATCGATTAGAATTCAAAATACTATGTTTAAGCTAATAACAAAGGTGCTTGCTAATCGCCTAAAGCCTATTATGGACACCCTGTGAAGTCCCACACAATCAGCTTTCACCTCAGGCAGATCCCTCATTGACAACGCGGCTATTTTTCAGGAATCTATGTCTTAATTGTCACACACACCATAGCAATTGTGTGTTTGTGAAGTTAGACTTCTCAAAAGCTTTCGATGCAATTTCATGGAAATTCGTTCTAAATGTCCTCAAATCGAAAGGCTTTCCCCCAAAATTCATTATATGGGCCATTCTCTGCTCTCTACATTGTCCTCCTTGGTCTGTGTCAATAGGAGGCATGGTGACCTCTTCTCACCCTCTAGGGGGCTTAGACAAGGAGATCTGATCTACCCCTTGCTTTTCAATATTGTTGTTGACACTTTTGCTCGAATGATAGACTAGGGATCTGCCTCGGGCTTGCTGGAAAGCCCTGGCTTATTAATTTCTCCACTAGGTCTTACTTCATTCCAATTCGCAGATGACACTATTCTGATTTATGCGCCTACTCCAAAATCCATTGCATCTCTAAAGCTTCTGCTTTACTACTATGAATTGGCATTAGGGTTAAAGATTAACTTCAAAAAAGTGTTTTTTATGTCTAATCCTTCCCATCCTTTCTGGCTCGGTGGTAGCTAGAATCCTGAACTGCCCCATTCAAACCTTTCCAATTCCCTATCTTGGTTTATCATCGAGGCCTTCTAAGCTTACATGACAAGATTAGTCGGTTGTCTTAGAAAAGCTTACCTCACAGTTGGCTGGGTGGAAGGGTTCATCTCTCTCATGCTAGGAGAAACGCGCTGGTAAATTCTGTTCTTAGTAGTATCCCGATTTACTGGTTGTCTTTCTACAAAGCCCCAAATTAAATAATACAAAAAATTGATTCTATTCTTCGAGCATCCCTTTGGAAAGGCTCCCCCTCGGTCTCACCTGCCAACTTTTTAGTAGCATGGGATAAAGTTTGTAGCCAAAGAAATATGAAGGGTTTGGAGTCATTAACCTATATCAATTTAACAAGGCCTTTCGAGGAAAATAGGGGTGGGCTTTGCTTTCATACAGTTCAAAACCCTAAGCTCAATGGATTTTGGTTATGTATTACAATGGGGTCTTCAATCTATCTGACTGCTCCATAACACCTCCTCCTTTTGCATCTTTATTCTGGAAGGATATCATCTCTTGCTGCCAAGGATTTAACATCAACACATCTGTTAAAGTAGGTAATGGAGAGCGCACTTCTTTCTAGTGCGACCCATGTTGGAAAAGGTGCCCTCAAATCTCTTTTTCCCCAATTATTCGACCTGGCATCGAATAAACACCTATATGTAAAGCAATCTTTTTAGAATAGGGAGTGCAACATAGATTTTTACAACGTCCTCGCTTGGCCAAACACTGCTTCTATTTTGAACTGCTTCATCTAACCAAGTATTTCTCTTTAAACTTGCGAGAGGACACATATAGTTGGGGCAGAGCTGGTTCAGGTATTTTCACAGTGCTATTGTAACAACCCGTGATTGCGATTACCAAATAATAAATTAAAATTGGGATTTTAATTTAATTGGAGCTATTAATGATTTTTTTTTATGAGACTAATTTGTTCGAAAGTTAGTTATTTTGAATAAATTAATATTTTGGGCTTAAGTGTAAGATGGAGAATTTAATGGAAATTAATTAGGGTAAATGGAAATTTATAATATTGCAAAATTTTATATGTGTAAAATAGTGCAATATTTTAATTGGGAATTTAATTTACAATTTAATTGCAAAACGGTGATTTTTGGGCAATTTTGACTAAAAGGTGTTTTGGAATAATTAGGGGGGTTAAATTGTAAGTTGGCAAATATTGTGATGTAAAATTTTATAACTATAGCTAAATTATTTTGGTAACATATTTTAAAATTTTATGGGTAAATAATGTGTAGTTTGTACTTAGAGAAATTAGCTAACTTGAGATATAGAACATATTCCAAGTCCTAATGGGTATTAGGCCCACTAACCCACTTCCATTAGCCTATAAACCATCTTCTACCCATTTGTTTCAGCCAACATCTCATTCCATAAACCCTTTAACCCTAAGAGCAAAACACTAAATAATGGCCTCCAAACCTAGAGCAAAAGCTTCATTAATCTTCATCAAAGTCAAAGGGGTTTTAATCTAATCATTGAAAGGTAATAGCAATCACAAAACCCATCTCTAATCAATTGTTTAATTTCTGAAATTATTTTGTGATCCTCTTTTTTTTGTGCATTTAGATTGTTGAAGCTCTTTGATCTTCTTTTCATTACTTGGGAAAGAGGTAATACATGGTAGCTGAAATTAAAATTAGTATATTATTATTAGTAAATTAAGTATATCTCATTCATCTTAAATCGGAATTAAGATTTTCTTGATGTTCTGGAAATCTTATTTTGTAGTCTATAACTTCTATGTTTTGAGCTTTGCATGATTTTGAGGTTTAAATGGTCGAAATCACGTTTGTTTGTTGCTGACCTGACAACAAACTACAGGGTTGATAAAATAAAAACCTGAAATATTTTTGGCCATAAGTTACTCGTTTCTTATCCAAATCTAATAATTTTGAATGTTCTGGAAAGCTTAGATATATGGATAAAAGTTTCATGTTTTGAGTTTCATGAAATTTCGAAACTAATTTGGTCAAAACTGTGCATTCTTACTACTATCCCGAGAGCAAAACGACAGTGATATAGAATTTAGATCTGAGAATTGTTTTAGTCATAGAATTTTCATCCCTGATCGGAATTTAACGGTCTTGGTCATTCCGGAAAGCTTAGAAACTAAGCTACAACTTTTATTTTATTCATTTTGCCAGAATTTAAAGTTTACTATGCCAAAATTGTGGGTTTTCGTCTCTGGCCTGTTAGTGCATAGCTACAGGCCTTAGTCTCTTTTCTCCCGTTGTTTTCAGCACAGAACCCCGAATTTGCGACGCCATCCCGGGCTCGTCCAATGTCGGATTTCATCGATTTTGGTCTCGTGGGAAAGATGAGGTCGAGATCTTCAATCCTGCAAAGTTTGGTTTAGATCTGGGTGCGTTGGATACTTTTTTTCTATTGCCGAAGTAGCACCCAGAAACTGTTTTACAATAGTGATCATTTTCAGTTATCGTCGGACCAACTTTGAAACATTGTCATTTCTTCGTTTCAAGTCGGAACCGGACGATTCTTGTTGCATATCAAAGTAGGAGTACTGTACTATGCTCCTGTAAATTTTCATCAAGATCTGGGTTCATATGCCCCTTCGACCATGTCGTCGAAGTGGGACCTTTGCACTGTTTTGACACAGCAAAGTTTTGTGATTTTTATCCGACTTTGAGACGACGAAGTTTCTTCGTTTCAAGTCGGATTTGCCCGATTCTTTTTGAAGTTTGGAGCAGGTATGTTGGTCTACATGTCTGCCAATTTTCATGCCATTTGAGCTTTGTTTGCAGGTTCAAATCTGTCGTCGAACTAGTGACTTCGACTTGTTTTCAGCGATTTTATACTTGGTATAATTTCGATTATTTTTCTGAGTTTTTCCGATTTCTTTGAGATTTGTCTTTAGATTTCATGCACGGATTTTATAAATCATTTTAAAGTGATTTTCCATCAAATTGGCTTTTGAAACTATTATTTGGTATTATTTTAAATATTAAATTAATTACTCCATAATAGGAGAATTTCAAAGACTATTTCTAAAGAGGTTTTCAAACGATTAAAAATCCGCTTTCTCCATCTATTTTTTAAGTAAAATATACACTCTTCTGCACTTCGAGGGAAGTGGAAAGGTGATTAAATGGTTAGCTAAAACACGGACCATGAATCCGCGCGTTTAACTTTCTGATTAATCCCCGACCTATTCGATTGATCGTTTTGACCTTTTGGCCTAGTTTACCGATGACATGAGGTGAACTTTTTACTGCTTTGAGTGTGGAAGCTTACGATTGGTTAGTAAACCGTTTAGTGTGAGCGTTGGGGTATGGGACTCACGTTACTACTTTACAGGTTCCTTGCTAAGAGTTCGTGACACATTCCTATCGTTAGTGGTAAATGAGTACTGGGCCTACGAGCCTTTACCACTACGGCGTGTTTCCTGAGTGATACCTCTAGGATAGTGTCTTCGGACTGTCTCCCTTGGGTTTATTTGCCTTTGGGATAGTGTCTTCGGACTGTCTCCTTCTGGCTCATCACCTTCTGGATAGTGTCTTCGGACTGTCTCCTTTAGGTGTTGCCCCTTAGCTAAAGTGATGGGTGTGTCACTGGGGTATATTTCCTGTGTGATTGAGTACAGTATTAGCGCGCTAATGTTTTCCTGTGTGCTTTATATTCCCTCGTGTAGCGCCATTCGGTGATGGTTTTATGCAACCACACGATATAAGCGCGACTACCTTGTGGAACTTGTTTTATGCCTACACTGGCACTTGTGCTTATGTTATGCCGATGATATGAGGCTTGTTATACATCTCTACTTAGATGTTTGTTTCTTCTCTATGTGAGAAATTTTGGTCTTTATTACCATGATATATGTTTCTCTTTTGGATATTATTATGTTATATGTTGCCTCATTATCTTATCATGATTATTGTTCAGTTTATCTAACTGATTTGTTTAGCTAGCCTGACCCGAGTATTTTATGCTTGGGTCAGACCGAGTTGTTTTAGGTTAGATCGCTTTGGACTTAGCTTGCTTCGGTGCTTCCGCTTTGGATATATCCGCTATACTATAGATAGCTTTACTTGTTATCCATCCTTTATGATACTCTGATATTATGACTATCTTGTGTATATTCTTTTGACTCACGGATGTGTGAGTAGTGGCTTTGTACCCACTTTTATATTTGGATCTGTACTTGATGTTGTATTTTGCTGAGACTATTTGCTTATTATCTGATGTTGTTCTGTGATGATGTTCATTTTGCTATTATACTTTGTTCTGATAGATCTTTTAGCCATTGTAGTTTTGCTTTAAGTATTTATTGAATATGTCGAACCACATGAGATGAAAAAAATATAGATTCCACTTTTCGACGTGTTCAGTAGATAGTTAAAGTAAGATTACACATGGTCGCTTCCATTATACTCTATTGTCCGCATTAGCAGACGGTATTATCCATATAATACTCTTTGTTAATGAGGCTCTCGGAGTGGGGCGTTATAGCTATCTCAATATTGCTTCTACAATTTCTTTGGTATGTACACAAACTTCAAGCACCTTTGGAAACTTAAGGGACCTCCTAAGTACAAGGTGCACATGTGGCTTGTAATGCTTGACAAACTAAATACTTCTTCTAATCGGGCACAAAAGTTGATTGGGTTGGCTCAGGGTTATTTCTTATGCTCAATGTGCACAGACTCATGCACACATATATTTTTCTCCTGTGATTTCTCTTACCAGATTTGGGAAACTTGTGTTGCCAATTTAAAACATTGATCTATTTATTTCTAAAAGTAAATGGGCTGATTTATGGAAGTTTTGTGATAGCATATCTTTGGAAGTTTTGCTAACTCTTGCTTTTTCTTGGGCAATATGGATGAAAAGAAACATGCGGTGTTTTAGTTCAAAATCTACTGGCTTTCTTTCTATCACTAACAAAATTCTATATTTGTATTCGTCATGGATAGGCAATCAAGTGGGTGCACCTTAGTTCTTCATTTGAGCAGTTGGTGCCCAAGATTCGGTAGGGAGCAACAACGTGCAGAGTTGATTCGAGGATTCGGTATTATGTTATCATAGCTATCTACTATATGTACATTATTCGAATCATGGTTGTATGAGCTATATATTTTTTACTCCGATACTTATAAGCTTCTTCTCTGGGTTAGAACTATTTTAGTTTGATGTACTTTTAGTTACCGACCAGGCATGTTGGTCGGATATTTATTCTATTTATGCATGGTATAGCTATGCGACTTAGGCAGCATATCCTTTTTGTCAAAAAAGTTACAGGGTGTTACAATTCATGTGTGAAAGATATGATAATTAGAAGATATAGTATCTAATTTGTTATAATAAAAAAACTAAGGTTCTAAGTGTAAATTCCACCTCGTTCAGGCAAACCTGACAACACCCTTCATGAACTCATCACCGCCGAATTTGGATCGCCAACCAAGCACCACAAGCCATAGTTGCCTGATCCAAGACCATCGTTGAGACAATGCCACCATCCACTTTCATTGCCTACCACCTTAAGTCCCCCGCCGCCACGAACACCACCAACCGTCATCAACAAATTCGAACCCTAATTGAATTTTCTGGCCAAATCCATGCACCTTTAACAAGATCTAACAGTATCGATGAACTCCCTTTGCCTTCCTCTACAACTTGTAACTTCCAATCGCCGCATCGTTGTAGATCCACCATCGATCACCAAGCCTTAAAATGGATTACCGAGACTTGTTTGCAATTTTCTATCACCTCGAACATCGTATCCAAAAACGAACGCTTGCCGCTAGTTCCATTCGCCGAGAGCTTCGTAATGACATATTATGCGATATTGTTTAGTAATTTTGAATTTTAAATCACTTTTTTATTAGAGGTAATTATCTACCATTTAATTAAGCAATTTCGGGACTAGAGAATAAAACTGAAGACAGAGGTGACGGTTAGGGTTTCTAGGCCTCACTTATATAGTTGTTAGGTTGGGTTATGGATTATGTATCCAATTTGGCTCGAAATAGCTACATACACTATTTAAATAGTATAGCACCTCTATTTCACAAACTATAACTCTAAATGCATCAAAATTATATATCAAACTATAGCTCAAAAAGACCTTCGCCATTGTTATATATATGACACCCATTCACCCTTTTATTGAAAATTCATTTTTAGTTACTTTAATTTTAAAAGTGTCAAATTTGTGAGTCATCACGTTCTTTCTCCTTCAAAAGAATTGTTCCCTTACAATTCCCCAAAGACAACCCTCAACCAAACTAATAAAGTCTCGTCATCAGTTTAATCACAAAATAAGGGGAAGTATATTAATCATAATCAATAATCTTTAATGTATTACATGACATCCACACAACACAATCAATCATGATACGCAACAATTCATTCACAATAATGAATTTAACATACATATTATAGTAACACCTATAATTCCTCAATTGTGCCATCCAAAGTATAGTATGTAAAAATAACACTCTATCAATAAAGGGTGAAACAATCCCAACCATAGATAAACTCCACACATAAGTCACAACATGCATCTCAGTAATCCAAATACAATTGCCCACAAGAAAAATGCACAACAAAGATTAGGTTGGTCCAGTCATGCATGCACAATAAATACATAAATCGATAATCAACATAGCTCATTAATGTAAAGCATGCACACACCCAAAAATGGTAGTCATCACATTATCATACCAACAAATAGCACATGTGTGCCAATCCCTATGCTGACTACACTTCCACTATAATATGTATATCTTCCAAAATATCAATGCACTTTCCCATAGTTTCATCTTCATAATAATCGATGTACCATCTCATATCTACACCCTCTAAACTAATACATATCCCCACTCATGGCTACATCCTTAAAATAATGTTGCACTTTCACCAATCCTTGATTTCCTAGTCCTTCACATACAATTGGGAAATATAAACCATCTCTAAGGTCTCTTACCAAGCACACTTGGATATTATAATATCTCGTGTGACCATTACTATGCCAGTAACAACTTAACACTACAACTTCACCAATGCCCGAAGTAGATCCTTGCCATCACTAAGGCGAATTAGACTATTACCAAGTCTTCGCTTCATAATAGCCATTACCAGGGTCACACCTTTTCATAGCCATCACCACGATCTCACGTCACCACGACTTTCCCAAATTCTCGCGTCACCGCCATCATTACAGAAGCCCACTTCACTTTGACTTTCCTAAAGTTTTGCATCATCATGATTGTTACAGAAGCCCTACTTCACTACGGCTTTCCTAAAGTCTTGCATCACCATGATCATCACCGAAGCTCCGCTTCGCCACGACTCCATCAAGGTCCCTTGGATACATGACAACTCATTCAACGACCTCCCAGGCTAGCAACACCCTATGTTGCAATTGGATTCGGTGTTCGTTCGAATACCCATCCCATAGGTGCTGCCCTCCCAAGGGAGGCCAGACCGTCCCACGGTCAGAGTGCATAGGTCAGCATCCTCACATACCCTTGCTTAACGAAACACCCATCAACTCCAAAGCTATCAATGATCCCTTAAGCACATGACTCGATTTGGTACATCCAATGCCCCATCACATCGCTTCACTTTGCCGAACATGCCTCCTCGAATTACCCCAGTCCCATGCTTACACATCCCACTAAAAGACTCAATCAAATGCCTAGTGTCGTTGATTCGTCGAAGTTCAGAACACCTCACTTGGCTCCTAGGATTTCCTTGCGCTTAACTCAAAGAAAACCACCATTTTCCCTATACATGGCCCAAAGTCAACTAGAGAAAACCCGACGTTATCCACTATGATTGATCCAAATGTATCCTTTGTAATCTGCTTAGTTTTCCAATGCACATCCCATGGAAAGTTAACATTGGGTACATACATCATCATAAGATTATTAACAGTAACAGGCAATGTATCCTAACATACAATGAACATAATCATAACAGTGCAAACAACAAACAACCAATAATTAAGCAGATCAAAGCAAAACAAACAATCAACAAAAATATGATGCAAGTAAAAATAATTAACTCAAAATGCATAACATAAACTAATGAACAACCATTATCAAACAAGTAAATGATAATAATACAATACAAATGGAATAATTTAATTCAAACAATCATGTCATGGACCATAGAACAAACACAGTCTAATGAAATAGTCAGATTAATATAATCAATCTTAATAAGCAATAGAACAACACAATCAATTCAAAGCAAGGCAAACAAGTACTACTAAAGTAAACTATCTCCATCCCATACGACAAAATGGGTAATCATAACCTCGTATCCCTACTCTATCCCTGAAAGAGAATAACTATACATCCCTATAACACATTAGGGAAAGCCTTACAAGATAGGCATATAATTTTGCATCATCATAATGGATTTCAGACAAACTTAAACACACATCACCATCCGTCCCACATCTCATGCCACCTAATCTAGTTTTATAATCTTCAAATAGAGTTTTCCAAATAAAAAGTAAACGTCCAAAATTAGTTACTCAAGTAGAGTTTTCCGAATAAAATTATTCCCATTAATGTAAAATATTTCCCAAAATAGTTAACAAGGTATTTTACAGTACATCCTTTTGTCAAAAAGAAGAATATTTTCGCACATATTCTTAATAAATCCTTTTTTCAAAATTGGGTACTTCTCCCATCAAATCCTTTATCAACAAAGATGTTTTCCCTTGAAACACCGTTTACCAAAACAAATATTCTTTACATTAAATTTCTTACAACTAAAATTAGCTTCCACACAAAGGCTTTTCAAATTTCAAGGGTGCTCTTTTAAACAAAACACTATTCCTCAAATAAAAAAATGTCCTCTCATTCTTTACTCAAAAGGATATTTTTCAATGGATTCCGGACAAAAATACTTTATATATATTCTCCACAGAAATAACTCCTCAAAAGTATTTTCTATATTCAAATACCTTTTTATCAAAATAGCTTTTTTCGCAAAACATCATCGGAACAAATTTTCCTCAAGTTAAATATTTTATTTTCACCTTTCTAAATTTTCAATAAACCACCTTAAGTCCAAAACATACATTTTTCTTTCTTAAGTAAAACACCTTTCGAAATCCAAAATGTATATTTTTAATACGACTTTTCAAGTCAAAATTTTGTAAAAAATGGCCCACTTATTAAGGTTAGGTCTTAATATCATATGCGTCTCACTTGGGCTATAACTAGCACTTAGCCCCTCTTATAAGTGCTTAGCCTACCCCACTCCTATTGTATTTATTTCTCACTCAAAGGTCACTATAAATAACTAACATCTTATAATGAGGTAATGATGGTTACGCATACACTCATATACGTAAAACATACAACCATCAATAAGAACGCTACCTTATTCTATATTTTTAACCAACCAAAAGTATAAATTAACCTACACTAAATGGTTAAGTCAACCCAAGGTTCAGTGGACTATTTGTTTTATAGTTTAAAATTTCAGTAACAAAGAAAGGAAAAGAGAAAGCTCACAATATATAAATGAACATTAACTTAATAATACAATTATTCAACACCATCACAGCAATTCACATTTCAATACATCAATTACTACTAACTCATGGACAATATAATAATGGTATAAAAGAATATACCAAATCAGCTATCTACGATATAGCCTACATTTACCTTTCCATTCCCTCTTCTGCTCCTACTTGCAACTTCAAAACTATACAGGGCAACTTTTCCCTTTTAACCTATATATATATATATAAGTTAAAAGGGAAAAGGTGCCAATTAGTTTTGGTGTTGCACCAATTTCTATACACCCCAACATCAAGGGGACCAGTGGCTATTGCATAGAAAAAGACTGTCTACGTACCCTTTTGGGGGATCAAGCACGCGTAGTTCTATTTCTTGCTCTTCTCCTGCATCTACTTGTTAGTACCTAACAACCATAACATCCATGCAATCACAACAACTAATGCAACCAATGCAAGAAAGAAACACTACTCCAACTAAAGTATTCCATTCAATCACCATAAATATGAGGTAACAACAATAATCGAACACTTAGCCATTAAATATTACAACCATTTGATAACACACAATCTAAATCTCAAACATCTCATAAACTAATCACAACATATATACTCACATATATTAAATTATCAACTATTAGTAATAATCCATCATGCAAGTATAAATCAATAAAATGTGTAAAAATCCACTATATTAGTAACACAACCATCAAAACAATAAAACCTATCTAACTACACATGAGTACACGACATAGTAAAACTAGCAAAATATCATACAAACATCCAAATGTGATTTCATCATCATAAAACAACATACGTGATAATTTAAGGTCAACCATTAATCTCATATTACATCCATCTAAACATTTAACATACGTGATAATTTAAAATCAACCATTAACTTCATATTACCTTTCTCCAAACATTGTACTTACAACAATTATTTTCCCTTAGTATAAAAATTGTTTTACTATTGTTTATTACATAAACACCTCTATTTATATTAAAACAATAATAATTCTTCAAAATAATAAAATGCCCCAAAAGTACTTTATTATAATCTCATTACTTTAAATACTTTAAATACTTTAAACATTGTATTTTATTAAAATAGTAATTTACATCAAATTACTTTTTAGAGCAATAATATTATTATTTTACGTCAAAATAATAATATACACATTAAATCACTTCAATATTTTCCAAACCCAGTTCATTACTATTTGTCTCAAAAATAACAATGATTTATATTAAACTTCAACACTTTTTTATTACTATTTACTTTAAAATAGTAACAATTTACCCTAAAACACTTTTAGGAACATATCTATACTATTATTATTATTTCGAAAATATCTTTTATTTTATTACGTACATAACAACAACAATATTTTCCAATAAACACTGTAAAGCCCATTATCTTGACACTTACTCAAAATAGAGATTTTTTTACATTATTAAATAATAATAAACTTTCCAATTTTAGTATAAAAAATAATTTTCGTTATTATTTATGATTTTCCGCAGAAATTCATATATAATAGCCTTATTAAATTTCTTCCATTAAACTCATTTTAATTCATTAAACCACTATTATTCACAAACATTGTCCAAAATCTATAAATAACCTTATTTATCATTTATTTACCCAATGTTTGCATTACAAATTAATTTCATCCATTTTATCTCAATCAATTACATCCAAATTTTAAATCTACAATTGATTAGAGTTAAACACCCAATAGTACAATAATAAATAATCAACAAGGCACGACATATCCAAAATATTTAAAACATCTAAACAATCTTCAATATAACACAAGACATATCAATAATTATAATTTTCCTTCAATGGATATGCATTTAATATTTTAAAATTCAATTAATTAAATTAAATTAACCATACCGATGCGATTTTTATAACAACCCCCAAACTCAATGGACCAAACACTAAAATGCCTGGAATTCCACCATGAGTTCAACGGAAGGAACCATGCGTGAATTGGAGTTCGTGTGTGAAAGATATGATAATTAGAAGTTATAGTGTTCAATTTGTAAATAATAAAAAACTAAGATTCTAAATGTAAATTCCACCTTGTTCAGGCAAACCCGACACCACCCTTCACGAACCCATCACCGCCAACTTTGGACCATTGCCGCAAGTACCACAGGCCACCATTGCCCGGTCCAAGATTGTCGTTGAGACCGCACCACCATCCTCTTTCATCGCTCGCCGCCTCGGGTCCCCCGCCACCACGAACACCACCAACGCCGCCAACAAATTCGTACCCTAATCAAATTTTCTAGCCAAATCCAAGCACCTATAACTAAATCCAACCATACCGATGAACTTCCCTTGCCTTCCTATATAACCCTATAACTTTCGATCGCCGCATCGCCGTAGATCCATTGTTGATCACAAGCACTAAAACGGACGATCTATTTTCCAATTTCCAGCCACCTCGAACTTCATATCTAAAAATGAATGCTTGCTGCCTATTCCATTCATCGAGAGCTTTGTACTGACATATAATTCAATATAGTTTGGACAATCTGAATTTTAATTCACTTTTTGATTAGAGGTGATTATCCACTATTAGTAGATAATTAAGCAATTTCAGGATTAGGGAAGAATACAGAAGATAGAGATGATGGTTGGTGTTTTGTGGCCTCACTTATATAGTCGTTAGGCTAGTTTATGAGTTGTGCATCCAGTTTGGCCCAAAATAGCTACGTGTGCTATTTTAGCACTATAACAACTCTATTTCGCAAACCGTAACTTCAAATGCATCAAAATTATATATCACATTGATTACGTCAGAAAGACCTTCGCAACTGTTATAAATACATAACTAATTCACCTTTCTATTAAAAATTCATTTTTAATTACTTTAATTTTAAAAGCATCAAATTTGCGGGTACAATCATCATATTGGATGTTGGGCAAACTCAAAACCCATATCTCATAATCGTCCCACATCCCATGTTACCCAGTCTAGTCTCATAGTTCTAAAAAATTTCTTCGATAAAGTTTTCCAAATAAAATATCTTTTCAATAAAAATAAATTTTAACAAACATCTCTAAAGTCTGTTATTCAAACCAAATATTTTACTTTTTCAACTATTCACCTCTGAATCAATTCATTCTCATTTTTGTAAAATATTTTCCCAAAGTATTTTAAAGCTAGATTTTATAATACATCATTCTCAACAAAATATTTTCAAATATTTTATTAGTAATACATTTTTTCCAAATTGGATATTTTCCAATCAAAATTCTTTACCCAAAAAATTTTCCTTCCAAACATCGTTTAATCAAAAGGTATCCTTTATGTAAAAACACTTACAACCAAAATTAACTTTCAAAATAAGCTTCCATACAAAATTATACTATTTTCGAATAAAATGTTTTTCTCACATGAAAATGCTTTTCACATACTTTACTCAATAAGCCATTTCTCAAATTAAAACATTTATAAATAAAATATCTTCAAAAAAAATTTCAATGAAATATTTTCTTGTTCTTACAAATAAAATCAAGTATATTTCTACTATAAAAGTTTTCCCACAAATCTCTTTTGAATAAATACTCTACAAATTTTATAGTTTTTATTATAAAATACTCCTTAATAAAACATTTCTATGTCATAATATAAAAATACGTTTCATAATATACTTTTTTCAGAGGATTTTGTTTAAACCAAAAACATTTCTCCAAAATCTTCAAACTAAATCTAATTTCTAATCAAAGTATTTTCTACCAAAAAATATCCACTCACAAAATACTTTTAAACAAAATATTCTTACAATAATCATTTTCCCCACATCAAAAACTTTGCGAAAACCTCGAACAAAGTCTTGAATCATTCAAGAACATTCTTTATTTCATCCTAAGAAACCAGAGGCACTTAAAATTGAGTCAAATACAGACAATCAAGGAGCAAGAAAGGCATATCGACGTGATTCGGTGGATGATTTCTGCCATGAACAAAGAAGAACCAACCACTAATCCAGAGTGTACCATCAACAAAGATGATGAAGGTTGGGATGTTATCAAAGCGGATCCAATCTTTGGCACTGATGGATGGGTTGAAGTTCCTCGAAATGTCTAGTTTAAATAGGTTTGATTTTATATAAATAATAATACTTGATTTGTTTGGATTTGATTCGTTTGATTTGTATGGATTTGTTTGAATGGTCATGACATTAATTTTGTTAGATGGGATGAATATTTAGATTGATTATGATTATTTCATGATTATATAATTTTACATATCACTTATTGTTTTTATACAATCATTCTCATCATCATTATATATAATTCTTACATATATAAATTAGTATTTTATTTAGGGGGATTTAGAGTTAAAATTAGAGTAAGAGTTAGTGTTAGAGTTATAGTTTTAGGTGGTTATTTTTGTTGATGACAAAGAGGGAGAAATATAAAAAATCTAGGCAAAAAGGGAGTTTTGTAACCCATGGGGAGTTATATTATATTTTATATACAGAGTTGCCATCATTAAAAGGAGGGAGATTGTTAGTACATTAAGTTTTGGTTTTGATGATAACAACTATAGGACATTATATAAAATATAGATATTAATGTTTTATCAAGATATATATAGTATATACTGCAGGATATTAAATAGGTGTTGATTAAGAAGACTGTACAGTATCAAGAGTAGATTCAAGATGATGATAATCAAAGACTTATGAGTATTAAAGAGTTCGAGATTTCGGGATATTCTAGATAAGTTATAGAGTCATAGAATTTTTGTTAAAACCCTGATAGCACTTTCTTGATCCCTCGCTCTCTATTTCAAAAAAGTATTAAATATTTTTCAAATATCCTGGTTATCAAAATAATTTTTTCAAACATCTATTCAAAATATTTCTCAAAATAATTTCTTAACCTTTTACATCTACAAAGATATTATATTACGTTTTTAAGTATTTTTTAATTTATTGTATTTTTTTGGTATTTTAGTTTATATCTTCCTTATGTTTATTTTTTATATTTATATTTTGATTTTAGATATTTAATTATAATTTATAACTATATTGATTTTAAATATTATTTACATTATATTGAATACTCTTATTAAATCTTTCAAAATTATTTTGTAAAGTTTTATTAAGTTATATTTTGATTAAAATTCGTATAAACTATATTTAGATGATTCTACAAAGTATCAAATTATTCTACAAAGCAACAGATTTTCAAAATAATATTTTTAAAGTGTTTTTCAATTTTGTAAAGAGTGTATCGACATACTCTATCTATGTATGTCGACATAGTAGCTGTAATTTTCAAAATTCAAATTTGAATGGAAGTGTCTTTTCATCATATCTCTTCGCGAATGGACATGACTTGTTTCCCTATATACCAAACTTTCAAACGAATTTTTAACATCTACTTTCTTATTCATCTCTCCTCCTTCCGCTCTCTCTTTTTCTAAATCAAAATATATCCAAACTCTGTCGAAATTCAACCAAAATCAAATTCAATCATCACTGGTTTAATTCTCCTTCATCTACTCTCTGATTTCTCTCATCTCTCTCACTCAAACCAAGATCAAAGTGTTATTCAAGAGTTATAGGATCAATTGTAATCAAGATCGAAGATCTGAGTTTGTAAAACTCTATCAAATCATACTACTATACTTGTGGGTGTGACTGTAGCCCGTAAAATCAATTGGGTTGCTTAGTAGCCCGTAAATCCAGTGGGTGTGCTTATAGCCTAGAAATCAAGTGACTCTACCCAGATGTTGGGATTTTGGAGGGTGTGTCTCATTGCCTTGAAATCGAGATTGTATTTGCATTTACTAGTTCAAAATAAATCCATACAAAGAATTGTGTGGGACTGGATGTAGGGCAACTCCAAACCAATATAAAATCATGGTGTGTTCTTTCCTTTTTACTTTTACTGCATTTACTTTTATCTGCACTTTGATTATGTGATTGTTAATTACATCATTCCAAGTAGAATATTAAAGAATTTGAAAAATATTGATATAATCAATTAAACACTATCCACCTCTCTCTAGTGTTAATTTAGCCTTAAGATCCCTATTCCACTGACTCACATATATAAATAAACCACTTTATTATCTTCACAACCAGTTAACTTAAAAATAATAGTACTCCATTTTAAACCTCAATATCCCTTTTTATTGCTATTTCTCCCAAAATAATAATAACTTAACCCAAATTACTTTTGAAAATATATCTTTAATAATATTATTACCATTTCCTAAAAATATCTTATTTTATTGGTCAAATAATAATAATAATGTTTTTTCCATAAAATCCATAAATTAATTATATTGTTATTTAATCAAAACAATATAGTCTTTTCAAAAGCTTATAATTATTCATTAAATTATACCTTTAAAAATAATAGTAAATTCATCAAAATTCACTTTAAGTATATTTCCAGTTATAATTTATGAATAAATTCATAAATACTAAACTTATTCAATTTTCCACATTAATTGCAGTACATATTGTTAATTCATAATTATTTACAAATATCACCCAAACTTTGTAGATAATCTTATTTTCCATTGACTTATCTATTTTCCCAAAATTACACAATTTCAGCTAATTTCTATTAATTAATTATTTTCCCAAATCAATAATTAGTTGCTAGAAAATATCATCATTTAATAGTGCACCGATTTTAAACAGGTAAACAACCAAAATCATACCAAAATACCACACAACCGAACAATCACTAAAAAGCGCATAACATATCAACTAATGAATATTTTCATCAAGGGATATTCATTTAATATTTTTAAAACACAAATTATTCAAATTATTTAATCATACAACGTGCTTTTGCAAACAGCTCCAAAAGCTAGCAAACCATATGCCTAATTGATCGAAATTTCACCTTAAGTCAAATGGAACAAGCCACGCGTTAAATGAAAGTTGTATGCAAAAGATATGGTGATTAGAAAGTTGAAGGTTTAAAATATAAATATATAATTTTCAGGGTTCTAAATATAAAACTCAACTTCTCATTTGTTACTTCATCCTGCACATCAAAAATCCATCTACCACCTTTACCTCCTTCTTGATGCCGCACTTGGGGCCACAAAACGTCGATCGGATGCCACCACTAGAACCGCATGGACCTCCTCCTCCTTTTCTAACTGTCATGACCAAGCCATGACCGCCAACACCACCATGTTAAGCCCTAGTCGTTACCCTTTTTTTCCAATTTTCTCCACCACCTCGACAACTGCATGGATCACTCCCCTTATCCCCCTCTACGACCGGGTACCCTCTGATCATTCTATAATTGCAAATTCATTGTTGAATCAAAACCCTATAATCGATGGCTCTCAAATTTTCGTGGGTCCCTTATCTTTTATCAAATATTCTTCCCAAATGCAATCAAATCTCAAGATATGAACTTCACCACTGTATTTTTTTGTTACGCTGTACGAATCAACATATCAAAAGACTTAGTTTCGAGTTAATTTGTAATTCTTCATATTTTGTAATTTGTGGAGATAATTAAAGATAATCTCCATTAGCCAAGGAGATTCAAATCTAAAAGAAAAGGTTAAGAGAATGAAGAATAGGATAATAGTTACCCTGGGGTTTCTACAACAATCTATTTATAGGCAAAAATGGGACATGTTAGGCCAAAGCGGTCATACGTGCCCAAAAAGCCTATTTTCGAACACTATCGAAAGTGCATCATGCTATATATATATATATATATATATATATATATATATCCAAATACAGGTTTTTAATATATATTTTTTATTAAAATGAGTGATCCTCTCAAGGAGGAGTTGCCAACAAGTTTGGCAGGTAGCAGTAACCCCACTAACATAAAATATATAAAAACCACCCTGAATAAAATATTAAATATTAAAAATTAAAAAACCCTAGACCTATATACTAGTGTACAGTGGTGATGCTAAGAACTAAAGAAGACCGCTCTAGAAAAAGCCTAGAAAGGTGACAATACGATAATGATTTAACAAATGAGTGCGGGCACGATTATCTTCCAATGTGGAAGCATCAATCCGTCAGTGACTATATCCAATTCGGGAACATGGACCTGACATAATCTGCTCAAATCGTAACAGCCCGCCGGACCTAAAAATCTCAACCAATATGAGTCCTACATATATATATACATACATACATACATACATATACATATATATATATATATTGGAAAATGAACATACATACTTCATATATGTATATGACAAGGTAAAGACAAATAGATAAAAGTATACTTGTAATCTAGCAAATGTGTGGACTCAATTGGATAACTTCGTTAATGGTTTCCATAAGATATGTGCTTATGGCCATGTTATGTCTCCTTCTATTGTGAATGATTCTTGTCTTTAAGGTGTCAATCTTACCTTTTACCCTAACAAGGAATTCCTTAAATAATATATGTTTGTTTAATTTGTAGCTAGGGTTTGCAATCCAATTGTAAATGAGCAGTGCAATAGCATGAGTCGGGTTATCAGAAGGTTTTTAATATTTCTAAATGTAATGGAGATATCAAAATCTCTAAAAAGACAACTCTACTCAAAATTTCCCTTCATTGCCAAATGTAAATGAACAAATGTTAGGTATGTGATACCTATTGAATGAGACATGCGATGGCTATTGAATGATACATGCGATAGCTATTGAATCAGATATGTGTAAGCTATTGAAGTTGAATGTGCTAATGCCAATTTAGAAATGCAATAGTTATATGTGTGATAGCTAATGTTGATAAATTCATTAATTAAATATGACAAATTTAAGTAGCATCTTAGAAGACGGTTTGCAAGGTGTTTAACTTGAACTTCATAGGGATTAAATTATGAAGAAGAATGCTAAGCTAAAATACAATAACTTAGGTGAAAATGCGAACTAGAGCTAAACTTAGGGAAGTTAAGAAATGATAAATTGTATCATTTAAAAGGAAAATGTAAACTAAATATGATATTGTATTCAGAAGCGTTGGTATAAGGCCTGAGTAGTAACCCAATGTCTAAATATGACATTGTATTCGAAAGTGTTGGTGTAAAGCCTGAGTGGTAACCCAATGTCCAAATATGACGTTGTATATAGAAGCATTGGTGTAAGGACTAAGTGGAAAGCCAATATCTAGATATGACATTGTATTCGGAAGCATTGGTGTAAGGTTTGAGTGGCAACCCAATGTCCAAATTTGACATTGTATTTGAAAGTGTTGGTGCAAGGCCTAACAACCTAATTTCTAAATATGACATGTATTCAAAAGTGTTGATATAAGGCCTTAATGGCGACCTTAAAGTCCGATCATGACATTATACGAAAGGGATGGTATAAGGCGTGAGTGAAAACCTAAAATGTCAAAATTCGACATTAATTAGGAGTATCAAAGGCCTGGGAGGAAACAAAATGGAAATGACTATAAAAACCTAATCACGATGTAATAGCAAGTGTACGGCAAACTTATGGATGAAACAATTATTTGTAATTATGATTCATGTTATGATGTTCAATCGGTTTGTTATGATGAATTTGATGATGTTGGAATAGTGAGGTGAAAACTCGTTCCACTAGGCGGCGAGGTCTCACTTTGTTTTTTGTTAGGGTAAATGGTTATTTATAACAAGCTTTATGTTTGATCTGTGTTTTTATTATTTTCCATAAACTTACGGTTGCTCATTCGAGTGGTTAGGTTTATAGATTAGACGGGTTTGCTGAAGGACGAATAAAACTCCAAAGATGAAGCAGGAGGCTTGGTAGATAATAAAAGTTGCTTTTAAAATTCCGATGTTGTAAATCCAAGTTCTATAATTGGTAAGGTGCTTATGTTGACATCATTATATGTTGGGCACGATAATATTTTTTATATTTTATTATATTTAACCCCTATGTGGGCATGTTTTGGGATATGTAAATGTAATGGCAATTTATGTAATAGAAACTTATTTTAGTTGCTCTAATTACTTAATATTGTTGAAAAAAAGTGATCCTATTTTGTCACTTGAAAATAATTATGGTGATGACTATAGCATCATCAGCGTTCATTCTCGGGTCTCGAAATAGGAGATGTCAACCTAGTATAAGATCTTAGGTTAGGGGACATGTAAGTAAAACAGAGTTAAATATAAAATCTGGGTAGAAAGTAGATGATAGAAAATGAACACCTTAGGGAAGGGTATATCCTATATGTATAACGTACTTGTATTTTTATATAGATATATAGGTCAATATACCTATCCCTTTACTATTGTTCTCGCTCTCTTTACTTAATGTTTCTTACGAATGCTTGCTTACATAGAAAGCAAGAATCGAAACCCAAAGTGGGTTTTTAATGTTAGGAGGTGCTAGAGGAAATGCAAATGGAGGAAAAATGAGTATGCAGACAAATGGCCAAGGAAGGGAGACGATCCCGAATGTTATAGAAGAGGCTGACGTTCAGATGCTAATCCAGTCGTGGGAAACGTAGACAAGAATGTGCTTGTCCAACGGTTTATAGAAAACCTAATGTAGAAGCAAGTTCAAGGACCAGTGTCACTATAAGCCCCACATGTCCAAGAAGGCCTAGTGCAAGTTTCTAGAGAGAACTTTGCTAGAATAAATCCAGATCAGAATTTGGGTGGATAGATGTTTGATTGGACAACAATGGACTTTGGAAGCAAGTGATTGGTTGCAATGTGTTATCATACTTGTGGAGATTTGGAGTTTACTGATGCTTAAAAGATGAAATTGGTGTCAAGATAGCTTAAAGGTTAGATAGTATCTGATAGGAAACTGTGAGGTTGAAGTTCCTGAGTAAAAAGTTACTTGGGAAAGATTAAGGAGTGGTTTGAAGAACAATTTATTCATGGATCAAACTTTTTGGCAATGTTTCATGAATTTTTTGAGCTAAAACAGGGGAGCATGATTGTAGGAGCCCGCACCTCACCTAACGCATATATTGTCCCCAACTTAGTCACCTTCGCCTCATGGGCCAAGCCAAGGTGTGGGGTTTTGTTCCTTAAAAGGCCTCGACATTGTTATGAGGTGGGGCTTTGGTATATAAGCACCCACTTTATAGTATTTTTCCGCGATGTGTGACTATTATTCCCATTTTGAAGGGGTGTTACAACCTCCCCCCTTTGGAGCCCAACGTCCTCGTTGGCTCATGAACACAACAGCACCCATGCATCGTGGCTGTAACACCTACAGACCACAATTCCGACTGGGTATGGCTCTGACACCATTGTAGCAGCCTGCACCTCACCTAACGCGGATATTGCCCCCAACTTAGTAACTTCCGCCTCATGGGCCAAGCCAAGGTGTGGGGTTTTGTTCCTCAAAAGGCCTCGACATTGTTATGAGGTGAAGGATTTGGTATATAAGCACCCACTTTATAGTATTTTTCCGCGATGTGTGACTATTATTCCCATTTTGAAGGGGTGATAAAATGATGGTACCTAAGTATGTGCAAAAGTTTGATGCTTTATCTAAATGTGGGGTGGAGCTGATTAGGACCCGAAGGAAGAAGGTGGAGAAGTTCATTGTGGTGTTGAGGCCAAGCCTGAGTGATAAGAAGATAACCTATCTGGCACTTCCATTCAACGAAGTGGTAGATGTGGTAAAGCTTTTTGAGCTCATGTACACTGAGAGGAGGAGTGTAGGACAAAAAACTCATACCAATAAAACTAAAAGGTTCACCAAATATCATAAGGGTAAAAAGACTCAATAATAGAAAGGAAAGGATCAAAGGAGGAGGAGCGTAGAAAGATGTATTGAAGTGTCCGAAACTGGCTAGAGCAGTTAAGGTCAAGTGCTCCAGCTGTGACAAACTAAGCTATAAGAAGAAGGATTGTCCAAAATTAAGACTAACATAAATTTATGCTTTGGAGGAATCAACAACTGGACCGTTTGCTAAGGAGAAAGGGAACAATGTCATGCTTAAAGACACGATTTTGATTTCCAGTATCTTAGTTAGAGTTCCATTTGATACTAGTGCTATGCACTTTTATTTTGAGAATTAGGTTGATAGGTTGGGTTTCATTCTACTTATCTAATTACCTCTTTGTGTGTTGTTAACTTGATTGGTGGGTATGCCACTTTCGGGTTGAGGTGCACAAATTTAGAGTTTGCATTGTGTGAAATTTATTTGCTTGTGACCCATTTTTGTTTGACTTTATAGGTTATGGCTAATCTTAGGTATGGATTGGTCGATACTTAATGACGCAAAAATTTATTTTATAGATAGAGTTATCGCTTTGCGAAGCCCTACAAGTGAGGAAAAGATTTTGGTAGCATATACGTTGGAAGAGATGTTGTAGCAACATTGTGTAAAATGGAGACTCAGGAAGATGAGATTAATATAATACTAGTAGTTCGGGAATTTGTAGATGATTTCGTACCAGCGACGGGATTACCTTCAAAAAGAGCAATAGAATTCCATAGATTTGATACCATGGTTACAACCTATTAGTAGAATGCTATCCAAGGAGATTGAGGAGTTGAATTAGCAATTAGTGGAATTTGAGCATAAAAACTTCATTGGACTAAGTAGTTCACCATGGGGAGCATTCGTGGTATTTGTGAAGAAGTCAGATGGATCACTCCAAATATGTATCGAGTATAGAAAGTTGAATGAGTTGATAGCAAAGAATCGTTATCCATTACCTAGGATAGATGACATGTTTGATCAGTTGAGTGGAGCTAGAGTATTCTCACAGCTAGATTTAGCAACGTGATCCCATCAACTGAGAGTAGCTAAGGATAGTGTTCCATTGACTTTTCTTAACAAGGTATGCTTCATATAAGTGGTTAGTTGTAACAACCCTTCATCTACAATTTCTCGATTCATGCATAAAATGACGCGGACATTGCGGACCTCGCAGACGATGAATCGTTTTAAAATAAAATATATAAAACAATCCATAGAGCTATCTACAATATTCTACACTTTCTGAAACTCATATCGAAAGGAATAAAAAATAGTAGTAATCAATAATACAATCCCACACAAACAAAACAAGGCAGTATTAAATAAACTCCAACTACAACATCTCTCTCTATTAGTAATGAAGATGGTATAATGTTTGGGAATAAATGAAATAAACAGTAGATAATAAATAAATAAATAAATAAATGTGCATCTCTATTGTACCATCATGCCTTTAAGTCACCAGTACCACTAGTCCTCTCTATCGATCTATCATAGTATATCTAAAAATAACAAAATGACAGAGGGGGTCAAACATATGTCTGGTGGGTGAAACGCATCATAGAAGTATATAATACTAATAAACTAGTAAAACAACACCCATGCTCAAAAATCATACCTTAACATGTGTCATCAGCACCCAACAAGTTGGCTAAACACAATATACTACTATAGTGACATCATATGCTACAGTCTTACTATAATCTATTTCATGCCTAATCACATGCCCACGATATCCCGAAGTCTCACCCTGCTACCGCCAAACCATATACTAAGGACTCAGCTCCACTAACCATATCATAACGCTAAATCAAATACCAAGGACTCAACTCCTGATATTATCATATATTGAGGATACAACTCCCCGGACTATCATATATTGTGGACTCGGCTCCTCGGACTATGGTCTATTGAGGACTGGCTCCTCAGACTATATTGAGGATTAGTCTCCCTGGACTATGGTATATTGAGGACTTAGCTCCTCGGACTATGGGATATTGAGGGCTCGGCTCCTTGAACTATATTGAGGACTTGGCTCCTCGGAATATTGTATATTAAGGACATAACTACTTAAACTATGTTGAGGACTCATCTCCTCGGACTATGATATATTAAGGACTCAACTCCACAGACTATCGCATCGCCAAATATGAACCATATATAACGAACTTTCCCAACTAAGGGAATTTTCTAAACTATCTCAAACCACAACAAACAATATAATAAAATTTTCCTTGTCTCACAATAATCCCGATGTAATGAACTACACCTGAAACGATGGTCGTACGTGAGAGTAATAAGCGTTTGAAATTAAGGGGCAATATTATAATTTATAATTTATTTAGTTTTTATTTATTGTAATTGGCCGCGCGCTGTGCTACAGTAAATCATCACGATAACCTATCTCATTGCCTTTCCCTTCGTCACCGTCATCGCTTGGGGCCCTGCCATCCAAATCTGACACCGTTGTTGGCTTGCTTGTCCCTCGCTATACCTGTCGCCACTAGTCCCATTGACTCCAACCACTCCTTTGACTTCCTCTAACATGTGCATTTCATGGCATATCTAGGCCACCATGCCACTGGTTGTCATGATCATAGATTGGCGTGAAGCTTTACTCGACCTCCTCTATGCATTGGTGCCCCGCGATCGTCGTATCGTCGTTGTTTCACCGTTAGATCAAAACAAACGATCCAAGTTTACCAAACTTCCATCGTGTTTTATGATCCATCCGTACACCCAATTGACGAACAAATACCACTAGTGGATTTTTGACACCAAGAACTACAATTTTGATATATAATATGCATGATTTGTATTTTGCACTTTTTTAATTAGAAGGAGATTATCTTTAGCTATTTACAATCGATAAAAAATAGATTTTTAACCATTTAGTCATGACGTACTACACCCTAATCATGATTATATTAAAAATTACCTTTTAAGTTTCAATTATATCATTTATAACATGATTTACAACAATAACGGATGAATTATTGTATCTTACTAATATATAAACGAATATGATGAATACCACTCATCGATTAGCCGTGCATCTTCTACGATCTGAGGCAAATCCTCTTTCTTCTTTGCACTCCAAGAATTTCTTGCCTTGAAATTGCCAAATTTCCCGATAGCTTCGATTTATTTGTGCAGCTCTCTTCGCGGTGATTGGTTCCATATATTAATTCGTTTAGTTTGGATTTGATTTAGTGGATTTGGCGTTGATTTTGTTTAGAGATAGATGAAGAAGAAGATGAAGATTAGAGGTAAGATGTTTAGGCTAAAGTGTGATTAGAGAATAAGGGTTTTCATTTCTATTTATAGGCCGAAGTAATTCAAATTTTGGCTAAAATCTCGAAATTAATATATTACGAAAATGCCATTGGATTTGACTTCTTCTAATTTCTAGCCCTTTTTGACCAAAATCAGCAAGTTGCATATGTTTTCTGACTACAAATGACATACCGAACGTAGTGGAATAGGTCCCAAGGCCTAAATCCTGATCTTGTAAGAATTTACTATTTTGCCCTTTATGTGAAATTACGATTTTACCTTTTTAATTTCGTAAAACTATAGAGAGTTACATTTTCCCCTTCTAAAAGAATTTCATGCCCAAAATTCCAAAAGACGTACAATGTAACTTTCTTTATAGCGTACAAACATACAAATAAAACATAGCTACATCCATCATCCAATTCAAGCAAAAACACAACCAAGAGCATATAATACACATGATAGATAAAATAGGATGATATGGTGCGAGGTGAGTGCAAATGCAACTAAATAGGCCTCCTATATGAATGTGTATGCAATGCAACCAATATGTATGCAAACATCCTAATATATGCATATGTGTGTGTGCATGTGCATCCATACATCCATATCAAAGTGCAAGTAAAGAACCACATCCATAAACAAAATCAGTAGGCGCATATATAAAGAAATAATAAATAGCATATACGAAATTATCTAGCATATATTAGAACACGTAACTATAGATTTCAATCCAAGGTTGGGATGTAAATATATACAAGCCAACATGGTATAAAGTAGACTATTATAACCCAAACAAAGCAACCATAGCAACCAAAACACATCATAAGGATGTGTATATAACCAATCCTAGCATCCATACATCCATACCTATGTTAACTAGCTAGTTAAAGCAACCATGCAAACAAACAATGACCTAACGAACCAACTAACCTACAAACTAACCAAAAGAGGAACTTACTGGAAGATAGATCATGATTGGAAACTCAGATTCTCTCCTCGAGCTCCATCATACTTCTATTAAAACCATTTCCTCTCTACACTTGGACCTACTTCATGTCCTCTTTTTTATGTCGTATCACATCAAATATTAAGATGTGAATACATCCATGGAGTATTCTAGACTCCATCTCTACATTCACCTCATCAAGCTGACTAGGCTCTACTATAACCGGAAAATCTTCTACATGTATTCACAAATGGGACAAATAAAATGTGTGTGAACACTCACCAACTTTTTAAGAAGCCCACTCAACATTCTAACTTCCTCATTCCCTATACGATCAGGAAAGGGCCAACAACTTTGGTGTTAGCTTTCCTACATATCTCAATAGCAAGTCCTTAAGCTACCAAGCTAACCACTACAAACTCTCTATGCATGTCTATCAACATAGTTTCCATTCCTTTGCTTATCACTGAGGCATCTCTAATCATATAATGTCCAAGTATAGCTTTAATTTAAACAGAATTCACTATTGGCATATTTCCATCGTTAGATGTCTTGCAACAAACACTGCCACTCCTTCTTCATCCTCAACCAATGAAAAATCCTCTTTGTATTCTTTAACAATCCTCACTAAACACCTTCTTTAAGTCTATAGGCACGACAATACAATAACGGATGGTGTCTCTCCCCTAAGTGGACTAACATTGGGATCCATAGGCAAACCCATACTCCATCACCGTTAATTTATAGATATCACAAATGGATGATGCCTTACTTTTGGCGAACACAATATACTATAAAGAATTAATAGACTAGGTTGTGCACTTTTTGCTTATTTTTCACTTGCATCGGCCACTGAAAATAAGTTATGCACAAAACAACCCTATTTTGTAAAACTGACTTTGTAAGATAGTTCTTTTAATCCAAGTGATGACTGAAAGAACTAATCTTACCTTTTAGTCAATTTTCTTCCAAATCGCTAAATCTCATCTTCCTTAAAATCGCCTTCATACCTTAGTACATGCTAGTCAAGACATTTACTCCATGTCTTAAAATCATACAACACCATATAATTTAAAAATAATATTAACTTTATGTGCTTGTGAAGTCCTACAAACTAACATACGGTTAGAGGACCTTATGCACATCCTGTACTCCAAAAACACTTTACATAGAAAAATATAGTCATCCTCTATCGGTGACTGTCTTATACAACCAATCTTCTATTCTTTAACCTTTTAAGAAACCTTTTACTTAACTAAGCTCCATGTTTCTCACATCTTATATAAGAGTATCCAAGCCCTTAACATAAACATATATATTAATTTCAAACAATATTTAATAACATATGTCTCCACAATTTAAAATAATAAATTTAAACTTGTTGTTTTCTTCTCAAGTGCAAATCATCTTACTATTGTTTATTATAAGAATACCTTTTCTTATTATCTCAAAATAGTTGTTTTTCATATCGATAATATACTTCAAAAATCATTTGTGTTGAACATATTTTTAAATATCTCGGACAACTTTATTTTATTTAAAAATAATTATTTTTCAAGTTCCCTTCAAAATAATAATATTATTATTACTTTACATCAAATAGCAATATTTATTTAAATCGTTTTTTTCATAAGTACTTTATTATTACCTGATTCAAAAATAATAACATTGCAATAAATTTCAAAAATCTTTTTTATTGTTATTTATATCAAAAACAGTAATAATTTATCCCAAAAATAGTCATGGAAAATATCTCTTTATTATTACTATCATTCTCAAAATACCTCATACTAATATTACTTAAATAATAATAATTTTTTATAAACTCCGTAAAATAGTTATATTATTATTTGCTTAAAATTTAGATAATCTTCCAAGAATCATATTACTATTTATTTAAATTACTCCTTACTTTATAAACAATAATAAATTCTCGATTTAAAATAGCTTTTTCCTAAAATAAATCATATATTTTCTTTTCAAAAATTCATAAATACCACCCTCTTTATTTTAAGTACATATCCCTAAATCACAAATCCATAACATTCATTTCAAGCAAGTCCTTAGCACATTGCATCTTGATTACCCTAGCTAGTTCACCATAATCAGTTCAAACTTTATAGGCTATGTAATTCTTTTCTAGCTCCAATCAAATTTCAATTGAAATATAGATAACTTTTCAATTCAATTTTAAATCAAAACCGTAAATCTCAAATCTTATTCTTTTACAAAACTAATGAGATTTGAAAACCATAAAATTAACTACTATCTTTAAACCAACGTTATTTTGATTATCACATTATTTTCAAAATAAATTCCTCAAATTCTACTTCAATTTTTTTTCAAAAAGTTATACTTTAAGCGTTTCATGTTAAATCATTTGATAAGAAATCATAACCCAAATTTATTTCGATTTTCCAAGCTAATATCTTTTCAACACTTCTTAAAAATACTATTATCAAAAATCTTTTAACTTCCAAAACTCAATTCTTTATAGTTTTACCAATTCGATATTAATTACTCAAAGTATAATTTAAAATAACTTTGTTTATTTTCTAAGATACACATACTTTGTTTTTACAACATTATTTCATATAATTTATAACCATTTTATCATATATATATATATAAGTATAAATCATTTTATTTTATAATTAGCAAATTTCCAACACCTTTAAATAATACATCATTTATATACATTAAAACATATTTGTGAAACTTGTTCACTTTTTTCTACTAACTATATTTATATCGAATTGGGAAATAATTTCTAAAATTGTTAAACCATTTATTAATGCATATTTTCAAGAGTTTATACTACAAAATTCAATTTTTCATTCGAAAATACATACATATTAAAATAGATAAATTCCACAATAATAATTTTTAAATATTTTTTCTTTTCAACTTAAATTCCATCCAAAATGGTTCGATTTAACTTAAAAAATAGGCATGTAAAACGTATCTATTTTTATTTTACTTTTATGTATAAGATATGTTCACAAAATGTAAAGAAAATGTAATATTTTTTCAAAATGTGATAGAAATATTTATAAAATAAAAGACATTAAAAAGATGCATTTTTTACTTGTCCATTTACTTTGGAAAAAAGTTTCATTTTCAAAAGAAAGGTACACAACAAAATATAAGCTTACACCTTATACAAATTCTTTTCAAAATAAAATCTTTAAAATATTTATAGAAATTACTTCTTAATATATTTTCTCCATCTTTTAAATTTATAATAAGGGGTTATAATATCAGTACATTAAACAAACTTTAGCTTACATTTTCCCTAAAAATCTCAAACACTATTATTTATAAAATTTTAGGGAAATATTTTAATTAATTTTAATACTTTAATCAGAGTAGATCGTACCTAACACAAGCCCAACTAGGTCATACAATAAAAAATAAATTACTTAAGTACCTTCATTATGCCTCATTAACATCACACTATGTTCTTCGAACTTAAGGGTACTACTCTTCTTCTTATTCATCCTTAGTCCCATAGTTTACTCTATTGTTAATTGGCATATGAAACCTCTTTTAGGAAGTCTATATGGAGTAAATTACAACAAAAGTGATGGATTTATTTTCCATCCCAAACTATTTAAATCTCAAAATTTATTTAACTTGTGTTTGTTTACTTCTATATGGGATAAGCCAACAACTACCTCTACGAGTCAAAATATATGAGTTATGATGTAGCAGTAATATATATATATATATATAATAAAAATCACAAATACTCTCTTTCATATGTCCTAATTAAGTAGGAATCTCCTAACCTAAGCTCTGATACCAAATGTAACAACCCACCATCTATGAAATCTTGATTCATGCATAAAATGATGCGGACATCGCGGACCACGTAGATGGCGGATCATTTTAAAGTAAAATATATAAAACAAATCACATAGCTATCTACAATATTCTACACTTTCTAAAACTCACAACGAAAGAAATAAAATATAATAGTAATCAATAATACAATCCTACACAAACAAAACAATGGAGTATCAAATAAACTCCAACTACAACATCTCTCTCTATAATAGTAATTGAAATGGTATAATGTTTAGGAATAAAGGAAATAAAATAGTGTATAGCTAATAAATAAATGTACATCTCTATCATACCATCATGCCTCTAAGTCACTACCAGTCTACCAGTCCTCTCTATCGACCAATCAGAGTATATCTAAAAAGAAGAAAATGATAGAGGGGGTCAGACATATGTCTAGTGAGTGAATCGCATCATATAAGTGCATAATATTAAAAAGCTAGTAGAATAATACATATGCCTGAAAATAATAACTTAACCCATGTTACCTGCACCTAACAAGTCAGTTAAACACAATATACCGCTATAATGACATCATATGCTAAGGCCTCACTATAATCTATTCCATGCCAAATCACATGCCCATGATTGACCCCAAAGTCTCACCCTACTATTGCCAAACCGTATACTAAGGACTCAACTCCTATAACCATGGTGTAAAACCAAATCAAATACCAAGGAATTAGCTCCTTAAACTATTGTATATTGAGGACTCAGCTCTTTGGACTATGGTATTTGAGGACTTTGCTCCTTGGACTATATTAAGGACACGACTCCCTGAACTATGGTATATTGAGGAATCAACTCCTTGGACTATGGTACATTAAGCACTTGGCTCTTCGAACTATATTGGGGACTCAGCTCCTCGGGCTGTGGTTTATTGAGGATTCAGCTCCTTAGACTATATTGAGGACCCAGCTCCTCGGACTATATTAAGGACTCAGCTCCTCGGACTATGGTGTATTGAGGACACGGCTCTTTGAACTATCGCATTGCCAAATACGAACTATGTACAACAAACTTGCCCAACTAAGGAAATTTTCTAAACTATCTCAAACCATAGTAAATAATATACCAAAAATTTCCTCTCTCACCATAATCCTATTGCAATGAACCATGCGTGAAATGAAGGTCGTATGCGAGAGTTATAAGCGTTTGAAGTTAAGGGGCAATATCGTAATTTATAATTTAATTAATATTAATATATTTTAATTTATTTTAATTGGTCACATGCTCTGCTACAGTAGCTTCATCGTTTATGTTGCTACCACTTTCCTTCGTCACCGTCGTCGCCAGGAGACCTGCCACTTAAATCCAATACCACCATTGGGTTGCTCGTCCCCCGCCCTACCCACCATTACCGGCCCCATTGACTCTGCCTACCACTTTGACCACCTCTTACAATGGAATTTCATGGCAGATTTGCACTGCCATGCCACTAGTTATCATGATCAGAGATTAGCGTGAAACTCTACTCGACCTCAACTATGCATTGGTGCCCTTCGATCATCGTATCATCATTGTTTCACCATTGGATCAAAACGGACGATCCATGTTTATCGAACTTCCTTCGTATTTTATGATCAATTCATACGTCCAATCGACGGTGAATACCACCAATAAATTCATGTCACTGAGGACTACAATTTTGATAAATAATATGCATGATTTGGAACACTTTTATATTTTGTAGTTTTTTAATTAGAAGAAGATTATCTTTGCTAACTACAATCGATAAAAATTAGATTTTTAACCATCTAGCCATGGCATACTACACCATAATCACGTTTATATAAAAATAAATTACTTTTTGAGTTTTAATTATATCATTTATAACATGATTTACAACCACAATGGATGAATTATTATATCGTACTAATATATACATGAATATTATGAATACCACTCATGGATTAGTCGTGCATCCTCTATAATACAAGGTGAATCCTCCTTATTTGTTGTCTAGAAATTTCTTTGTCTTGAAAATGCCAAATTTCCTAATAACTTCGATTTATTTTCGTTGCTCTCTTCACGATGATCGGTTCCATATATTAATTCATTTATGTTGGATTTGATTTAGTGGATTTGGCATTGATTTTGTTTAGAGATGGATGAAGAAGAAGATGGAAATTAGATGTAAAATATTTAGGTGAAACTGTGATCGGAGAATAGAGTTTTTATTTCTATTTATAGGTTGAAATAACTCTAATTTGGCGAAAATCTCAAAATTAATATATTATGAAAATTCACTAAAATCAGTAGGTTACATATGTTTTCTAAGTGTAAATGATATTCCGGACGCAATGGAGTATGTCCCGAGGCCTAATTCCAACTAATATAAAAATCTTTAATTTTACCATTTTTAATTTAATTATTTAATTTCGTAAAATAATGGGGTGTTACATTAGTCATGCCCTTTGGACTGACCAACTCCATCGCATTCATTGTAGATCTTTAAACTGGATGTTTTACGATCAGTTAGATAGATTTGTATTGGTCTTCATTGATGACATTTTGGTGTATTCTAAGAATGAGAGAGACCATGAAGTCCATGTTACATTGGTGTTAGAGACCTTGAGGCAACATAAGTTAAAGGTGAAGTTTTCTAAATGTCGCTTTTGGAAACAAGAAGTTAAATTTCTAGGTCATGTCATTTCAAGGAATGGATTGGCAATGGATCCCTTAAAGATAGAAATAATCAATGATTGGAACAGACTAATAATGGTCATAGAAATGAGAAGTTTCTTGGGATTGGTTGGCTATTACTGCCGATTCATTAATGATTTCTCGGTAGCATCCTTGACCAAGTTAATCGGAAAGAATGGGAAACTTGAATGGACATACAAGTGTGAAGGGTCATTTTAGAATTTAAAGAGGTTATTGACAAATTAACCTATCTTGATCGTACTTGAAGAGAATCGAGGTTGGACTATTTATACCACTGCTTATGGAATAGGATTAGGAGCGATGTTAATGCAAAAGGGAAGAAAAATAGCTTATGCGTCTATGCAACTGAGACGACATGAAGTTCCATATCTAACTCATGACCTGGAGTTGGCGGTAGTAATCTTTGCGCTAAAGATGTGGAGACATTATCTGTTGGGAGAATGGTTCGAATTGTATACGGAGCACAAGTCTCTTAAGAAACTATTCTCCCAAAAGGGGTTGAAATTGGGAGTACGGAGATGGTTAGAGTTCTTGGCGACATACAACTTTGATATTGGGTATACACCGGGAAAGGAGAAGAATATTGTCGATGCTCTAAGTAGGAAGCAATATAACAGAGTATTAGCCATGATTGAGGAATGAAAGGCCTTAAAAGAATTAGCTTCATGTGGAGTGCATTTCCAACTGAATTCGGGATCAAATAAATACCTTGGAGCATTAGCCAGCTTGGAAGTGCATCCAACACTTATGGATAGCATTGTTGCAAGGAAAAGGGAGGATCCATTGTTAGTTGAAATTTTTTAAGTGACTCAAGATGGATGTGTATGTGGAGGACCTGGAAGGTTTAGAGATTGACTTAAAGGAATTTCTAAGGAAGAAAGAAAGACCATGTCTGTGATGTGGAAGATCTTCAAAAGGAAGTCTTAGGGGAGAGTCATCGACTAAGTTTACCATTCATCCTAGGTGTACCATGGTATGAAGTAGGCATTTGTTTGAAAAGGAATGAAAACGGATGTTAGAAAATGTGTGAAGAGGTGTTTCACATATCAACAAATGAAAATTGAGCATCAAAAACCAAATGGATTACTTCAACCTCTGAAGGTACCAACTTGGAAGTGAGATTTTATATCCATGGATGGAATTCCAAGGTTGAGAACAAGGAATGGTAATATATGGGTAATAGTTGATAGGTTGACTAAGAGTGCCCAATTTATCCCGGTAAATTCAACAAGAATGACAGGTTAGCAAAGCTTTATATGAAGAATATTGTGAAGCTCCATGGGATTCCAAGTAGCATTATTGGCGATAAGGATCCATTGTTTTAGCAATGAATTCTGGAAAAGTCTACAGAGCACTATGGTAATAGAGTTGAACTTGAGTACGGCTTACCACCAACAGACTGATGGTCAAACGAAAAGGGTAAATCGAGTTTTCGAAGATTTGCTGAGAGCGTGTGTCCTAAATTTTGGAGGATCTTAGGAAGATCATTTACATTTGGTGTAATTCTTCTATAGTAATAAATGCTATTCTAGTAGTAGGATGACACCATTGAGGTGCTTTGTGGTAGATGTATAAGTCACCAGTATGTTGGTTGGACACAAACCTACTACTTGGTAACTCAACTCGGTAGTAGGATACTGGTAGAGTCATACTACCATAAAGCACCTCAATGGTGTCATAGTGGTAAAATGACAACATCCGACTACGACAACCCGACCTTCGTAATACCTTGAATCAACGTCAAATGACAACATCCGACTCTCAAATACCACAAAAGACATCTTGTTGGGATAAAATAAATGAAAAACAAAAAGCACCAAACCAAGGCGTGGTGATAAAATTTCACAACGGAATGAAAATATATAATATATTGAATATACATGAACATAACAGGACAAACGATATATAAGAGACCGTACTAATAGAAGTAACTGATAAATAAATATTAATACAGAAAGTCAGAATGCAATATCTGATATAATAAGTCTCATATATAAATAGCATATATATTATGTACTACCACAATTCAAGTATATATCCAAAGTATCGACTTCGCCTCTAAAGTTTGGGAGCCAGGTGCTTTTGGGTCTACGCTTTCAGGACAGCTGGATCACTTTGAAGGCGAAGTCAATACTTGGATATATACCTGATATTCTGGTAGTGCATGATAAATATGCTATTTATATATGAGAATTGTTGTATCAGATATTGTATTCCGACTTTATGTATTGATATTTATTTATCAGTTACTTTCATCAGTACAGTCTCTTTTACATCATTTATCCTATTACGTTCATGTATATTCAGTATATTATATATTATCATTCCATTGTGAGATTTTATCGTTGCACCTTGGTTTGGTATTTTTGTTTCATTTACTTTACCCCGACAAGTTTTCTTTTATGGTATTCAGAGTCAGACATTATCATTGGACGTTGATTTAGGGTGTTACGAAGGGCGGGTCATCACAGTTAGTATTAGAGCTTAGGCTCAACACTCAGGACTAAGCAGACCAGTTTGAGTTAAGCAACCTGGTAGATGGAGATACATTGAGAGTGCATACTTATATTCTTCTATTATATGATGTTGCATACACCAGTTACCTCTTGAACTTTGATTTCTTCAATCGCTAGTGGCAAAGGCTTCTTCGTTTAAGGGTATCTATATGAGCTGACGGGGTGCCCAAGCGACTGTGAATTAGGCAATTTAGGATGCCTAATTGGTTCAAAGGCTATTTGGATACCACAAGGGATGTTCCTCCACCCACGGAAATTTCAGTAGCTATGGTAGGCGTTGGAGGTGGTGTAGCGATCGAGAGTACTTCCATTCAAACTCGATGTACGAGCTTTTAAGTTGAGTGGGGCCGGTCGAAGAAGTGCGATTTGGATGGCACCCAAGTACGATTCAGTGGATTCCCATTAATGAGCAAAGACTGAGCGAATGACTGATATACATTTTGCGTGAAGTCATTCATGTTGGAAGTTGTTTGTTCTCGTGTTAGTAAACCTTTGGTGGTAGGATTAATCCATGAATCGAAGAGATATTTTCTAGGGATCAGTCCATTCACGTACTAGTTCCTAATCCCTGGTTTGAGTTTGGGGTTTCTAGGTGATTTGCACTAGTTGGGCAAGGAGTTTTTCACTCGTTTCTTAAAGACGAGTACTTAAGTCAAATTTTTGAAATGATTTAGAGATTCTAAAGCATGACTCTAGTTGTGTGAGGAAATTTTAATGGTTGAACCAAGGAACTGGATCAGAGTTCGCATGAGAGGAGTCAAGTGGTCGACCCTAGCTTAATGAAGAAACCTTGCAAGTAAAAAAGGATTAGATTGGGTATCGTATTTATTTTGGATGATCTCTATTCATTGTAAAATTATTTACAATATAGTATAGTAAAGGTAGCTTGTGATAGTTCGGGGAAGGAATTCTTGACTAGTTTTGTGAATATTTAGATAATCTTCTGATTGGCTAGATGATACTTGGCTAGACGAGCGTCCAGGTACACTTAGTATATTATCGTTATTAAAATTGTGCAGTTGAGGTGAGTATAGCCCAAACATTTGTATATCGTCATCATCATTATATATCATTCTTACATATATAAATTAGTATTTTATTTAGAGGGAGTTAGAGTTCAAATTAGAGTAAGAGTTAGTGTTAGAGTTATAGTTTTAGGTGGTTAATTTTGTTGATGACAAAGAGGGAGAAATATAAAAAATCTAGGCAAAGAGGGAGTTTTGTAACCCATGGGGAGTTATATTATATTTTATATACAGAGTTGCCATCATTAAAAGGAGGGAGATTGTTAGTACATTAATGATAACAACTATAGGACATTATATAAAATATAGATATTAATGTTTTATCAAGATATATAAAGTATATACTGTAGGATATTAAATAGGTGTTGATTAAGAAGACTATACAGTATCAAGAGTAGATTCAAGATGATGATAATCAAAGACTTATAAGTATTAAAGTGTTCGATATTTCGGGATATTCTAGATAAGTTATAGAGTCATAGAATTTTTGTTAAAACCTTGATAACACTTTCTTGATCCCTCGCTCTCTATTTCAAATAAGTATTAAATATTTTTCAAATATCCTGGTTATCAAAATAATCTTTTCAAACATCTATTCAAAATAATTTCTTAACCTTTTACATCTACAAAGATATTATATTATGTTTTTAAGTATTTTTTAATTTATTATATTTTTTTGGTATTTTAGTTTATATCTTCCTTATGTTTATTTTTTATATTTATATTTTGATTTTAGATATTTAATTATAATTTATAACTATATTGATTTTAAATATTATTTACATTATATTGAATACTCTTATTAAATCTTTCAAAATTATTTTGTAAAGTTTTATTAAGTTATATTTTGATTAAAATGCATATAAACTATATTTAGATGATTCTACAAAGTATCAAATTATTTTACAAAGCAACGGATTTTCAAAATAATATTTTTAAAGTGTTTTTCAATTTTGTAAAGAGTGTATCGACATACTTTATCTATGTATGTCGACATAGTAGCTGTAATTTTCAAAATTCAAATTTGAATGGAAGTGTCATTTCACCATATCTCTTCGCGAATGGACATGACTTGTTTCCCTATATACCAAACGTTCAAACGAATTTTTAACATCTACATTCTTATTCATCTCTCCTCCTTCCGCTCTCTCTTTTTCTAAATCAAAATATATCCAAACTCTGTCGAAATTCAACCAAAATCAAATTCAATCATTAATGGTTTAATTCTCCTTCTTCTACTCTCCGATTTCTCTCATCTCTCTCACTCAAACCAAGATCAAAGTGTTATTCAAGAGTTATAGGATCAATTGTAATCAAGATCGAAGATCTAAGTTTGTAAAACTCTATCAAATCATACTACTGTACTTGTGGGTGTGACTGTAGCCCGTAAAATCAATTGGGTTGCTTAGTAGCCCATAAATCCAGTGGGTGTGCTTATAGCCTAGAAATCAAGTGACTCTACCCAGATGTTGGGATTTTGGAGGGTGTGTCAGTGTCTCATTGCCTTAAAATTGAGATTGTATTTGCATTTACTAGTTCAAAAGAAATCCGTACAAAGAATTGTGTGGGACTAGATGTAGGGCAACTCCAAACCAGTATAAAATCCTGGTGTGTTCTTTCCTTTTTACTTTTATTGCATTTACTTTTATCTGCACTTTGATTATGTGATTGTTAATTACATCATTCCAAGTAGAATATTAAAGAATTTGAAAAATATTGATATAATCAATTAAACACTATCCACCTCCCTCTAGTGTTAATTTAGCCTTAAGATCCCTATTCCACTGACTCACATATATAAATAAACCACTTTATTATCTTCACAACCAGTTAACTTGAAAATAATAGTACTCCATTTTAAACCTCAATATCCCTTTTTATTGCTATTTCTCCCAAACTAATAATAACTTAACCCAAATTACTTTTGAAAATATATCTTTAATAATATTATTACCATTTCCTAAAAATATCTTATTTTATTGGTCAAATAATAATAATAATGTTTTTTTCCATAAAATCCATAAATTAATTATATTGTTATTTAATCAAAACAATATAGTCTTTTCAAAAGCTTATAATTATTCATTAAATTATACCTTTAAAAATAATAGTAAATTCATCAAAATTCACTTTAAGTATATTTCCAGCTATAATTTATGAATAAATTAATAAATACTAAACTTATTCAATTTTCCACATTAATTACAGTACAAATTGTTAATTCATAATTATTTACAAATATCACCCGAACTTTGTAGATAATCTTATTTTCCATTGACTTATCTATTTTCCCAAAATTACACAATTTCGGGTAATTTCTATTAATTAATTATTTTCCCAAATCAACAATTAGTTGCTAGAAAATATCATCATTTAATAGTGCACCAATTTTAAATAGGTAAACAACCAAAATCATACCAAAATACCACACAACCGAACAATCACTAAAAAGTGCATAACATATCAACTAATGAATATTTTCATCAAGGGATATTCATTTAATATTTTTAAAACACAAATTATTCAAATTATTTAATCATACAACGTGCTTTTGCAAACAGCTCCAAAAGCTAGCAAACCATATGCCAAATTGATCGGAATTTCACCTTAAGTCAAATGGAACAAGCCACACGTTAAATGAAAGTTGTATGCAAAAGATATGGTGATTAGAAAGTTGAAGGTTTAAAATATAAATATATAATTTTCAGGGTTCTAAATATAAAACTCAACTTCTCATTTGTTACTTCATCCTGCACATCAAAAATCCATCTGCCACCTTCACCTCCTTCCTGATGCCGCACTTGGGGCCACAAAACGTCGATTGGATGCCACCACTAGAACCGCATGGACCTCCTCCTCCTCTTCTGACTGTCATGACCAAGCCATGACCGCCAACACCACCATGTTAAGCCCTAGTCGTTGCCCTTTTTTCCAATTTTCTCCACCACCTCGACAACTGCATAGATCACTCCCCTTATCCCCCTCTACGACCGGGTACCCTCTGATCATTCTATAATTGCAAATTCATTGTTGAATCAAAACCCTAGAATCGATGGCTCTCAAATTTTCGTGGGTCCCTTATCTTTTATCAGATATTCTTCCCAAATGCAATCAAATCTCAAGATATGAACTTCACCACTGTATTTTTTTGTTACGCTGTACGAATCAACATATCAAAAGACTTAGTTTCAAGTTAATTTGTAATTCTTCATATTTTGTAATTTGTGGAGATAATTAAAGATAATCTCCATTAGCCAAGGAGATTCAAATCTAAAAGAAAAGGTTAAGAGAATGAAGAATAGGATAATAGTTACCCTGGGGTTTCTACAACAATCTATTTATAGGCAAAAATGGGACATGTTGGGCCAAAGCGGTCATACGTGCCCGAAAAAGCCTATTTTCGAACACTAACGAAAGTGCATCATGCTATATATATATATATCCAAATACAGGTTTTTAATATATATTTTTGATTAAAATGAGTGATCCTCTCAAGGAGGAGAGCATATATTTAATTTTATTACACACTTAAAATAGGAGTTGCCAACAAGTTTGGCAGGTAGCAGTAACCCCACTAACATGAAATAGATAAAAACCACCTTGAATAAAATATTAAAAATTAAAAATTAAAAATTAAAAAACCCTAGACCTATATACTAGTGGACAGTGGTGATGCTAAGAACTAAAGAAGACCGCTCTAGAAAAAGCCTAGAAACATGACAATACGATAATGATTTAACAAATGAGTGCGGGCACGATTATCTTCCAATGTGGAAGCATCAATCCGTCAGTGACTATATCTAATTCGGGAACGTGGACCTGACATAATCTGCTCAAATCGTAACAGCCCGCCGGACCTAAAAATCTCAACCAATATGAGTCCTACATACATACATACATACATACATACATACATATACATACATATATATATATATATATTGAAAAATGAACATACATACTTCATATATGTATATGACAAGGTAAAGACAAATAGATAAAAGTATACTTGTAATCTAGCAAATGTGTGGACTCAACTGGATAACTTCGTTAATGGTTTCCATAAGATATGTGCTTATGGCCATGTTATGTCTCCTTCTATTGTGAATGATTCTTGTCTTTAAGGTGTCAACCTTACCTTTTACCCTAATAAGGAATTCCTTAAATAATATATGTTTGTTTAATTTGTAGCTAGGGTTTGCAATCCAATTGTAAATGAGCAGTGCAATAGCATGAGTCGGGTTATCAGAAGGTTTTTAATATTTCTAAATGTAATGGAGATATCGAAATCTCTAAAAAGACAACTCTGCTCAAAATTTCCCTTAATTGCCAAACTAATCTAAATGTTAATTTTTCTAATTAATTAATAATTAATGTGTCAAATTTGTGGGTCGTTGCATGTGATTGCCTTAGAAGTGTGATAGCTTTAGAGGTGCGATTGCTACACATGCAATAGATTATACTTATGATAGCACTAAACTTGCGATAGCTTTGGTCGTGTAAATGAACAAATGTTAGGTATGTGATACCTATTGAATGAGACATGCGATGGCTATTGAATGATACATGCGATAGCTATTGAATCAGATATGTGTAAGCTATTGAAGTTGAATGTGCTAATGCCAATTTAGAAATGCAATAGTTATATGTGTGATAGCTAATGTTGATAAATTCATTAATTAAATATGACAAATTTAAGTAGCATCTTAGAAGATGGTTTGCAAGGTGTTTAACTTGAACTTCATTAGGATTAAATTATGAAGAAGAATGCTAAGCTAAAATACAATAACTTAGATGAAAATGTGAACTAGAGCTAAACTTAGGGAAGTTAAGAAATGATAAATTGTATCATTTAAAAGGAAAATGTAAACTAAATATGATATTGTATTCAGAAGCGTTGGTGTAAGGCCCGAGTAGTAACCCAATGTCTAAATATGACATTGTATTCGGAAGTGTTGGTGTAAAGCCTGAGTGGTAACCCAATGTCTAAATATGACGTTGTATATAGAAGCATTGGTGTAAGGACTGAGGAGAAAGCCAATATCTAGATATGACATTGTATTCGGAAGCATTGGTGTAAGGCCTGAGCGGCAACCCAATGTCCAAATTTGACATTGTATTTGAAAGTGTTGGTGCAAGGCCTGACAACCTAATTTCTAAATATGACATGTATTCAAAAGTGTTGATATAAGGCCTTAATGGCGACCTTAAAGTCCGATCATGACATTATACGAAAGGGATGGTATAAGGCGTGAACGAAAACCTAAAATGTCAAAATTCGACATTAATTAGGAGTATCAAAGGCCTGGGAGGAAACAAAATGGAAATGACTATAAAAACCTAATCACGATGTAATAGCAAGTGTACGGCAAACTTATGGATGAAACAATGATTTGTAATTATGATTCATGTTATGATGTTCAATCGGTTTGTTATGATGAATTTGATGATGTTGGAATAGTGAGGTGAAAACTCATTCCACTAGGCGGCGAGGTCTCACTTTGTTTTTTGTTAGGGTAAATTGTTATTTATAACAAGCTTAATGTTTGATCTGTGTTTTTATTATTTTCCATAAACTTACAGTTGCTCATTCGAGTAGGTTAGGTTTATAGATTAGACGGGTTTGCTAAAGGACGAATAAAACTCCAAAGACGAAGTAGGAGGCTTGGTAGATAATAAAAGTTGCTTTTAAAATTCCGATGTTGTAAATCCAGGTTCTATAATTGGTAAGGTGCTTATGTTGGCATCATTATATGTTGGGCACGATAATATTTTTTATATTTTATTATATTTAACCCCTATGTAGGCATGTTTTGGGATATGTAAATGTAATGGCAATTTATGTAATAGAAACTTATTTTAGTTGCTCTAATTACTTAATATTGTTGAAAAAAAGTGATCCTATTTTGTCACTTGAAAATAATTATGGTGATGACTATAGCATCATCAGCGTTCATTCTCGGTTCTCAAAATAGGAGATGTCAACCTAGTATAAGATCTTAGGTTAGGGGACATGTAAGTAAAACAGAGTTAAATATAAAATCTGGGTAGAAAGTAAATGATAGAAAATGAACTCCTTAGGGAAGGGTATATCCTATATGTATAAAGTACTTGTATTTTTATATAGATATATAGGTCAATATACCTATCCCTTTACTATTGTTCTCGCTCTCTTTACTTAATGTTTCTTATGAATGCTTGCTTACATAGAAAGCAAGAATGGAAACCCAAAGCGGGTTTTTAATGTTAGGAGGTGCTAGAGGAAATGCAAATGGAGGAAAAATGAGTATGCAGACAAATGGCCAAGGAAGGGAGACGATCCCAAATGTTATAGTAGAGGCTGACGTTCAGATGCTAATCCAGTCGTGGGAAACGTAGACATGAATGTGCTTGTCCAACGGTTTATAGAAAACCTAATGTAGAAGCAAGTTCAAGGACCAGTGTCACTATAAGCCCCACATGTCCTAGAAGGCCTAGTGCAAGTTTCTAGAGAGAACTTTGCTAGAATAAATCCAGATCAGAGTTTGGGTGGATAGATGTTTGATTGGACAACAAAGGACTTTGGAAGCAAGTGATTGGTTACAATGTGTTATCGTATTTGTGGAGATTTGGAGTTTACTGATGCTTAAAAGATGAAATTGGTGTCAAGATAGCTTAAAGGTTAGATAGTATCTGATAGGAAACTGTGAGGCTGAAGTTCCTGAGTAAAAAGTTACTTGGGAAAGATTAAGGAGTGGTTTGAAGAACAATTTATTCATGGATCAAACTTTTTGGCAATGTTTCATGAATTTTTTGAGCTAAAACAGGGGAGCATGATTGTAGTAGCCCGCACCTCACCTAACGCATATATTGTCCCCAACTTAGTCACCTCCGCCTCATGGGCCAAGCCAAGGTGTGGGGTTTTGTTCCTTAAAAGGCCTCGACATTGTTATGAGGTGGGGCTTTGGTATATAAGCACCCACTTTATAGTATTTTTCCACGATGTGTGACTATTATTCCCATTTTGAAGAGGTGTTACAACCTCCCCCCTTTGGAACCCAACGTCCTCGTTGGCTCATGAACACAACAGCACCCATGCGTCGTGGCTGTAACACGTACAGACCACAATTCCGGCTGGGTATGGCTCTGACACCATTGTAACAGCCTGCACCTCACCTAACGCGGATATTGTCCCCAACTTAGTCACTTCCGCCTCATGGGCCAAGCCAAGGTGTGGGTTTTTGTTCCTCAAAAGGCCTCGACATTGTTATGAGGTGAAGTATTTGGTATATAAGCACCCATTTTATAGTATTTTTCCACGATGTGTGACTATTATTCCCATTTTGAAGGGGTGTTAAAATGATGGTGCCTAAGTATGTGCAAAAGTTTGATGCTTTATCTAAATATGGGGTAGATCTGATTAGGACCCGAAGGAAGAAGGTGGAGAAGTTCATTGTTGTGTTGAGGCCAAGCCTGAGTGATAAGAAGATAACCTATCTGGCACTTCCATTCAACGAAGTGGTAGATGTGGCAAAGCTTTTTGAGCTCATGTACACTGAGAGGAGGAGTGTAGGACAAAAAACTCATACCAATAAAACTAAAAGGTTCACCAAATATCATAAGGGTAAAAATACTCAATAATAGAAAGAAAAGGATCAAAGGAGGAGGAGCGTAGAAAGATGTATTGAAGTGTCCGAAACTGGCTGGAACAGTTAAGGTCAAGTGCTCCAACTGTGACAAACTAAGCTATAAGAAGAAGGATTGTCCAAAATTAAGACCAACATAAATTTATGCTTTGGAGGAATCAACAACTGGACCGTTTGCTAAGGAGAAAGGGAACAATGTCATGCTTAAAGACACGATTTTGATTTCCAGTATCTTAGTTAGAGTTTCGTTTAATACTAGTACTATGCACTTTTATTTTGAGAATTAGGTTGATAGGTTGGGTTTCATTCTACTTATCTAATTACCTCTTTGTGTGTTGTTAACTTGATTGGTGGGTATGCCACTTTCGGGTTGAGGTGCACAAATTTAGAATTTGCATTGTGTGAAATTTATTTGCTTGTGACCCATTTTTGTTTGACTTTATAGGTTATGGCTAATCTTAGGTATGGATTGGTCGATACTTAATGACGCAAAAATTTATTTTATAGATAGAGTTATCGCTTTGAGAAGCCCTACAAGTGAGGAAAAGATTTTGGTAGCATATACGTTGGAAGAGATGTTGTAGCAACATTGTGTAAAATGGAGACTCGGGAAGATGAGATTAATATAATACTAGTAGTTCGGGAATTTGTAGATGATTTGAAACCAGCGACGGGATTACCTTCAAAAAGAGCAATAGAATTCCATAGATTTGATACCATGGTCACAACCTATTAGTAGAATGCCTAGTAGAATGCTATCCAAGGAGATTGAGGAGTTGAATTAGCAATTAGTGGAATTTGAGCATAAAAATTTCATTGGACTAAGTAGTTCACCATGGGGAGCATTCGTGGTATTTGTGAAGAAGTCAGATGGATCACTCCAAATATGTATCGAGTATAGAAAGTTGAATGAGTTGATAGCAAAGAATCGTTATCCATTACCTAGGATAGATGACCTGTTTGATCAGTTGAGTGGAGCTAGAGTATTCTCACAGCTAGATTTAGCAACGTGATCCCATCAACTGAGAGTAGCTAAGGATAGTGTTCCATTGACTTTTCTTAACAAGGTATGCTTCATATAAGTGGTTAGTTGTAACAACCCCCCATCTACAATTTCTCGATTCATGCATAAAATGACGCGGACATTGCGGACCTCGCAGACGATGAATCGTTTTAAAATAAAATATATAAAACAATCCATAAAGCTATCTACAATATTCTACACTTTCTGAAACTCATATCGAAAGGAATAAAAAATAATAGTAATCAATAATACAATCCCATACAAACAAAACAAGGCAGTATTAAATAAACTCCAACTACAACATCTCTCTCTATTAGTAATGAAGATGGTATAATGTTTGGGAATAAATGAAATAAACAGTAGATAATAAATAAATAAATAAATAAATGTGCATCTCTATTGTACCATCATGCCTTTAAGTCACCACTAGTCCTCTCTATCGATCTATCATAGTATATCTAAAAATAACAAAATGACAGAGGGGGTCAAACATATGTCTGGTGAGTGATACGCATCATAGAAGTATATAATACTAATAAACTAGTAAAACAACACCCATGCTCGAAAATCATACCTTAACCTATGTCACCAGCACCCAACAAGTCGGCTAAACACAATATACTACTATAGTGACATCATATGCTACAGTCTTACTATAATTTATTTCATGCCTAATCACATGCCCACGATATCCCGAAGTCTCACCCTGCTACCGCCAAACCGTATACTAAGGGCTCAGCTCCTCTAACCATATCATAACGCTAAATCGAATACCAAGGACTCAACTCCTGATATTATCATATATTGAGGATACAACTCCCCGGACTATCGTATATTGAGGACTCAGCTCCTTGGACTATGGTCTATTGAGGACTGGCTCCTCACACTATATTGAGGATTAGTCTCCCCGAACTATGGTATATTGAGGACTTAGCTCCTCGGACTATGGGATATTGAGGGCTCGGCTCCTTGAACTATATTGAGGACTCGGCTCCTCGGAATATTGTATATGAAGGACATAACTACTTAAACTATGTTGAGGACTCGGCTCCTCGGACTATGATATATTAAGGACTCAACTCCACAGACTATCGCATCGCCAAATATGAACCATATATAACGAATTTTCCCAACTAAGGGAATTTTCTAAACTATCTCAAACCACAACAAACAATATAATAAAATTTTCCTTGTCTCACAATAATCCCGATGTAATGAACTACACCTGAAACGATGGTCGTACGTGAGAGTAATAAGCGTTTGAAATTAAGGGGTAATATTATAATTTATAATTTATTTAGTTTTAATTTATTGTAATTGGCCACGCGCTGTGCTGCAGTAAATCATCACGATAACCTATCTCATTGCCTTTCCCTTCGTCACCGTCATCGCTTGGGGCCCTGCCATCCAAATCTGACACCGTTGTTGGCTTGCTTGTCCCTCGCTCTACCTGTCGCCACTAGTCCCATTGACTCCAACCACTCCTTTGACTGCCTCTAACACGGGCATTTCATGGCATATCTAGGCCACCATGCCACTGGTTGTCATGATCATAGATTGGCGTGAAGCTTTACTCGACCTCCTCTATGCATCGGTGCCCCGCGATCGTCATATCGTCGTTGTTTCACCGTTAGATCAAAACAGACGATCCAAGTTTACCAAACTTCCATCATGTTTTATGATCCATCCGTACACCCAATTGACGAACAAATACCACTAGTGAATTTTTGACACCAAGAACTACAATTTTGATATATAATATGCATGATTTGTATTTTGCACTTTTTTAATTAGAAGGAGATTATCTTTAGCTATTTACAATCGATAAAAAAAATAGATTTTTAACCATTTAGTCATGACGTACTACACCCTAATCATGATTATATTAAAAATTACCTTTTAAGTTTCAATTATATCATTTATAACATGATTTACAACCATAACGGATGAATTATTGTATCTTACTAATATATAAACGAATATGATGAATATCACTCATCGATTAGCCGTGCATCTTCTACGATCTGAGGCAAATCCTCTTTCTTCTTTGCACTCCAAGAATTTCTTGCCTTGAAATTGCCAAATTTCTCGATAGCTTCGATTTATTTGTGCAGCTCTCTTCTCGGTGATCGGTTCCATATATTAATTCGTTTAGTTTGGATTTGATTTAGTGGATTTGGCGTTGATTTTGTTTAGAGATAGGTGAAGAAGAAGATGAAGATTATAGGTAAGATGTTTAGGCTAAAGTGTGATTAGAGAATAAGGGTTTTCATTTCTATTTATAGGCCGAAGTAATTCAAATTTTGGCTAAAATCTCGAAATTAATATATTACGAAAATGCCATTGGATTTGAATTCTTCTAATTTCTAGCCCTTTTTGACCAAAATCAGCAAGTTGCATATGTTTTCTGACTACAAATGACATACCGAACGTAGTGGAATAGGTCCCAAGGCCTAAATCCTGATCTTGTAAGAATTTACTATTTTGCCCTTTATGTGAAATTACGATTTTACCTTTTTAATTTCGTAAAACTACAGAGAGTTACATTTTCCCCTTCTAAAAGAATTTCATCCCCAAAATTCCAAAAGACGTACAATGTAACTTTCTTTATAGTGTACAAACATACAAATAAAACATAGCTACATCCATCATCCAATTCAAGCAAAATCACAACCAAGAGCATATAATACACATGATAGATAAAATAGGATGATATGGTGCGAGGTGAGTGCAAATGCAACTAAATAGGCCTCCTATATGAATGTGTATGTAGTGCAACCAATATGTATGCAAACATCCTAATATATGCATATGTGTGTGTGTGTGCATGTGCATCCATACATCCATATCAAAGTGCAAGTAAAGAACCACATCCATAAACAAAATCAGTAGGCGCATATATTAAGAAATAATAAATAGCATATACGAAATTATATAGCATATATTAGAACACGTAACTATAGATTTCAATCCAAGGTTGGGATGTAAATATATACAAGCCCACATGGTATAAAGTAGACTATTATAACCCAAACAAAGCAACCATAGCAACCAAAACACATCATAAGGATGTGTATATAACCAATCCTAGCATCCATACATCCATACCTATGTTAACTAGCTAGTTAAAGCAACCATGCAAACAAACAATGACCTAACGAACCAATTAACCTACAAACTAACCAAAAGAGGAACTTACTGGAAGATAGATCATGATTGGAAACTCAGATTCTCTCATCGAGCTCCATCATACTTCTATTAAAACCATTTCCTCTCTACACTTGAACCTACTTCATGACCTCTTTTTTATGTCGTATCACATCAAATATTAAGATGTGAATACATCCATGGAGTATTCTAGACTCCATCTCTACATTCACCTCATCAAGCTGACTAGGCTCTACTATAACCGGAAAATCTTCTACATGTATTCACAAATAGGACAAATAAAATGTGTGTGAACACTCACCAACTTTTTAAGAAGCCCACTCAACATTCTAACTTCCCCATTCCCTATACGATCAGGAAAGGGCCAACAACTTTGGTGTTAGGTTTCCTACATATCTCAATAGCAAGTCCTTAAGCTACCAAGCTAACCACTACAAACTCTCTATGCATGTATATCAACATAGTTTCCATTCCTTTGCTTATCATTGAGGCATCTCTAATCATATAATGTCCAAGTATAGCTTTAATTTAAACAGAATTCACTATTGGCATATTTCCATCGTTAGATGTCTTGCAACAAACACTGCCACTCCTTCTTCATCCTCAACCAATGAAAAATCCTCTTTGTATTCTTTAACATTCCTCACTAAACACCTTCTTTAAGTCCATAGGCACGACAATACAATAACGGATGGTGTCTCTCCCCTAAGTGGACTAACGTTGGGATCCATAGGCAAACCCATACTCCATCACCGTTAATTTATAGATATCAAAAATGGATGATGCCTTACTTTTGGCAAACACAATATACTATAAAGAATTAATAGACTAGGTTGTGCACTTTTTGCTTATTTTTCACTTGCATCGGCCACTGAAAATAAGTTATGCACAAAACATCACTATTTTGTAAAACTGACTTCGTAAGATAGTTCTTTTAATCCAAGTGATGACTGAAAAAACTAATCTTACCTTTTAGTCAATTTTCTTCCAAATCGCTAAATCTCATCTTCCTTAAAATCGCCTTCGTACCTTAGTACAAGCTAGTCAAGACATTTACTCCATGTCTTAAAATCATACAACACCATATAATTTAAAAATAATATTAACTTTATGTGCTTGTGAAGTCCTACAAACTAACATACGGTTAGAGTACCTTATGCACATCATGTACTCCAAAAACACTTTACATAGAAAAATATAGTCAACCTCTATCGGCGACTGTCTTATACAACCAATCTTCTATTCTTTAACCTTTTAAGAAACCTTTTACTTAACTAAGCTCCATGTTTCTCACATCTTATATAAGAGTATCCAAGCCCTTAACATAAACATATACATTAATTTCAAACAATATTTAATAACATATGTCTCAATAATTTAAAATAATAAATTTAAACTTGTTGTTTTCTTCTCAAGTGCAAATCATCTTACTATTGTTTATTATAAGAATACCTTTTCTTATTATCTCAAAATAGTTGTTTTTCATATCGATAATATACTTCAAAAATCATTTGTGTTGAACATATTTTTAAATATCTCGGACAACTTTATTTTATTTAAAAATATTTTTTTTAAGTTCCCTTCAAAATAATAATATTATTATCACTTTACGTCAAATAGCAATATTTATTTAAATCGTTTTTTTCATAAGCACTTTATTATTACCTGATTCAAAAATAATAACATTCTGCAATAAATTTCAAAAATCTTTTTTATTGTTATTTATATCAAAAACAGTAATAATTTATCCCAAAAATAGTTATGGAAAATATCTCTTTATTATTACTATCATTCTCAAAATACCTCATACTTTTATTACTTAAATAATAATAATTTTTTATAAACTCCGTAAAATAGTTATATTATTATTTGCTTAAAATTTAGATAATCTTCCAAGAATCATATTACTATTTATTTAAATTACTCCGTACTTTATAAACAATAATAAATTCTCCATTTAAAATAGTTTTTTCCTAAAATAAATCATATATTTTCTTTTCAAAAATTCATAAATACCACCCTCTTTAATTTTAAGTACATATTCCCTAAACCACAAATCCATAACATTCATTTCTAGCAAGTCCTTAGCACATTGCATCTTGATTACCCTAGCTAATTCACCATAATCAGTTCAAACTTTATAGGCTATGTAATTCTTTTCTAGCTCCAATCAAATTTAAATTGAAATATAGATAACTTTTCAATTCAATTTTAAATCAAAACCGTAAATCTCAAATCTTATTCTTTTACAAAACTAATGAGATTTGAAAACCATAAAATTAACTACTATCTTTAAACCAACGTTATTTTGATTATCACATTATTTTCAAAATAAATTCCTCAAATTCTACTTTAATTTTTTTTCAAGAAGTTTTACTTTAAGCGTTTCATGTTAAATCATTTGATAAGAAATCATAACCCAAATTTATTTCGATTTTCCAAGCTAATATCTTTTCAACACTTCTTAAAAATACTATTATCAAAAAGCTTTTAACTTCCAAAACTCAATTCTTTATAGTTTTACCAATTCAATATTAATTACTCAAAATATAATTTGAAACCATTTTATTTTCTAAAATACACATACTTTGTTTTTACAACATTATTTCATATAATTTATAACCATTTTATCATATATATATATATAAGTATAAATCATTTTATTTTATAATTAGCAAATTTCCAACACCTTTAAATAATACATCATTTATATACATTAAAACATATTTGTGAAACTCGTTCACTTTTTTCTACTAACTATATTTATATCGAATTGGGAAATAATTTCTAAAATTGTTAAACCATTTATTAATGCATATTTTCAAGAGTTTATACTACAAAATTCAAATTTTCATTCGAAAATACATACATATTAAAATAGATAAATTCCACAATAATAATTTTTAAATATTTTTTCTTTTCAACTTAAATTCCATCCAAAATGATTCGATTTAACTTAAAAAATAGGCATGTAAAACGTATCTATTTTTATTTTACTTTTATGTATAAGAAATGTTCACAAAATGTAAAGAAAATGTAATATTTTAATATTTTTTCAAAATGTGATAGAAATATTTATAAAAAAAAGACATTAAAAAGATGCATTTTTTACTTGTCCATTTACTTTGGAAAAAAGTTTCATTTTCAAAAGAAAGGTACACAACAAAATATAAGCTTACACCTTATACAAATTCTTTTCAAAATAAAATCCTTAAAATATTTATAGAAATTACTTCTTAATATATTTTCTCCATCTTTTAAATTTATAATAAGGGGTTATAATATCAGTACATTAAACAAACTTTAGCTTACATTTTCCCTAAAAATCTCAAACACTATTATTTATAAAATTTTAGGGAAATATTTTAATTAATTTTAATACTTTAATCGGAGTAGACCGTAACTAACACAAGCCCAACTAGGTCATACAATCAAAAATAAATTACTTAAGTACCTTCATTATGCCTCATTAACATCACACTATGTTCTTCAGACTTAAGGGTACTACTCTTCTTCTTATTCATCCTTAGTCCCATAGTTTACTCTATTGTTAATTGGCGTATGAAACCTCTTTTAGGAATTCTATATGGAGTAAATTACAACAAAATTGATGGATTTATTTTCCATCTCAAACTATTTAAATCTCAACATTTATTTAACTTGTATTTGTTTACTTCTATACGGGATAAGCCAACAACTACCTCTACGAGTCAAAATATATGAGTTATGATGTAGCAGTAATATATATATAATAAAAATCACAAATACACTCTTTCATATGTCCTAATTAAGTAGGAATCGCCTAACCTAAGCTCTGATACCAAATGTAACAACCCACCATCTATGAAATCTTGATTCATGCATAAAATGATGCGGACATCGTGGATCATTTTAAAGTAAAATATATAAAACAAATCACATAGCTATCTACAATATTCTACACTTTCTAAAACTCACAATGAAAGAAATAAAATATAATAGTAATCAATAATACAATCCTACACAAACAAAACAATGGAGTATCAAATAAACTCCAACTACAACATCTCTCTCTATAATAGTAATTGAAATGGTATAATGTTTAGGAATAAAGGAAATAAAATAGTGTATAGCTAATAAATAAATGTACATCTCTATCATACCATCATTCCTCTAAGTCACTACCAGTCCTCTCTATCGACCAATCAGAGTATATCTAAAAAGAAGAAAATGATAGAGGGGGTCAGACATATGTCTAGTGAGTGAATCGCATCATATAAGTGTATAATATTAAAAAGCTAGTAGAATAATACATATGCCTGAAAATAATAACTTAACCCATGTTACCTGCACCTAACAAGTCAGTTAAACACAATATACCGCCATAATGACATCATATGCTAAGGCCTCACTATAATCTATTCCATGCCAAATCACATGCCCATGATTGACCCCAAAGTCTCACCCTACTATTGCCAAACCGTATACTAAGGACTCAACTCCTCTAACCATGGTGTAAAACCAAATCAAATACCAAGGAATTAGCTCCTTAAACTATTGTATATTGAGGACTCAGCTCTTTGGACTATGGTATTTGAGGACTTTGCTCCTTGGACTATATTAAGGACTCGGCTCCCTGAACTATGGTATATTGAGGAATCAACTCCTTGGACTATGGTACATTAAGCACTTGGCTCTTCGAACTATATTGAGGACTCAGCTCCTCGGGCTGTGGTTTATTGAGGATTCAGCTCCTTAGACTATATTGAGGACCCAGCTCCTCGGACTATATTAAGGACTCGGCTCCTCGGACTATGGTGTATTGAGGACACGGCTCTTTGAACTATCGCATTACCAAATACGAACTATGTACAACAAACTTGCCCAACTAAGGAAATTTTCTAAACCATCTCAAACCATAGTAAATAATATACCAAAAATTTCCTCTCTCACCATAATCCTATTGCAATGAACCATGCGTGAAATGAAGGTCGTATGCGAGAGTTATAAGCGTTTGAAGTTAAGGGGCAATATCGTAATTTATAATTTAATATTAATATATTTTAATTTATTTTAATTGGTCGCATGCTCTGCTACAGTAGCTTCATCGTGCATGTTGCTACCACTTTCCTTCGTCACCGTCGTCGCCAGGAGACCTGCCACTTAAATCCAACACCACCATTGGGTTGCTCGTCCCCCGCCATACCCACCATTACCGGCCCCATTGACTCTGCCTACCACTTTGACCACCTCTTACAATGGAATTTCATGGAAGATTTGCACTTCCATGCCACTAGTTATCGTGATCAGAGATTAGCGTGAAACTCTACTCGACCTCAACTATGCATTGGTGCCCTTCGATCATCGTATCATCATTGTTTCACCATTGGATCAAAACGGACGATCCATGTTTATCGAACTTCCTTCGTATTTTATGATCAATTCATACGTCCAATCGACGGTGAATACCACCAATAAATTCATGTCACTGAGGACTACAATTTTGATAAATAACATGCATGATTTGGAACGCTTTTATATTTTGTAGTTTTTTAATTAGAAGAAGATTATCTTTGCTAACTACAATCGATAAAAATTAGATTTTTAACCATCTAGCCATGGCATACTACACCATAATCACGTTTATATAAAAATAAATTACTTTTTAAGTTTTAATTATATCATTTATAACATGATTTACAACCACAATGGATGTATTATTATATCGTACTAATATATACATGAATATTATGAATACCACTCATGGATTAGTCGTGCATCCTCTATAATCCAAGGTGAATCCTCCTTCTTTGTTGTCTAGAAATTTCTTTGTCTTGAAAATGCCAAATTTCCTGATAACTTCGATTTATTTTCATTGCTCTCTTCACGATGATCGGTTCCATATATTAATTCGTTTATGTTGGATTTGATTTAGTGGATTTGGCATTGATTTTGTTTAGAGATGGATGAAGAAGAAGATGGAAATTAGATGTAAAATATTTAGGTGAAACTGTGATCGGAGAATAGAGTTATTATTTATATTTATAGGTTGAAATAACTCTAATTTGGCGAAAATCTCAAAATTAATATATTATGAAAATTCACTAAAATCAGTAGGTTACATATGTTTTCTAAGTGTAAATGATATTCCGGACGCAATGGAGTATGTCCCGAGGCCTAATTCCAACTAATATAAAAATCTATAATTTTACCATTTTTAATTTAATTATTTAATTTCGTAAAATAATAGGGTGTTACATTAGTCATGCCCTTTGGACTGACCAACTCCATCGCATTCATTGTAGATCTTTAAACTGGATGTTTTACGATCAGTTAGATAGATTTGTATTGGTCTTCATTGATGACATTTTGGTGTATTCTAAGAATGAGAGAGACCATGAAGTCCATGTTACATTGGTGTTAGAGACCTTGAGGCAACATAAGTTAAAGGTGAAGTTTTCTAAATGTCGCTTTTGGAAACAAGAAGTTAAATTTCTAGGTCATGTCATTTCAAGGAATGGATTGACAATGGATCCCTTAAAGATATAAATAATCAATGATTGGAACAGACTATTAATGGTCATAGAAATGAGAAGTTTCTTGGGATTTGTTGGCTATTACTGTCGATTCATTAATGATTTCTCGGTAGCATCCTTGACCAAGTTAATCGGAAAGAATGGGAAACTTGAATGGACATACAAGTGTGAAGGGTCATTTTAGAATTTGAAGAGGTTATTGACAAATTATCCTATCTTGATTGTACTTGAAGAGAATCGAGGTTGGATTGTTTATACCACTGCTTATGGAATAGGATTAGGAGCGATGTTAATGCAAAAGGGAAGAAAAATAGATTATGCGTCTATGCAACTAAGACGACATGAAGTTCCATATATAACTCATGACCTGGAGTTGGCGGTAGTAATCTTTGCGCTAATGATGTGGAGACATTATCTGTTGGGAGAATGGTTCGAATTGTATACGGAGAAAAAGTCTCTTAAGAAACTATTCTCCCAAAAGGGGTTGAAATTGGGAGTACGGAGATGGTTAGAGTTCTTGGCGACATACAACTTTGATATTGGGTATACACCAGGAAAGGAGAATAAGATTGTCGATGCTCTGAGTAGGAAGCAATATAACAGAGTATTAGCCATGATTGAGGAATTAAAGGCCTTAAAGGAATTAGCTTCATGTTGAGTGCATTTCCAGCTGAATCTGGGATCAAATAAATATCTTGGAGCATTAACCAGCTTGGAAGTGCATCCAACACTTATGGATAGCATTGTTGCAAGGAAAAGGGAGGATCCATTGTTAGTTGACTCGGTAGTAGGATACTGGTAGAGTCATACTACCATAAAGCACCTCAATGGTGTCATAGTGGTAAAATGACAACATCCGACTACGACAACCCGACCTTCGTAATACCTTGAATCAACATCAAATGACAACATCCGACTCTCAAATACCACAAAAGACATCTTATTGGGATAAAATAAATGAAAAACAAAAAGCACCAAACCAAGGTGCAGTGATAAAATTTCACAACGGAATGAAAATATATAATATATTGAATATACATGAACATAACAGGACAGACGATATACAAGAGACCGTACTAATAGAAGTAACTGATAAATAAATATTAATACAGAAAGTCATAATGCAATATCTGATATAACAAGTCTCATATATAAATAGCATATATATTATGTACTACCACAATTCAAGTATATATCCAAAGTATTGACTTCGCCTCCAAAGTTTGGGAGCCAGGTGCTTTTGGGGCTACGCTTTCAGGACAGCTGGATCACTTTGAAGGCGAAGTCAATACTTGGATATATACCTGATATTCTGGTAGTGCATGATAAATATGCTATTTATATATGAGAATTGTTGTATCAGATATTGTATTCCGACTTTATGTATTGATATTTATTTATCAGTTACTTTCATCAGTACAGTCTCTTTTACATCATTTATCCTATTACGTTCATGTATATTCAGTATATTATATATTATCATTCCATTGTGAGATTTTATCGTTGCACCTTGGTTTGGTATTTTTGTTTCATTTACTTTACCCCGACAAGTTGTCTTTTATGGTATTCGGAGTCAGACATTATTATTGGACGTTGATTCAGGGTGTTACGAAGGGCGGGTCGTCACAGTTAGTATTAGAGCTTAGGCTCAACACTCAGGACTAAGCAGACCAGTTTGAGTTAAGCAACCTGGTAGATGGAGATACATTGAGAGTGCATACTTATATTCTTCTATTATATGATGTTGCATACACCACTTACCTCTTGAACTTTGATTTCTTCAATCACTAGTGGCAAAGGCTTCTTCGTTTAAGGGTATCTATATGAGCTGACGGGGTGCACAAGCGACTGTGAATTAGGCAATTTAGTATGCCTAATTGGTTCAAAGGCTATTTGGATACCACAAGGGATGTTCCTCCACCCACGGAAATTTCAGTAGCTATGGTAGGCGTTGGAGGTGGTGTAGCGATCGAGAGTACTTCCATTCAAACTCGATGTACGAGCTTTTAAGTTGAGTGGGGCCGGTCGAAGAAGTGCGACTTGGATGGCACCCAAGTACGATTCAGTGGATTCCCATTAATGAGCAAAGACTGAGCGAATGACTGATATACATTTTGCGTGAAGTCATTCATGTTGGAAGTTGTTTGTTCTCGTGTTAGTAAACCTTTGGTGGTAGGATTAATCCATGAATCGAAGAGATATTTTCTAGGGATCAGTCCATTCACGTACTAGTTCCTAATCCCTGGTTTGAGTTTGGGGTTTCTAGGTGATTTGAACTAGTTGGGCAAGGAGTTTTTCACTCGTTTCTTAAAGACGAGTACTTAAGTCAAATTTTTGAAATGATTTAGAGATTCTAAAGCATGACTCTAGTTGTGTGAGGAAATTTTAATGGTTGAACCAAGGAACTGGATCAGAGTTCGAATGAGAGGAGTCAAGTGGTCGACCCTAGCTTAATGAAGAAACCTTGCAAGTAAAAAAGGATTAGATTGGGTATCGTATTTATTTCGGATGATCTCTATTCATTGTAAAATTATTTACAATATAGTATAGTTAAGGTAGCTTGTGATAGTTCGGGGAAGGACTTCTTGACTAGTTTTGTGAATATTCAGATAATCTTCTGATTGGCTAGATGATACTTGGCTAGACGAGCGTCCAGGTACACTTAGTATATTATCCTTATTAAAATTGTGCGGTTGAGGTGAGTATGAACCCGAATGAGCCCAAATATTTGTATATCGTCATTTACTAATGTTTTATTTAATGAAGTTTTCTCCTTTGGAGAATGAGTTCTGTTCAAAAGGAAAGAAAAGTTAAGACTTAGATTGCTGGGTTTATTCGAGAGATTCGAGGATCGATGATCCAGCATATCATATAAGTTTTCCTTTTTAAAGTGGGAGGGGTAATAGTTTTTCATGTATTGTATTCATGAAAGGGAGTTGCACCACTTAAGCATTTAGGTCGTCACGTTCACCATCTATGTTTGCGGTAGCATTTAGGCTATACATGCGATAGACTTAAACTGATACATGCGATGGCTTTAATTGAGACATGTGATAGCTTAAAACAGAAACATGTAATGGCTATAAATTGAAACTTGTGATAGCTTCTAGGTTTTAAGTGTGATAGCATTTAAGTTAGAAGTGCGATAGCACATGGGTTAGAAGTGTGATAGCTTAGAAATGTGATAGTCTTAGAAGTGGGATAGCCAAGAAGTGAGATAGCCTTAGAAGTATGATAGCCTTAGAAGTGCGATAGACTTAGAAGTGTGATGGCTTTAGCTATACGTGCGGTAGCTTATACTTGCGATAACATTAGACTCGTGATAGCTTTAGCAGTGCAAAAGAACCAATGTTAGATATGCAATAGCTATTGAATGAGACATGTGATAGCTATTTAAGTTACATGCGTGATAGCTATTGAATGAGACATGTGATAGTTATTGAATTAAATATGCATAAGCTATTGAAGTTTAATGTGCTAAAGCCAATTTAGAAAAGCAATAAATATATATGTGCGGTAGCTAGTGTCAATAAATTCATTAATTAAATAAGATAAATTTGGATAGAATTTTGGAAGGCGGTTTCCAAGGTGTTTAACTTGAACTTCATAAAGATGAAATTAAGAAGACGAATGCTATGTTAAATAATAACTTATGTGAAAACGAGAAACAGAGCTAAGCTCAGGGAAGTTAATAAATGTTAAGTTGTATCGTCTAAAAAGAAAAGGTACACATGACATTGTATCTGGAAGCGTTGGTGTAAGGTCTAAGTGAATACCCAATGTCTAAATATAACATTGTATTATGAAGCATTGGTGTAAGGCTTGAGTGGCAACCCAATGTCTAGATATGACATTGTATTTGGAAACATTGGTATAAGGCCTAAGTGGTAACCCAAGCTCTAGATATGACATTGTATTCGAAAGTGTTGGTGTAAGGCCTGAGTGGCGCTAATGTCTAATATGACATTGTATTCAGGAGCATTGGGTTAAGACCTTGGTGGCAACCTAAACGCCTGATCATGACATTCTTCGGAAGCGATGGTATAAGGTCTGAGTGACAACCTAAAATATCCAAACTCGACATTAATTAGGAGTATCGAAGTAAGACCTGAGAGGAAACATAATAGATATGACCATAAAACCTACTCACAATGTAATAGTAAATGTAGGACATACTTGTGGCTGAAAGAATGGTTTGTAATTATGTTTCATGTTACGATGTTCAGTCTGTTTGTTAAGATGAATTTGATGATGTTAAAATTGTGAGGGGAAACCTGTTCCACTAGTCGGCATGGTCTCACTTTGTTTTGCATTAGCATAAATTGTTACTCATACCAGGCTTTATGTCTAACCCGTGTTTTTATTATTTTCCATAAACTCATGGTGCCCATTCCAGTAAGCTGAGTTTATAGATTAGACAGGTTTGCTAAAGGATGAAAAAGACCCTGAAACGAAGCACGAGGCTTAGCAGATAATAAAAGTTGCTTTTAAAATTCCGCCGGTGTAAAACACATGTTCTATAGCTGGTTAAATGTTCATGTCGGCACCATCATATGTTGGGCACAACACTATTATTTGTGTTTTAATATTTTTAACTCCTATGGCACGTTTTGGGATATGTAAATGTAATGACAATTTATGTAATAGGAAATTGTTTTAGTTGCTCTATTTACTTAATGTTGTTGGAAAAAAGGTTCCATATTTTCGTTTGAAAATAATTCTGGTGATGACTGCAGCATCACAAGCTTTCGTTTTCAGGTCTCGAAATGGAGGACGGTATAACTTGTATGTTCACATGACATCTTATCTTGTTTAAAGCAAGATGTTATTTAAAAAGTGAGTTGTTCACTTATACCTTGTTGTTAAACTTATTAAAGTGACCTTAACTATATGTTAATATGTGCGGTAGTATTATACACTTGAAAGTCGACATTTGGATGATTATATAAAGTTAAAACGATATATTTTAACAAGATTAATGTTTTCTATGTACTCTTAGGTTGTAATGAGTCTACATGCGGAGATATGTTATATATGTCATGGTTTTGAGAAGTTAGGTAACATGAAGTTAAAGATGTTTTATAGTATTTTTGTAATAATTTCTCTTTAAAACGTAAAGTATTTAAACGAAGCTGGTTGAAATGTTATTTATATACTCTTAAGTTTAGATGGAGCGTGTTAGGTAAGAAAATGAGTTGTATATGTAAATGGTTTAAAGAGTTAATTAACATAGAGTTAAAGAGGAGTTATAGCAAATTTTTTCGTTTTTTGCCTCTTTAACTAGTTTTAAAGAAGATAACTTCTCGACTTAAAGACATTATACAGATCCCCACAAATCGTTAGGAGTTGAGTTGTGGTGTTTTGAAATGGGAATGAATATCTTATGTTTAAATGGAAAATATAGTAAATCCATAAAATTTTGGGTTTGTAATGCTACATAAAAGATGGCATTTAGTGGTAACATTTGTTTGATTTTGTTGAATTTATTGAATTTATTGTGTTAAAAACAATCCATCTTCACTTATGAATCCACGTTGTTTATAAAATGATAATTTTAAAGTGTAACTTCAACTTATAAACAACTAGCATTAAACCAACGAATTTGACTTTTGACTTAGAAATGACATAAAAGGGACGAGATTTCATATGGTTTGGAAACACCTAAGTGAGGCTCTACCATTCGTATGAAACAACTTTCTCTTTAAGGACAATGTGTTTGGAAATCACTCAGAGAAGCTCTACCATATATGTTGTTCACTTCCTTACAAAAGAACCTGAATTGAGTTAACTGAAAATTCATTGAACGACCATTTTGATATGACTAAAATCGTTCAAGTATATTGAAGTATGACTTGATCAATACCACTTTGAAACTAATAACTAGTTAATTTGAACGATGACGTCCTCAAGACCCTTAAAATAATGCATAGAAGTAATCATGTTTGAGATGTTGAGTGCTCGTGATGGGTTCAAGAGTTTGAGAGTGGGTTTTGATGTAGATGAATGTGTTGGAAGGCAAATCGAAAATGACTAAAGAGGACTTGAAAATAGATAAAATCAATTATGTAGACCGCTACCATTCAAATATATATAGTCTAGAGATGTATCTGATATATCTTGTCTAGAGATACACAGTCCTATGGTTCTTAAGTGTATAGTCTTGAGATATACTTTGTCCCACGATTAGTGGATAGTCCACTCTTGTCATATTGGTACATGTGTATGTATATATGTATGTATGTGTGTGTATACATACACACAAAGAAAAGTACTCTTATCAAGTTCTATTATCTAAAATGAATTGTGATATATATGAGAATGTTATAGTTCTATTATACATACATACATACATACATACATACATATATATAATAAAGCATAAATACCATTAGTTGAACTTATTTACTTAATATTAAGTGGCTTGGTACTTGTGGGGGGAAAACCCCATTCCACGCTTTAGCAACGTGGTCTCCTAATGTATGGGCATATTATTAGAGTTTCTCACGTCAGAGTCATGTCTGGCTTGAAGTTCGTTTTTATTTTATTTTCGAGTACTAATCTGAGTATGCAGAGAGTACATGATTACACTTGACATTCTAGAGCTGACTGGTGACGAGAAGGAGCCTATGCATATATATTGTATTATGAAACTTATTTCCATTGCATTAGTAGATGTATATGTATCAGTATTGTGAGGACATGTTGTTATAACTATCCATAGCAGAGATTAGTACTTATGTAGTTGATGTTGCAGCTCTGAGAACTCTATTTCGAGAGTGGTCATATGCACTATCTATTTTTGACTATGTTATATTATATTTCATCGATACGATGTGAGCATATTTTTTTTGTTCAAAGTTCTGTTATTTTATTTTTACCCCACGACCTTGCATTCGGATGCTTAAGCATCGATACATAAGTACTAGTGATGTTATTTGGTGTCGATCTTACGTATCAGAATGGAGGGTTGTTACATCTAACCTGTAAACACCCAATAACATACATAAGGCTATGGGTCCGTTTTTCGAAAATTGCATGGGAATTCTGCCAAAATCTAAATGAAAATTATAATGTTATTAACAATCCAACATTGTAATAGTCTGATTGTAATCCAAACCAGCAGTAAAACCAAAAAGTTAACGTAGGTCATATATTAGCAAAATTAAATACGGATATGATAACATCTGCATTTGAAAATTATTCGTCCTACTTTTATCAAGATAATAGTTGAGATAATACATATTTTACTCCATAAATGATTGATATATATATATATATGAGGCATTTCACCAGAAGGACAAACTTTGCATTCTAGGACACACATTCAAAAAAATTACTTTCAAGGCCAAAATCAGCAGAATAATTACTTTCAAGGACAAAGTCAGCAGTCCAATTACTTTCAAGGAAATAATTTCATAAGTTTTTAGGCCCTAGAAACTAATTATTTTACGTTTTGTCCTTGAAAGTAATTATTTCAGTTGTGTGTCCTAGAAACTAATTCCACTTGCTAAAGAGACCCTTGTGGCTAATTTCCACTATATATATATATTGTTTTATCATGGCAGCAATTCATATTATTTATGTATAAATGAATATTTGTTATCAAAAACTGATTATTACCATCGTATTTTCTATTTCTTGTATTTATGTTAGTATTATTACTGAAAAAGATTTAAGTTAGATCAAAAATTTCATTTATTCTTTTGACTTAGTTAATTATGAGCGGAGCAGATAAATATTTGATATCCATCCATATTCGCGGATATAAATATCCGATATCCAAGTATGATTTCAGATGCTGACACGGATATAACATTATTCGCAGCCGAAAGTATTCATTAACGACCCAAAGCCGAAACACTATAGAATTTTGTGTATTCTTTGTTTCTTCTACTTTCTTTTCTACCCACGAATGAATTTTGCTATTTTAACTTGTGTTTTGTGTGCTCATTTAAATTAACAAAGAGATAAAATCAACATAAAATATTTAGCTAATGATTACATATCAAATCAATAGCTATTCTTAATCGTTGGAGATGTCTGCCTAAAAATTGTGCAAACAACTATAACATGGCACCGTGAGCTAAAACAAACAAATTTCACCTAAGAATGCCACTATATTCACAAATTGCTACTGCGATACATAAAATATTACAACAAAATAATATTATAACCAGAGATATATATAGTTATTTAAAAAAACATGGAATGCTACAAGATAGTAGCATTGCCCACTATTATAGTTTTCTTCTTCCCCAATTTCAAGCTGCTCCTTCGCAACCGCTATCGCCGCATCATTTCCAAGCCCTAGTGGACCTCTTCCAAGCTATTACCACCACCATCAAATTTGGAAACCACCATCTTAACTCCAAGTCCAAAATCCTAATCAATCTTCAAGTCGCTGCCGCCACCATATCCACCTCCACTAACATATCGCGTCACCTTCTCAACCCTAGTCGCCCCGCTATAAATAACGTCGGCAACAAATTCTATTTCTACAAGTCGTAGCTCCAAGCCTCCAACGAGAACAGTACGCACAGACAAATTATTTTGGATTTTTATTATATTTTAGAATAAGGTTAATACTAGAAAAATTAAAGTTGTCGTTGCCAAAAAAAGATTGTTGGCTTTGGCAAAAAATGATTTTTAGAGTTTGTTTTTCGTGCAATTTTCTAGCACTTTAGATATCAAAAACAACAAATAGATTTTACCTATTACAATATATAAATAATTAGGGCTGTCATAGTAACGGTAAATTTACCATTACCATACCAATATTAAACATCACCAATCAAAATTGAGCTACATCGATATATTAATGATATCGGTATGGTAACAGTAAATTTACCATTGTTGACGGTAAATATAACGGTAAGGAAATGTCAAAGCCATTGTTAACGGTAACTTTACCAATAATATTAGTGTTGTTTTTTCACTATTTTAATCAGTACGTATGGCACATCCGCTGGATGTGTGCAAAGAAAAACACGCGTTAATAATTTTCTAGTGCAAAAAAATATGACCTAGCTAACTCCGTTTTTCAATGAAAATAATAGCTTATTTTATAATTTGGTGCATCAACCAAAAATTTAGAAACTCGTGATTATTAAGTTGGCGTTTACGTATAATTATCATACATAATGAAAAATGATTGGCTTCACTTTGGATAAAAAAGATGTATGCTCTATAAGGTACAAAATATGATGCATTACATCATCACTTTCAAAAATCCTTTGTGGGAGTTTTTGAGATTAAACTTATTAAAAATCCTTTCAAAATATTTTTTCCTTTGCCACTGTAATATTTTTTGTTTTGAAATGTACATATGGCACGTCTGTTGGACATGTGCAAAGATAACATGCATTAACTTCTTTTTGGTGCAAAACGTACACAAAACTCATTACATTAACCGTGGGTTACATCAGAGTATCCCTCCAATCCGCCATCTATATCCTTTTATTTATTTGATGTCCGTCTCAAACCCGGATAAATGAGGAGAGACAAATCATAAAAAATGATATATTGCATGCACACATGGGAATAAAAAGTTGTAAGCGAACTAAACTAACCGTCCAATTTTCAAGGTAATACTCTAGTTATTTGTATTACTCTACTGACCCCAAGTGATCATTTGTGGAAATCTCTAACATATGGTTACAATCATGAAATTGTTTTTACCATACATTTTAAAGTTGCAATCGAAGATGCTAATCTACCCAAGTGCAAAACAAAAGAAAAGTGAGATGTTCCCGCTTAATAAAAATTTCACTATTAATTCAAGGTAAAATAATAAACACATTATACATGGTTGGGAATAAAAGAAAGCACAAAAGAAAAGCAAAGCATGAGAGCAGGTTTTTGCGCCTTCGAAAATGAAACATTTTAGATTAATTAAGAAATGAAATATAGGATACACATTTAGATATATTGCATGGAAAATATGTCATACTGCAAATTCATCTACATGATTTCATTATTATCAAAATTTTGGAATGAAGTTTATCTCCGATTGCAAGAACACATGCATACTTCATATAACTACATTTATACTCCAAGTATTCACTACAACAAAGGCAGCGTATAGCGACGGCAAAAATGCGTCGGCGGCCGTTGCTAGCCGTTGCTAGCCGTCGCTAATTGCCGTCGCTATTCAATCCGTTGCCATCAGGAAAAGCAACGGCATAAGCGACGGCTCCGTCGCTAATATAGCGACGACAAGCGACGGTATCTTACACGTGTCAACGCCACGTGGCAGTTAGTTGTTCCAAAAGCAAGTCTGTTACTCGCCGTTGCCTGCCGTTACTAGCCGTCGCTATTTTTGCCCAGTAAGCCGTTACTAGCCGTCGCTAGCCGTCGCTTTTCTGGGCAAAATCTGCTGTGCATACAGCAGCTATCCTTCCATCAAACCTCGTCCCAAACCTCAAACCGTCTTTTCAAACCTCAATAATATCAACAACAACACATCTTAACAATACCCACAACATCAATATTCAACAATATAACCAAAAAAACACAAAAACCAACCAAACCAACATAGTATACAAAAACCAACCAAACCCAAACATCATCCAAAATGCCAAGTATCCAAACCCAAGTATCAAATCTAGTCTAAATACGTACATAAATACATACCCACAAGAATAGTAAAACTATGCATCATCATCCTCCTCGGCATCATCAGATCCATCTCCCTGCTCCCCAGGCATAGAGCCGTGCTCCGGATAAAATGCTGCAATGCGCTCATCTATCTGCTGTGCCAGTTGGCCCCTTCGCCAATCGTTGAGTTCATCCAACTGCCTCTGCATCTGAGCAATACGCTCCTCCTCCATCGATTTTCCATAAGCTCTTTGAAAATTAACAGCCTGTGAAATAACTGAAGTTAATACGATAGCATTTCACATGAATTTTGAATGAATTGGATAGTATATAAATAATTCTTTTGATGTGAGAATAATGTGGATCTTTTAATATGAAGTTAGTGAAATGGTTTACCTCCTGATTGCCGAAACCATAACGCCTATTTCGAGTAGGCGGTGCAATAACGGAATCCCAAATCCTGTTGGACTCCTCAACTGTAAGCTCTGCTCTTCCACTCGCCTGTGTCAATGCCGATGCCTTTGTCTCATATCGCCCCTGCAA